>OV050031.1:191231943-191848693 GCA_920105625.2 Clusia tigrina | reverse complement strand
CATCCCGTTGAATATTTGAGTAGAAAAACAACACTTGCCGAACAGAAATATACATCCTATGAGTTAGAGGTATTAGCAGTCATAGAAGCTTTACGAAAATGGAGGGTATATGTTATGGGTATGAAAATTAAAATATTTACAGATTGTAACGCGTTTGCTATGACGATGAAGAAAAAGGACATGCCAGTCAGAGTTTCAAGATGGGCGCTCTTTTTACAAGAATTTGAGTATGAGATTGAGCATAGATCAGGATCCAAAATGAGGCATGTAGACGCCCTGAGCCGAGTTTGTTGCTTGATGGTAGAAGACTCTTTGAGGCATCAAATCAAAGAAGCTCAGTTACAAGATGAATGGATAAAGGCTGTTAGGAAAATTTTAGAAAACGGCTCATATGAAGATTATTTTATAAAGTTTGATATTTTATATAAGAATCCAGACAAGGAACTTATAGCAATCCCTTCAGCTATGGAGAAAGACGTTATTCAGTTATCTCTTAGGCAAGGACATTTTGCGACAAAGAAGACTCTCGATCTTTTAGAAAAGAATTTCTATATTCAAAACGCGAGTAGCAAGGTAGACAGAGTCGTCAGAAGTTGTGTTGAGTGTATTGTTTCGGAGGCTAAACGAGGTCGAAAAGAAGGATTTCTTAATCCCATTGATAAGTCGGATAAGCCTTTGGTCGTTTACCACTTAGATCACGTTGGACCTATGGAGGCCACCCATAAACAATATAATCATATTTTAGTCGTGGTGGATGGATTTTCGAAGTTTGTCTGGTTGTACCCAACTAAGAGTACCGGCAGTCAAGAAGTTTTAGACCGACTAAGCAAGCAAGCTAGTGTATTTGGAAACCCAGAGTTGGTAATAACGGACAGGGGTAGTGCTTTCACTTCTCGTGAATTTGAGGATTATTGTAAATCGGAGAGTATCCAAAATTTACTTATTGACACTGGTGTACCACGTAAAAATTGTCAATTAGAAAGGATACACCGCATTGTCGTTCCCATGTTAGCCAAATTATGCGTAGAGAAATCGAAAAACTGGTATCAGCACCTTAGTAGAATACAGCAAATCATAAACAGTACACCACCAAGAAGTACAAAGTTTTCGCCATTTAGACTGTTAACGGGTGTCGATATGAGAAGCAAAGATTTCCCAGATTTGAGGAAAATGTTAGAAGATGAAGTTGTTTCTGAGCTAACAGAACAGCGTGATCCCGAAAGGTTAGAAGCGAGAGAAAACATTTTAAAGTTACAGCAGGAAAATTGCAAAACTTTTAACAAGAAAAGAATTCCCGAGACTTCGTATACAGTGAACGATCTTGTTGCTATAAAACGAACCCAATATGGTTCAGGTTTGAAATTGAGACCGAAATTTCATGGTCCTTATAAGGTGATTGGATGTCATAAGCATGGTAGATACGAAGTTGAGAGGGTTGGTGGCTCGGAAGGACCGGGTAAAACAACGACGGTTGTGGAGTTTATGAAACCGTGGACCGAACATTCGGGTCGAATGTAGGTCAGAAATGGCCGAATGTAGGATTTGGTATTTCTGTACCCTGCATTGTTATTTATAGTTGGCAACCCCTCGCAGTCAAGCGAGCGAATGTCAATTGAATTAGTTACTTTGTTTTGTTTTTTAGTCTTTAAGTTACACTGCTAGTGATAAGGGCGCATGAAATAAGACGCTTCAAAAATAAACATTTACTTTATTAAATTACATTTAATAATAAAATGGAGTGTTTTCTCTGAGGAAAAAGGAAGTGATCACAAATTGGCGTCAACCAATAAATTTGGGTTCAGTAGAGTGTACCTAAAACTACATGAATAGTGGCAATAAACTTTAAAAACTATTTTTTCATACGGAAAAACATATCACCTGAAGGCGCTTCTTTTCTTTAAATTTAATCAAAGCAAATTGTTCAGAGAATGCCGATATTGGCAAAAAGTTTGCAGTTATCGTTGTCAATTGCTTTTATATTCTATTTTATTCTTCGTCATATGAATTGCATCAATTCTCACACATCTGTTAACCCACAGGATTATAATAAGAGGCCCCAAACAAGCGGTCACCCAAGGCTAGAAATGTTAATTCGTGTATATTGAATATTTTGCAGTGATTGAGACGAAACTATATTTTCCTCCACCACTGAAATTAAACTCTTATATTAATTGAAAAAATTTACGAATTTTTAGGTAAGTGGGTCCTCCTTTCTCCGCTTTGAAGTTTGCATTTTCATTGAATCTGCTTAGAGTATCGACCATCTGATCAATCAAAGAAAGATTTAAGTCTGTGGCATCTCTATCAGCAGTCTTCAATGAAATTGAATTGTGAACCTCAATAATTAGGAGAACAATTAAGACTCCATCAATTATGATCACAATTGCTGGATGATTTTTGATTTTATTCACTTATTGTGTAAACTGAATATCGAAACGCAAATAAAAATCGGTAAAGCCAAAACCCAATTAAGCATTCCACACGCCATCATTGTGCTCCACCACTCTCAATTGTTTTACTCAATTAAATTTGAAAAGAAATTATCCCCACAGAGCAAATGAAAAAGAAAACGTAAAGTGCAAATATTTCACTGTTGGATTACAAATCAAGGGAGTGCAGGCAGTAGACCCGCGCAACAAACCGAAATGAAAATCAATTAAGGAAAATTTTCAGGTCGAACGCTGAGCGTACCCAATATATATTTCCACCTTTATTCGCTCTTGGCGCTGGTCCCGCTTTTGCAATTAACTGTTTATTGTTCAGCAAGCTTTTGGTTAGTCCCTCCTTTATTTCCTTTCGGCTTAATCACAGATCGGATTATGAGCATTCAGTATATGAGTAGTCACTTTTGCGTCGAGTTCAATTATGCTAAGGTCTTCTTATATACTTACAAATTATCCGAAACTAATCAGAGTGCGATGAGTTTTAAAGATAAACGAATTGATTTTAGCTTCAGGAAGTAGAGAACTAAAGAACATGATTTATTTTTTATGACATAAATAGTTAAGATGGCTAATATAATAATTAGATGGTCAAATGGGCCCATTGTGAGCAAGCGGAATTTATGATTTCTACTGCTATATTTTTAGGCATATACAAGTTCATCAGTTTGGCTGCACATCTACACCTGGATGGAATTTACAGAATATAAATTGAAACATAAATGATTGCATACTTTTAGGATTCCTTAATTAAGTGCAGTTCACAACGAGAGAGGTGTATACACGTCACGACATGATCAAGTCGAAAAAAAGCTTACTCCATAACCCTCTTAAACTTATTGTGTAGATAATATTCGAGATATAATATTCGATAAGTGTAGATAAGATCCGAGAATGCTCCAGAAATTTATAGTGTAGGGAATATTCTAGAATTTTCTACTTCAACCATAAAAAAGGTTTATAAACCACCACAAAATTAAAGTTGAGACGCAGTTGAATTGCACTCGTAGTAGTATATACATCGTGCAGTTCACTTGTAGAAGTTGCAGTATTAAGAAGTAATAAAGTGATGAATGAATTATTAAATAAAGCGCATTTTGTAATAAAGTAAACTTTAAGCCTAATATTAAGTGTGGAAATTGCAATTATTAAATGAAGTTAATTATTTTAATTTAACCAGCGACTGTTTGATAACTACACAATCCAGTAGTACGAATCCGAGAATTGCGAGTTAGAGTAAGTTGTCAGGAGGACAATTTCGTAACAATATATAATTTAAATTCATTTTCTTCTGTGATATGCAGATGTATCAATTGCTACTATTCCAAAAAAATTTACTATAGACTTAAATGACTTAAAAAATGACATACTTGGATTTTGCAGATGAGTACAAAATATTAAAATCCAATGTAGTATGAAATTAAGAGTGCGGTCTCGATAAATAAATGTAATCTTTTGATTAGAATCAACTCCGGAGTCGATATCTGTACACATAAGTATATTCCTTGCTTTTAAATTAAGAAATACTTAAAATAAATTGTATAAATGCCTGGAACGTCAGGTTTCCTACGAAATATCTTGAAAACCACAGTTAAATAAAGGGTTTTTCAAAAGAAACGCTACAAAAGTAAATCGATAGTGACAGCAAACGACACCAAATTTTGTCCCACTCTTTTGACATTTCTCTTCAGTAAGCTTTGCCATTTCATCATTTAAAGATATACGAGACAACAACGAGTCGAAATTATTAAAATTTACTACCGAAATTCGGAGTCAGTCGCCTCAACTTTAAAAGCGCTACGTCCAATTTATGATGAGGCTCATTTCTGGCTGAATGGCTTCGTCAATACGCAAAATATGCATTATTGGTTAGACAGCAATCCACACGTACTCCATGAGTCATCATTGCATCCCGAAAAAATTACGGTTTGGTGCGGTTTATGGGCCGGCGGCGTCATTGGGCCGTACTTCTTCCGTGATGATCAAGACCGGCACATTACTGTGAATGCGAATCGCTACCGTTCAATGATAACCGAATATTTTTGGCCCCAATTGGATAATATGGACTTGGAGGACATGTGGTTCCAACAGGACGGCGCCACAAGCCACACTGCGAATGCCACAATCAATTTACTGCAAACCAAGTTTGGTGAACGTGTTATCTCACGAAATGGCCCAGTCGATTGGCCACCTCGGTCGTACGATTTGACGCCGTTGGATTATTTCCTGTGGGGCTACGTCAAGTCTATGGTCTATGCCAACAAGCCAGCGACGATTGATGAACTTCGTACGAATATCGAACCTGAAATTGCAGCAGTATCGGCCGATTTATGCTTGAAAACCGTTGAAAATTGGGTTCAGCGTCTGGACTTCTGCAAGCGTGCCCGTGGTGGCCATGCAAAAGAAATCGAGTTCCATACATAATGGCATCGAACGTACTTTCACAGGAATAAAGAATTTTATTGATATCTAAAACCGGTTTTGTTTTATTTAAAAAAAACTTTTGTAGCGCTCTTATTGAAAAACCCGATATATATTCGAATTTCCAGATTGATTTAGTTTATACAATTTCTACCACACTAGAACAGTATTCCCCTGAAGCAAACATAGAATATGATAACTCTATAGAGAGTATAATTATTTGTGACTTGTTTCTATTATTATATCAATATCATCAGAGAAGGTAGATGTTAGTGTTCATCAGAGATCAACACCAACATCAAATTAAACAAATATAGTTTAGCTATATAGACCGATACGGTTTTTTTTGTTGAAATACTTCACTCCTTTGTCCAAATTACCCATACCGCATCGATAAGTTTGTTCCATTCTACTATCATTTTAATATCTATTTAAACAATTTTCTTTATTTAAATAACATATCGATTTAACATTTGCTTACGATTCTTTGAACTACACTTAATTGTCCCCTTTTGAATTCTAAATTTAAAAGATTTCCTTTGTGCAGCATCACAACAATGGAATTCGAAATGTAAAAAGAGAATAGCTGAGAACCACTAAAAATAGTTTACTTGGGTTGAGAGAAATGTACTTTTCCTTTTCTGTTTGCATTTCAGCAGAATTCACAAAGAAGAAGATCTTAGAATTAAATAGCATTTCCACGCAGATGCCAATTCCTGCAATTCCAACTCTTTCCTTGCGGTTGCCGTCAATATGCCACGTAAACATGTCTCTAAGCTATGTCGTAAGAATATAAAGACTGGAAATCTCATTTGATTTCTAGGTGAATATATTGACAAGGAAAACATCGTTAGCAATGGTGAAATATTTTGTTTTCTCGTTCACATTTGTTTAAAAGAGCCAAATATATTTCCGTTGCTTTAAGACTTTCCGAATTCTGGCATTGGACAAAATAATATAAATACTTGAAAATACTTTAAACAATTTAAAATAAAATTCAGATTAAATATTTTATTGACTTCCGACTTACTTCCTGCATCTATAATTGAGCTAAGATATTTCGTTGATGAAATTTGCTTTTGAGAATATGTGTAAGATAGATTGTTAGGACGAGCGACAAGAAAAATGCCACGGCTTAAAATAGTAAAAGCCTATTCGGGCAATTTCCTTCCAAAAGTTGATTGGTAAAAGGATGAAATATACTTTTATTATATCACTGAAATAATTATCAATTAAACTACTACCATTTTTGTTCAAGAGGTGCATATCTTAAACGCTGACTTGATGCTTCCCCAGGAAAAAGAAAGAATGTTAAAATGTTCTTATCAGTCCATGCAATTTCCCTTTAATAGGGGAGAGAAAACATTTCAAAAAAATAACTTTAATGGAACTCGCTTTCAATAAACAAGTCCAGATATTAAATAAATTGAAAGTCCACAGGAAGCATAACAGTTTATACCACAATTATTGCTGAGGGTATTCTTTCCTGACCTATTTATGAGTATTAATTTAATGTATTATTTCTTGATTTAAGTTTCTCAGTGCACTCCTGTCGCATGACTTTAAGAGAAATGTCCACATGTACGATGAGAATGTGTTCAGCCGAAAACACTTTAATAGTAAATACGTCATGTATATAAAGCGAACCACACGAACCACGAACGTACTTCAAAAGAGCTCACTTTCGCTTGGCCGTCATCCATGTGGCTGCATAATATGAGCACTGTGCTTCCAGTGGCTCTGAGTTTTCTCAAAGCTAGAAATAACGTTTACCCACTGTCAATTTGGAGATTGCATTTTTAAGTGATTTTGTGTGCCACTAATTTGCTGTGGTCTGGCTCTGCTCCAGATGTGCATGTTGAATGGATTATTAGAAGCAGAATTTTTTTCGTTTTCGTTGTCGACTTAGATTCTGAGGTAGACTGCACGTTATTGGAGATAAGAACTTGCATTAATTCCGTCTGAACTTTATCAACAAATGTAACAGCCATTACATTAGACTTCCATAAATTAGTTACAAACATACACTGCGAACAGTTAAACTATGAATCTTTAATTATATTTTGACTGAGAGCAACAGCAGTTAAATTTAAAAAAGAAATGAATGACCGCTAATTACAGAAAACAGTCCGTTTATATGATTAAGTTGTTATATTATTTCAGATGTTGTGCTTATTTAGAAAACTGTTGCCCTATGAAAAATGAAGGCAAAGTAATTGAAAGTATTGTCAGACAGCACAATATTTAACATAAGATACATTTTCAGTACAGTAATTATATTGAATACCTATTCAGAAATTTTCGTATAGGCAACTCAAATATATTGAACATCTCCAACCAAAACAAGACTCATGGAAATATTTCGTCACTCATAATCCGAATTTATCTGATATCATGTCATATCAAAAACAACAATTCAGTAAAGAAAACAAAAACAAATTATGGAAGAATAATTCTTAATTCTGCGAATAAGAAGTGCCAAAAATCTTATTCGATGAAATTATATTGTCTTAGGAAGGAGGTATCTTCCAAAACCAAAATTATTATTATTTGTATACAAAATAGAACGAGAACCTGAGATGCATACAGTTTTAAGACATCCATATTTTTATTTATATTAATTTTATTTACTCACATCTACTATAAATATAATAATAGCAGTTAATATCGTTCTTACGGCTACATTTCTTGGCAGTCTGACTCGATTTTATTTTCTCTCCTAAGGGAACAATTTGAATGCAATAGTTGAAGTTTATTGCTTCCACAATTTATATAAATTTGCTTCAGGGGCTGAGTTTCTAATTGATAATGGAATATCAGAGTAAACTTTATAATTTACTAACGGGGTATGAAAGATAAGAATTCATTCAAAAGAAAACGTATCCAATCTCGATGATTTCTGAATTAGCTGATCTGTTCCACTTTATTCAGCTGACAGCTACTCTGTTTTTTATGTTTTGAATTTTGTAAGCCATTCCCCTTGCTATAACCGTACCATGTTTAACACTGTCATCAAATAAAGCAAATTTAATTCTGATATATAATATTAAAATATAATTAAAGCACTATTTAAGATGATCAGCTATCGGAGTTCTGATTGTTAGCGTAGGTCCTACCTAGTAACAAATTTTAAACAGAAGACGGATTTTGTTATGAGAAAAAAAAATTTTATTTTTATAAGTCAGTTGAAAAGATTGTACAACTACCTGACATCGGCATATTGGAAGTAAAGGGAACGTAAATTATTTATTTTTATATATATTATTTTACTGGTCTTATATATGAATATGTAAATAATTTTATCAAAAAGATACGTGACTTACTTCCTTTTCGTATTATTTATTACTCGGTATAACGATATAGCAAGCACGTTCAACTATAATTTTCGTGCTTTGATATATGATAATATGAGCGGTAACAATCGTACAGTTGTCCTCTATATTAATGTATTAAAATTACGAGTCCATAGCACCAATGCACCCTTCTCTTTAAGACCACAATTACATCTACCACAATGCCATAGTAATTACATAGAACCATGATGCCATCGGTGAAGACCTTCCGTGGTTTCTCGTTGAAAAACTGAATCTTGTCGTTTTTGCAGGCATCGTTTAAAATCAGCTAAAAGAGATCGGAACAAGTGGTAGTCTTAGGGAGCTGTGTCTGGCCTATATGGTGGATACATGAAAACTTCCCAACCAAACTCTAGCAATTTTTGACGAGTCATCAGAGAAGTGTGTGTTCGTGCGTTGTCAAGATGGAAGACAAAACATTTCCTATTATTCAATTCGTATTCTTTAAATTCCCTGGCGTAATCTCTCTAGTTATCCACAGTAGAATTGAGAATCAATCGTCTGACCAACGGGAAGTAGCTGATGATGGACGATTCCCTTGTAGTCCCACCACACACACGGCATACCATTACTGGCGTCAATTCTGGCTTCGAGAATGCTTGTGACGACTCACGATCGCTTGTCCAAGCTATTTGACGCTTCGATTATAGTATGCGATCCATGTTCCATCACCGGTTAAGAGTCATTTCAGAAATGGCTTGATTTCATTGCGTTTCAACAGAGCATGAGGAACTCATACATCGATAGTTTTTTTGTACGCAACTTTCTTTAAATGGTTCAGAACAATTTTTTATCAATGCCTAGGTCCGCACCAATACTGCTGATATGTTTATCTTGCTGGACTTTCTCAAGAATTTCATCCACTTTTTCGAATTGAAAGCGAGCGAACCATTTCTGTGTAGCAGATTGTGTAGAAGTACTTTCACCGTAAACAGCACAAACATTTTTTAAAAGCCTGCGTTCTTCCCTTTTTCGTAAAAACATAGCGCAATTCTTCATTATTTTTCTCCATTTTCAAATGCAAAGACCTTTCCAGCCACTGCACCACTATCAATGTGACACTGGAAGTGTCACCTTTCACCGAGCTGTATTTCCTGATCAGTGTTTCCTGAGTTATTTACAATTGATGCCATTTATAGGGCAAACGCCACGAACTTTTTCACAGGCCCAACATTCAATCGCAGGCCTCAGTTCCTGGTACTCATACTCATACGAAATCCATTCAAAAAGATAATTAAATAAAATAAATATTATTCAAATCCTGAATATTATTCATAAATTACATAAATATAAATTTAATACAATTCTCGCATTCATATGAATAACAAAAAGATTATTTTATATCCCACTCACCAATTGTATATGCTTTTCGCAAGAAGTAGGGAAGCAATTTTTAAATTTCTACTCCTAACTTAGCTAAAACTCATTCTTCTTCTATTCCATGCAATTTATTTCAATATATTTTTGTTAAAAACTGAATTTAATCCCACTTGCTGCAGAACAAGTTATCCAATATTTAGAGACAAGTATACCCAACCCGTAGTGTGGATATGCGGTGAGCCTGCGCTCAAAATGATAAATTGTGAGCGATGCTTTGAAGTAAAGTTTCATGTAGTAACCGGTCGTGTGTAAATATGGCATACGTGCTCGTCCGGAGTATATGCGGTTTTAGTGTTTTCGAATGTAAGAAACAGTAAAATAAAATACGACTATTGAGTAAAACTAACAAAACTATCGATTCAGTGCTATGGGAGTTCGGACTGAGTATTATGGGAGGCCAGTGGTGCTCAATACCAAATACCCACAATGAGTATCGTAAAAAATATTTGTAAAATCCCCAGATCTTGTTTAGCTTTCAAAGTTGGATTTGTCAAGACCAATTTTTCGAGAATTATGTATAAAGATGGGAAGGAAATAGTACTATTCCAAGATTATTTATAAATATTAAATTAAAATATTTTAGTGAGTAATACGAAAATAGTCCTTTGGATACGCCAACTTGTATGAATTTAGATTTAATTGTTTTTACTTTTGATGTAATGAACTGAAATTGAAATTCCCAATGAACCAGCTTAGAATATAAAATTTAGCACATCTCATATCTCTAGTCCCCTCGTTTGCGATACCAATGAAATTTTTAAGCGATAAAACTTAACAGCTAAAAGAAGAATTTTATATATTACAGAAATTCACCTCTTCTCTCCCCGATTATCAAACTGATGGTTTCAGCTACGCTTCTTTGATGATTTCTTGAGTTATTTTTGGGTATTTCTAAAAGCCACAAAAAATGTTCGTTATTTTTAATTTATAAGCTAAAAATTACAGCGAAGTACCTCTTTTCATAATAAATTATTTATGATGTAAATCACGTCACATTGTGGTACTTACATTTCATTACATTAACTGATTTTACTCACTTATTTTATGCACTTACAATTCTTCTATTAAAAAGCATATTTGCTTTTTGATACGGAATTCAACTAAATGCCCATTTTTGTTTAAGAGTTTCAATGTTGGTTGACCTTTATTTCAGATGGACCAAACTAGCAATATTATTAAAGCAGGACCATTTTTGGGTCAATTGCTTTCATGGTATGTAGTCGACATTTAATGAATTACGTTGTTGCATTTCCTTTATGATGTTTTCACAGTTTTCGGTTCTCCAAACAGGCATATTATAAACGGGTTTTGTGAAAACCTTTACATGCTGAAACGATTAAGTAAATAAATTAACTTCAAAATAGGCAAACACATCAATGATGGCTAAGAAGTCGCATCTCTTTCCTCAGAGTAATTTCTTCAAGTTTGGAAGCAGATAATAGTGGCAGAGATTTTTTTAAATTGCTAAAGTTTATTCCTATACCGCTAAACATGTAGAACGAAACACTCGGAACTGGAAAATTTTACAACAATTATTGGAAGGATTGTGTTCATGATAAACACCATTGCTTCGATAATGGTGGCGCCATATTTAGCGTATGCTAATTGCCTTTCAGCCCACACTCGTCAGTAGCCACCACTGATTGATGTCTGTGCTTTTTTATTTTATAACGCAAATGTATCAAATTTGATTTAGTTACTCTGACTTTGGTTGAGGAATAAGAATCCTGGACATGTCTAAAAAAATATTGTTACGAAATTGCCCTCCTGGCAATTTATACTGTTACGAAATTGCTCGGATTCGTGCCACTGAAATGTGTAGTAATCAAACAATCGTAGGCTAAATTAAAATAATTAACTTTATTTTATTATTGCTATTTACACACTTAATATTGGGCATAAAGTTTACTTTATTGCAATTTGCACTTTATTTAATGATTCATTAAAATGAAGTTTTGCTATCATTGATATGACTCTATCAGTTACTCTCTTGGTTCTTCTATTGATGCGGTCTGTATCGAACGTGTATGGGTTATAGTTCTGAAACCGTAACCATGGTGTACAGGTCGCAACTGCTGGTGTTGTAGGAACAGTAGCCATTTTATGTAGAAACCTCTAATCGACCATGGCCAGCAAATTTTTAACAGTGGGTTAGTGTTTGAATCTTTGAATACTTGTTTTTATGACTTTGGTACCTTCCGTTATATTTGGTGAATTATTCGACATGTAGGTATATGAATTGTTATGAAAACATACTTTCCATTCACAGTTGTGAAGAGGGTATACTCTCATTTAGTAAATGGAGGCACAAAGAAGACAAATTGACATGATTCTGGCTTTCAATTGGAACAGGGATTGTCTATCGGTGAATGCGGTTGTGTAGAGTAATTGGTTATGAATTCATAAAATTTATGTGTCACGATCTATATTAATAGTCACCAGGCACTGTGTTTTATTTGCTACTTATTTGAATATAACATCGCAATATAGACGTATTTGCAATCAGGTGATTGTATATTGTTTCCAAGTAGTCATGCACATACGAGTATATCTATATTTATGATTTTGCAACATGGCTGGTTATTTAAGAATGAATGCAGTTTTCCTCAATTTACAAGCTCAAATTTGCTTGAACTCTTTCAATTCATTTCACAGATTTAAAACATTAATTTCGCAATCGACTATTTGCCTCACAGCTTTGGCTGCACTAAGTATCACAATGTGTGATCATAATGTTACTAATACGTCATGATGTTTCAATACAGCATTGTAAAAAATTACAACATGAACAACATGTGAACATGTAGCTTAAACACATTTTATATCCAACACACGAAACAATGTAAACAAACTTTTATTGTGCATCCTATTAAAAGGCCATCACGCAAATACACCAAAGCTACTTGAACAAAATCAGATTGAATTTGAAGGCATTGGGAACGGAACAATGTGGAAAATGTATTTTTCCGTATAGAATAACTGTATTATGAATATTAAAATCGAGTCTAAGCAAATACGGATGCCTCTGTGGAAGAAAATTTATGGTTCCGAAATTTCTTTAATAACTAAAATAAAATTGTGAAGCAAATGAAAATAGACTTGTACACCAGGTTGTAGAGGTATGTGAGAAACTGAATGTCTAATGAACTTGCTACTTAGGGAATTAACCTCACCAACAGACAGTACAGGCTCTTTGTAATAAATAAAAAGACTGTGGTATTTTTCATAAAATTAGCAACAGATGCTCGGCAGATTTTATAATTACTACATAAAAATATCCACAAAATCTGCGAAAATTTAATTTCAGACAATAGAAATCGAATGAATCGGAACATACGGAAGCTGCTAAGTGAGCGGAGGGAAAGTTTATACTATTTAAAATGAAGAACTTTCCCTGAGTATATACTCGCATGTAAATATATGGTGTTAATATATGCGAATACTGCATTGTCAGTTCTTACTTCGGCAGAACAAATAGTAAAATTGGAACGATACAGAGGAGATTAGCATTGCCCTGCGCAAGGATGGCACGAAAAATCGTGAAGCGTTCCACATTTTTTTCCAACTGGATGTATACAATTAGAGAAAACTCCCTCTTATGGTATACAGACGGTTCTAAGACATTGGAGGAGTATTTGGGCTTGGAACCAACTACTGAGAACCAAAGGGTTATTTCCTAAGCATTTTTCAAGTGGAAATTGAAGCTATTGAAAGATGTGCCCAGATCCACATTGACAGGAAATATCGGGGGAAGAACATCATGATACTATCCGATAGTCAAGCAGCACTCAAGAGTCTGAGCTCATCCCTGGAGAGGTCTAAACTTGTCTGGGACTGTATTGGGACACTGCACTCCTTAGGCAGCATGAACTAGGTATCTCTAATGTGAGTACAAGGCCAAATAGGAGTAGAGGGAAATGAAAAAGTTTTTTGCTTAGTAAAAAAGGCTGCGTCCTCTCCTTTCAACGGCTCTGAACCCTTCTGTGGACTAGCATCCAATACCATTGGAGGTCTGCTGAAGAACTGTACAGATGTAAAAAGAAGTCAAACCTGGAAAACTCTTCCGGGATTAAGACAGTCCAAAGATCTTCTGGGAGATTTTAATCCTAAGAGAGCTAAGGAGTTAATAAATATGCCTCGGAGTAAATTAAGATTAATCAAAGGCATTTTAGCGGACACTATAGACACAACTATCATATGAATAAATAGATTCTATCTTCAGATGCCATCTGTCTATACTGTGGAGAAAGTGACGAAACCTCACTGCACCTGATCACGGACTGCTGACCATTGGCACACAAAAGACTCAGGTGATTTGAAGAATATATCTTAGATAAGCGCAAGATCCCTCAACTTGATTCCTCAAAAATATATGAATTCCTGGCAGAAATTAAACTGACAGAAGATCTGTAGATGAGACTATCCTCATCTTTCATATAAATAGGGGCAATAGATCTTTCAGGTCGCGGTGTATAACACCCTTAAATAAATGTAATAAATATAATCTACTGGAAAAGTAAATAAATTGTAATTTAAATTAAATTTTATCATTTTTAATATTACTAAATTTTGATGGGTAAATAAATTGCAAATAGTTGAAAAATAGTAAAATTTGTAAAATTGTTCATATATATTCGCAATGTGTGAAGAAGTTTCCTCTGCACACCTTGTTGGCATTGGCCATTCCTTTAAGCAAACAATTATGAAGAAAAACTAAAGTGAAAGAAATGTTATAAATTAATATAAATCACTCATATTCTGTCTGTCTCTAATAAAACAATGATTTGAATAGTTATACTGAAAGTGTATTGTTGTCAACAATCATTAAATGTACAGAACTGTCCACTTTTAGAATACATTGAAAAGTAAATTTCGCATGCTGTATAAGTCCCACTTAGCGCAACAGTAGTTTTTGGTAGAAAGCGTGTAAAAAAGATGTGAATTTTTTACTGTCCCATTGTTTTCCTTTTATTATTTTTCATTTGTCTAATAATTAATTTTAAATCTTTCTGGTAAACAATATCTTGAAGATAGGTGATGTAAAATATCTCACTTTACTTCAAGCTGCATATAGTTCAAATTGTAAAATCTGATGACTCTCCTTTATTACAGAGGACACGACTTGTGCCTGAGTCTATACTGTACATCAATTTCTATTTAAATATCTAATAATCAAAATAGCCAAATTAATCAGCTCTATTTTTAAACTTCGCATAAGCATTAATAAAGAAAATTGTAATGCACAGTTTACATCGGCATTATTGGAATTGGTCGTAACTATTTATACCAATGGCATTGTTAATAATAAATGCAAATCAGACCATAAAGCATAACAAATCAACCCTATTGAAGATTGAATTTATCACTTTAAAGTGCTTTTGATTAAGTACCTTGAAATTCAGAGAGTTTGCACAAATGTATGAATATAAATGTTTATGTAAGACATCTCCTCCGCCCAAAAAGGAATTATGTGGAAATGAAGTAAATATGTAAAAGAAAATGAATGCACGTGTGTTTTGTTTTGTTTACGAAGATGCCGACTATCATGAAAACCGAAAAAGGAAATAAAGTATTTCAGAAAGATATGAAGAGATGCCCCTACCGCGCAAGCGCATGTCCAATGTTTTTCTTACCATAGAGAAAATTGAAGAACACAGCTACCCCGGCATAACAGTAAACGGAGAAATAGCTTCCAACAGAAAATGAGGGGTAAATTACACACTTGCTGTCCACTGCTAACAAACGCAACAATTTTAATATAGAAGGGGAATGTAGAAGAGAATAATTTTAACAAAGAAATAAATTAAAAATAATTACGAAAACAGTTTTAAAATTACAATAAAAATTATTGTTATAAAATTAATATAATATTATATTATATTATTATTTCAGTTTTCAGAAATTTTATATTTTTACTCACGGCATCGCTGTTTGTGGACTTGAATCTACTAAAAATATTCCCCTGAACACTTCGCCAAAATACTACTCTTTATACTACTATTTTTTGCTACCATATGGGAGTGATAATATTACCTGCTTTTTCGCAATTTCAGTACCTTGTGAATATTTCAACAAAGAGGTTGTGACTGACACTGCGAAAACGCTTCAACGGACAAAGTGTAACTCAGCGAATTTTAAAGATGGAACTCATTTTGTTTCAAAGTGATTTTAATAAAGTCAATAAATCAGTTGAAGTGAATATGAAATTGGTGGATGTGGCATGTGAGACATTTATTTACTCAGGACGTCTGCCATGCGACCACACATAAACATATAAGTGGAAAATGAAAAGGTGTCTTAAATGAGTTTGAAAATATATGAAAATATTTTATGAGACTGAAATAAAGAGTGTCGCTCGTTCCAAGGCTTTTAAGTTAGTACTAAAATTTAAGCGAAATGATATACCGCAAATGGAATGAATAAAAAAAATGTTATATATACACAAATGAAGTAAAAGTTCAAAGATTTTATGATGTTTCTAATCTTTTGGAGAATAGAACAATTGCGGAAACAATAGTTTCAACAAATTTTCAGTTTATCTCTGTATCATAGAATAAATTGAATTTTCGAATTAGTTGACAGGTGCACAATTTAGATGCAAATGTGGTTTTGCCAGCGTCATAATATTTAGAAGCAGAATTATTGACAACATTTTCAAATACCTATTTCGGAAACGTCACTGTCCTCATCGGAGATCTCTCAATAAAAGGCATTTTTTTCTCAAGTAGATATTATTATTTTTTTTTTTTTTGTTACATCTATTTATTTACCGAATATTTCCTCCTCAAGAAACTAACAGTATTTTTTCTAAGATTACAAGACTACATTTATATATTTAGGTAATATCCTCAGCCAATGCATTAAATATTTGGTGTTTCGACAGCATGTAATAAGACGTTATTAATTCAGGTCTAAGGTAATATCCTTTTGAGGAGTCTTGTAGAGATAAGCTTATAGTAGGTTCCTCGCCAAGCAGTTTGGGTGATTTTCCAATTTAAGAGCGCATGTTTTGTAGGTGTTCACCACTTCATTTTCAATCGTGGGTATATTCAGGTCACGGTGGATGTTTATGTTTGTCAAGTACCATGGAGCACTGTTGATCATACTAAAAATTTTCGATTGGAGGCGTTGGAGTATCTCCCTGTTTGACGGACACGCGGTACCCCACAATTGAATCCCATATGTACATATAGGCTTAAAGATACTAGTATAAATTAATACCTTATAATCTAAGGCAAGACTTTAATGCATATTTAGTTGCCAGTTCAAGGTATGGAGTTTCAATTTGATCTGAGCACACTTTGAGTCAATATGTTTAGTCCAGGTTATTCGTCTGTTTAAGTGGATTTCCAGGTACCTTATGTCAGAGCGTTGTGGAATGTTGTAGCCATGAATGCGAATAGGGGGGCACGTGTCCTTCCTTAAGGTAACTGTTAGGTGTGCATATTTGGCTTTGTTGACCTTTATTCTCCATTTGCTAAATCACTGTTCCATAGACTGTAAGTGGCTCTGCAGCCATTGCGAGAATTCAAGCTGTTTGTACTCAGTATCGCGGTATCATCGGCAAATGTGAATATAGCGGTGTGATCGGAAGTTGACATGTCAGCTGTAAAAATCAAGTACAGAAGCGTTCCAAGCACACTGCCTTGAGGGACAATCGAAGTAGTCGGATGTAGAGTTACCTTAGCTTACCATGAATTTTCTGCCTTTAATGTAGATTTCTAATAGTTTGTGGAATTTCTTTGGAAGAATTTCTTTAAGTTTATATAGGAGTCCTTTGTGCCACACCTTTTCAAAGGATTGGTTAATGTCAAGAAATGCCGCAGAGCAGTATTACTTTTGTTCGAATGCTGAGCATATAACTCTTACTATGCGATGCACTTGCTCTATCGTTCCATGCTTTTCAGGGAAGCTGTATATAAGATATTATGAAGTAGTATATATAGAAAGCAACATCTCACCAAACATAAAACTTCCCAAGATTCCCAATTTAAGATTTAATAAGTTTGTGTAGAACGCGCATCATTACAAATATTATTAAGAATTTAAAATTTCTAAATTTGATCCGTCAATAAAACCTTTTTGCTGAGTTTGTATTCAATTTAATTCACACTAATAGAAACATCAATGGTGCTCGGAAATCACTTTTGACTTTAATAAGATTTCCGACAACAATAATTAATTTTATTTATATCCACAATGCCAATCTTGTACCTTCACTTTTAAAGTAAATACTTACCACTAAAAGCTATTTTTAGGAAATCTTTTCAAAATAATTTTGGTTAATTATTTTACTATACTCTTTGCTACCAACAACGAAACAAGTGCTGCTTCAAGAATTGCAAAAGCATTGAGTTATCCTTATAAAGGGTGCTTCTAACACTCATACGAGGTTTGTGCAAAACGAATCGCGAATTTTGAATTTTCGCGGGCTGCGGATGTTCGATTTCGATCTTTTTGTGGCGTTATGTTGGTACTCATGAACCTCACTTATGTTGACAATCTCGGACATTTTGAAGGTTCAGTCAGTTTTTGACAGCTATTGTACGTGGACGTGTTATAGGTTGTCTTCGATTTTTTTGTATCTCCTCAATCGTGGTGTAGCGTCGTCCATTCATGGGCCTTTTCAGTTTCGGGAACAAGAAGAAGTCACAGGGGGCCAGGTCTGGGGAATACGGTGGCTGCAGCATTATTACAGTGTTGTTTTTGGCAGAAAATTCACGCACAAGTAATGATGTTTTTGAACAGACCTCGTATAGGACTAAAGATCTCAAAGATTGACGGCAGAAGACGTTTTAGTCAGCCTTTGCAGGCATCACATTTCCTGCAATAAAAATTTTGTGCGATTTGACACTGAAAATCATAAAAAACTTTAAAACTGTTCCTCATGCCTCCTTTGTAAAAAATGCCCGCTTCTTTTCAAATGGCACACTGCCCCAATATTGCCACCATTCATCTGCGCCGGAACCGGGTCGAAAATATTTGCATTCAAGAAAAAGCAAGCAAAACGACTCATCTGAGAATTGAGGCAGGGACTGTTCTACTGCCTTCCATTCAGTGAACCTCATGTGGAATTGCTCTGTCACGCGAATTCCGAAATGGATTTTAAGAGCTTTGTGCCTGGCATACAAATTAACTTTTTTCGCTTTTCTCCTTCGGCAGCCACAACAGCAAATTTATATTTCGTGTTATGCAAATTAAAATTGAAATTGTTTTGTGAACTTTTCGTAAAATGTTTATATTCGTTGTTTTCAACTTCAGTGAACCGGAATAATATTTATCGAACTACTGAACAATATGCCGATTTTTAACTCACAAATGCAGAAAAGTGTTTTTAAAGGAATGACCTCAGTAATTTTAATAATTGAATAATGTGCCACAGAACTGAACGGTATCTAAAATGGAAAATTTTTTTTTTTTAGAATAATCTATTGAAGAATTTTGATAAATTAGGGTCTTTTAGCTTTTTGAATTTTAGGCCATTCACTTTCACCTGTGTCTTTAATTAATTTTCACTTTTCTATTAATTGTTTTTGTACAAACTTTATTCGAGTTAAGACTTTGGACAGAAGAGCAAACAAAACTTGTTGTAGTGCATTGTTCTCCAACTAATTAATTTATTCTGCCCAATTCAGTCGAAACTCCACTCAGTCCACTTTATTCTACAATAATGCTTAATATTGAAGAATTGCTCCATTATTTAATGCCATTGTTGCTCAATTGCTGCTTTTGGCGTACACTGAACTCTGGAGCACAGTAGCAAAACAGCAGTTCACTGACAGGCCAACAATGAGTTCATGTTCCGATATGCTGGGCGCAGGCTTCGTCCAAGAAGATAATCTGGCTTTCCGTTCAGCGGGTGCTTTGCGATTTTATCATGCCACACTTGCCTCTCTGTATTCATACTTACATTGCCAATTAAGAAACTTAGATACAAAGTATATGCGAGCATCTGCATATTTGATGGGGAACAATGCACGCCGAGTTTTTAAGATTTCTTTAAGCATTGTTAGAAGTATTTAAGATAAACCGATCAGAAGGCAGAAATAAAGATAATTTGTAATAAACTTTCAAGAGATATGAGGAAGACACTTTTTTCTTTATTTGGTTAGTAAGAAACCTTTTCACAAAACTTGAATTTTTCAATGAGTTTTATCAATTCCAGAGAGGAAACATTAATTTAATATATTCGTATTTAATAGACGAGTATATGGTGAACTGATTGAGCATAATTATGGTATTTTGAATGAATATTATACATTTGTTCAGATTTCAATTGATTAATCCTATGCGAGGAGTTTTTACAAGTTAAAGCTTAGACCTAAATGCGAGACCCATGCCTTGCAATTGACTTCTGGTGACTAAATACTAATTATTAATTGCTTGTAAGATGGAGAAATTTCGTATATAAAGACAATTCAAAATGAATAAAGAAAACATTCTTTCATGGTTTTAGTTTCAAAAGAATGACAATCAAACACATGTTATGAGCAGAAATCAATTCCGATTGCTATAAAGGACTAGATCACTAACGTTGGTATAATGAATATAAAAATTTTCTATTACTGCCGCTACTCTCCATTAAGAACAACTGAAATTCATTCCATATAAAGAATGGCTCAAACTAAATAGATTTTGTTATAAATTATAACAAAAATGCAATATTTGTGTAAATAAATTCAGGATAACAACTGCTGTAATTTGAGCAGCTTTTTTCCTATGCGATTCCTCATGGCTTTAAAGAAAATTTTACCTACATCGGCGCAGACAAAAAAAAATTCATAATCTTATATGTTTAAATAATGATGATAATCATTTGTAAAATTGTTCACAACTTTCAGTACATCCAATTCAATTACTTATAAGGGATTTTAAATTTATTGATTCATCACATCGCGTAAATTCCTGACTACCAGAACCTCGTCAATTAGAAAATTTATCAATATTCGCCAATAGAGCGTTCAATTCAGCTATTAAATAATTTTTTTTATTTTAATTCAAAATAAATATTTAAAAATGCATTGATTAGAAGTATGCAGAAAGAGCCCATTTTTGTAGTCGTGGATATATATGGAAGCGTTGGTTGTATATTGTATTAAGTAGAAATTGAATTCCATACGTGCATTATTAGCCTCGGTTTTCGGAAGGAAAAGGGTGAGTTGCTACTGAACATAATGAGCCAATGGATTTTTATATGTGGTAGCAAATAATTTAAAACCCAAAGAATGGAAATGTAGTCTCCTCCGCAATGGTTATGATGATCATGATCATGTAGGTTTATCAGTAAATCTTGTACACTATACAGTTATAGAAGACAAACAGCACTTCTATGATGGAAAATTCATTTAAGTGAAAGAATATTATGTTAGAAGTAGACGTGGGCTAGGCCTGAGAGCCGCCGAAGATGGAGGTCTCCAAGCACTCAGGCATTGATGCCAATTGTACTTGTATTATCCTAGTATCGAATTGATATACAAAAGATACTATGAAAGTGTGGTGTAATAATAGCGTGACCTCAGAGTATTTTTGAAATAAATATTTAACAAGTTTATTGTCCTACTCAAATAATTTTGTGGAAAATAATCAATTTTTCATTAGTTGTAGAATACATAATTTCAAGTAAGAATTTGGCTTAGCAACTAAATCTAAACACTAATTTTCTCCAAAGAAGTTCCAATATGAAGCCAACATTTAATTTTCGTACTATTTAAATTGTTTACATACTATTTTCATTATTCGGCTATGCATCTTCAGCCATTCACTAAACAGATGAAACAGATGCCGTGTCCTTACACATATTGCTTTCGTTCAAAAAACTTTTCGTAAAACTGCTGCTCTTTGCCCACCCACATTACTGCTACTACTCTTCTCAAGGCTTTCGCTAATTCATTCTCGTGTGCTGAATCCAAACAACTTTTTTAGTTAACTTTTCTACTACTTAAAGTCAGCACTAAATGCCAATATAATCTTTTCCCCACATTTCAAAATTAACTTTCGGATGAGAGAGAAAATGGTATAAAATTTAATTTGTTTTTGTATTTTCAGGAAGCCAACCAATAACGTAACCACTACGACGGTGACGTATCATACTTGCTGCTTCTTCCGAGGCTGACGGGTTTAAAATAAAATGCTGAAGTAAAGTATGAGCATGGAAGATAGTCGATAAGTGGGTGCTAAGGTTAGACCGGCATAGTCACATGAGTATGCGTTGGTGGGGCCGCGAAGGGATCAAACGAATATACATTACGACTTGTTAACTTAATAATTGCAAGCAACACTGATAGATTCCTACCTTCTGAAACTATGGAGATGCGATGCAACCACTCAAATCGGGGTTCAAGTAATTTGGAATATGCCCCATAGAACAACATCCTACTCGGACAGCACAGAGGGCATTTCCTGGAATAAATAAATGAGAAGTACTGCGAATCATAATAATTAGGATAAACACATATTTTCATGGATTAATAAAACCAACTTAAAATATTGCAGATCGTTATATATATTAGCAGTTAGACTGGAATTCTGGAATATTAGTGGATAAGTTTATATTTGTGGTAATAAATTATTATGTAAATAAATTTTTTAATAAAGATAATAATACTATTGGTCTCCTTTATTATTTTCAACGTTGATGAAATGGAAACGTTCAAGCAAGTAAATTGGTCTTTAAGGTGTAGCGGTAAGTCTTCTAGTCCCACAGTCTTTGTTTCATGGGTTCGAATCCTACAAAAAACACGCTCACGCAATGGAAATGAAGGATTTAATTGGTAGTACTAATTCTGGAATACTCTCATATTGTGTCGTATGCAATAAAGAAATAATAAGTCAGGTAAAATCAGAACGATGTGCATGCATATTGCGGGAGAAAATATTACTTGCAAAGGTACTATTCGGTGATATCGATGCATTTTGTTGTATTCCGTATCTGGGTAACCAAAAAGACACTAATTAATGCAGCTCATATTTACTCTAATAACATCCTAAATCTGTTAAGTGGTTTTTACTTTTAGGATTTTGCTTAGGTTTAAATTATACTTCATGACTATGGAGAATACATTCAATATTTGATTTAGTTTTAGAGTCCATGCAGTAGTGTTAGAATTGTACTTATTCCGCAAGTATACATTAGTTTCAGGGAAAATAAGCTGAAATCTCCTAATAAAAAGTATAAATCGTTCCGCTTCCTACTCAAAAAGCGTTATTAAAATTCAGTGGTTGGATGCAGTGTTAGATGACGCTATTGAAATCCTTAATCCTTTGCCATTTGGAATATTGGATAGATTTGAACCAACAATGCGTGCAATGAATTGACAATAACTCCCCAAGCAGATTCAACAATTTCACAGAGCAAAGGCAATTAAAGCAATCTGGGCATGCGGATGTGTGTAGGCGGGCAGTATCAAAATGCGTCCAACAACAAACTGGCAGCAGCAGAAACCCTTAGCACTGTCGACTGCTTTGTGCAATTTATTGTTGGTCAAATACCCGTGGGGCAAGAGAAAGTAATGAAAGCCATTGAGACTTGGGTGTCTTCGACCATGTAACACAAAGGACAATCACAAAGAGCAACAGGCGCAAAACAGGTAGCAGTGTTGTGAACAACTTGAGTTCAAGTAATTTGGCTTGAATGCCAAAAAGGCAAAGAGCTGACTTTTTGCACCTGGGTTCATCACATATATTCGTAAGTATACATTAAGAAAATATGTTGTAATTGCATTGCGGAAGGCTTATATCTTTTTTTATTTTTCAGTGCTTGTGCATCTTTGAACCAGCTCAAATTATGTTGAATCATTGAACGATTCTATATCTTTATGGGTATATTTAATCAATAAGTTGGCTTTATGTGGCTGCCTTTTCTTCCTCACTCGTTTTATACTTAATATGTATATCAAGATTGTCCTTGGTTAAAACATTTTTAACCTTCCATATTATGTGGTCAAATTGACTGATATATCTGATCTTTATGATAAAAGTAGAACGGTGAAATGCACTTATTTCAACAATGGATTCAAAGGAAATCGTTTATATAATTATTTTAATAGGTCTTAGCTTGATTAGAGACAAATCCGTCATATTAAAAAAATGTCATTACTGTGTACGCAATTCGGAAATAGTTGCATTTAGTGAAAAAAAAGGTGACCAATGGGAAATTAATTCATGCACACGCTGAAAATAGCGCTACAAATAAGAAACACTTTTAGACACAACATGGAAAATGGTATTTTTATCTATGTTTCATCAAAATTCAAATTCCATTTAAAGGAACTATTATTGGTTTTGCTTTTTAAATAATGGCATACATTTAATATAAATTTTTGCTTTCTACAGAAACGTAACCATTAAAATATCATGGCCCCAAACCCCAATGGCATTAGTTTGTTCAGTAAAAAAGATTCATAGAAAATTCACAGAATTGTTCTTAACTAAAATTGCTTAACTACTTTTATATGAACCCGTTCAAATAAATAAATTTTTCTGAAGGAGGAATATTTAAATGAACAAATTAACGGAGAGCAATTATTGATTGTCAAAAATAATCCTATGGGATAGAAAGAATTTTGAAATCTAACAGTAAGAATTGCAGGCGCATTATATTTGAAGAAATATCAACTAAAATATCATTCCCGCAAAGAAGCAGTAACGGAGAGCAATTATTGATTGTCAAAAGTGATCCTATGGGATAGAAAGCATTTTGAAATCTAACAGTAAGAATTGCAGGCGCATTATATTTGAAGAAATATCAACTAAAATATCATTCCCGCAAAGAAGCAGGTCCCAACTTTCGAGTAATCGGATACTAATCTGCTCCAATGGCTACAACTTTCTATGCGATTCCTTTCACAAATGCAGATACATATGCATTTATGCGAAAACTATGGATTAGTTTATGGAATTGATTGCCAAGGTCCATTCAAGTGACTTCTGGGGATGACGGCTTTAAGGGCTTAGTCGTTGGGTGTATTTCTCGCGTCAATAAAAGTGTTCTTTGAAGCTGTGTAACCCATTGGCTGCTGAATCGTAATCCTCGTTTCCCTTTTTCCTCGAATTCTTCAAGTGATTGTCGACTTCATTGTGCTTAATAATCTTAGATACCTTTGACTTATACATTAGTTAAAATTACTGTATTTCTTCTTTAGTTGTGAATTTTATAAATTTACTTTTGATTTCAATTTAAATTAAATTATTAATATTAATATTATATTAAATTAATTATCGTAGTTTAAACTGCTAATGTCCTTTAAGAATTCATGACAATAACATAAATAATAATTGTAAAATAAAATAAATCATTTTCCATTGAAAGATCTCTGGCGACAACTCCCAATTGATCATCACATCTGCCTTAAATTTAGTACTTAATATATTAATTATCACCATTTTCCTACTATATAATTTAGACACGCATATCTGCTTATGTTCTCATTTGCAATTACTAATAAATTAGTAAAATTTTTACATATCTAATTGAGTAATACTTTTACGATTTTAATTTAGAAACTTCAGTTTGATATCACAAAATTCATTAAATCCTGGCGATTAGTGAGTATCTTTAAAATTTAGTTAAAGTTAATTACAACATTTGCATTTACATGCTAGTTGTCAGCTGCACAGACAGCTTCATTAAACGAAACCAGCAGATACTCGTATCTTCCCTGAGTAGATGCTGGTGTGTGGAAGTATGTAGATAAGTATGAGAGTATGTTGCCTTAAAATGGATTTCGTGTTAACGAGGTCAATTTGAATAAAAGGTTGTTGAATAATTTACATAGAGGCATGTTTTCATCCACTCGGTTTCATATGAGTACACAGTTGGAGAAACAAAGCCATTTATGGTAATGCAATATTGTCACAAAATACATAAGGAAGTTAATTACAGAAACTACAATGCATTTAATGCTTTCAAGATTTATAAAAGAAAAAAAAGTAAGGCAAGTTTATGGTCGGTCGTATGACAGCTGCACCAATTCTGTGTCAAGGGCAATTTTAAAACAAGTGTCTACGAATTTAAATTACTTGCAAATGTGTATAAAATATATGAGTTACAGTACATGCAAATCAAAATATGTAGGAAAACTGACCTAGCGGCGAAAATAAAAAACCTCACAGGCATTTGAAGCGGACACTGTAGACTCCACTACCAAATGAATAGGTTGGGTCTATCTTCTTCCGGAAACTAACTTCCACAAAGGTGCACACTTACACTGATTTCCATATAATTTAGTAAAATAAGCAGAACAGAAAAATATGCTTTATTATAAATAAATTCAACAAATTTATTTGCAGTACTCTAAACCTCATCTAAGTGAGGAAATGAACATATAGTGTTCGTCTCAACCTTCGGATGTCAAAAATGAGCTTCAGTTCCGATACCATTTGAAAAATTACTTTCTTATTGCGATGTCTTCGTCATGATTGATATTCCAGCTTTACCTTTGGTTTCCGAAATACGTCCAGAGAAATTCTGGGTACTAGAAAATTTTGTTGCTGAATTATATAGTAGAGAATGAAAAGTCTTCCATAATACAAATAATTTGTTTAATGCGACTAGGTGAATTATCTACACTTGTATCCAATATTTTCTTGTCTTTTCCTTTCCATCCATAGTCTGAAAATTGTGGCACAATTAATTGAAACCATTTCATAATTTCATAGACAACAATAATCTCATCTCTCACATATAACTTTTGACTAAATTCACTTCAGTTACCAGCTCCATTTACAAGAGTGGTATTTCAGGGCGCATTTCCGAGCATACCAAGCAGTAGAATCGAGGAAGAAATATATGAACAAAATTTTTGAGTGGATTTGCTGTATTCAATGATGTAACTATTAGTAAGTTTATTCTTTCATCAATTGATTTATATTAAAAAATCAATGACTTTATACAACGAATTTGATATACTACCTATATCTTAGATCGCTTGATGAAGTAGTATACAGCGAAAAAAATTACAATTAAACAACAATTAAACATACCGTTGGGTTTTTCATATCTCTTACTTTTTTCTATGTTTTTGTTTAGTTAAAATTTTATTTTATTTAAATATAACAATCTGAAAAAAGAAGAGGATTACTCTATAAAACATTAACTGACAAATTAAAATACGAAATTCCTTTACGAAACTGTTACTGTTTAAGAAAAGTCATAGTGCAATAGAGCGTACAATTTGAGGATGCGTGTGAAAGTTTTATAAACATTTTCTTTGTAAGAGTATCGGCAATAATTTCTTATATTTTTACATATTTGATATAAATTTAAAGCTAAACAAAAATTTACATCTATATAATTTTTAATTATTTAAAAGTTTTGTACATGTAGATCAGATATTATCATCAGGTATTTACAGTTAAATATACTATAAACTTATTTGAAGCTTTCCTTATTTCACTCATAAATACACAAACTTAAATGCTGATTCACTTAAAATTACCCTCTTTTAATGCTTTGAAAGCAAGACTAAAAATAAACACACAATATTAAAAGCAAGCTTTAATTAATGTAAATACTTATCATCTATACACTTCAGGAGGCTGATGAGAGGAATGACAGTATTAGATCGGTCCAAAGACGACATTAGAGTAGGTGAAGTAACTAGACTAGATTCAAGCAAGCGTCAATCGCAGACTATATACCACTAGTTTTCTCACACTTTTTATTAACGTTTTTATTATTATTTTTTGTTGGTTTTTTTTTGTTTTATTGCTTACAGCATCTTATTAAATATTTTGTAAAATCACATCAATTACTCAACAGCACAGAAATTTAAAATTTATTTACATTAAAATTCCTTGAAACTTACAGGACTACATCGGCACAATAGCTCAGCTTCACGCTAATTTCAATTGCCCTACGTATTTACAAACTTAACATTTTATTCATGAGCGCTACGGTACACACAAACAGTGGTAGAAGGTGGGCTCTTAAAGCCAAATCTTGTCATCCGACGTGAAAAAGGCCCCACCAATCCCAACGCCACCGCCACTTTCACTGCCGCCACATCCACCAACACTTCCATTGCCAACCGTCGGCTTTATCGCAGACTTTTTAGGCTTTGCTTTGTTGTAGCCATTGTTGTTGTTGGCCAAAGCAGTCATCCTGCCATTGGGTTGGTTGCTGTGCACGTTTCCGTTGCCGTTCCGATTGCTGTGTAATGACAAATCGTAGTGTCAGGACGAGCTGCCACTGCCGCCGCTGCTGCCGCTGTTCGATTGCGCATCAAATTAGTTTCGTCAAACGCAACACTCGCAGGAGTGGCGCCTAGCACCGTTGCTGCCGCTGGTGTCCAATTTGTACGCGTTTGCAATAAATTGCTACGCATTTCCAAATGTATTAAATCATTGCTGCTGGTGTTGCCCATTTCAGCTAATTCGAGGCTGTTATTCAATTTAGTGTTATTCATGCTGCAACGCTGGTGAAAAGAGCTGTGGCCATTGCTGCCGCTGCTGACCGTGGGCGCTGAATAGCGGGCAATCTCGCGATGCGATATAACTGTTGAATGACGCAAAAGACCTGCAACAAGGTGGGAGTTATAAAATATTATGTTGAGGATACAAGATATTTATTTAGACACTTGAAAATCTGCTACACACTTTAAATATAAATAACATATTAATTTGGTGGCCATTCCAAGAAAGTGCAGCACACGTTCAGATGCAACATATAAAAAACACAACAATTAAGTTTACATGAAATCATCATGCAATAATTTTCTTACGTTCGATTTTCATGTGGATTTACCATTTCGTTTGATGCGATTATGATCTGGTGAGCCCGAACATGAATAGCGGGATGTCATATTGTCGCGACGATTTAACACCTCGGGGACGACATGCACGAAGGGACACCAGCGGAAAAACATCTTGAAGCCAAAACGAAATCTATAAAGAGAAATAGCGTGATTCAATATAAATCGTTTGAGGCTGACTTCTCGACTATAGATTATTTTAGAGAGCTTATGAGAAATTCTGGTCTGATGGAATTATAGTATGAGATTCTTTAATTTCGAGCACTAAGAGACCAGGCGACTGATTGATTGCAATAATTTAAATACTGATGCAAATGCCAAGAAAATCTGAAAGAGTTGATTCAGACAAAAAAAAAAACAATTAACGTAATGGAAGGGGATGAACTCCATATGAAAGGCTATTTCCTCTGATGTATGAGGCCTTAGAAAGAATGAACGAAATATGAAGTCCGTCTTGAATTCGCATCTCAGCAATCATTAGTGGCCCAAACGACAGAGTACTGTAAGAGACAAATGGAACAAGAGAATACTCCAAAGCGATATGTCTCCCCTCCATCACACTATTTTATTCCAATGAGACTTTTCTGGGACTAACTGAACTGTGGGAAATACGAAACGTTAAAATATAAAAGAAAGTATGGTGCGCTGTGAAGTAATCTAAGAAATCTGGTTGGAGAATTGTTCAAGCCGACTCCTTATTTAGAACCATCACTTAAATTCACAGAGGTTTCCAACTCTGATTTATCAATAATTATTTTTTAACGCACTTTTTTAAGTAATCAGCTTCAAGTGTATTAAGAAATCATGTACACATCGATGGTTGCAAATTTTTCCATTCACATTTGTTTGCTGGTAAGTAATAAAACGTGAACGCTAGATTAATTGCAAATATCATCGTTGCTATTCGGTGACGCTCAGACACGCAACATTGTCAACATTACTCGTAAAGGGATGAAGAGTGACAGGAAAAAATCTCGTAAGGATACAAAATGCGAGGGCGTAAAAATTCGCATGTCGAAGGATTTGCTTCCGAATGTGAATATCACTATAATAAGCGTCGCATTTTCAGTTAAATTTTCAAGAGAGATTAAGTTTGAATGCTGGAAATTGCAAAGTACTCAGAATATTGATTTTGGATCCAGTTGGGTTTAGTCAATTTTTATTGGACTGGTTTTTGATCTAGAATGTGTTCTTGAAGAATTTATATTAATTGCAATTCAGGCTACGGATTTAGAAGCTGATAAATTCTCATTATTCCCTGAGCAATAATTCTCCCTGATGAATAATTAGTTAAAGTACTCGTACCACAAAATATATCTTCCGAATAAAGATTTTATTTTAATTGTTTATCTTAAGTTACATGAAATAACTTCTTATTGAAATGATTAAAATGTTTTTGCAAAGTACTTTAAATATATATTTCGGTTGGATTACCTTGAATTCATCCAACAATAAATAATCGGATTATACATGGAATTACTCATGGGCAGCTAGTAAATGAACAGATACAGCTCCTGTATGAAGGACGCCTCCGTGATTGCTGGGTAACTCGACGTCACAATGAATTATGAATGAAATGGCAGCCAGCAAACGGCAAATATTAATACCACAACCATCATCAGTTTGACCAAAGAGCAAATCTTTTTAGTGATTTTTGAAGAGCGGAAACTTCCACTTACCCGACGCTTGCTCTTTACGTTTTCCACCTAACGCGGCGTATACTCCCTAATGGCTTTAGAGCCCCAGAGTTCAATTCCAACGCGTGAATTTGTCACCGTCATCGAGATTATCGGCAGGAAGTAGGTGAGTATCATGAAAAGAATATTGTAGCTGCGGAAAAATAAATTTATTTTATTTATTTGAACGGATTTCGATTGAACGGGAATTTTGCAGCATTTCAATAGCATAATTTTATCTGCATCCTTTGAGTTTCCATTGAACAAACGGAATTTGGTGGCATATGCGAGTGCACGTGAATATTACATACTGAACTCTGTTGCATGAGAACCTAGGAATGCACATTATGTAGCAGTCACTTTGTTGACAATATTTACACATAAAATGCAGGGTTTGTGAATATGTGGTGTGTTTTTCACGGTCCGGATATTGTGTGACTTGCCAAACAATTCGTTCATATTTTCAACATGTCCTCCACAGTTACTCTTCAATTTAAAGCAGTGAATCGTGAAAATTTTTGAATTCATGGACGGTTTGGGTATGGCAAAACTAACAGGTAATGAAGATAGGGAGAAAAATAAAGGAGTCATCATTAGTGATGAGGTACATTGATACGTTAAAAACTAATACTCTCATATCTGGGCGAAAACAGATGAATTCATACTCTGACAATGGGAGTCCTGTTTTGTGACGCCATAAGGTTATGTTTGACTATTGATGTCATTTGCATTCACTTAAGGAACATATAACCGCCTTCTTGTGTATAAAATGGGCAGATTTATATTTCGCTGACAAATGCTTTCAACAGAATAGGATCACATAGCATAAAGCTAACGAAACAATGATGCTATTCCGTAAATAAATCGTGGCCGTTTAATTTCAAGATTTAGTTAATCCATTTGGCTGCGAAGTGTGTATAATTTCATAAGTTTATAAGCATTGGTTTCCAGGTTCATTTTCCCCTGATAAAAAATTTCTACAAAACAAAATCTTTCTCTGCATGCTGAGCAAGGTGATTATGGACATACTTATCACGAAACTAAACTTCTCTATGTAACAAGGAAAAATAAGCTCATCATTGCTTCATTCAATATTAAATAATGTTAACTATTATTATGCACAGACACGCTACTATACACAAACAAAGTAACTCCCATGCCATTAGCTACTTCGTCCTTTAATAAAATGTAATCCACATGATTTCATTTTTGCACAACAATACACCAGATTAGACTTAACATCCCACTCGCTATTCTAATTCCCTTAATTACACAATATTTACATGTATTCCTGGTCCGAGTGGTTCGTTACGCCGTCCGGCCACTATGAATAGCAGACCGCGAGTATACCGTCCTGCGAGGGTATTTCGCCGGTGGTGAAAAAGAAGAGCATCGGACAAGAGATTATAGTCGAGCACAACCAAATGGCAGCTGCGATGGCCAGATTGCTGCGCTTGCTCATATGCAGCTGAAGTGGCTTCATGATGGCCACTTATCTAAAACGATGTGGATACAGACGGTGCACCATTAAAAAGCACCAGAATTGCTTTAAAAGGAAGTTTATATTTGGGAATTTATTTTTTAACATATTTTGATGTCAAGATTATTTTTTCTACTGATTGCAACTCACCTGTCAATGGATATCGCTATCAGGGTAAACACAGTAAAATTTGCAGGAAAGCTCGCCAAATGACCAATATCTGTCCAGCATGTAAATGTAATTGAATGTGACACTCAGACTGGTGACCATGGCATCGGCAATTGATAAATTCACTAGAAGTAATTGGTTGAAAAAAACGTATTAACTGAAGTGGGGAAGAAGGAAAATGAAAAATTGTGTATATTGAAACACCATTATTTAAAAAGGATTCTTTGGAGCAGTGTGTGTATGTAAATTATGGAATTTCTATTAAAAATGCTTGTCATTTGAAATGTATTTCCATAGAAGGAATCTGACGACATGGATTCTTCGATTAATGGAGTAGTATTAGAATGAATTATTTGAAATATTCTTATTAAATTGTCATTATTCACTAAAAAACCTTTTCTAATGACCACTAAAGACCAGTACAGATTTATATGAATAGTTAGTTATATATTTTAAAAAAAACCAATGAGTGTTCGAACTCACGGGCGATGTGTTAACACCTTTTTGCTACACGGTACCTGTTCGATTTCTATGAACACATTAATAAATGTTACATTGGATAATAAAAAAAAAATAATTTATTGATTTAAATTTTATTTTTGTGCATAGAATTTCCTATTACTTCTTTTTAACACAGAATATACCGGACTGGTTTTGTTATTTGCTCGTGCCGATGTCTGTGAAGGAAATATTTTTCATGAATTTGTTGTTGCGCTCGCTAATTCGAATCAATTCCAGACTTGATTCATAAAATTTTGATTCGCAGAAAATCTTCATTTTCGCAGTCGCAGAAAATCTTCGTTTTCGCAGTCGCAGAAAATCTTCGTTTTCGCAGTCGCTGTGTGTTGTTAGCATGTATTGACTTTGTAGATTTAGTCCCTACACGCCGCTATAGATGTTAACACATCAAAAATCCATATAAATCTTTACAAATGTAGTCCCCGCAATAACGCGCAAAATTAATCTAAAATCAAAAAGTGGTTATCATAAAATTTTTTTAAAAAAGTGTTGATATGAATTGTTAGGGTATTATAAAAGATATTATGTCACTTTCCAATTTCAGATCTGTTGAAAGTGATATAGTAAACCAATTCAAAAATAATTTAGAGATTTATGTTACGCAAATATTCTCTATGAAGGTAATCCCTAAAAGTTTCTTTCGACTATAATGAAGTTCATACGTGTCCTCCTTCATGGAAAACTACTACTGCTGGTGCAAAGAGGCAGTCGTAAAGAAATTTCAATCTATGTCTCTTTACGAATGAAGAAATACTGCTAGCAGCAGTCTAGAAGCTCAGATATAGAGTATACATTGCCCAGTTATAAATAAGATTTGAGTCATTTCCACCTATTCAGCGACTATTTACATCTGAGTTTAAGCAGAGCTGTGAGAATTTTCTGTTAATATTCCAAGTACCGACAATTTTGACTAGGGATAAATCTACCTTAAATCAATCCTGTTACATATTTATATATCTCAGTCAGCATATCTACCTCTCAGCTCTGAGTAACAAAGTAAAACTGAGTAAAACTTTGGAAATAAAGAAAGCTTGTCTGTCGGGAATGATATCATAGTTAAAGATCGAACATAATTTTTAAATCTAGCATTGACCAATGAATAAGTGTCGAGGATATGTTTATATAGGTATCGCACGAACACCGATATTGATAGGATATAATAAACATAGGTAGTTATGAGATTCAAGCTTATTTTGCCACTTCCCGGTATTCACTATGCTCAAGAATGTGTTTCAAATATTTAGCTTTTTCATAAAATATAATTCTTGGAATTTTAATAATTTTTATATTAATCAATAAATATTTCGAAAGACTTCCAGTCAGAAATATTGTCAGCATTCGACTGTCAAACCAACAACAGTCGAATGCAGGTGACGGAAACTATCACTGAATCGTCAAGCTTCACAAAGGAAACATCAGTCATATCCATTTTCAAACATTCTACTCGTTTTAGCTTCAAACCATTACAACTTTTAAACAAATCTCCCATTCACACCTCTAAAAAGAATTAAAATGAGGCGCTACAGTTTAGCAACACTTGTTCTTAAGTGCCAGTGGCTTCCAGTAGTTACAGTAATTTTGTACTAAATTGTAGACATTTTATGTTACTATTGCTATTAAAAAGTGTTTACATGGGGCTGGCTTCTAAACGCCACCAAACACCAGGTTAGTTGCGTTTCATTAAATCGTGAAAAGAAGAAATAGTATGTATGTGTGACTCACCTATGAAGTAGTTGGTTACGGTGCGCATACGTTTGGTCGTCATTACAATCCACACGACTATGAAATTTTCTCCTGACGCCACAATCACCATGCCTCCGAACAAGATACTCCATACAACCTAGCGCCACCATGGCAAAATGAATGAAATGTTACCGGCGCTGAAACACATACAAACGAAAGAACCGAAGTTGAATTATTACAAAGGAATTTAGTGTGTACTGCTGTGTGAATGTCAGTGTGTGTGGTTGATCTACATATTTACCTGAGTATGCACAAAAAGGAGGTGTGCAGGTGCAGAGCTATGAAAGGGCAAGTACATAGCGGACGCTATTGCAGCAACAGCGGTTTATATTTGGCTGTTGGCAATTAACGCGTATGTTGGTGTGCATGCGCTGCGGCTTCTCATGTGTGCGTGTACTTAAAAGGGTGCTAAACAAAACATAACCTGCGCATTGTTGTTGTACAGAACAGACACACTCAACAAGAGCAACAATAAATACAATTAACAAAATCACAAAATTAAGTTAGTTTGGCTGGTTGAGTTGCTTTGTTTGATTATGATTCCAAAAAAGGAACAAAAATTATGTGAATATATCAGTAGTGAAAAGGATTCAAAATTAGGGCTACACACTCATCTCATACTCACAATAATTTAAATTGGATTGATTTCATTATAATTTACTCAAATTTTTAATTTAGGTGTATTTTCATGTGGTCATTGTCTTGTTAAATGTTTTTTTTTTTTGGAATTTATGGTAAATTAATTTCAGTAAATTTTGTATTAAAAGTTAATTGGGAGCCCCAGAATTGTGCTACTAATTCTGCTATTCAGGTTTTTATATCTGCTATTAATTCAGTTTGAGTTGGATATTTAAGTTCCCTGAAGGAATGTAGGAACATCGTCTCTAGCAACAGTATAACCTACAATAACTCATACTATTCTCTTAAAGAAAATATCCTACTTAAAATTATGTTATTTAATAAATAGAGAATAATAACAATAATGACGTGAATCAGGATCAGGCTAGGTTCGGATTGGATAGTCCTACAAACCCTATTTTTGTTAGTTAATGAAATTATAAAGCTTCTTCATTATCCAAAGGACGGACTTCTGGCAATGAGTGGTACTCTGATAACTAAACTTCTGTGGAATTAAAAAATGCATATCCCATCTGAGTAGCTACCCGGGGATATTAAAGAAATAGCTTCGGACAGAGCAAGTATTCTACAGATAGTGAATTGCAGATACCTTTTAAAAGAGCTTTGTAAATTATCTCCTATCTTTCTATAAAGTTTTTGAGTACCAAAACTAACGACAATTAGAAGATGGTACTTTGAGTTCAAATTGCTGTTTTAAAGCTGCCACAAAGGGGCATATTTTCAATCCAACAGGAGTTGAGGTTGTTGGTGGGGGTCTTGCAGTGTTCAGAATTGTATGACACTCCTAACGATACCCGCCTTTGTGCGTGACCGACAGAACATAAGTTTAATATATGTAATTGGTACACAATAAATAAAGAATACTACAATGTATTTCTATGTAGTACAATACTGAACGATAAATGGTGCGATTTGCTTATACACTGTAGTTAAATGAGATTAAAGCTGACAGCAATTGACAGCTGAACAGCGTAAGTTGGGAAATTACCAACTGTTTCCTAATTGTAGTCAATGTAATAACATACTGAAACTTAGTGCCTATACCCACCCTTACTGCTTATAATAATATGTAATCCAATTAATTCAAGTCACTGCGGGAAATATTGAAAGAACTATGTGCAAGTTTTCCTCTAACTTACTAACAATAACTAAACAAAACCGCGGAAAGGTGCTGGAATAATTACAGTAGTTAAACAAATAACTACACATAATATGTCCTTATAGGTCCCTTAGCATGAATAATTTACAATTGTATTAGTTTTCCACTGTCAATTAGTAACTTATGTTTATGGATGGTATGAGTCCGCTTTCCCTTACTAATGATAGCAAGAACGCAGAACCCTGACGTAAAAGTAAGCTGGAAAACCAACTGAAATCGCTGCCTTGCTTTCTACAGAAATGGAATTGATGGAACTGAATTTGTAAAAAAAATAAATTATAAATTATAATATTAAAAAAAATGTTAAACCATGTAAAAAGTATAATTATCCTCTAATGTTGGCACTATTTTCCGCATAAAATTAAAGAAACATTTGTTTATTGATTTCCATAGCATCATTATTGAAACTGTTGAGTGTTTGTACTGAAATGTTCCCCAGAAAAGATAACTAAAATACTACTCTTTTTACTACAATTAGTAGCTACAATTTAGGACCGAAATTAATATTACAGTTTCCTCGGCTTTTTAGTATATTCTCAATATTTCAACAAAGAGGTCGTGAAGGATACTGCTAAAATGAAATGAAGCTCATCCACCACTTCGGTCAGTGTGCCGCGGCGACTCATTTTGTTTGAAGGCAATTTTAATAAAATAACGCTAAAGCTGTGCAAATGCGATAAATCAGCTGAAATTTATATAGAATTGTTTGAGTGTGCACTTGAGATTTAGAACGTCTGAGGATCACACAAAAATCAATATATAGTAATAAAACAAAAATTAAACTAAAAAAAACTTCAAATAAGAATGAAATATTGTTAAACAGTGAAAGTAAAGATTTATCGGGTTTTTCAATAAGAGCGCTACAAAAGTTTTTTTAAATAAAACAAAACCGGTTTTAGATATCAATGAAATTCTTTATTCCTGTGAAAGTACGTTCGATGCCATTATGTATGGAGCTCGATTTCTTTTGCATGGCCACCACGGGCACGCTTGCAGAAGTCCAGACGCTGAACCCAATTTTCAACGGTTTTCAAGCATAAATCGGCCGATACTGCTGCAATTTCAGGTTCGATATTCGTACGAAGTTCATCAATCGTCGCTGGCTTGTTGGCATAGACCATAGACTTGACGTAGCCCCACAGGAAATAATCCAACGGCGTCAAATCGTACGACCGAGGTGGCCAATCGACTGGGCCATTTCGTGAGATAACACGTTCAACAAACTTGGTTTGCAGTAAATTGATTGTGGCCTTCGCTGTGTGGCTTGTGGCGCCGTCCTATTGGAACCACATGTCCTCCAAGTCCATATTATCCAATGGGGGCCAAAAATATTGGGTTATCATTGAACGGTAGCGATTCGCATTCACAGTAATGTGCCGGTCTTGATCATCACGGAAGAAGTACGGCCCAAAGACGCCGCCGGCCCATAAACCGCACCAAACCGTAATTTTTTCGGGATGCAATGATGACTCATGGAGTACGTATGGATTGCTGTCTAACCAATAATGCATATTTTGCTTATTGACGAAGCCATTCAGCCAGAAATGAGCCTCATCATAAATTGGACGTAGCGCTCTTAAAGTTGAGGCGACTGACTCCGAATTTCGGTAGTAAATTTTAATAATTTCGACTCGTTGTTGGCTCGTATATCTTTGCATGATGAAATGGCAAACCTTACTGAAGAGAAATGTCAAAAGAGCGGAAAAAAATATGGCGTGGTTTGCTCTCACTATCGATTTACTTTTATAGCGTTTCTTTTGAAAAACCCTTTATAATTATTCCGTTAATACTTCTCGTTCTATGATGTTTATAAAACAGGAGTGAAGAATTCATTGAAATAGAAATAATCAGGATTTTTTCTATATTCCTCGTATATGATACGAGAGATGAGAAAATAATCCAGACAAAAATTTGCCTTCGTTTGCCTCGACACTACCCCACAATTGCAACGATTCATTTCCACAGGATACGGGTCAGAAATATCTTATATTCAATGAGAAGAAAGCCAAATGACTCAGTTGTTCATTAAGAAGGAGGGTGGAGAGCAGGAGTTGTTCCTTTACCTTCTTCTCAGATTGGCTCACGCCTGGCATCAAAAAATTACTTATTTCGATTTTTCTCTTTCAGCCATAACAGCAAATTGAAATTTCGAGTTACGCAAGTTAAGCTTGATATATTTGCGAACTTTTTTGAATTTTATTTTATTCATTTTTACTGTAGTGAAACGGATTGAGATTTATCAAACTACAAACTAAATAATACAGAGTCAAATAAATTATCTTTAGTTTATTTTATATTTAATTCCTTCGTTGGCTTTCTGGCTGAACTGACTAACGTATTTGATTTCCATAAATTTTCAATGCTGAATTTAAATAAATTAGTTCCTGAATATTTTCGACTTTTGTAATTTTGTTCCATGCTTTTTTTCCTGTGTTTTTAATTAAGTTTCTCTGCCGTTATTAGTGAATTTATACAATATTTATTTGTTTTTTGAAAACTTCATACGAAAGAATTCTGGATAAAAGTCAGAAACTATTTCTTGTAGTGCATTGTTCCACAACTAAATTTTATATTATGATACTAACCTATCCAAACTTCCGCACTCTAAAATGATGCGTCGTAATGTTAGAATATCTGCCGCAAATACTCGACTTTTGCGTTTTTGCTGAAGGTGTATCCTGAACTATGTCAATCGATCCTACGAACAAAAAGAACCCTTCACTGGGAGGTCAAAAATGAACTCATGCAGTGCGACAAGTTGGGCGCAAATTTGACCCCAGCAGCGGAGTTTAGGGTATGAGTCATTTTCGACTCCTAAAATACACACGCGAGAAGGTATGGGAAAATGCGTTCGAGGGCTAGTGGAAGTTCTGGTATACAAGAAGTATATTAGCGGCCACACAAATGACAGCGGGATGAGTGAACGTGGCATAAAAATCGTAGTAGCAGCAGCAGTGGAACAGTCAGCGCAGCCGAGAGTGAACATCGTAGTAGTAGATCAGTTAACCAGTGACAGTGCCAAAGTGAACATCGTAGTATTGGCAAGATTAGTGAACAATTTTCAGCGTAGTATTGACAAGATTAGTGAACAATTGACAGTCGCAGTGCGGACATCGTGTTAGCAACGGACAGTTGAGCAGTGATCGTCGCAGAGCGGAAATTGTTTTAGCAACGGGCAGTTCAAGCGGATGTAAATAAATAATTGTAGTGCAAAGCAAACTATAAGCGAAGACGAAGTATGAGAAGTGAGCAAATAGAATTAAGAAAAAAATTATATATTTTTTTCATTTAAAAGTTTTTATGTGGTTGCAGTAATCATATGTTCTGATCAGAAGCCTATTTCAAATTTTCTACTGGACTGAATAAGTAATAGGTATAGTGATTAGTTTCCTATTACAACTTAGTTTAACTTTAAATTTCTCTTTTCAAAACAACTGCATTTCTTTCTATAGGGAACAAACGAAATTTAAGTATATGTCTTCACAAAACGACATGAAACCAATTTTCAATTACAGTTATTAATAAAATATTAGTAATAAAATAATAGTATCTATTCTACATTTGCTCAGTGGAGTCTTTGGTATGCTTTTATTAGGGAACTATGAGTTAAATAGCCAAAGGACTTTCGAATATGTTTGGAAAAATTATTGAACCAATCATTAAAGCAATTATTAACTTTTTCCTACATTTCACAACTAACTTTCAGCAGAGAATAAAGTTTGGTTTTGTATTTTCAGATAGGAACCCAGAGTATCACCACTACATGGACGTCGCCCCACAAGTAGCTTCAGATCACCATGGAAGTACTCAAAGGGTGCTAGTACTAATCATAGTGGTAACCATTTGGCTGGGACGGGATTGGAGGCTCTTCAAATAACACAATATGATTCTAATACCCAATGGAAAGAAATAATATTTTCGTACAAATTTCAAATGGCGATACAAGTGATTTTGAATAATCCTCATAGAAATGTATTTTTCTCGAAACGCAGCACGCACTTGAATATCACTGAACAGGTGCCTGAAAACAAGGAATAGGAAGTATATTAATTAGAATAAACACCTATTGTGAAAGTTGTCAATAGAAGTAACTAAAAATATAATAGTGCATAAGTTGAAACTTAAACTCATACTTTATCCTAGTACTCATTCCCTAATACACTCCCACACATAATGTGTCAGATATAGTAAATAAATTAGTATATTAGTTTATTAAATACAGATCGAAAAACAAGGGAAACAAATCAAAAATTTAGTTAATTCAACTGGCATTTTCTCAGATTTTGTCGCATTTTATATTAATCCGAATCTACGCAGTTAGAAATCAACCATTCTTCGATTTTTCGAATTAAGAACAGCGTTTGTATGAGACAACCATTACTTGCAATTCCAAATTTCACCAGGAACATATAACTAGCTTAATTAGTTTATTAGATATATTCAAGGAGGACCGGTGATACATAAATATTAGAGATGAATCAGATCACCGGTTACAGCTCGGTATCCGCCCAATTATTTAATATTCCACCGAATAGCGGATATTGATAATTATATTTGCATCATGAATTTGCCTTGAAACTAATGCTAAGCTACCACGGATTAATGAGTGCGAGTTCTTTGGATGTAAATTATAATTTGTGAAGACTTCCTTAAATATCAAATTATTTTTAGTGGCTTGTTTCTATTTATCTATTTATTGGCCCAACACAGTTAATTTATCTAGAAAAGACAATAAGAAAACACGTGTTAAAAAGTCTGAAGTCGAGTTAGACCGACTTCGAAATTCCTTTTCCGCTTCCATGTGCGTGCTTAACAAATCGTTAAGCACGAATCATATTTAGTAAGTTTGAGTTCAGGGCAATTTTGCAGGAAGTATTTACAAAGGTGCTTTAGCTGTATATACCTCGGAATTGTGGAACAATGTGCGCTGCTAGACACTTATCTGTAAAGTATTTAGTTTGAATGTTATGCCCGACAAAATTGCAAATGAGACGCTTGTAAGGAAGTATTCTTTTTGGTAAAGATGAGCACTAGACTTTGAAGAAAGTGTCAAATCTACTATTCAACAGGTGTTATAGAAATTTGTTATCAATCCCGTACAATTTCATTACCAAATTTTTGCTTAGATCACTTTTTTCGTACCGCAATAGCAACCTGTAGCTCGTTTCTCTAACTCAGTGAAGAACTTCTCTACTGCTGATGACGTAGTTCCCAACTACCAAGTATTTGTCAAACGTTGAGACTTTAGTTTTTCTATAATTCAAAAAACTCATCAATTGAAAAATTCGTGTTGAGTTCAGAATCAACAATGAATCTGACAGTTGTGACGTTTATTTTTGAGAATTGTGTATAATATACAAAGTTGTGTAAAGCCGGAAATAATAAATAAACAAACAAAACAATAAGGTTTAGAGATAAATAAGCAAACAATTGAACATAAATTTTTAAAAATGAGTTAGATACGTATAATATTTTATGCCATAATGTACGATAACCAAAATATGTTTCGCATTCAACGTCGGCGGTTGCGAGATTCATGTGATCCATTTCATATCCCTAAAGCGCGACTCATATAACTTTTTCGGCTAAGTACTTGAGAATTTCTCTACTAGTAGAGAATTCCACACTCTACATACCAATCTTACAGAAACACAATAGAGAATGATGTCACATTCTCTACCAGTAAAGGAATAATAGGTGGAGAAAAGTTGCAGAAACGAGCTACTGGTAGAAGGCAGATGCAGTGAAATTTAGTAATACAACCACGTGAATTATTGCTAAATTATAGGGAGGGAACAGCCCTCACTCCCTCTATGTTTTTGTATGTGTCTTGTCAACATCACTGAAATGAACGACCTTATTGAATGGTATAGTTACAACCACTACTCATTGCTTGATTTATAATCTTCTTACTCTGAATTCCTAGCACTTCCCAATTTTATTGGAAATGAATATATTTAAATCGATGAATTCATGAAAAGCAATTGTTCATTGTGCGAAGAAAGGTATTAAAAGTGTAAATTTTATTGACACACATATTCATATTAATAAGAAGACAAATGACAATGATTCACTTACATTAAAATAATCCAATTTTTATTTGAGAGAAAAAATGTGGTATTGGTCTAGTAGAAACAGAGCAATATCAATTTTCAAACACTTAACAACAAGAAAGGCATCAATGTTTGCTATTATTTCTTAATTTGAGGCTAGTTATCTACTTCAATGATTGTAGGTTCTCAACACGATTCCTTTTTCAGGATAATGTAGATACGATATGAAAATGTGTGATAATATAACAAAATCTAACGTTTGTTTTAAGACCTCAAACTGTGAATCTACTAAGGATTTGTTTTATAGTGAATATCAATGTTTTGAGAATAGCTTCAAATTTATTTGACGACTGAATTATTGTGTCAGTTTTAAGATATTTCACCGCAGAATGTGACAAATATGTCCTTTGTACAATAAGTATTATTGGTGCTTTTATGTACTTTATATCACAAATTGTTGTTGGTATTCATTTGAGGTAATGAAGGTAAAATATTAAATTATTAAAAAAATAATATAAAAATTTCAATTTATTGACATTCATTTAAGTCACAAAATTAGGAAATTACTTTAGAATTCTAATGTAAGGATGGGCTCAATTAATTAATTTAGCGGCGCGAGAGCTAGCGCACAATTTCAATCGGCGACTACTAGAGTACAGCGAAATATTTGTGTATGAAGCGAAATATATGATCGCTATGTACAAATGGGCTCAAAGTATTATTTAGCGGCGCGAGAGCTAGCGCACAATTTCAATCGGCGATTACTAGAGTGCAGGCAAATATTTGATGAGAAACGAAAGGTTTGGTTTCCAGATCGAATCTGATTTATTGATAAAATCTTATTGCTATTTATACTTTTAATTCCTTATGTGCGAAGACTTAGTATATAATATGGTTCTTAATACATAAAGAGGGCTTTTGCAATGTCAGCGGAAAATATCACGGTCAATGCCAGCGTACATTCGTTCGAGGGCATCGAACATTAGAATGCAGCGAATCAAAAGAAAAGCTTCATAACGTAAACATTCTTATATGAGAGTTCAATGTACTTACGTTGGGTCTCCGCTTACATTGCATGTGCCTACGCCGCGTATGGTGTTGGCGTTTGTGTGTATGTATATACATTATGCTTTTCATACACCACAATAATTCATTCATTCCAGTTTATTGACATTAAATTACTTACAAAATTAGTAATTTCTCTATTAAATTCTGGGAATTAGTGAGCATCATTAAAACTTAAGTATATTTAATTATAATATTTACGATTACATGTCAGTTGTCAGGTTCATTAAAGAAATCCATCAGACATATAAATTCAGTTCCTCGTATCTGACCAAAGCGGATGATTGTGCAGTCGAGTATGTTGCCTTAATTTTATGTAAAGAGGTCAGTTTGCATGAAGATTACTGAACAATTTATACACAGCCAATGTTCCATCTAGTCAGTCTCATATGAGTTCACAGTTCGACAAACAAAGGCAATGTAAATATGACTTAAAACTACTTACTTTTTCTCAAAGCAAGATTAAAATAATAATAATAATAAATAAAAGTATTAAAAGCAAGCCTTAAGTCAGTGAATTATATATCTTCTATACTATTTAAGAGGGTAATGACAAGAATGGCAGAATTAGATCAGTTCCATGACATTTTTTTTTTTTTATGTTGGTACACATGTCTGTTATATATGTTGGCAATACCAACCATTTTGGATTGTCAGTTTGTTTTTGACAGATAAAAAGGTTAGTCGTGTTTTGGTGTGCTCTTCGATTTTGTACTATTCGAAAAAAATGGATCAAAGAAACTGTATTCAGTTTTGTGTAAAAAATGAAATTAAATGCGCAAGGACATTTGAAATGTTGACTTTGGCCTTTGGCGAGTCTACTATGTGCAGAACACAAGTTCAATTGTGGTATAACCGGTTTAAGGAAGGCCGAGAAGATGCCAATGACGACGCTCGTCCTGGTCGCCCGAGCACGTCAACAACCGATGAAAACATTGACGCAGTGAAGAAAATGATTTTGGATAATCGTCGAATCACTATCAGAGAGGTTGCTGATGATGTTGGCATATCGCTCGGCTCATGCCAAGCAATTTTTACGGATGTTTTAGGCATGAAATGAAAATTGTTCCAAAATTGCTAAATTTTGAGCAAAAACAATGTCGCATGGACATCGCTCAAGAGCTGTTTTTGGCCAAAAACAAAACCGTTATCATGCCTCAACCACCGTATTCACCGGAATTGACCCCCGCTGACTTTTTCCTCTATCCAAAACTGAAGACACCGATGAAAGGAAAGCGTTTTGCTACGATTGTGGAGATAGAAGATAAATCGAAACAGGAGCTGTAGGCGATACCAAAAAAATGCGTTTCAGAAGTGTTTCGAGGATTGAAAAAAAACGCTGGCATAAGTGTCTTATATCTGAGGGGAATTACTTTAAAGGGGACAAGATAGTTGTTGATGAATAAATAAATACGGTTTTTTTTTATCACACAATAACGGTTCTTTTTTGATCACACCTCGTATACAGATATGATCAGAATCAGTTTCTAAACAATTTTTATTTTGTCCGTCCGTCTGTCCGTCTGTCCGTCAGTGGCCACTTTTTTTCTACACCGTTAGAGCTATCGTAATGAAATTTTGCAAAAGTATACTCTGGACAAAGATACAGAACCAGATTGCTATATGGGCCGATTTGGACAAAGTCCACGCCTACCTCCCATATGAGGCACTTTTTTCACCTTTTTTAAAATGACTATAACTTCGGTCCAATTGACGGAATGGTGACATTATTTGGCAGATATGAAGATGTGGGTCTTACTAAACACTGTGCAAAAATTGGGCGGTATATATTAGTTGCCACGCCCACTATTAACAAATATTCATAACTTAAGATCTGATAGAGATTTACGGACGAAATTTAACGGGATGGAACATGTAGACATTATAAAACTATCTGCAACAAATGGGACTGAAGAGACACGCCCACTTTTGATATATGGAACTTTCGGGTCTAAAATTAAAATTAACCTACTTATGCTCGTATTGATGCCAGCGGAATAAAAATTTGCAGAAATATACATGGGTCCATAATAGTGTGTGTGCAGAATATGGAGATCATAACAGAAGTGCCACGCCCACAAATTGCCAAAAATCACTACTGTGTTCCTATTAAATATTTATAAAGGAAATTTCACAGGAAGGTTGCGGGTACTAACACTAAACACCACACAAAAAATGGGCGTGTTATTTTTACACTCACGCCCACTATTGGCATATTATTATAACTTTCGACCTATACAATATTTTTTGACGAAATTTTACATTAGTTCGTATATAGACCCAACCAAGCCATATACAAGATTCGGGGTCGATCAGATGAAGGATACGCCTCCCTCCCATATAATGAACTTTGGGGACCCCATTTAAAGACTTATATGAAACCAAATTGGTATATGTATACACTGGGTCTGTACTAGCACGCATTCCAAATATGGGTAGATTATTACTACTGAGGCGCCCACAATTAGCCAAAAATCATTAATGTGTTCCTATTAAAGACTTATCAATGAAATTTCACAGGAAGGTTGCGGGTACTAATATTAAACACCACACAAAAAATGGGCGTATTATTTATACAGCCACGCCCAGTATTGACATATTATTATAAGTTACTACCTATGCAAAATGTTTGCACTAAATTTTATATTAGTGGTTATATTGACACTACAAAGCCATTCACAAGAAAAGGGGTCGATATAATCATTTCAAGGTACCCTACCAAAAATTACCGTTAGTATGCTCCTAATGATGATTTATGAAGAAAACATCCCCATGTTGAACTCGCACGCACAAGAAAGGGTAAAGGGTATTTCGTAGTCGGTCTAATCCGACTTCAGACTTCTTTACTCGTTTTTTATATGAGTTTCAAATTTATTTACAATGAATTTCCTGCATACTTACAGCACTAACTGTGCACAGCAGCTCAAATTCGCACTAATTCCTACTATCTCAGATTCGAGTTAATAATTACCATCTATTTACAAAATTTAACATTTATTTTATGAGCGCCGCGGGGGTACGAGGTGGGCTCTTAAATCCAATCTTGTCATCCGATGTGAAAATGCCATCCACATCCACCGACACTTCCAATACCAACCGGTGGCTGTAATGTTGACTTGTTTGGCCTTGCGCTGTTGTAGTCATTGTTGGAATTGCTTATAGCAGTCATCCTGCCACTGGGTTGGCTGCTATGCAAGTTTTCGTTGTCGTTCCGATTGCTTGGTAATATAAAATTGTTGTGTAAAGACTGTGTCTGCTCCCGGCTCGATTGCGCACTACTTAGTTTCATCAAATGCAGCGCTAGCAGGACTGGCGACTAGAAACGTTGATGCTGCTGGTATCCAATAAATTGCCAAATGTATTAAATCATTGAACACGTGGATGTTATTGAATTTTGTGGTATTCATACTGCTGCGATTGTATGATTTGTTGGCACTGTTGCCCGTTTACGATGAATTGCGGCCAATATCGCGTTGCGATACAACCGTGGAAAGACGTAGAAGCCCTCCATGATTGCATGACGTCAATGAAGTACGCATGAAATGGCAACCTGCCCACCGGAACTCTTAATTTACATTATAATTGTGACCAACTGCAGGCGGAAATATTTTTATATTTAACAAATCAGAACTGCACTTCTTACGCTTTTCACATGACACAAAGTATATTCCCAAACCGCTTTTGAGCCCAAAACAGGTCAATACCGACACTTAAATATGTCACCGACTCACAGTGTGACTTTTATAATTTTTAGGATGCCAAACGTCCTAAGAACCAAACAAAAATATGTATGGCAATGAAATTTTGCAAAAATAATGCAGAGATCGACTTTGTGTAGAACAGAAAAAATGGGCGTGATCCGCCAACTTTTTCGCCTACCTTCCATATAAGGTGTAATTTCAGATGACCATAATTTCTAATTTAAAAGCATTTGCCAGGGCGGATATAAATAAAAATACTTTTGAATTCACTAAATTTAGAAGATGAAATCAACTTGAAAACAAGCATTGAGATCAATGGGATTTTTCGCTGAGAACGCTATGTTTCGTAACTTAATATAGAGGCTTCTAAATTGTATTATCAATGTTTTTTGCAATGTTTAAATTAACAGTACATTTTTGAAAACAAATTTGAAATACATATTATAATGAAAAAAGAGATACTAAAATAAGTAAAAAATAATTTCTATTAATTTGATTATAAGCATCATATAGAATTCTATTGAATTATGTAAGTTTTACTCTATTGAAAAATTTTTTTTTCTAGAATCACTCAATTTTTAGTGATTGCCTATTTTAATGGATCAAAATTTAGAAGATAATACTTAAGCTTAAGGAACATACCAGTGTTGTTACAAAATATCCAATTAAAATAAAATCAAAAAGATTAATGTACAAATATTTATGCAAAAAAAAGTTATGCCACCGCAAAGTTCACCAAAAACTGCAGACTGCGAAATGAGTTTCTGCACTTGTCACAGTGAGACAGGTTCGATAACAGTTATCCTGTTAATTGTTGTTTTTTTGTTTTCTTTTGAGTTCATCTTCGTAACAGTTGAATATTCGTCTATTGCATATTAAAAAATTTTTGCGATCGGAGAATATTTTTTTTTTACTTTTGGCATTCTAAAAGTTAAAAAAGTCACACTGTGCGGCGTCGATATTATCTGCAGGTAGTAGGTGTGTATCATGAAAAGGATATCGCTGCGAAGAAACAAAAATATTCTATTTATTTGGTCGGAACTCGATTCAAAAGGGTCCTCTTGAACAGGACCTATGCATTTAGAAGTTATGTGAAAAAATTTTTCACTAAAATAAATTTTCTTTTTTTTGATTTTATTCTTAACAATAGGAATTTTGTGGAATATACGAATGAATCCAGGAATGCGATGGCAGTGTAGTGTTCATTTTGATGTCGCTTAATTTCAACGCTACGTGATTGTACTTTTTTGAAAAAAGACACATCTAATTTACCCACTTTTTAACTCTTAACCTGCCCAGGAATAATAAACTTTAGCCATCTGTCTGAAATATACCCCCAAATGAACGAACAAGTAATTCAAAATTCTGGCATGTTGAGTTACATGATGGTCCAAGCAGAAAGCATTTCAAACTTGTGATTTTATTTAATATGGATTCAAATACTCGCGACATTTTTTAATTTGCTTTATTTGCCTCTAAATAAAGTTTATTTTTGCAATTACAAAATTTTCTATCATATAAAATCCATCATAGTAATTCTCCCTACTCAGTTAAAGTGGCACACTATTGCATCATTCAATATTAAATTATGATAACTATTATTTGCAGAAGCATGCTTCAAGTAATTCGCCACTACATCGATAAGGCAAACGTAATCCTTTCATTTTAATTTTTGCGAAACAAGGCACCAGATTAGACTTAACCTCCCACTCGCAATTTTAAATCCCATTACTTATATTCCTGGTCGAAGTGGTACTTTCCGCCGTCTGCCTACTCCAAATAGCACACCATGTATGTGCATAGAAGAGTATTATAGAGGAAATTGCAGTTCAACTCGCTTGCTCATATGCAGATACAGTGACTTCATGATGGCCACGTAGTTAAAATGAGTTTCAAAGAGAATGTGATCCATTAAAAGGCATTACAATTCAATGAAAATAAATTTTATATACGGGATGCTTTTTAAAATTTTCACACATTTTTGGTTTAAAATTGGTGTTATTTACCTCCATCAAGGTAAATACTCGCCAAATGAAAAATCGGTGACCAGCATGTATGTGAATATCACATTCAGACAGTTACCACGACTTCCGCAATTGACAGTCCAACTAGAAGTAAATGGGTGGAAAACCGGATTAACTGAACTGTGAAATAGGAGTAACAAATTGAGTGGACTGGAAAACGCACTATTTAAAGAGAATACTTTTGACGACAGTACGACTATGGAAATGAATGAATATATTGAATATGTTTGGCATCTCATAATATACCACTGAGGATGTGAAGAACTTTCTCCGATTAAGGCGTTAGTATGGCAGTATATACATTTGTTTATACTTATTTGCAATTTCCATTTTAAATTATGAATCCTCATTTAAAAATAGAACTTATGACCACATAAACTTTATGATCGTTTATGGAATGAAATAAATTTGATTTAGAGAAGAAACCACTACTTTTTTTAACCAAATATTTTTTGGTCCTAAACATAATCTGATTTAAGCATTATCCAATTTGTCCCACGATTTTCCAATTTTTTAATATCCTCCAAAGTGTACAATTGGTCAACATAGGCATTCTTCTCAGCGATTACCTATTCAGTACACCCAAACCATATAACGAACAATTTCGTCAAGCTAGGAAACATTTCTTGAGATGAAAGAAGTCGACCCATTCCATTATTGGAGTAGCGGATTAATGAAATCTTTTACAAATTTTTTCACATTTCCAATTTGATAAATTTCAAATACATTACTATTTTTTTTATTTTGGGAAATTTCAAGGTAGTTTAGAGATTATTAAAGGGTCTGTTTTGTAAAAATTAATTAAAAGGTAGAAGCGTATTTGAAGACACCCTTACTTTCAACTTTATGCCTCTTTCTGGTGGTTCGCAACAAACTAAATCAGAACGAGGTGTGGAGCTCACTTAATTATTTTTGCGTAGTTTTTAAAAATGTAATGAAAGGTCTACTAATTTTGTGCAATTGAGCTGCATTTTAAAATCCCGTAAGAGGCGTATATATATATATATATATATATATATATATATATATATATATATATATATATATATATATATATATATATATATATATATATATATATATATATATATATATATATATATATATATATATATATAAATTAGTGTCAGATACTGATTCCAGGGAATTTTCCATTCGCGCAACCGTTCGCTTGCCGATACGAGCATGTGTGCCTGCGTTTTTCCAACGTTCTTCACACCATTCTGGAGAAACCTTATTGAAACTTACTAAAATAACTGCCGGGACTATTACACATAGATCAGAGAGATATCTTTATGAGTCCCAACGAACAAAGAGCATGTAGAAAATGTGGATACCACCATATAATGCAAATGTTGCTTACGTAAATAGGGGTACTCCTAGACTCTATATAAAATATTGTTGTTTTTATATCATGACCGTATTAATTGCAATTCATAAAGGGAGTCTTATAAAATTTGTTGACTAAATCTGGTGTGAATACTGATACTATAATTTTCATGTATTATGATTAATTTTTTGCAATTATAAGTTAACTTAATATTACGAAAATATTAAAAGAAATCGGGTAGGTATATCAACATCAGCTTTATCTGATCGTTATTTCCCTTCCTAGAAGAGAAGAAAAGACTGCTTTCTATCTACGCCCTCGTATACAAAATTACGATCTATTACACTTTAAAGCATTCGTAGCGCAATGCAATTAGTTTACCTTAGTTTCAGAGGTGTTATGAAATAAAAAATGAGATTGTGAGTAGCCAATGTATCTATTTGTATCCTTAGCACACTTATCTCACTATCAGACCATTGAAAATTGGGATAGAAATCTAAGATTCTGGAGTACGTACTCTCACTTACCTACTAAGATGTTCATTCCCAAAGCAACAAATTTTTAAATTTTTCAATAAGTGAGACCTTCTTTAGTTTCAAGTAATAATTGGAAATGTTTGGAGTAACATAAGCCAGCACATGGTAGCACACTTTAAAGATTTTGAGTGAGCAATATCAAAAATAGCACCTGTGGTACAGAAAATAAATAGCTGTGTCAATCCTCACCCCGAAATGCATGTGTTGTAGTCGAGTAACTAAATTGAAAATGTTGCCAGCGCCCTGGATTACATATATGTTTCCTAACAAGGCTAATAACTGAGATATCGACAATTTTCTTCTGCCTGATATTGTGTAAATTTGGTGAAATTTCGATCGATAAACTGAATTTACAAAATTGCAACCAAAAAGGAAAATAATTTCAAACAAAAACAATGTAAACAACTCATACTCATATCTGTGGCATCGCAATTTGCAGGCTAATAAATGTATAATGGGATGTGTGTATGCGAGTGTATGCATGATAAACATTCTAGCATTTAATTGGATGGTAATTGGAAATATTTTTTGATACTAAAATTTAAATTTTCATCATGGTTCTCTGCCACTTTTCACCACTAGTTCAATATTTCAAATGGCAACTAAGTTAGGAACTAAGGATATAGGATCGTTTCCTCAAACATAGCACATCACTTCTCTGGGGTGTAATGTGAACTTCTCGCCTAAATTATCTAACTAAAATTTGGGAGTAGTTTTGTTTGTTTGCAGTAAGCTTAGCAAAATTAAATTTATAGAAGAATGGTACCCCAGGATTTAATTAAAAATTAAAAACTCTTCGATCCTGCAGCTTTTTCTTTTGCTATGGCCATGGGTACCGATGAAATTTAGTAGTGAGAAACCTCTTTTATTTAGGTGCTTTCAGTTTGTTTTATCGTTTGCTAGAAAAATGATTGGTGATTATTTCAAAATGGTTATCTCTATTTAACAAATTTTTTCGGTGCTCTACAACTTGCAACTGTAGGACGAAGTATAAATATTTGGAATTTAAGTGAGAATTTCATATTTCTTACTTGTTTATTTATTTCCAATATAAAATAATATTAAAGTTTGGGAAGTGGTTAAAAGTGTCATAATTTGTATGTCAAAGTCACAAGTTGTTACATCAGAATTAGTTACGGTTGCATAGCTATCGGGAGAGGAAAAGTTGTTTCCTATTTTATTACGGAACAGACCTTCCCTATTATTTCATTCCATGAGTCACTTAGTTACTTATATTTTCTTAGCTTCAGTTTCAATGTGTTCTCTTCGCAGCGAAGGAAGCGCTGCCAGACCCCCCTGTCATTCTATCAATTAATGTCCTTCCGCTTATTTGTAATTTTTCTCACATTGGAAAGTAATTTAAAGTGTCGCGACTGTCAAATTGATTTTTTTGCGATTTGAATTTTCTTTGAAAATTGCTTCAATTACCCTTGAAAACCCTTCCTTCAATTGCATCCGTGAAAACTTCTCAACTTATATAATAAAGAAGCGCAACACTCCTGCAACCAGGATAACCTAACTTTATTTATCCTAATTTTCAAAATAAAAATATTGACTTTTTACGCGATTTTCATGCGATTTGCGAAGAAAGTTAATTAATGAAATGCCATTTGAGGTAATTAGTGTTTAATTGGTATCATTAATATAACATTTGTTAGACACGAGAAAGCGGATCACAATAAGCAGAGGATTGTTCGGTTTTGTCTTCTACATAATGTAAATGCAGCTCTATTTTCAAAATCAATTTCAGAGATTTGCGGCACTGAGTCTGGATTAGAATATTCTTGCGGCATAAACCCAAGTAAGAGTCAAAGTATTTAAAGCGTATTAATAGAAATTAATGTGATGGATTATTAATCATTTAATTTACGAAGGTACGCTTTATAGTAGTATGTAGTAATTAGTATGTTGTATGCCTAATTTGTTGACAATTTCTGTCTTTTTTGTAGAAAGTTATTTGATATACCACGCTAATCTGTTTAGGTAACTTTCATGGTCAGTTCCATTTCACCATTTTTAAAAATTTGTAAACTCTAGTTAAGTGTCTTCATTATTTTTCATCTGCTTAAAGAAGACTATTCTCAAACTCAGTTCGACTTCAAAACCTTCACAATTTCTGATTAAGATACTCGGAATTTGATCCGAGGCTACAATTACTATAAATTAGTATTTCTGGAATTTTGGAGTCATTGGTATGTAGAATTCTCATTTATAATCTGTAGCAACCAAATACTAAACAGAGAATAAAATAAAAATTTGATGAGACTTTATGTAAAGCCTTTGCGAAACAGATAACAATATGAAACTTATACAACAAACACACTAATTTATTCCAGTCTTCCTATTGAAAGAGTGATGTACCCATGTTCTTATGTAGACATAATATTTTGATTTGGCCATAAGCACTAGAGCCATTTGCTCATTTACGCTCTTGCTGATTTGTTCTTGATATTGTTGCTAATGCCATAATATGTAATATAAAATATAAAAAAAATTTTCAGTAACAAAAACTCATTAAATGCATAAAATTTTACGGTTCGTTTTTTTTTGTGGTCCGTAATTAATTTTGGCATTGCGTATTTTTCGCTTCCATGGATTTTTGCATTTATTCAGATTGAAGGTAATTTACTGGCAACACAATGTTTGCATGATTGCCAAAGAATAAAGAGAAAAATGGCCACCAGTCTGAAGCTGAACAAAGAAAAATATTTTGTATAAAAGCAGGAAAAGAGAAAATAAGGAAAACCACATTTTTGCACAGTGCGGGCTGCAGAAAAAAATTGTCGGTGTGGCTTTAAGTGCAACCAAGTAAAGAAATGCATGCATTTAATACTGCTTGATATAGTAACGCAACTGTTGCAGTGTTTGCAGGGCTCATCAGATGGCAGTAATAACTTAAATTGTAGTAGATTGTAATTAGTAAAATTCTTCCTTCAAATTATATATTTTTTTTACTTTCAGCTTAGCGATGCTATACGCTACTTAAATATTCCCATCCAGTGCTTGTATGTATGTACTCGCAATTTTAAATGAAGTCCGCACACTTTGCCAATGATTGTCAGAGAGTATCCTGTGTATATTTGGCATATTCAAGTTACAACCGCATTACCTCAGAATACTAATCTCAACCCGTAGCCTGGCATCCTCTTAAAATTAGCGGCTACAGATAACTTTGTTGAACATGTTAGCTCAGGGAAAATGCGAAATGGTTTTAGCACATAATCACGTTGGTTTTTCTGAGACATATCAGGCTGCTAGACATAAGCCATGACCACGTTTGTTACTCTGTCGAGCTGACTTCGCCGACATGTCACACTGATTATTTGCGCATGCAGTTGTGTTTTTACTGCTGGCCTAATTTTTCTTACAGTGAGTTTAAATATACGAAGTTTCATTGTGGAGAAAATGCCAACGACAGTCGTACAATAGAGTCTCGTTGACATTTAGAAATTTTGGAAAATTTCGAAAATCTTTCTTCTTTGATAAGTCATCGGTTGGCAGTTGAAAAATTATATCAAAGACTATATTGAGAATAATTTTAAATTCAGCTGAATTCTGCACTTAAGTATTACAAATTATGTGAAAGGCTTCAGTTTAGAAAAGTATGTAAACTCTGAAAATAGTAAAAATAATAGTAAAGTAAGCTGGCTGGGCCAATCTTGATGAATAATAGTCAACTATAGATTAGTATTAAAATGATTAGTTATTTTTAAATTATTATTTTTAATTTGATTTTCTGCTAAGAGTACGACTACTAAATTGAGTAAAAGTACACAAAACCCTTTAAATGATTATGTGATTAAAAATCTGTGGAAAGATTTTAACAGCAGTTGATAAAGGTTTATTTTTACCTCATTAAGATTGCTTCTTCTAATCTACACCTTAACTGCTCTGATATTCTACAGAGCATTTATTTTTCTGGTATAATTATTATTATTACTCTGCTCTCCAGACTGTATAAGAAAGTTGTAAATGAGATAATTTCATATGATGGGAGGATCTGTCACTACCATAATTGACTTATCACTAGTGACTTCTGATGTTAGAAAGAGATAGCAAGATCGATGCAATTCAATGTTCCACATATAATATTGCTCATGAGCTTGCTATTCCATCACAATATTTTAGAATTTTCTACGGTTTAGTAGTCACAGCAGCGGTGCTGGTAAATATAAGTTTGAATACTGGGGTATTTGGAATGTCTGATTTTCTTCATATGTATAGGAAGTGATCCGTTTTAGATCAAGCTCATTAAAATATATCGGAGCATTTCGAAAAATTGTTGTTCGGAGCAGCATAATAGCTTTTCAATAATATCCATTTAACCATAACTGACATTTCATTTTGTGGACACAACAAACAATTGTTCCTTTACCAGGTTCTCTTTTAAACAGAGTAGGAAAAGTTTGTGATATTGATGTACTTTTTGTAAATCTATTATATTCATTTTCCTAATTTGCAATATCGAAATAAAATTCAAGATTTTAAAGATCAGCATGAAGCTTCCTTTTAAAGAAGCTTCTGACTCAAAGCCACTTAATAGCCACACCTGTCATAATGCATAAAGTTCCATCAACTTTTCGAAATGAATTTGCATTTATATACAACCAAGTCCGAGGTGAGCAGATATGACAAAGATAACATTTAGAAAGATAGCACAGTTGCCAACTAACGATGCCGGAGGACCGTGGGAAAATCTGAGAGATAAGAAAGACTGTGCGGCTAATCAAAGATGCTCCGAGTAAAATTAATAAAACTCGCTCTGCAAATAAATAAATTTCTGGTATTAAAAATAATCGTTCAGCATATTTTTAGCTATTTATATCTTCTAAATACAAGCGGATGCAAACGGCCACTCGCCACTAAGATTTGCCAGAAGCATATCAGACTATGTAGTCGCGGTAATCCAATAATATTATAATAAAATAGTATAACTGTCTTTTTTCTTGCCCAACAGTTCTTTTAAGTATGCTTTGTTTAGGTAAATGGAGTGCAGACGTTTAAAATTTTACGCCGCAGCAGACTTTGACTTTAAAAATGATTTTGTTCAGTTTCTGTAAAGTTTTTAAGAGGAATCTGAACATTAAATCCATTGCATGCTTTCTTATCTACCACAGAAAATTATTTGGTGAATATTTTTGATATTTCGTTGAATTGTTTCTGCAAAAATATAATTTAGTTCTTTCATACCCTAAAGAAAATAATTCGAATTCCAACTTTTTTGTTTTTTTTTTTTTTTTTGGTAAATAGGTTTCCTTACAGAAATATCACGCATACGCTTGGTTTTGCTTTTGTTCCATTTTATATATTACTTGATATGAATTATGTCGTTTGTAGCAACTAGTTTTTACTTTTTCTTAAATTGTGGCTAGTTACCATTGTAAGAATATTCATTTTTTGAAGTAAAGAGTCTGGGTTAAGTTAAGAACAATAACACTGACTGTAATGATGAGATTGATGTCGATTTGACAACATATCGTTTTTCTGCAATTAATATTAAAAATGAAAGTTTATAGGATCATTGATATTGCTTGCATTAAATAAGCTTGGTGGTTCCATTCTGTACTAACGACATCTTACAATAAAATCCATTCCATTTTATTTGAAATAACCTTATACAAATGGAAGTCCACTCAAGCACTTAAAATCACAAAAGGAAGTAAAATAATTATGACTTGTATTAAACGCTAAAAGCTGGTTTTCACTGAACTTCCACAGAGGAATTCTGTTTCTAGCATTCTCATGGCAATGGGACTTTAAGTGCATATATTCAATTGTTGTTAATTATATTCACAACCAATGGGGGAAAACACTCATATGAAAAAGAAAAAATTATATATTGCTTCTAAATTAAGAAAGTTATGGAAATGGTTGCAAAATTAAATTGTCGCTCACCCCTGGACTGTCTCCAAGTGGGACCTGACATATTAGTGACTTCCAATTTACTGTGAATCCTTGATATAACAATTCTACTGGTATTTTTTTATAAATATATTTACACACTGTGCTCTGTCCAGCAACAGAAATCTATGTTTTATATTTTTTTATTTGACGAATTTATAAGTAATTGATATGTAATTTTTCAAATTTGGAGTATTCTCCGTTTATATAATTATGAGGATTTATTTATAAAAAATCAGAAAATTAATATGAACGTGGTCTACCAAAAACTGCTCAAAACTATTCGTTTAGTCTCATATACTTTCTAGGTTGTTATTTAATCTCTCTCTATAAATTGATCATAGATACGTATATATTCCCCCCGCCACATCGTATTTTATGCCATTGGTAAAATATCTCTAGGGTCATCATTTATTGTTTCACTGTCCCCATATAAGATTACATACATGACAAGAAGTTAGATAATTTATTTAAATGATTTAGATTACAATTGTATCTCTTGAACATATTAAAACATGATTGCATATTTTTAGCATCCCATCTGGAGATTGAGAATGAGTGCACCACCCTATGTATTTATGCCAAGACACAATCCATGCAGATAAAAACTTCTTTGGCGGTCTAGATAATGGTGTAGAGAATGTTCTCGAAAAAAAAGCTACTCAAGAACCTTCTTTCGAGGTGTAGATACGATCTGAGCATGATCCAGAAGCTTCTTTAACAGTGTAGAGAATAATCTAGAATCTTCTACATCAACTATTCAAAAGCTAAATAAGGCACCATACTATTAAAGTGAAATGCAGTTGAATTTTAATCATAACAGTATCTATATCGTGCATTTTTAATAGAAGCAGTAATATTTGTAATTGTGATTAAGAAGTAATAAAGTTAGTTAGAGTAAATTGTCAGGATGGCAATTTCGTAACAATTTTTTTTTTTTTTTGTTTTCGGATAGCAATATTATGACTTATTATCATCGGTGGTTATCTGTAATTAGATCATAGTAATGCACTGAAATCTCAAGCAATTTCGGATCTATACCAAAACCAAATACAATTTGGTTCCATATTTTTTCGAACGCATTCAGAAACGGCTGTAAATGTATTTTTAGGAAAAAAAAACTGTCACCTTGAAATTACTATCTGGAGTTCGACGGGTTTTATTATATCTTTAATATACTTGTATGATCGATACAATTAAAATCAAAAAGTTAAACGTTAAGTTAAGTGTAAGATATTTTGCAAATATGGAGGACATGTTCTGTTTGTATGACGACACCATTAATTCTGAGTGAAATAATTAGAGGCATTAAGTACAAGTGAGCACTTTGATTCAAACACAGAGGAGAGAGAAGCAATCAAGTCTAGAACCATTAGTACACCACATTCGAATAAGAAAACTTTTAATCATAAAGTTGTAGCATATATTATTTCACCTCAGCATGCCACTGCATTTTAGTTATTTCCTTCACGCGTCTTCTGGAGTGACTATTTAATTGCATTACTTCAAATATCCGAAAATCGGTAGTGTTGAAAAAGCTACTTTTCAGAATATTTTCAGTCCTTCTTGTAAAGTACTATGATATAAATTGTAATACGAATAATTTTGTAGATTTACAGCAATTCCCTTTTATATATTTGCTAATAAAAGCAACCAAGTATTAAAGAGAATGCATTTCTGTTCAATTTCATGCAACTTTTTGCTTCGCTATCCTTAATCACGGCAGAATAATTCACACAAGAATGTAAAATGGAACACCAAAAATTTCGGCTTGTTTTTTTGTCTAGGTGAATGGATTTTACTAAACTGCTGATTCATTGACACATTGAACGCTTTCGGCTTTATTACTTTAAGTAAAATGAGCATTATTATTATGCTACGACAAGGACTGCTTGCATCCGATTACAGAATCCATCAGTATACAATACAGCAATTGTGCTTCCTTATAATGTACTCAACAAATCCGTTCAAATTATTAAAACTCGAACATTGGCAGTAAAAAAATTCAACCATAAAATGCAAGAGTATTCCGCGTTTTTGATAAAACGCAAATGTAGTTACAAGACAAAAATAAACTAAGCAATAATGTAAACAATGTACCCCTAAATTTTAATGGCGCCTCAGCTGTAGTTTCGATTAATGGGTAGCACCAGTAGACTGAAGCAATTACTTTAATGGCCACATTGGCTAGTTTCATATTATTTTCACTATGTTGCAGTATGCTAAACTGAAAGATATTTCAGTATAAAGGCAGATGTGAATCTCAATAATGTAACACAATTTAATACGAATATATAAAGTGAAATATGAAGCAAAACGAAATGGGCAGTTAACATAACAAATATCCGTAAAGGTTCTCAATATCCTAATATCCCAATATATTCTATTCATGTTTCACACTATCACACAATTTTTATATCCTCCTCCTTTCAGGACATTTAAATTAGCCTACCTATGCTCGTATTGATTCTATGGGAATAAAAAATGGGCAGAAATATGCATAAGAGTGTCTGTACAAAATATCGGGATCATACTACTTCGGCCATGCCCACAATTATCCAAAAATCAATACTAGGTTCCTAAAGAACCTATTTATTAACACATTTTTATAACTTACGACCTATACAATGCTTTCGGACGAAATTTAAGATCTATTCCAAATTCGTTCACCAAAATTTTATGTGAATTAGTATATTTCCGCTGCAAAGCCATTCACAGGAATTGGGGATGATCAGATGAAGTAAACGCCTCCACCCATTATAATCAACTTAGTGTGCCCTACCGAAAATAAAAGTATATATGCTTCTAATGATGATATCTAAATAAAATGTATATTGCCATAGATGAACTCGCACGCACAAGGAAAGGTAAAGGGTATTTCGAAGTGAGACTGTAGACTTTTGAATCGTTTTCAACTAGTTTTGTGGCCGTTGCTCTGTTGTGAGTGCAGTTTTATAACGCAATTTCAGGCCATTACAATTAACATCGATGTAGCATTTGTTGCTGTTGCTCACTTTTGTAGTTTTGTTGATATACATCTCCTTCAGTATTCACTTGCATTGAATCTGTGCTGTTATAGTTCTGTTATTACATTCAGTATTCGACAAAAAATCCGTATACGTATAAGTTAGCAACATACGCGTTGCATGTCATTGGCGCCGTGCGCTTGCGCAGCGGTACAAAGCATTGTACGAAATACGCTGCAACAGCGTCTGCTGCCATCCGCTGCGCAGGGGCACGGTAGACGGTGCTGGTTCTCGGTGCGTGGGAAAACACAAGACTGAGAGCATTGGCGCCATGCGCTAGCGCAGCGGTGCAAAGCATTGTACGAAATGTGCTGCAACAGGGTCTGCGGCCATCCACTGCCATCAGCTGCGCAAGGGCACGATAGACGGTGCTGGTTCTCGGTACGCGAGAAAACATATGAAAAGAGCATTGGCGCCATGCGCTTGCGCAGCAGTACAAAGCATTGTACAAAATGCGCGGCACAGCCGCTACGCGTAGATACGGTAGACGGTGATGGTTCTCGGTGCCGGAGGAATTGGCGAGACATGTGTTGTATGTCGGTGCCGCCAAGCCCAGCCGTGAAACGCTGTCGCGCAATGCCGCCTCAAAGCGCAGTCACCATGCGATAATCGGCGGCGAAAAGGTATAAAAAGAACCCGAGTACGAGAGCTCGCATCTTTTAATTGGCAGGAGCTCGAAGGAGAAGGACGACCTTAATAATAATAAAATAATATTAAAACAAATTAAATATATTTCTATTATTAAAAGATTTTGCTCAGGTGAGTATTTAACTTATACAACAATTTTTGGAAATTAAACAAAATTTGTCACTTCGGCTATTCAACCATATTGTACAAAAAATACACTTAAGTAAACACAAAATATTCGGCGGGACAATAAAATATAAAATAATGTTTTAGAATAAACATGACGAAATAATTAAACAGCATTATTAATTAGAATTTTTCTCTTCAATTATTTGCATGTACTCCTTTCGAAAGTAACTTTAAAAGATAAATTTTCAATACTAATAACTTAAATGTTGTTCTTACTTAATTAGCATCATCCATGTTGGTGAGTGCTACTGAAATTCTGATTCTTTGCTGTGCAACTATTGATATTTTGTACGTTTCTTTACGTCATGTTGTAATAAAGCTCGAATTAATTCTATTTAGGTTAATCCCATTCCATACAAGTAAAAATGTTTGTTTGCATATTACCTCTAGATGCATGGATGTTGTTGTACATTTCTTCAATTTAAGGAAAATTCCTATGCAAATGTAATTGTAAATGACTTTCGCAACATATTAAAGTATTTATTTAGTGTAAACATCTCCATTTCGTACAAATTTCGTTAAAGGTACTTATGGTTTCAAACGGGATTTGCACATTATCTTAAACGATGCAAAGTGCTAGTACATAAAGAGAAATTTCGTTTCTTCAGTCACAAAGCAATTGAGGTACAATGTGTTAAATTTGCAATATTAGAATTTTCTCCTTGTGAAGCATGAGTGCCATAATACGTAATGGTATTTGTGAAGTTTGTGAAACATGTCAACTTGCCGGAATTACTTGCATTTGACATTGTTTCTGTTAATAGCTGTACCTAGTATATTTTTTAATTTGGTGTACAAGAAGTAAGTCCTCGGTTTTCTGAATGAAAATATCTTTCTGAAATCCTTCAACAGTTGAAGTCAAAGTGAAAGTGGTTTTCCTGTGCAGTTGAATTCAAAGTGTAAATATTGTGCGGCTTCCTCGATGGTGGTGAAAAAAGTAAAAGTTTGGTGCGGCTCCATCGATTGTTGAAAATCAAGTGACCGGGCAAGCGGCTGGATATCGCACTTAATCGATGGCCGCTCGGCCTGGCGATTGAAATGGAAGAATATGGCTGTGGACCAGCACGAACATTTGCCCGCGATCTCCACTCACAATCCGGAGGGACATGGTGTAGGGAATTCTCTCCGCAACATGTCACACTCTGAATTGACAGGCGGTCTATAGTGACGCTCGCACTGGATCGCAGTCATCGGAACAGATGTTCATTGTGGATGCAAAGGCTCTTACAACAAGACAAAGGAATCATGCACCTAAGTATGTGCTATAGCCATATAAAAATGTCAGAGTTTTAACTGTTTCACAATTAAAATGACCTTATAAAGCGAATTTCATTATACTCTTTGTGGAGATATTTGCATTAAACTACTTCTATATCTCTTGTAACCCATTTTTGGAACAATTCTTTTCAGGTTGATAAAAACTTCTCAATCCTAAGTATCTATGTCCCCAAATATTCTCTCTGAATGTATATTTTCGCCTCTACTCACTTGAAACATTTTCCACTTTCTATTCCACACAACTTCAATTACATCCAAAACCTATTTGGTATTTACAAATTACAACTACAACTGCTCATTTAACCCTCTTTACCCCAGTGCTGAACAAAAATTCAGTTAGTTGGATATGACGCCTCTGAAATAAATTGAATTGGTTCTAGCACATAATCAATATAGGCTTTCTTTTTTCATATCAGGCTTCCCTGGAAATTTGAATCTCAATCGAGCGTTTCCCGACAAGCATGTTTGCTTGTGCATTTGTCCTTTGATACGACTACCATTTTAACGTTTCCATAAGTTTGCTATTAGCGTGGGAAAATGTCATCAGCCTTCAAAGTGTCAGTGACATTTATGAAGCATTAGAAAAGTTTCCCTCTTGACAAGTAGATATTCATTATTGATGATATTGATATGGAACATCACACACATCACACAATAATATTGAGTCGAAAAATAAATAAATAAATGAGTTGACAAGACAACAAGATTTGGGAGTTGGCATGTCTTTTATTCGATTTTAGTAGTGTGCTGGATTGGGTTATTCTACATATCTGCGTGAGTGACCGACCTTCCTTTGGCAAGTAATGGTTGCACTTGTTGCCCAGTGTAATATTTTGTGTAAAATTTTCCAAAAAGAGAAAGCGTATATGATGATGTGTGCTTAAACTAAACTTAAACCATGAAATGCGTTTCTTTCAATTGTTCAAAACGACTGCCCGTTTAGACAAAATATTGTTCCAGAAAAGAGTAACATTTTTTTACACTGCTACCGTATTGAAAGATAGGAATGTTCAGAAAAAACCTTATATATTATATTTTAATATCTTAAAAATGTTCATTGTAGTGGTATTTACATAACTGCACTTGCATATAACGGACGAGATTTAATTTGTATTGTCTTTCTTATATTATTAAGAAGTACTTGAACCAAAGCGTTTCCTCGTACTTTTCCTGCCTATACTATGGAGGATATTATGATAGCATAAGGTTTGAATAAAAAGTAGATAATATTTATTTTACACTAAATTTGATTTATATTGAGCATGTAAGCAACTGGCAAATTTTCCTGAATTGCCATTGAATAAATGCTGCATAAGAAAGTATCAATTAATATTATGCATAGAATCAATGAAATACGAGGTTTGATCAAAAAATAACCGTTATTTTCAATTTTTTCAAAAAGTATTTATTTATTCATCAACAACTATCTTGTCCCCTTCAAAGTAATTCCCCTCAGATATAATACACTTATGCCAGCGTTTTTTCTAATCCTCGAAACACTTCTGAAACGCTTTTTTTGGTATCGCCTACAGCTCCTGTTTCAATTTTTCTTCTATCTCCACAATCGTAGCAAAACGCTTTCCTTTCATCGGTGTCTTCAGTTTTGGAAAGAGGAAAAAGTCAGCGGGGGCCAAGTCCGGTGAATACGGTGGTTGAGGGATGATAACGGTTTTATTTTTGGCCAAAAACAGCTCCTGAGCGATGTCCATGCGACGTTGTTTTTGCTCAAAATTTTGCAATTTTGGAACAATCTTCCTGCACATATGTATACCCACATTTCTGCCAGGGTTTCTCATTCAAGAACCATATGCATTCAATTCCCTCTTGGCTGTGTTACTTTACCAAAATGGAATCTTCGAAACGCTGCAAGAGAGTGTTTTGGTGTGCTCTTCGATTTAGTACTATTCGAAAAAATGGATCAAAGAAACTGTATTCAGTTTTGTGTAAAAAATGAAATTAAATGCGCAAGGCATTTGAAATGTTGTATGAGCAGAACACAAATTCAATTGTGGTATAACCAGTTTAAGGAAGGCCGAGAAGATGTCAATGACGATGCTCGTCCTGGTCGCCCGAGTACGTCAACAACTGATGAAAACATTGACGCAGTGAAGAAAATGATTTTGGATAATCGTCGAATCACTATCAGAGAGGTTGCTGATGATGTTGGCATATCGTTCGGCTCATGCCAAGCAATTTTTACGGATGTTTTAGGCATGAAACGTGCGGCAGCGAAGATTGTTCCAAAATTGCTAAATTTTGAGCAAAAACAACGTCGCATGGACATCGCTCAGGAGCTGTTTTTGGCCAAAAACAAAACCGTTATCATGCCTCACCGGACTTGGCCCCCGCTGACTTTTTCCTCTTTCCAAAACTGAAGACACCGATGAAAGGAAAGCGTTTTGCTACGATTGAGGAGATAAAAGAAAAATCGAAACAAGAGCTGTAGGCGATACCAAAAAAGCGTTTCAGAAGTGTTTCGAGAATTGGAAAAAACGCTGGCATAAGTGTATTATATCTGAGGGGAATTACTTTAAAGGGGACAAAATAGTTGTTGATGAATAAATAAATAACGGTTTTTTTTTTATCAAACCTCGTATATATTAAAAAAAGTTTTGGTTTTTCACAGACTTTTCTCGCTCGTGTAATCTCAAGAAAATCAAAGCAATTTAATTATATTGAAATTACAGTTTTTAATATAAATTTCTTAAAAAATTACAAAGAACTGCATCTGGTTTTGAAACACAAATGCAGAGGAAATTTTTTAAAAAGTGCTTACGTCGTCTGTTCATTCTTACCTCTGTTCTGAATTAAGCGAATGTGAAGTCAGTTCTGAGTACTGTCTCTAAATCTATACAAGTATTTCAGTACCTTGAAATAGATATGCTGGTTTAGGAGTGAAATGAATGAAACTGCGTTTTAGTGACTTTTAATAAAGTAAATGTAATACAATGCACACGGATATTTGCAAATTCTTTGCAAATTCTTCTTTTGCTTTTGCACCAAATTGCACCGCAGAACATTTTAGTAATCCTGGTGCTTTTGCAATTGCTATCAAGTCGCCAAGTAAACAAGCCTTCCAGCTAAACATGAAAAATCGAAAGCACAAGAAATAGCGTTTCATTGTACTCCGCCTTCCGCTGTCTGGTTGAATGTTCTTTCAGGCTTGTTTAAGTAGAGCTAACAGTGCTGCCTTTTTTCCGATTTACTTTGCCATGTTTGTTGTTTTGCTAAATAAGGCAAATATATTTCAGATTCTCTAACACCTTGGGGGCTTTCGGGTTTATAACAATAAGTGTAATTAATATTGAGTGTTGTGAAATAATATTAAAGTTTAAATTGTGTTTGTGAATATTTCCAGAGTTTTGCAAATTTTAATTGGACAAGTTTTTAATTGAAGTGGGAATAAAAATTCATAAAATTATTTTATGCTGGGTTTTTTTTTTTAAATTTTGCTAGAGATAGGTGTGTTTGCATATGATTTCTGAAATCATCCAAGTACCGTATCACCCTTTTATATATTGATGTATTCCACTCTCAATTTGTAGTTTTATGTGTCTTCCAGATTATCCCAAAAGTATTTTATTATGAAATAACTCACAGAACTTGCACATCATTTTCATTTCTCCTAAGTTAATCCTTAAATGGTGTTCACCAAAAATTATGATTCATTCTAAAGTGCTCAACAAATCTCTTGACAAACTAAATCTCGAACAATAATAATTTCAATATTGCCAGAAACCCTTGATTATGTAATTAATTAAAAATATTATATGTAGAAAAGATATATCGCCTGGTACTGAGATTTCCACACAAACAACTAAATACTATAATTGAAAGTTCTAAAAGCAAAGGTCTGTCATAACTATGCCACATACAGCAAATTTAGACATTAACACTAGAGATATTAACTTTATTTAGTACTCATATGTAAATTTTGGGTCTGGGGAAAAAGTTAGTCAGATTACGCCAGGCAATTGAAAGAAAATGGCACGAATTGAATCATAGGAAAGGTATTGTCTTCCATCATTACAACGCATGACCTCACACTTCTTTGATGACCCGTAAAAAATTCTGAGAGCTTCGAGGTTGAGAAGTTTTAATGCATCCACCGTATAGTCCAGACTTAGCACCGTGTGACGGTCACATTTTCCGTGGAATTAAGCTGCTTTCAAAAAAAGTCTGTGAAAACTACTTGATTCTGTTTTACAACGAAAACCCATAGAAGTTCTGGGCTCAAATGGGATTTGTATATTGTCCTGAATGTCGAACAGTCAACAGTTGTATCTGATTGTCAGCTTGGATATATTCCGATTCTGAAACATAAGTCATAATTGCAAATTAAATTTGTGTACTTTCCTAAAGCTGTCAACTTGATGGTCGTGCATGAGATTAAGAGAGGCATCTTGTATTGTATTGACGGTGACAGAGCCGTTAATTTATAGAAAGAAACCCCAAAAAATACAAATTATAAATTCTTGAGTAAAATGCTTGTAATGAATTGTATTACACTTGTTGCACTGAGGAAATTACTTAAAATTGCTTCTCTGCTGGTGAGGTCGGTGTTCTTGTAACGTATTTCCATAGCAGCAGCACATGTTAATTAAACAGTTACTGTTGTTTTGTGGGCTCACTTATATAGCCCGAAGTGCTTTGTTAATATTATGATGACTGGCTCTTACCTACAGTCGCTAAAAAGTGCATGCAGTCTTTCCGATTATTAGGTTTCTGGCTTAAATGAAACTTAATGCTGAGATGTGGAGAAGTATCCTCGTTACTGGATTCTACTTCCACCGATAACTCTGAAATACCTTTCTCTCAGAACTTCCCTTAGACAGGTTTAATCTTAACCTGTGTCTGTCCTGCCTTTGGTAGAATTCAGAGGCTTATATTAGGGCTGGGAATAGATAAAGTACATTTCATATCCCTCAAGCAACTTTTAATATTCATAAAGACGTCGAAAAGTAAAGTACGTTGGGCACAACTCTTGTGAGTGCTCACTTCCTATTGTTCTCCGGCCTACCCTCCTTTATACTATTCTATATAAAAATTCCCTAAACTAGAAATTGTGCATTATCACATAACAGACATCCCATCTTCTTCTCAAACCTTGAATATGGAACTTCATGATTGATAAAAGTCAAAGCTTTATTTGTAAGCATTTCACTGGTGCCATGGAATCCGCTGAAGTGGTTCCAATATATTTCCACATAAATGCCTTTAATGTGGTTTGTTTCCACTGAAATCTCATAAGAGGTGTCAATACTGACCTCTAATGAGATTTCAGCTCCCTACGAGTACAAATATTACTCGAATTTCGATTTAAACTCAAAAGGCAACTAGCAACAAGTGAACAAATTCATGTTGAAGGCATCAGTCATTGTTGTCACCTTTCATATCGCTTAATTTAATGCCTTCGTCATTCGAGATATCAGAAACCTCTGATATACAGTGTAAGTTTGATCTGCGAATTACTTCTTGTTCAAACACAGAGAAATGTAAAATATTTTTATACTGGCAAAATGGTGCGCTCTTTAAAGTGTTGAATAAACAACTGAAAGATGGGACACCTTCATTGATGTTAGATATCATATGACAATCAACGCCTAGAGTTGAAAATAGAACACCTTTTAGATTTACTCGTTGTTCTTTATATTGAACTTAAATTCCATTTCAGTTGAAAAGTGTATACAGTTGCTTGGAATGAGGACAATCAGATTTTGTTGGAACAGTTTGGGTGGCAAAAACCATTGAAAGCTTGGTCCACTGCTACCATTAAGTTAGAAACTTTGAAATTTCTCACATGTACGCAAATGTGATCTTACTGGTAGACTACTACACTTGTAGTATCTCTAAGTAATTAGAGCGATCTATTGCAATAACATTTGAGTTCATGGTCAGATTTCATATTCAGATATTTCTCTGAAGTTTCTTCTCTTAAAATGGATTTAATAGCGAAATATTTTACCCCCACTATTTAGGACTGCAAGGCCAGGAACGCTTGCCAAATGCTTCCATGTATGCATGAGAAATTATTTATTTTATGTTCCTGAATGTGTTTCCAGTTCGAATTAAAATCGGTGAGGTGTAAATTTTGGCTACTTTCGACGCTAATTGGATTGGACGGAAAAATATGTGCAATTATTTTGATTTTTTCGCTCTTGCAATAAAAATGTGTGTTCGGAATTGTCGCCATGCTTCAATGATTTAAAATTTTTTGTATTTGTTGTTCGGGCATTTTCCGAGTAGCAGCGATCTGATGCATATTTTTTGTTCTTGGAACTTTGTCGTAATTTAATCAATTTTAAAAGGTATTGTGGGGAAATATAAATTCAAAAGAAGTGTGTGTTAAGTTGCCATTTTGAAATAGTAGTTCACAAAGACTCATTTTAATAAGGTTCATTTTGCACATAATCTTTGTCTGTTGTTGGTATTGAAAGAATCCAATTAATTTTGATATTGATATTTTACCTGCCGTAAGGTTAATAAATTGAACAATTCGCTTATTTTTGTAACTGTGGCACAAAAGTCAACCACACAAAAATGCCCATATACTAACGATAGACAAACGATTCAATTTTGGAATGTTTGAGTAAAACGCACATATTTCATTATGTAGCGATTCAGAGTCACGCTACAATTGTATTGGATGACACATGCTCGTTCACTCGCTGATGTACAATTGTCCAAAATAAAAAAAACGAAAATAGACAATCAACAAAACAACGCAGCATTCATTATTGCGCTCTGCATGTCCTTTTCTGAACCCACAGAATAAATAAGGAATGAATCGAAACACTTGACACTCTTTTGAAATCGAAATAATAGGATAGAGTCACTTCAAAATTCTATTCTAATTATTTGTTGAGCTTCGCATGTGATCTATCTAGACTTACTGTATAAACTCAATTTGTCAACTAAAGCCATATTAAATAATGATTTTAATAATTATTTCAACAAATATTTACATCTGAGCAATAACAGTGAGTTGATTTATTTACTGTTACTTTTTTGTTCCAATCCTCTCGATTGAGATTTATAAAATTTCCCTTGTAATGTGAAATGTAGTTATGAAAATATTTTCACTTTAATATTCTTCTAGCATTCCAGTTAGTAGCTCAAGCTCAGTAAAAAATGTCAAATTTTACCTTTTGAATAAGGAAAGAAGTTGCTTGAAATATGTCCTTATGTAGTTTATTTCATATATTGAAGTCTAGCCACATGCGTTCCCATCATGCAGTGCCACGTCAACATCGAAATAGTAGTGCTGACGGAGTCGCATCCGAGTTGAAGTATCTGAAGCGTACGCTTCTTGCTGAGGCTAGACCAGATTAGTCTCGAAATACGGCAAGAATATTCTTTCGTCCATAGTTTGTTGGCATGGGAAAAACTGCGTTTGATCGCCAGCTTGGCTGTAGCGAGAGGGATGCCTATATCCAGAGAAGGCTCTACTTCGGATAGCAGTGTGCCTACTTTAACAAGTTCCTCTGCCTCTCAGTTTACTTCGATGTCACTGTGCCCAGGTACCCAGACTAGGTGAACTGTAGAATGCGAATGTGAACATACTTAAGCTCGCAAGAGATCTAGAAGAATTTGATTTTGACACCAGAAACCTCATTTCTTACAGTCCAATTCACTGGGTGGTAAATTGCCATTACTTCTGCTGAAAGATGATCAGGAAGTTTAAGCGAGATGCCAAGCTTCAACTTGTTGGAGAAGATCCCGCTACCGACCATGTTCTCAAACCTAGTGCCGTCTGAACAAAGTCCCATTAATCTTCTGGAAGGTATTTTGTCGGAAAGCAACATGACTTTAGTCTTTGCTAGGTTTAGCCTCAGCCCAAATTCGGTGCACTACTTAGTCAATGTGTCTAGTGCATAGCTTCGCTTTTCAGAAAGCGTTTGAGAGATTTTACAGGAGGGAGTGATAGCAATGTCATCTGCATAGACTATTATGCTGAAACCGCTATCTTCCAGTCTTTTCAGAGCAGTGTTAACTGCTGCATTCCAGAGGAGGGGAGACAAGACCCCGCCCTGAAGTGTGTCTGTACTGCCAAAGAGCAGTGAGCATTGCCAATATTTGGTGACTCCTAGTAAGGGGAATTCTCTATGTACTAGACGACCCTCAAATGCAAGAGGGACGTGGTGGTGATGCTGACACCGGACTGCAACCAGCTGTAGTTGTTCTGGCCACAGGGATCACCAGGCGTCAATTATTATTTCTTGCGCTATGTGCATGTATGTGGTCCATTCATAAGAGTAGAGCATGAAGTAGTCCTGCATATTTATCACTTACATCACTCGGCCCATATAGATTCCATTTGTCTTTTAGAGAAACATTTTTAACAGTCCCACTCGGAATCAAATGTTGAATTTAAAGGAAGGCAAGTAGCGGAACCAGTTCGATTTTCATCTGTGTGCAAAACTAAAGTTAACTCCTCCTATACGAGTATTTTACACACAAACAGCATATTGGGAAAGGACTGCATTTTTGTGTAGAGGTCAGTTATATCAGCACCATTCTGAACAAAGCACACCCTTGCATAAAAAAAATTCAAGTAACAATTATTCGACTTATGTATTTGGTTCTCCTTTATATTTGGTAATTAATTTTGAATTGGTGAGATTTTCTCTAGCTTTTAAAGCAATTATTTGGGGATTTGACGGACCAACTTTTAGTAAGCCCTTTTTACCCATTCCCTTCGCTTCTTCCATTTCTGTATGTTATTGTTCTGCTCTCTATCAATCTGTTGATACGTATTGTTATATTTTCCTTTTTTTTTAGTTGATGTCCATCGGCCTCATATTCAGTAACTCACCAGCAACAAGTTTACTGGCAGTAGACAGTGGAATATATTAAATGGTGTATGCTGTTGCCATTTTGCCTAATGTGTAATATGAACGAGTATTCGCCAGCAATGTTTGTGGACCGATGAACATTATTACTGTCTGCGTTCAATCAACTGACATAACTGTCTCCTTCATTTGGTTTTCCTGTTTTGATGCGTGAGCGTTCAATGAGTTTGGCTCATTTCATTGCACACATTGGAATTTCAATTTAGACCAATATACCATTCATTCCAGTTGCTGAATATAAGTTTTAGTGTGTCTGCTGCCGCCATTTCCAGTGAAATAGTATTCCGAAGCAAAGGAGTGACTTACATAGCCATCGTCAGGTTGCTGATGATATGTTGCTTTGTTATATGAATTTGATACTTTCAAATGAATTTATTGGATGAACAATTTCGTTTTCGGATGGAAAGGAGAAACGTCTGACAGAAATTTAGCTCCATCACCATCTGCTGTTTTCTTCTAATAGAGAACAATTGTGAGATTAAGTAAGTAAGTTTGAATTAATGGAACAAAGTACTTATTATTTGAGTCTGAACCAAGGAATTGTGGCATTATTTTAACATATTATAAACAATCTTATATTCATCAATGAACTGCTAATGTAATGTAATTTGAGTGCTTTGTTTTAATTGGTGGTGATATAACTCGTCCCTACACATCCAAATGGAGTTCCCTTCATATATTCTCTTTGAGTGCCAAATACTCGAATCGGAGACATTCAAGTTGGTTTGCACACTGTTGACAATCAATTAAATCATTGAATATATTGACCCCATGAACTCGTACAGCAACTTGTGTGCTTTGAAATTCAACACTTGATTCCGAGTGGATGGATACCAAGGAACATTAAAAATATTTCTCTAAAACACACATCGTGTCAATATTGGTAGAGAAACCGATGTAAGTGGAGGACCACTCTGTGGTTTTCTAGATTGCGCATCTAAATAGTATCGATTACAAGGATTAACATACAAGGGAGGAAAATACTTTGTTCTGCTCATAGGAGCATTAAAGCTGAGAATGCTCAGAAAATACCTATTTTTCCAATTCAGAACGCTGAACACAAAACATCTTCCATTTTACTTAGGCATTGCTATTCCTCTATGATCTCTTTTATATCGTCATATTTAGTTAAGTGAAATGCAGCTTAACTAAAAGTAATGAAAATAGAAAATTACAATATACATTTTTATGAATACAAAAGCACGATGCTCGTATCTGTCTGTGACGGATGTGACAAGAATTTTGCAAAGATTAAATAGAAAATCAAAATATATACTCGTATGCTGCAAAAATTCACTGACATATTTTATAAACGTTTTCTAAGGAAATTCCAAGTAAAGGCTCCACTTCACAAACCGTCAGCCTAATTAACCAGTTGTGCTGCTTTGACACTGCTTAAACCCTTTTTGCAGACGACTTTTATTGCAAGTACTATTTTGAAAAATGTGCTTGTTACCCATACGCCAGGGTAGCTTTCATTAAGAAAAAGAGGAGCTGCTCTTATTGCGAAGGAATTTTATAATAATACTGCCTGGCATTTTACTTTTTTGTGTAATGCTGTGCAGCAAACGTATTAATTCTGGTAATGTTTTTATATTTAGATTTATGGCTCTAAAATGAGTGATAATTGCTTCGTAGTCTGCGTTGTTGGATTTTATGCGTCTGGATCAAATATGTGCGCTAAAATGAGTGTAAAAGGGCTGAAAACTCGCACTTCTGGACACTATTGGAGTGCTATTACTAAATTAGAATGATCCCATTAAAGGCTGAAATGAATTACAACTGATCCAGTCGGAAGAAGTGTGGAACACACATTAAATAATCAGGGAATACAAATGTATTAAGTTAAATTGCTTCAACAAAACAAATAAGAAATGTGATCACAAAATAGAAGACAGAAAAAATTAAAAAGAGTTCTTGTATGTTTTTATATTAGTTGACACTATCCAGTGATTGGAGTACTTCTTCTATAAAACAAACTAATTTTCTGAACAATATTATAACGCTACTCTTGTTAAAGTTAAGCTCATTTTGCAGTTAGATTTTTTAATCTTCAGTTAGAAAATAGGATGGCATATTATGCATTACCTACTTGGCCACCAAAAAACTTCTTTAAGTTAGGCTTCATTGGCAAATCATGTTACTGAGACATTATTTCATTCATGATCATTTCATTGAAGCGAAACATAATAATATAATAAATATCGAAATGTCGATCGAATTTGAGATTCAACATGTTTGATATTTGATATGAATTTGTATCACCGAGTGTCTAATGTAAGGAGCTATTGCATTAAATGTAACCAAACTGCAATTTCAGAGCATTTCACGCAGGACATACGCAGGCAGTACCAATCTTAAGTGAAAAAAAAATATTGCACATGTCAGATTTTAGTCACATGGTAACGTCTTATAGGAGAATATCCAGCTATTAATAGTTGCAGGAGGCAACAAATGCAGCAGTTTCATGTAAAAGGAAATTACGTTGATATGATTGCGAGGTAGCTATGCTCTTATATATAAGAGCATAACATTTCTTCGAACTTAAAATAGGATAAGTCAGAAATGGAACCCTCAAATATGTAAAGGTGAATTTCAAAATATTTCAAATATAGGGTTTCATATCTGATTTACTCCCAACTTTTTCAGAATTTATAATTGTATCTATTGAGAATGTAAGAAACTACGAATCTGTCCCTGTTAGAATTTTATAGCAAATTGGCAACTGTAAAAATTTACTTCATCCAATTCAGAAGAAGGATTCACTTTGATAACTTATATATACAACACTATCCCTGCAATGGTAAGTGGCTAAAGTACAAATGATCCTTAATCGCGGAAAAAAACCAGACAAAGAAGAGTCATCCCCCACCAGCTTGCTGCCTCTCGCCTATAAAATTTTCGAAACTTTCGTCTTCAAAAGATTAATGTCAATAAAAGAAAAACGAAAACTAATTCATAATCACCAGCTCAGCTTCAGGAAACAACAGTACAGTACTGAACAGGTACTTAGTCTTGTAAAATGCGTTCACACTGCATTCGAGCAAAATAAATTTTGTAAAGCGGCGTTTCTCTATATATTCCAAGCGTTCGACCTTGTCTCGCATGACGGAATACCCTACAAAATAAAGAGCGCCCTTCCACTAAACTATAACATATTTATCAAATCGTACCTGAAGAATCGATATTTATTTGTAAAACAAGGTGGAACAAGGTGTAAAAGAAGGTTCGGCTGAGGTACCCCAGGGCAATGTCATGAGTCCCACCCGATACTTGCTTTATTCGTACGATTTACCTGTCTCCCAAGAAGCTATCATTAGCACATTTGCAAATGATGCTTCAGTACTCGCATAGGACACTCTTCCACATCTGACGTCCCTTAAACTTCAAACGGGTTTAGACAAAATCACTCAATGGCTGAAAGATTGGCGAATTAAGTCAAATGAAGCAAAGTATATCTAGGGAACGTACACTTTTTAAGGCCACACCTGCCCACCCATAAAATTCAACGACGTAAATATACCGCAGTGCAATGAGACTAAATCCATGGGGGTGAAACTCGACATGAAAAATTTATATATTCTCCTCTTTGCAATGGTTGGTAAGTCGAAATTCCCAAGTTTTACTCGAATGTAAGCTGTAACTTCTGCTACAATATATCCTTGATCACAACGCAACCAATGGGTGCGATGGACAAAATGCTTTCTGCATACTCCACTAAACGTTAAACTTTGCGCTGACCTTTTCATCCTATACTCAGAAAGCAATCTCCACATCAAGCAAATAGACAAACGTTGAAATTTCTTGGGAAGCCTGGAAAAATAGCTTTTTATGCCAGCAATTGATTAGCGCTCTGAAGAATCAAGAGAAATAAGTTATGATCCAACATGCCTGGCTATCGTAATGGCAATCGGTAATGTTCCTGGTTCTGAGCCTATTTTGCATGGCATGCCTAATATTTCCAACGACAACCAGCTCAAGTACTCTGTCCGTTGTCAATGTGAACGAGTGAAACTATGCGATAGATTTGTGCAAGAAACCGGTTTGCGAATCACATGCCATTACATATATTTGAAGATTTGTGAATGCTGGTTCATGACTGCAAAGTAAAATTTTTTACCTCAGCTTATATTTCTACAAGCGTTCCCTTGCTTACTTCTGTGTAACTTGATATACGCTGTAGATTTAAAATTAAACCTTTTTCAATAAATATGTATAATCAATATTCAAATATAATTTTGTGCTCAGAAATGTAATTTTTCATGTGTTGACAAGGTCTTCTATACAAATACATGCTCGCTATAAATGTAGACTTCCGACCGTGTATGTCCGAAACATATTCCGAACTCATAAAGGTTAAAACCACATGGCATACAGCTGTGGGGTTTAAGGCAACCTCTTATGTCGAAATACTCCATAGATTCCAATCAAGAACGCTGCGTATGATTGCAAAATCTACATACTAAGCAACAAACAAACCAACTCCATCGTGATCTCAAAGTCCCTTAATCGATATGCTAAGAAAAAATTTACATTTAATTTGATATTATTCACCTAATTATTAGAAACCACACCTTAAATAAAAATTGCTATTTTATATAATGCATCTGTATGGTCAAAGACAATATACTATAAGACGTTACATTGCTCTCTTCACTCAGCGAAATGAGTTAAAAAACCGTGGCTGCCTATTGGACCAAAACCCGAAGTGTGCTCGGCAATGCAAAGGCAAAACATGTCGATACACATTCTGTTGTTTGCGTTCTATATAAGCGTGTGTGTTTACTCCATGTGCGAATGTTTGTATGCTTGCCTTTATGTTTACGGCATGCATATGTGTGGATGGATATGAATGCAAAAATGTTATTTATTTATTTGTTGGAATTAGAATGAAAACGAATTTCAATCATAGCAATCGAAGACGAGGCATTATAACTAATTATGGGAATATTTTTAAAATTTATATTGTAAATTAGTAAAAAAAAGAAAAAATTGGTGTATAAAATTAATAAATAATAATATGTATTTATTTAATTTATTGTCTTATCCCCAAAAAAGCCACCATCGAATTGCACAGCAAAACTTCATGGCTGCACCAGAAGGTGCATAGCACCAATAAAAAATATTTTTTTAACTTTAATAAAACCAATGCGATTAACTTATATGCACATCCATACATACAGATCAATGTACATATGTATGTATGTATAATGCACATATTTGTCTTCTGATCATTTGTCACGTAGCGAATTGTGCCAGAAAAAGAATGAAATGAAATGAAAATAAAGCGCCTTTTTGTCTGGATTGAAGTTTTTGTTGTATGATGTGCGGTGTGGCTTCTTTAAATATAAAGTGAAGCAGAATTAGTATTCAATTTGTCATGAAATTTTGGATATGGGCGAATCTTAGCGTTCGGACGTTACGATTGGACGCTTTTTTTCATGTAATTTGCACAGAAATTGGACATATTTTTTGAAATGCGTTCACTGCTAGATTACTTTACAAATGCAAAATATGTATAAAGAAAAATATTAGGGTTCTCAAGTCTTTACTCAGAGATATTGTATTTAAAAAACTGCGTTCGCCCGTTACAAAAAAAAGGAAGTGATTATAGAGCCTCGTGTTTTTATGCGAATTTAATGGTTGCATAAAAAAAGTGTTTAAGAAGAAATCGTAGCACATCAAATAAGCTTCTGGTTGACCATTTCCAGGATTTGCCCATATGTCAATATTTTCAGTATGGACAAATATCAGCAAAATTTACTCTTTCGATCTTATATTTCATATTTTCGCGTCAGCAGCATGTGATCAAACATATTTTGAGTCTATCCGAAGAAAGAATAATTATGCACAAAAAAACTATTTTGCTAAAATTAGTGTTAATATTTTAATATTCTTATGTTCATCTGTTGCCTATTCCATCAGAAAATTTATCTAAATAATTTTTAGATTAAGGGTACAATCAACAAAATCGAGATTTTAAACGTTTTTTATTACTTTGTCAGATCAGCTTGAAATACTGTAATCACATTTTATAACAAATTAAACCACTTGTACGTACATGAATATGTGCATACATATGCATGAACACTGATTTTCCGCATTTACATAGTATATGATGTTCATGTTTGAAGTAAATTTTATGAACTTCAATATCTAGTATTAAGTGCATATCTTCTTTTTATAAATTGATTTACAAAGTTTTGTAAATAAAAACCGTATACAATACAATAACCTATATATAAACATTTATTTCCTATGGAAAAATGTAGTTCAACAATGATTGTGTTCCAATGCATAATAAACCACTTCATAATCTAAAATTATTATAATCAAAAATCTATAAAAAATTATTTCAAATATTTAAAAATCCAGAAATTTTAAAATTATATTAGGATAAATAATGTTTAGTAAAACATATTTTAATATAAGGTGCGTCTTTTTGCCCATTACATTTGACATTTACCTCAAAAAATGTCTACATGAGGTGTGCAGGGGTTACCCAAGTCGACTTGGTGGCATGTTTTTGCACAAACGCCATTTGAAATACTACAACCGGCCACTCATTACATCACTCGCCTTGACGTGGAGACTTGGAGTTATGGAAACTAATAAAAATGTGCAAAAACTTCTTACTGCTTTGTGCGTGTGAAGTTGTCTTTGGATGTGTATCCACTTATATAGGAAATAATTTGAATGAAATTATCTCTTTTGACCTACATTCGTGAATAATATTTGGGACTTCTTTTTAGTTCTATTTTTTAATTATTTCCTGTCTAAGTTCTATGCAACTGCATGTTTTTTATATTTTATAATAATATACATTTAATTATATTAATTTAAGTTAATTTCTATTTTGTAAATAATGTATTATAAAATAAATATAAAAAATTTTAATTCATCTGCAAAATTATTCCTTTTCCTACCATAACAATAAAATCCAATCAAACAATTTATTTAATATACATAGCATATACGAAAAAACAAAAACTTCCTAAAATTGCACATATTCATTGACGAACGAAATGTTTGATTGGATTAGATTTTGTGAAATTTATGAGCTTCGTCAGACGAATTGCGCAAAAGCATCAAAAAACTAACATAAACAAATGTATCGTACAAAACTAACACAGTTTCATGCGCATATGAATTTATGTATGTGAGTTATGTATGTGAGCACCCCTCATCCTTCATGTCAATACTGCAACTCCACCGACCCAATCAAAATTAAACACATCTTATCTGAATGTCCATTTTTCGAAAATGCCAGGAGGAATACATTTCCAAACGCAAACCCTATCCCATCTCTCTCTCATCCTTCCCCAGACAGCATTAAATTAATTTCCAACTATCTTAAATCAATCAATATTTACAATTTGATCTAATTATCAGACACTTTACCTTGTGATATAAAATCGAAGATTCCATACTTTATTTTCTACTTTGTTTATATATAATCTATTTCAATTACGGTCACAGATAATCCATATCATGTAATTTAAACATATTAGTTTTATTATTTTTACTCACTATTAGCTGAAGGCCTAAGATGCCATTGCTTTTTTTTCTTATTAGTTTATTTCTTTAGTATTTAAGCTAATAATAATAATAATAATAATAATAATGTATGTGAGTTAAGAAACACCGTTATGACTATTTTTAGAAGATATAAATTTTTTTCCTGTATTGATCTGCTTTAGCAGCAGCAATTGAATGTGGTATAGTAAAATTATTTAATACTGGATAATTTATGCTAAAATAGAAACTTCTTATTATTTTTTATAAAAATAATTATTAGTTTGCTTTCAAAAAAAGGATGAACAATTAAAAAAATATAAAAATAAATACATTTCTCAGCGGACTTGAACCCGGCATCATAAAATTGATAGACCAACGCTTTACCACTTGCACTATCGATCTTTATAAAAGATCCGTAAAGATGCATATTTATTTTATATTGTCAAGTGTTCTAATATGCACGCATTATGCTTCGTCATGACATGGCAAATCTTTCTTATACGCAAAACCACAAATGCTTTGTTTTAAGCCCCACTTTCCGAATAAGAAACATTTGCCATACAGAAAATTCATTATTGTGTATTTTACCCCAGCCACACAGAACAGAAAATAAAAATTTGATTTCAAATTAGTCGCTTCTGCTGTGAGCACACAGAAAAACACACATACTAAATTATTCATACGAATGCAATACAACAATAGCCATGTGTGAGACTGCCGCTGGATACATATTGACGACTGCTTCGTGAAATTGCCGATCTGAATTCCAATGTGGTTGCCAGCAATTTCAATATGTTGATTCTCACTCAAGAGAGCAATGTATAGTCTATTGTCTTTGGTATGGTTTAAGGCGCAATTTGTCACTCAATATTGCTCAACAAGTGCTGCTTTCGTTTTCGCTGCCATAAAATTATGTAAAAGCATAGAGTAAAGAAATAAGAGTCACAATCTAAAATGTCACTCATTTTTCGACTTAGAAGAGATCGGTCGGGGGTAATTATACGAAAGCTGAGAGAGACAGAGCAGAGAACTGAATTTTATCGCTCTAAGCGACCTTTTTCCTTATTATTTGTATACATGCCAGTATGTATGCAGAAATACACATGCATCCATGTACGGCACGCAAGTTTACGCTATTTGCCTAGATAGCTTGACAGTGCACATTTTGCATTTACTATTGGGCTTCTAGCACATTTTTCTTTATGATTACAATTGTTGCCTTCATAAACGGAGACATTACTTTTTAAATTTTATTATTGCACAATATTATACTAAATCTGTTCTTATTATGTTATAAATATTATTATTACTATTATCATTATATTTTTATTATAAAAAGTAGTAGTTATTAGTAGTAATAGTTTTCCAGATGCCGACAATGCGTCAGGTCAAATTTGGCGAGAAAAGTGGGAGATTCGTTTAGAAGACTATGGAAAAAAATTGAAAATTTGCGACAACCACTTTGATCCCTCCGACATAGGCAACAATTTTTTAAAAAGAGGCGTTTATCCTATTTATAATCTGGGATATGATGAAGCGCAAGATAATTTAAAAGAACTTCAAAACTTGTCCAATTACAAACAAACAGAAGAAGTTCTGGAGTCGTTTTGCCATAATTGTGAAAAGGAAACCAAGTGCGCTGCGGTGTATAGGAAAAAATATGTCAACGCGTTCAAAGAAAATGAACGGCTGCGTAAAGAAATAAAACTGCGTGCCAAGTAGAGAAGACAAAAAAGAAAACCAAGAGCATTATAGAGGCCATCGATTCTGTCCAAAATGTTAGCAAAGAATCGAAATCATTTTGTAAAATGTTGCTTTTATCGCGACAAAAAGAATACGACGAAGAAGCAAGGTTCTTAGCGCAAAATCTTTGTCTTGTATCCCGATCCACATATATATTTTTGCGAAACAGATTAAAGTTCAATTTGCCTCACGAAAATACGGTAAGCAACTGGACCCCTATAAAATCTTTACAACCGGGCTTTGTCAATTCTGGATTAGAAAGTTAAAAAAAAAAATGCAACACATTGATGCAGAATGACAAAAATTTTGCAGTTATGATTTTGGACGAAATGGCGCTGAAAGCCAATTTGACGTACAACTCCCGACTAGATCAAATTGATGGCTTTGAAAACATGGGGTTTTTTAAAACAAAGGCAATAGAACTCTGTCTGTTTATGATAAAAGTTCTCTTTTCGAATTGGTCTCTTATCATGAACTACTTCATTTCTGAAAACGGTCTGTCAGGGGATTGCTTAAGCAATATTGTTTTAGAAAACCTCAGAATGTTAAAAGAAATCGGAGTTACGGTTCGTGCAATTACATGCGACCAGGGCTCAGCTAACAGAAAGATGTTTTCAAATTTTAATGTAACTGCAAAAAACCCCTATTTCTTATTCAATGGGGAAAAAATATATTGTATTTTTGATTTCCCCCATTTAATAAAATCTCTGAGAAATGGTCTGCTTAAGAGCGACATTAATACATCAGACGGTGTAGTAAGCTTCAAGGTATTGCGTGAGTTGTGGCAAAGGGAAAAAAATACAACCACTAAACTTTGCCCAAAACTAACAAGACAGCACATTGAGCCTACACATTTCGAAAAAATTAAGGTGAAGTATGCGACACAGCTTTTCAGCAGGACAGTGAAAGCGGCTATACGAACAGTTCTGCAAACGGGGGGATTTAGATACAGTTCAAGCGAAGTTGCATTGGCCACTGCTAATTTCGTCAAGAATATAGACAAAGTTTTCGACTCTATGAACAGTAATTGTCTATATTCTAAAAACAGTTACAGATGTGGTCTACAAAAAAATAATGAGCCGTATAGACACATAAAGAAATTTATTACTTATTTGGAGAATATTTCATTTGTGGACAAAAAGAAAAAAGTATTTTTCATTAACGGCATGAAAATATCTTTGAACGCTGTCTTGCAACTAGCAGATGAAGTATTCGATGCCAATAATGGGATTTACTTCATAATGACTCGAATGCTCACCCAGGATCGACTGGAAAACACTTTCTCGATCCTTCGGCAAAAGGGAGGGCACAATAAATATCCTTCCATTACCGAAATTAACGCAATTTTGGCTAAAATTATGTGCCGAAAAATAATTCAGTCCACATCTTCTGCAAACTGCGAAATTGTTGAAGACGACCATGCTTTTAATTCGGCACTAAACATTTCCGCTAACGGAGAGATAACATTGTCATATGACAATGTCAATGATGAAGAACCCGATACTTACAACCATAGCATTTACCAAGATGCAGTGCAAGCATCAGGCCTGTTTAACAATAATTTGCAGCTGGAGAGTGAATATCCGTCATTGCGATACTTCCTGGGTTACGTAGCTGCGAAAGTTTTGCCAAAAATTAATTGTGACATATGTAACACCAACATCAGAAAAGAAGATGAAACATTGTCAGCAAGCTCTGAATTATTTATATTTCACAAGAATTACAACCGAGAGTCGGATTTTGGAAGTCTAGTTGCTCCTTCTCAAGCTTTCTTTGATGTTTGTACCAAACATGTGTCAATTTTCAGGACACAATTTAATTCAGAGCCTCAAGCTGATTGCATCAAGGAATTGATAACAAAGCAATGTCTGCTATCAACACCTGAATGGTTCGCTGATGAATGTAGCAGCCATAAAAAACAACTGCTTGATTTTTTAGTCCTCGTTCTTCTGCGAAAGCATTGTTCATGGGCATTAGAAAAAATCAGATGGACAAAATAGAAAAAATTAAAAATATGTATATTTGTATAAAATAAATGAAAAAATATATACATGTACATACATATATAGCAAAATAAAACTTGTATTGTATTTGATCTAGCGCCACACAAGCGCTGCAACTATTTGATCTACCATCATTCAATCGCACACAGCGTAAAATGTTCTCTCCCACGCTCTTCTTGGTCATGGCAGATGAGTTGTGGCGCTGCGATATGAAAATGAGAGACATTGAGTCGAAGTGGCGCTATTAGCAGCGCCACCATATAAAAAGTTTTTTGTTCTAGATTGTGACTCTTATTTCTTTACTCTATGGTAAAAGTCAATAAGCAAAGGTCAATAGGTTTTTTATGTTTAATACTTTGAATAATGCGCTTTATGGCAGATGCCAGCGACGGCCTCGGTCATAAAAATCATACATTTCCTTGAGTAATTTGCTGAAAGACTTATATTCCAGCATGTATGTACTTCACGGCTACTAAAATATGAATTGTCAAAACCTATACTTACCAAAATAGCCTCAAAAAAAGTAGTAAACCTTTCGGGTGGACACCCTGTATAACTCAATATTAAGAAATCAATTGACGGATTGCATGATCAACGAAACAGAATTATGAAAGTTGTAGGTTCCCAAACATGATTGTATTTTTATGGCATATTATATCTGCATAGAAAAATAAGCATTCCCTCACACAAAATGCAATATTGAGTGTTATGAAGTATCTATATGATTTTTCGCACTTTTCCCCATTTGTTGGTTTATAGCTCATAAAAGTTCAATGACTTAGGATAATTAAACACTAAATAGAAGAGCACACGCATACCAGTTCCATAAAATATGTTTATACGACTAGGAGTGAAGTAATGTTGAACTCGTAAAACTGGTGCTCTTAAATTATATTAACACCGAAAATGCTAGAATACCCCTCGAAGAAGGAAGTAATTGCATTTTTAATGTATGATAATTAATACGCATTATAAATCCAAGAACAAAAATCAATATTTGAAGTAATGACAAATTGGCATAATAAATTTATTCATTACTCATTTTATTGTGATTATGGTTTCTATGGAAAGAGGGAATAATTCCAGCATAATGCCAAATGACTGTAAAATCAATGAGCTAATTAGGCGAATATTAATTTCAAACATAAAAACAATTTGTTAGGCAGTATAACTAATTTCGTTGGATTCAGACACAAAGAGGCGTAGACACTCAAAAGCATTTATTAATATAATTACACAATTTAATTAATAAAGCTAAAGTGACTTGGACTTGAAATCTGGTAATTCGATTCGGAAGTTATAAAGTTGGAAAGGTTCGTGAACTTTTTTGTAATGCTTTCTAAGAGTAGTCCGAATATTTACAGATTAATTGTATATTTTAATGGCTACTGAATCGCTGCTTGATTTTGTTAGATTGCGACTACTGCCGTCATTGTAGCGATTTCGTAATTTTAGGAGAATTTTCTTAGTGGAAATTGGCTGTTCAGAAGATTCCTGTTGTAGAAATGAAGACTGAGGGAATTTTAAAAAAGAATTAAGTTCATACTAGGTAAGGTTAATTTTTCATGGCAGCCAGTCTACATACCAACTCACTCAGACCACTGTGATACCACCGCGTACCACTGCACCTCAAGCTTTTATTTCAATGCCACCGTGTTCATTGGCTTGATGACCGCCTGGCTATCTGAGTAGATATTTATAATGGTTCTTTTTACGGCGTGTCTACGTCCTTTATGTCTAGGACCTGTACCTGATAAACACAACAATGGTCGAGGAGACGGAACGAAAATTTCAGTCCCAGTTCTTTTTATTAATCTCCAAAGCCGACTCTAACGGCAAGCTTCGATCCGTCGGTGTAGAAACTCATTTTCCCCTTCTCCATGGCACGGGTATTTACCACTTCCTCCTAGACGTAATAGGTATCTGAGTGCCTATTAAAGTTGAGGTTAGATATACACTGGTCAATGTGTTAGATACAACTACTCTAGGTATGCACGATAGTCGAGAGGCCAGTCTGCGGATCACTCCAAAACGCCGTGCATTTCAGCCTTGGCGCTGATGCGGTGGCCACTTGTTTCCCTACCAGTTCAAGTGTAGGTATGTTGAGTATCACTTCTAATGCTATAGTTGGGGTGGTTTTGAATGTACGAGATATTCACAGAAAAGCAGTTTTTTGACCTTACTCAGAAGCTTTGAATAGCTTTGTTTCTGAGTAGCTACCCGCCATACCAGTATTCCATATAACTATATAGGTCTGACTACTGAGATGTACAGCCAATGGATAATTCGTGGGGATAGCCCCCCACCTCATTTCGACCGCTTTTTTGCATGTGTACAAAGCAATCCTAACTCTTTCCTAAGTTCGTAGTAAAAACCAATGTCGATATTTTTTTAAGAAAGTTATTGGTGCAAATTTATTTCCAAAAAAATATTTCACTAGTTTGGCTCTTCTAATTCAAATATGATTTTATTGCATCGCGCAGTTATAAAATCTTTGCATTGTTTGTAAATCAAAGACTTTCAAACAAATTGTATTTCATTTTCTTTCACGTTGAGTGCAATAACAGAAAACATTCAATCGCGAGAAAAAGTTCCTGCTGCAGAATTGAAAAATATTTTCTTCTATTGGCAAAGCAACTTCGTCTAGTTTACTTCATTGTTTGCTACCTCTATCAGCATTCTACGCGAACTGATTTACTTGCATTTACATCGACACGTCAAAGGGTATTCAAGCATGCTGACTGCCTTCTGCTACAATTGAATCCAATTTTAATAAATTTTCTTGTAATTTTTTTCTAATAAGCGACTGAACATCGATTGAGGAAAAATCCTTTTGCCACCGCTGAACCCCAAACCACATTTTTGCACTGTAAAATGTCAATCAAGAATAATAAATAAAGAAGTCCTTATCCATTTTCTTAAAGTAGAATAATTGTTTTCTCCCGAGGTTCAGAGTAAAAATTGGGTAAACATTTAAATGAATAGGTGGAATATTTCCTGTAGTAGCGTCACTTCACTTTACTGTGTTATGTCCCTCGGCATCCTTTCTATTTGCTGAAACGACTATTCACCGAACTACCAGAGCTGCTCATAGCATCTCGATTACATGTGGCTTTGCAGCTTCCCTCACGGATGCCACTGTTCCGTTTTTGTGCTGAAAGTAGACAAAGTGGAAAATTCACTGTACTTCAATTGAAAGGAGAGTTTGATTGTCTTACGAATGCAACTGACTCCATGCGTCGCACTCGTATGCAAATTTTAATTATAAACTTTACAAATTATTTCTGTTGAAATATTCAGTAAAAGAGGATTCCTGGTATTATATTTGATTCGGTTTTGCTATTATTCGGTTGGACTATTACCTCCAAGTGGTTTTACGTGAATGTAGTTTTCAGCAGCAATGCTCTGTGCATGAAAGTCTGATGTTATTGAACACATGGGCAATGATATATTATCAAAGCGGCTTCCTAATCGAAGTCGCTTTAGCTAAATGCGCATTTTTTGTCCAGTTTACCTGACAATGGAAATTAAAATAATTGAAATTTGGAGTTTTTAATTTTGTGGCCCAAAGTCATATTCTTAGAAGTTAGAATTAAGAGTTACAAACGTACTAATTTATTACGGAAATAAAATTTGAAATAGTGGGTATTACTGAGTGGGTATTACTGAGTGGATTGGTTTTTCATGTCAATGGAAATGAAATAAACATTTCTTTTCAACCCTTATCATAAATTAAATCCTTTGGAAGTTGATGCTGTATTGCAAGCTGATGCAGAAAATCTCCAAGAATGTTGTTTTACAGAGATTTCGTGCAAATTTGGTCAAAGCGTTTGAAAAATTCGAATTAAAGTATTAGGAGGCATGTCCAAAAAAAAGCAATTTTAAGTTCATGCGAAGCCCACAGAGGGTTACTTAAAAGTCATATACATTTATTTGAAGATGACAATAAATCTGTCATTATCAGACGAAGTTACACATAAGGTCACTTTAAGGTCATCTGATGGCTACATAAAGATTAAGGTGGCAGTACAGCATTTATTTCATAGAGCCTACAAACAATACATCTATGTTTATACATAAATGTATAAAAAATTCAATATGTTTGTTTTTTGTGAGTTTATATGTTTGTTTGTCGCTAATGGAGTCGTAAACCGTTCAACCGATCGCCACAAAAATTTTAACACATGAATAAATAGCTATGGAAGCAATTCTTTGTCCTCAGTACAGCACAAGCGATTTAACAGTTGTTAAAGTAGTCTGATAGCCAGCTCTAAACATAAGCTATAATGTTCGAAATTTCAGCAGACTACAAAGGGCAGCGTGTGTGGACATTACAGGAGCTGTGTATGCTTGTGCAACTGACGCTCTGAACGTTATACTGTATCTCCTCCCTATTGTCATATAGATCAAAAACATCGCCTACAATAGCGCGGTGAGGCTTTTGACAACCGGCTGTAGAGCAGAGCGAACTTATGGACATAGCAAGGCCCTAGGCGCAATATCCAATTCCCTGGGCACGGGAACAAAGGATTTCATGATACCACAACTGAGTTTCAGAAGTGACTTCAAGGCAAGTCTACTACACGAGCCCAGTTTTCTTGAAGAATTCGATATTCCCATCGTCACGGATGGTTCTAAGATGGATTGTGGGGTAGGTGCGGGCGTCCACTCACCATAGGCGGCCATTAATCATTTCATACGGGCGTCAGTATATTTCAAGCGGAAATTAAGGCAATTAGAGAGGCATGTCAATTATTAGTACGGCACATTTCAAGAAAGTGTAAAGTTTATCTTTATATCGACATTCAGGCGGCAATAAAGGCTCTTCAATCCACAACTTTAAGTCCAAGCTGGTCAAGGAGTGCAGAGAGGTAAATCATCATGTTGACATTACTCTCATCTGGATTCCTGGCCACAGGAATATTGAGGAAAATGAGAAAGCTGATAAGTTCGCTCGCTCAGGGGCTTCTCATGACGAATCCCAGGGGGTACCCGTGTTGGGCCGTAAGGAGAGGCGCATACCTTCATTGTCTTCGCCTCGCAAATAAGAGGTAAAGGTTACTACCATCCTATACGATATTTCGCGTGACATGGCCCTCATACAATGCCGCCAGAACTCGCGAGTCATTAACAGTGACTGCACAGAAACAGTGAGGCTCGAGGCAGTTTACACTGGGCACTGGGGAGTGAGTATCCATGCAGACTGTGTGTCCGCTTTAACACCTACTGCAGAAGATGCGGGGACTTAACACAGAAAGAAACACTTTCACATCATCATTGCGAGTGCCGGATTTGGCAAGGATAAGGTATAGTTTCTGGGAGCGTTCTTTCTTGACAACCTATCAGACTTGGAGGTCAGTCCGAAGAAATTATTATGCTACCTAAATATTACGGGCTGGGTATAGTACTTACCAGAATTCCGATACTGGGGGAGCAGTGGTATAAAAACGGCGGTACAGAGCTAATTGTGATACATATTGTAGTGTATGAAAATCATAATGTATATAATATATACACACAAACGCCAACACCATACGCGACGTAGGCACATGCAATGTAAGCGGAGACCCAACGTAAGTACATTGAACTCTCATATAAGAATATTTACGTTATGAAGCGCGAACAGCGCGCACGTTTTTGATTACGTTGCATTCTAATGTTCGATGCCCTCGAACGAATGTACGCTGGCATTGACCCTGATACTTTCTGCTGACATTTCACAAGCCCTCTTTATGTATTAAGAACCATATTATATACTGAGTCTTAGCACATAAGGAATTAAAAGTATAAATAGCAATAAGATTTTATCAATAAATCAGATTCGATCTGGAAACCAAACCTTTCGTTTCTCATCAAATATTTGCCTGCACTCTAGTAATCGCCGATTGAAATTGTGCGCTAGCTCTCGCGCCGCTAAATAATACTTTGAGCCCATCTGTACATAGCGATCATATATTTCGCTTCATACACAAATATTTGGCTGTACTCTAGTAGTCGCCGATTGAAATTGTGCGCTAGCTCTCGCGCCGCTAAATTAATTAATTGAGCCCATCTTTACATGGCGATCCTGCTAAACTGGCAATTCTCTTATCAATCCTGCCAATCTGGCACTTTATTAAAAACCCAAATATTTTAAACAATCCTAAAAAAATTCTGAAAACTGCAATAAGAAGATGAATACCGATTTCCACCGACTATTCGAAAAAGTTCAATAACTGGCAGAGCAACACATTCAGAAAGAAGCAAACCACCAAAGCCTGACGTTATTCCCTGTTGATGGAAGAACTCCAACCCCACGCTTAATACAGCAAAATTTTGAAAAAATAACAAAAATCGAAGAATACGTGCCACAATCTACAACTCCAAACAAACCACCACTTTACATACCATCTACTTCACGAGCAGGCCCTAAACCAATAACCATAGAAGAGTATAAACAAAGGAACGCGATCCGCACTCCACAACCACACAAAGACGAACAAACGACAAAACGTCAACGGAGAAAACGAGCAGGGAAAAACGTGCAAACTCGCACAAAAATAGCATTACTCTGGCGAGATTTCAACCTCCAGAAAACACAAATTAAGCAAAAACAAATAAAAACTAAAATTCATAAAATAAAGTACCCTAATGTTAGAACATAGGATTATAAAGATTGTATTGATTTAAGAATAAGTTAGATATGATTAAAACAAAAAAAAAAAAAAAATAAATATATGTATATATATATATATATATATATATATATATATATATATATATATATATATATATAAATAATAATAATATAAAATTTTATACAATGGGTAAAACTCAATCAAAAGTTCAAAATCACAATGGAGACCCACAAGTCACAATACTAAATAATCAAGTTCAACATTCTGAATCCCTAGAGGATCAAGATTTAAAAATATTGATCATATTAATAATGGTATGTGCTCAATTAGGAATTACACTGTCATCCATGTATAATAAGTATAACAAAAAACAAAATTTAAAAGCGGCAAAATCAATATTTGATTTGACCGAAGTAATGTCAAGAAAATAAAATAAAGAAAAAATTGGAATTAAACTCATTAAAAAATTTAGAAAATTTAGTAACAAAGTTAAAGAAAACACCAAGAAGAATTTATTCATATTCATATGTAGAAGCACTACAAAAAGATTAAAAGTTATTCGACATTATTCAAACTAGAAGTCGCCGCATTATCTCAAATTGACCAAGTAAAAGCGACAGACTTATTTAAAAATTACAGCAATTACATAGAACATATAATAGAAAATAATTTACAAAATTTGACAGACATAGAAGAAACCAAAGCCACCACCATGACAGACTTCAAAATAGAAACAGCACTCAAAATAATTCCAGAATTTACTGGAAACTATATAGAAATAGACTCATTTTGCAAAATATGCACACTGTTGAACGATCCACTAACGCCAGAGGGTAAGAAGACACTCCTTGATTTCATTTTTCACGTAAAACTTAGCATCAATGTTAAAACAGCAATAGGTACTGCATTAACACTCGACAATCTTGATACATTACTAAGCACACTAAAGTCCAGATATAAGAGCCACTCAACCATTACACAGGTACACTCACAATTGATAAATACTATACAAAAGTATCTGTCAGTTCCTTCAAAGAACGAATTTTGACACTGATTTCCGAACTCACTACACTACAAATTGAAAATCTAGGAGCAAACGTAACAGCAACTGAGAAGTCTGCAATAGCAAAAACTAATGAGTCATATGCTTTAATCACTTTCAAAAACGGACTCAAAGATAACTTAAAACCAATCATATTAGCAGCACAAGCCAAAACATTAAATTAAGCAGGAAATCTCGCGCTAGACCTAGAACAATCTGTACCCAATACTAATCAAATTTTTGCCATAAATCAAAACTATCAACAATTCAAAACATGCAGTAATTACAACAACACGAACAACCGATATAACAACAACACCAACTATAATCATAATCGAAACAACAACAACAATAAAAACGACTTACAACGAAACAATAGAAACAACAATAGTAACCAATATAACGGCAAGAGACAGTATGCCAATCAAACACAAAGAAACAACTATAGGCAACTATAGACATCCTAACTACAACAGCAACTATAAAAACAACTACAATAACAACAATAATTACAATAACAATTACAACAGAAACTATAACAACAATTACAATAGAAACCAGAACCAAAACAACAGACAACGTAACAATATATACACAATAAACGCCCAGGGAAACGATCAGGTCCCGGAGGTCCACGACTATATCCCTCCGGGCAACAACTACAACAACAACGAAAATTAAATAACTACAAATTATCAAATAACTTAACAAACTACATAACTTTACATTGCACAAATCTACAGCAACACTTAACATTTTTAGTTGACACCGGAGCTGATATCTCTGTTTGCAAGCAAAAAAGCGAAGACCAAATAATTTCCTCAATAGATAAATGCAAGCTAACGGGGATAACAAATGAAGAGGTACATTCATTCGGAAAATCACATTTAGAATTCAGAATACAACAACAAAACATTAAACAAGAATTTCATATAGTAAAAGACACATTTCCCATAGAAACCGATGGTATACTCGGAAGAGACTTTTTATCAGCATTTCTGTGCAAAATTGACTATGCAACATTCACCGTAACAATCACGATAACAGACACAGACATAACGCTACCAATGGAAACTCGTTTACTACACACTCCATACATAACAATACCCGCAAGAACAGAAATAATTCAACATATAAATTTAGAAATAAAAGAAGACAAATTAGTGTTAAATAGTGAAAGAGAAAAAGGCGTATTTTTAGCAAATACAATAGTACCAGCAAAGGGAATGAGACACATCAAACTAATAAATACAAATGACCGCCAGATACAATTAAAAAATATACAAATAAAAACTGAACCTTTGAAAAACTATGATATTCTGTACTATACAAAAAACGAACGTAGCAAACATGACAATCACAGATTCAACAAATTACTAGAAACACTACAATTAAAAATTTCCGATAAAACAACACATGAATAACTAATCCATATGTTCAGAGAATATCAAGATATATTTCATCTGGACGATGAACCACTTACTGCAAATAACTTCTACACTCAAAACCTATCCATCATAGACAATTCACTGGTTTACATAAAAAATTATCGTTTACCCCAAATACAACATGAAGAAATAGAAAAACAGGTACAGAAACTGCTCAGGGACAAAATAATTGAACAATCAAACAGCCCTTACAACTCACCATTGTTATTGGTTCTTAACAAAACTCACGATAATGAAGACAAAAAATGGAGACTAGTAGTTGACTATAGGAAATTAAACGATAAACGAACCAGCGATAAATTACCATTAACGAGATTGGAGGATGTACTAGACGGACTAGGTAGAGCAAAATACTTCTCTACTCTGGACATGACGAACTCTTTTCACCAAATTCCACTGAACAAGAACTCCAGGCCCTTAACAGCATTTTCAACAACAAATGAACATTACCAATTTACGAGACTCCCTTTTGGATTGAAAATATCCTCTAACAGTTTCCAAAGAATGCTTACATTGGCCTTGGCAGGTTTAGGTTCTAATCCTTTACGTAGACGATATAATTGTATTCGGATGCAGCCTCAAAAATCACAATGAAAATTTAAGAAAAATATTTGAAAGACTGCGTCAATACAATTTGAAGCTGAATCCGTCAAAATGTCATTTTCTAAGACCCGTAGTTTATCTAGGCAATTTTATCACCCCACATGGTATAAAAACTGATCCAGCAAAATACGTAGCAATTAAGAAATACCCTACCCCAAAAAACCCAGATGAGGTAAGAAGATTTATTGTATTTTGCAACTACTATCGTAAATTTATACCCAACTTTGCGAGTCTCACAAAAAGCCTGAATAACCTTCTAAAGAAAGGCCAACCTTTTGTATGGAGCGAGGAACGACAAACAGCATTCAGCACTTTAAAAACCAAATTGATGAACCCACCAATACTGAGATATCCAGACTTTACAAAACCTTTTATATTAACCACTGACGCATCTGACTACGCTCTAGGTGCAGTACTATCGCAAGGTGAAATTGGCGAAGATGTTCTAATTTCCTACGCAAGCAAGTCCTTGTTAAAACATGAAATAAATAAATCAACAATTGAAAAAGAATTACTTGCAATCCATTGGGGCATACAGTTTTTTAGGCCATATCTATTCGGAAGGAAGTTTCTCGTGGTAACGGACCACAGACCATTAGTGTCGCTTTTCGTCCACAAGAACCCTTCCTCTAAATTGACAAAGAATACGACTAGACCTATCAGAATATGAGTTCGAAATAATATACAAAAAAGGAAAATCAATTACCAACGCAGACGAACTTTACAGAATCAAAATTGATTCAGAAACTTTAAAACAAATGATTCCTAAAGGAACCGATGAAAAAGCTAAAAGAACAATAATTATAACTAGGGGAATGGCTGCCAAAAAACATGCAGACCAACAAAAACAATTATAATACAAAACCCAAGAGAAGTCTGATCAACTTCATATCTGGGACTGTCCATCTATTACTGACGTCAGATACATTGCAAAATTGAAATTTGAAAAAGCGAACGATATAAATTTGAAGAGTACTCTATTAATCTATGAAAAAGATAAGAATATACTCGTATTGCGCGTAAGGTACAACGATAATCCACCGAAATCCGTTTCGATTCTGGAGAAGTTGTCACCTCTTACTACAAAAACTATGCATAGTAGATCTAGTGATAACTATACGAAATACGTTTCGATTATGGAGAAGCTAGCATCTGAAATAAAAAAATTAAAAGTCGACATTTTAGCGCTATCGAATATAGATATAATTTTTGAAGGTATACAAAAAGAAGAATTTCAAAATATATTTAACAAGCTGCAAGAACAGCAAATTAAAGAAAATCGTTTCGCATACAAGATTATTATATACGAGTATGAAGCCCCTAAAAGAATTGAAAATGATATAATTAAATATAAATTAATAGATGAATACCACAACTCAATACATGGAGGACACCTTGGTATAAGAAAAACCACTCTAAAACTAAAACAGAGATATGTGTGCAAAAATATGAGTCGAATGGTGAAATATTTTATAAAAAACTGTGACAAATGCGCACAGAACAAAATAACTAAACATATACACGAAAAAGAAATAATAAAAGACACACCAAACACTAGTTTTTAAGTACTTGAAATAGACACAGTTGGACCACTAAGAATGTCAGACAGATTCAGATACATACTCACAATACAGTGCGAACTGACAAAATTTGTAACCCAATAGAAACCAAAGACGCTAAAACCGTAGATAAAACAGTAGTCGAACAATGTATCCTAAAATATGGCCATTTTAAGACATTTAAATCAGATAGAGGCACTGAGTTCACAAATGAGCTCATGCACAACATTTGCAAATTACTAGACATTGAACAACAATTCTCAACACCATACCATCACCAAACATTAGGATCATTAGAAAGAAATCACCGCGTATTAAATGAATTCATGTTATCTTTTACCTACGACTATGACTGGCACAATTGGATCCCGTTCTATACATTTGCATATAATACAACCCCCCATGTAGACACACAATACACACCTTTTGAGCTTGTATATGGCAAATTACCACACCTCTCAAGTACTGACAGCCAAGAAAATCCAAAAATATACAATATGGATAACTACGCTAACGAACTCAGAATTAGATTACATTATTCAATAAAAAATGCAAAAGCATTAATCGAAAAATCGAAACTACAAAAAAGTATTGTAACAGAAAAACACATAAACACACTAGATTTAAATATAAGAGATATGGTATTAGTAAGAAATATGAATAGAAAGAAAAACCAAAAACCCTACAATGGTCCTTATAGAGTAATTGAAATTCGGAATGTAAATTGTCTATTAGAAATAAAAGGAGAAATAAAAGAACTCCATAAAAACTTATTAAAAAAATATACACCGTTGTAAAGATAAACAAGTAAAATTTTAAGTAATTAATATAACATAAATACTTTTATAAAAAAATTTTTTTTGTTTAAACACCAACAAAATTTTTTTTTTCCCAGTAGGATAAGGGTGTAGTGTATGAAAAGCATAATGTATATACGTATATACACCATAAGCGGCGTAGGCACATGCAATGTGAGCGGAGAGCCAACGTAAGTACATCGAACTCTCATATAAGAATATTTACGTTTTGAAGCGCGAACAGCGCGCACGTTTTTGATTCTCTGCATTCTAATGTTCGATGCCTCGAACGAATGTACGCTGGCATTGACCGTGATACTTTCCGCTGACATTGCAAAAGCCCTCTTTATGTATTAAGAACCATATTATATACTAAGTCTTAGCACATAAGAAATGAAAAGTATAAATAGCAATAATATTTTATCAATAAATCAGATTCGATCTGGAAACCAAACCTTTCGTTTCTCATCAAATATTTGGCTGTACTCTAGTAGTCGCCGATTCAAATTGTGCGCTAGCTCTGGCGCCGCTAAATTAATTAATTGAGCCCATCTTTACAATATATGGCAGATGAGTATCAACCACCGAAACCAACCAACCAACCTTGTTGAATGAACAGGAACATTTTTATACTTCCTTTGAGGTTTCCATGTCAGAAGCGAAAATGTTTGCAGGCATTATGGAACAGTAGTGTTAAAGGTACAGACTTGAATTCTAGAACAGTGGTTAAATGTCCTAACCGAAGGATAAAGAGGGAGAGAGTGTGATTCATATATAAGGTAGTTACGTATGGTTTGCTTACATTCGGACATATTCACATTTTATAGGACTATAACTGATGAGTATGGCAACTCTTTTCTTATACACTATACTCTCTCTCCCACAAAACTTTGACTGTTGTAGAACAGCTGCCACCATAACTATGCCCCTGCTCAGGACACTCCACTGCACTTGACGCCAATATGGCGAGAAGCAAAAACGAAACGGGAGATTGTTTATGTGTATTTGTGGCTGGGTGAGTGCTTATGAGCGTAATTTGTCACCAATAAAAAATAATGTAGAAAAGCGTTAATAAGGATAGGGAGGAACGGGCCAAAACTTAGCGGGAAGGAAACTGGAATTGTATGGTTTTTGGAAACATTTGGTTGGGAGTGAGTTGTGAGATAACTCCTTTGCATGTATGTCTGTAGTTAAGTCGATTCATAACAGGAGTCAAACATGCACATTGATGTTGAAGGAAGTAGTTAAAAATAACAACAGCGACACCCATCACAATTGACATAACAGAATGTGTTTATTTTAGTTTGTTTGATTATGTCAAAAAGCGTTACGTAAATAATGAGCACTCACACGGAAGCGTAAACACTCATTCAAGTCAATTGATTTAATTATAGTATATTCAAATATTTGCTAATGAGTCAGTTTGAAGTATTTGGGTGACTCTCTAATATTTTTTGAATAGTTCTCGTATTTTAAGGAAAGTTATTGGCAAAATAAATGCGTTAATTTTACTCTTTTCAGAAATATTGGAGTAGTTTAAGAAGATATACGTATTTTAGTATCGAAAAAGAGTCAAATTCATCATCTCTTTCGTTCATGCAGATGTATGTAATATTATGTACATTTGCTGTATTGGGATAAAATAAACTTGAATGAAAATGTAATTTAAGGTCTCGTATTAATGCTATATTGCGATATAACTTAATTTGAGTATAGAAGTTCGATATAGTACAAATAACTATTCCAATTTTATTTACGAGTAATTAAAGACACTTTGAAAATCTTAGAACATTTATTTAATTTTTTTTTGTTTGTTTTAATTTCCCAATTTATTTACAATCTGTTTACCCAACAAAAATAAAATTATTTGTACAATTTGATTATACTATATATTCTGGTCACTGCCAGCGCAAATATTATTTAATCACGAAATTTATTAATTTATACCTAAATACATATTAGTATACATATATAAAAAACAAAACTTCAAAAAACAATGTTAAAACCCATGTGGAAGTTTGCTGGGTGCGATTCGCTTTAGTCTTTCTTTGTGGACAATTTTCCATTCCCAATAATTGTTGCATATGAGGATTTTCATGTGTCTTTAGACGCTCCGTATATTTTCTGCTACATATTTTTATGGTTTCCTGCACCGTGTCAATGTTCATGACGTTGTCTTCATTCGTCACGCACGAAAAAATTTTGATTGTGCTCTTTGTATCAGTTGTATGTTGTTTTTGCTCGCAGTCCTCCAGATTTTTATCCAATATTTCCATATTGGTATGATTATTGCCTTATATATTTTTGCTTATTATGTTGTGATAATTGGGAATATATTCCTAGTAGCCAACTTAGTTGTCTGAATTTCTTTCTTGTTTCGTATTGTTTGCTTTTTATGTGTTGTCTCCAAGTAAGTTTGGCGTCGATTATTAAGCCGATGGCCCTGGCAGCTAGTGCTTTTGTTTAATTATAATTTTAATTGTAATTAGATTATTAAGAAATAAATAAATAAATAAATATGCCAAGGTTTTTTCCGCTGGGTTGAATTTTAGTTATTTCGTCTTTAATTGTTAAAGGATGTTTTCGGATTTCTATTTAGTATATACAACTTGAACAGATTTCTCTTTGTTTATCTCTATACCCCATTTTTTAGAGAGGACTGTATTTTCGACAATTCTTTGCAGCGTATCTGTCGCGAGACTAGGTGTACAGCATCATCCTCAAACGTTGCTATCATGCTTCCTGGAGCTGTGGGGGTTGGAAAGTCGGCAGTATATATTAAATATAGAAGTGGTCCTAGCAGACTAGCTTGGGGCACTCCCGCTGTCATTTGTAATATATATGAATATTCATCGTCGTATTTGTGTGGCTGTTGCTTATAAAGCTTTTTAATAGGTAATAATAGTTTAAACGTAGTGCACTACTTATTTTATTTAAAAGTCCTTTGTGCCAAACTCTATCAAACGCTTTATCAATGTCCAAAAATACCATCAAGCAATATTTTTTTTATCCATGTCTTCCAAAATTCTATATCCACCTCTGTGGACTTGTTGCACGGTTGAATGATGCCTTCTAAATCCGAACTGGTGGCTTGGAATAATTTTCTGTTGTGTCGAGATAGGTTCAATTCTATCACACAGTATTTTCTCAAAAATTGGCAAGAGGCTGATGGATCGATAAGAGCTGGTTCTTGTTGCGTCTTTGTTTGGTGGCGGGATTGCGATTATTTGAGCTACCTTCCAGAAAACGGGAAAATGGTTTCGTCTATATATGGCATTAAATATATGTCTAATATATATTATTATAGAGTCACGTAGTTCTTTTAATATTTTCCCCTTGATTTGGTCGTACCCAGGTGTCTTTTTGTTTTTCACTTCCCAGTTTTGTGTTTTAATTTCAGCTTTTGGCGTCATTTTTGTTTTGTTGTAGTGAACATTGTGGAAATTGTTAATTTAGATATTTTGAGTGTCCATGACTTTACTGAAAAGTTTGCGAAGTGTTTTGAGAGAGGAGTTTCTTTCTGAATGTTCGATTTTACCCAGGTATTATTTTCTGTTTTTATCGGTGGTTTATGCACTGTTTAGATTTTTTGTAGCCTTCCAAAGGGAATAATTTGCAGCGGCCGTTGTCCCTAAATTGTTTAGATAAGTTTTTAGTTTGCAATCCTCATATTAGTTTATCGTTGCCTTCTGTTCATCTGCCACTTCATTGAATTTAGCTTTCTCTACAGGGTAATTTGGCATTTTAGCGTTGAATAACGCTTTACGCCACGACTTTAATACAATTTTAAAATGAGAGTGTCATATTTTGAGAAAAAAAATGGTAAAGTGGTGAGTGCGGGTATGTTACACAGCAAAAGTTTAGTCCAAAAGAGCAGTGAGGCAAGGGGTATATGTAAGCTGATTGCTCTTTATTTTCTTTACATCAGGGACTCTCAACAACGCGACGGCGAGTTCGTACCCCACACGTATAATATCATGTTACACACCGATACAATAGAGTAGTATAAAGAAGTAACTTCGTAAATCCAACAACAAAATCAATGGGAAATTGAATGCAAGTGTATAAGTGCTCGGGGGTCTGTTAGCGATCAGCTGTTCCCTAATATACCCCAGGGAACAAATACATTTGGACTTTTTATGATATAGTGTTAATGATGCTAATAATTTTTATGACTTATTTACATAAATTAAAGTAAATAAATTAAAATCAGAGTGGAATAGTGCTTTAATTATTAATATATTATGAAATAGATATAATTTAAGGGATCAAATTTTGCAAATTTTATATAGTAATTATATTGAGCTTTTTGGAGACTCATAAATACATTTTGATATTTTTATATTACTTATTTTCATCTATTTAATTCATTATGATAAATAAAAAGTAGCACATCAATTCAGAACGTGTAACAAATTAATCGTTTAATATATGATAAATTACTTTTTTGATTTTATAATTGTTTAAACTTTGTAATATTTTACAAATAATTGGGTGTGATAAATATGAAAGAAAAACGATATGGTTTAGTTTGGTTAGTCATTAGGTTTATCCAAAGCTTATTTGATTATGCTGCTTTGAGGGGATAAAGGGGTAGTCCTCAGGGTAGTGATATGCGTAATATAGTCCTATGTTGGATCCTTACTCTACCAAGACCGTTAGTGCGTGACGATGAGTCACATCCTGCTCGAGGTGACCCTGCCACTTACTGAATACAACGGATCTAGACTGGAGAGTCAATAAACACTTCCCCCCTAATCCAGGGTGTTATGCGTGTCTGTGCCTATTCGATGGGTTTTGCAGTCAGGGGGTTATCCGCGTATACTGTATTCGAACGGCGCCTCTCCGAAACCAGGCCGCATCGGGGAGTAACGGTGACCATACCGTGGCATAGGGCTCTGGCACGGTGGACCTTCATTTCCCTCAAAAATGCCTTGAGTGCCCAAGCCTTCGGGGGATGGCAGTCGTACGAAAAAGATGGAACAAAATACAAACAAAAACAACATAAAAAACACACCGGTGCTTTGCACCACGCACTCAGAGGATGAGTTGCTGGCCTCCAGTCAGGAGACCATGGGAGCCGACGATGGCTAGAGCACGTCGGCAAACAGTGAACCCACTGCTGGCACAAGCAGTGCAACAACAACAACAACACTAACAAAAACAAATATGTCGGTAGCGGCGAAGAAGGAATCTAAGCCAAAACCGAAAAAGCCAAAGTCCGAGGCAGCGGCCTGGAAAAACCGGTACCAGAAAGCCCTCTTCATCCTAAGCAAAATTGCTAATTTCAGAAGACGCATCAGTCCAGGTAGGTGAATGGAGGGTATCCAACAAGAAGTCCTTCTCGAACCATAGTTGGGAAGTTTTCAAGGTAAATTTGAAAACCGTAGATGCTACGAGTATTTCATACAGAAACCCCAGGAGAATAAAGTGGGATACTTTTACGAGGGTAGCTAGCTCAAAACTTAAAATTTCTAAGACAATGAAATGACAAAAAAGTGGGGAATCTTGCGGAAACTCTTAATATAGTTTACAAGTGCGCTTGTCCCGTCACTAGGAGTAGAAAAACTCTTCCACCATGGTGGTCCAAAAAGTTATCGGATCTCAGGAAGAGAACCAGGAAAATGTTCAACCAATGTTATAGGGACGAAGATTGGGCACGATATAAAGGGAGTCTCAAAGTTTACAAAAAATCTATCAGGGAAGCAAAGAAAAATGGCTGGGGAGAATTTTGTGAATCAATTGAGGCAACCTCTACTTCAGCAAGACTCAGCAAGATACTGTCCAAGGAACACAAGAGCCTCTCTTTCCTTAGAAAGACGGATGGTGCATGGACGGAAACATCTTCTAAAACACTTGATTTCTTACTTCAAACATACTTCCCAGACTGTAAAGATACCGCGCATGTATCCCAATTACCCGTTATGGACAATCAGATACCACCGGTTTGTGACCTGATATTCACGCACGAAAAAAAATCAAACACTCGATAAATTGTTTCTCGCCTTATACAGGGTGGCCCAAATAAGACCAGCTGATGTGAAACACAAATAACTTTTTTTATTTTTTAACATAATTTATTTTTTCTTTTTGCAGATTATAACTGAACTCTTGGAAATTTAAAATTAATACGTACAGTCCACAACAACGCATTAAAATTATCGAATTTTATTATTCTTCTCAACGATCAATTGTTCTGACGCAGTGAAATTATCGCTGTTTTTTTAACGTAAGATCAGCGCCCACATCTTCCATGATTACAAGTTTACTTCGCCGTTTTGAGGAAGTGGGTTCAGTTGCCGACCGTCCAGGAAGAGGTGCTCATCGAAATATTCGTACTGAAGACAACGTGGAAGCTGTGCAGCAGAGTGTTGCAAATGATCCATTTGTCTCAACTCGTCGCCGTTCCAGCCAATTGGGTTTACCCAGAACAACATTACAGAGAATTTTAAAGTTGGATCTTAAGATGTATAAATACAAAGTTCAAATTGTGCAACAGCTTCCACCGCAAGACCCCCAACAACGACTATAGTACGCTATTCGCTTTACACAATTAGCCATACAAAATGATTTTTTAAATAATCTTTTGATGACGGATGAAGCGCATTTCCATTTAAGTGGTTATGTGAATAAACAAAACTGTAGGTTGTGGGGCTCCGAAAATCCAAGGGCAATACATCAGCATCAGTCACACCCAATCAGATGCACTGTTTGGTGCGGTGTTATGGCCACAAAAATCATCGGCCCATATTTCTTTGAGAATGAGGATGAAACGCCAGAAACGGTCTCCGGGGCTTCTTACAGAACAATGATCGACAACTTTTTGCGGCCAATGGTGGAGCAACATCCTAATTTGTGGTTTCAACAAGATGGAGCCACTGCGCATACTGCTAGGCAAACTATTGACATGCTGCGTGAAATTTTTGGTGAACGCATAATTTCAAGAAATTCAGATTTCCCTTGGCCTCCTCGTTCACCAGATATAACTGCGTCCGATTTTTTTTTATGGGGATATTTAAAACACAAAGTATATGTTAACAAACCACAGACACTTGGACAGCTCAAGCAGAATATTCGAGACGAAATACGGCGCCTCCAACCAGAAACATTACGCCGTGTAATGCAAAATGCGCTAAAAAGAGCCAATGCCTGTATCGAGCAAAATTGTGGTCATTTGTCTGATGTCATATTTCACACATAGTCACGTTAAATTTCCATAAAATGTATTTAACATATTAAAATAAATCATTTAAAAAAACCCCTTATTACACGTGTTTAACATCACTAGGTCTCATTTGGGCCACCCTGTAGATAAATCGCGGGGCTTGGATGGGATTTTCCCAATCATGCTGCAAAGGTTACAGGTTGTGGTGATCCCATGGCTAAAGGGGATATATAAGGCATGTATACGCTTCAACTACATCCTCCTCAGTTGGAGGAAGGAAAAGGTAGTTTTCATCCCAAAGGCGGGGAAGATTTGGCATGAGTCGGCAAAAGATTTTAGACCCATTAGTCTTACGTCGTTTCTTCTGAAATCAATGTAGAGGGCTCTGTAAATCCACCTTAGGCATACAGTGGATCAGTTCCCCCTCTCGAAGTCGCATCACGCATATCTCACGGGTAAATCTACGGAAACAGCTTTACATGAGGTAATTCGATCTGTAGAAAAGACAATCCACCATAAACAGTACACGTTGGCGGCCTTTGTGCGATTAAGAGCGCATCTCCATGCACTATCTTACCTTAGCGGGCAATAGATATGGAGGACACTTACAACATGTAATACATCTCGGACGACCTGGCCCGTCTTTATCACAGCGATATCTAGGGATCTCATAAACAGGGACCGCAGGGACACCAGCCGCCTCACGGCGGCCTTTACTGGTCACTGGCTCGTGGGTACTCATGCAGAGAAATTGCAGAGACCGTACAGTACCCATTGTAGAAGTTGTGGAAACTCAGAAGATAAGGAAACCTTAATCCATTTTCTTTGCGAATGCCCAGCTCTGGCGGCCGCAAGAAATAGAACACTAGAAAACTATTTCCTAGCGAGTTTATCCGATCTCTCGGGTGTAAAACCGAAAGATACCTAAACTCCACAAAGTGGATTTAGTGAACAATCCATCGTTTTCTCCGGCATAAGGAGAGGTTGTGGTATCAAAACGTCGCTAAGGCGATAATTCTGATCCATGTGAGGACTGACTTGGATCAGCCACTGAAACCAACCAACCAACCATGCTACTTTGAAAAATTATTCAAGATTGACTTTATTAAAATAACTGGTATAAATAAATAAATATAATACATAAATATAATTCGAATGTAACTCTTATTTTCGTAATTAAAAACAAAGATTTACATAAAAATTTGCTTCTACATTAATCAAAATTATATAGTATTTATACTGTTTTTAAATTTAAGAGACTATTTTATTTCTCCACAACGCAACTCGCAATTGTATCCTAAATTTAATCCCAAATAAATTTTCATGGCTTATTTACATTCCATTGTTTTTGGATTTAGAAGCTTTTTTATTAGAAGTTTCGCAGAAATCTAATATTTATAAATAATAAAAAATATTGATAAATAAAGTTTAAGTACAGTATTTATAGTTACAATTTAATTTTAAAACTCAAATGAAGTGACCCCCTAAAAGTTTAATTTAAACGTTGTCCTGATTTCTAATAAATTTTTTCTGCGAATATTCGCTATTTTATACAACATCCCAGCAGTGAAACCAACTAGATAAAATACTAGTAAAACTCATATTATATGTAAAATGCATATATATGTATGTACTTAATATAATAATGTGTACTCGACATGTATACTAATATTTGTGCATAAATGAGGAGTGCATTTTGTTAATTCATGGTACCGCATTTTCGCTTTTCTTTGCCAACACTTTGGGGATATTTTATTATTATTATTATTACACTTTATTCTAATAAATTAATTATTACAATAAATAGAATTAATGAGTACTGGCTGCCAGGGCCTTCGACTCGATCTTAATCTATTTTATTTTAAATTTTATTTTTGAAATTTATATAACTTAAAAAGGATTCTATTGATTTTATACTATCTAGAGTCACATTTTTTAAAAGATTACTAGGGACTTCCGTTCCAAATATATTTGTTCTAATTGCACTGAAAGCTTTGCATTCGTTCAATAAATGAGTTATTGAAACTCTGTGTCCGGTGCAATAATTACAATTTGGCGCTGGTTCTCGACGTAGTAAGTGTTCGTGCGAAAATGAGGCATGTCCCAACCGAAGTCGAACAAAAATTTGTATTTGCTTTAAGGTGCATGATCCTGGATAGGTGGGTTTTATTCCTCCACGATTATACGATTTATAATTATGTGTGTACTTGTTCCATTCTTCCATTTTTTGTATATACAAGGATTTCTCAATTAATTTACGCATATCTGTATTTTCTCGTGTAGGGAAGTACAATAGGGGATGCTTTACTGCTGTGACAGCGGTTGAATCAGCGAATTCGTTGCCGTCAATCCCAACATGGCTGAGTAACCACATGATTTTTGATTTATTAGCGCATTTTATGCATGCTTCTCTTATATCTGAAGCAAGGATGCCCTCATTGCTAATATTACGAATCGCCTCTATGGAAGATTTGCTATCAGAGCATATAAGAAATCTGCCTTTGTGCAAACGAGCATAGTCCGTGGCTATTTTTATTGCCAAAATTTCGGCTGTTAAGATTGAACAATGTTGTTGAATAAGGCCAGTGGATATTACTATTCCGGTAGAGGATACTACCGCGAAGGTAGTGCATTCGGGTTGTTTTGAGCCATCAGTAAATAAAAGGGTCCAGTTCTTATTAGTGTATTTGCTTGTATGTTCTGCAAAAAGTTGTCGGTAGGCTTCAGGATTTGTGGTAGATTTAGAGTACGAAATCAGATCTAGGACAAATGATGAGTCTTTGAGATGCCAAGGAGGGTCTCTTTTCTGCTTGATTATTTATTATTATTTATTATTATATTGCATTATTATTTATTATTATTTATTTATTATTATATTGCATAAGACATTTAGCTACCTCAATACAGCGGCGGATTACGGATTTTATAGTATACCTTTTGGTGTGTTTGAAGGCACACTGGACGTCTTTCAGAAACGTTGCATTACTGGCGTTAAATAATTTTGGTATAAGGTGAAAAGTTGATGCACGTACTTCCTCCATAATAGAAGGTAAACCAGCTTCAGCTAAGATATTTTTTGTCGGCGACGTAGGAAAGGCTCTTATGGCTCTTCGAACAGCTGCGTGGTAGGGTGCGTATAGCTGCTTTAAGTTGCTTTGAGCGCACCATCCAAAAATTGGGAGAGCGTAGTTTATTTTGGAAAGAATTAGTGATCTTGTGACATTGATTAGTGTAGAAATATGTACTAGACTATGATTAGAAGATAAAAATTTAACAATATTAAGCCTAGCACTAATATTCTTTCTTAAATTTAAACATTGGGCCTTAAAGTTAAATTTCTTGTCGAAGATGAATTTTTACTTCATTAACTAGTTCAATAGAAGTGTTGTTAAAATTTAAAGTAAACATTTTACATTTTCTTTTTTTACAAAAGTGAATTAATTTACATATGTTTATAGAGAGTCGGCCACCAGACCGAGTACACCATTTATCAATATCATACAACATTTTAGAAAAAATACATTTAACATCATTGTTAGAATTGTTATTAGTAAAGAAGATAGCATCATCCGCGTATATAGAGTATTTAATATTTTTATAATCGGCTACTATTTTACTGATTTGGTCAAAAGCTGCTATAAATAAAACAACAGACAAAGGGGACCCCTGTGGTATCCCATTATCGAGAGACCGAGTATTTGAAAATTTTTGGTTAACTCTCACCCGAAACCTGCGATGGGTCAGGAAGGCCTTTACAAAAGCAAAGATCATTGGACCAATCTTCCAAGTCGATAGCTGTTGGAGGACAACCTGAACACCAATGCGATCGAATGCTCTTTCAAAGTCAGTGGCCAGTACAGACACATGACTTTTATTCGAAAGGGCAGTTGACACGAAATGCTCGAGATGGAGGAGAGCATCAATTGTGCCCTGCCTGTTTTTAAAAGCTACTTGGTTGGAGCTGATAAAATTGTTAGTGGTTATATACCATAATAATGTTTTAGCAATTATTTTTTCCAGGACCTTAGGTATCGGTATTATTTCAGCTGTGCGCCAAGTTTGTGGAAGGATGGCGTGGTCTAAAATTTTATTGTATAAAACTAGTAATATTTTTTTGGCAGAGGTAGGTAGACTATTTAATATCGGGTAGGATATGTGATCTAAACCTGGAGTTTTTCCTTTTGCTGACTGTAGCGCAGTTTCGAGTTCGGTAATGGAAATATATGACTTAATTTTATTTGCAGTCAGTGATAGGTGAATGGGTTTATATTCCGTATGTAGGAAAAATCGTTTCTCAGAGATGAATTCTTCAGAAAAGTTTGCGTCGCTAGAGAGTGCAGACCAATTATTAGCGAAGGTATTTGCCATTTCAAAAGAAGAAGTCAAATGAGAATCTCCAACAGTTAAAGTACGAAGTGGGGTGCTTTTGCTGCCACCAACAAGAACTCGAATGTCGGACCATATTTGTGTGATACTGGATATGGGAGTGATTTGAGATGTAAATTTTTCAAGAGAGTTGGCTTTAGCTTCTCTAACAGCTCTTCTAAATATTGCATTTGCTTTTTTTGTACAGAGCTAAGTTATTATCGATTCTGTAGTGCTTATAATCACGCCAGGTAGATATTCTTTTTTCCCTTAATAATTTTAAATTACTATTCCAACATTTTTGAGAAAGAAACTTTTAGTTTGTGGAATTGATACGTTGGCAGCAAACCGAATTGCTTTGGAAAATTTGGCTGCTTCTTGGTTAATATTATACAATTCATTATTCAAATCTACAGGCGCAAGCGCTCTGAAATGCAGTCCAATTAGCTAAATCAGTTTTGAATTTGTGCTTGGGAATGATTCTTTCAGGATTGAGGTTGGATATGATATCAATACAAATGGGAGAATGATCACTGTTATGGAGATTATCTAAAGTAACCCAACTAAATTTGGGTGCAAGGTGTGCTGAGCATAAAGAGAGGTCAATGTGGGTGAAGGTTTTGTGCGTTGAAAAATGAGTGGGGGACCCATCATTTAAAACGATGAGATCGCGGGCAAGAATAAAATCCTCTAAGATTTTGCCTCTATCATTGGCTTGAGAGGAGCCCCAGAGGGGACTCCAGGAGTTGAAATCGCCAGATAAGATATACTGTGATGGGGCATAACCTAGTAAAGACTCTAAATCCTGAACTAAAAAGTTTTGTTGAGGGGGGATATAGGTATTTATTATTGTGAAAGTTAGTCCGTATTTGATTTCTAATTCTAACGATGCTATTGGAGATTGTACATTAAGTAATTTATGCGGAATAAGCTTCTTTATTAGAATACCGACTCCTTGTTTAGATGAGAGGTTTGTAGAAAGGTTGTGGAAATATCCAATATATTGTTTAGGGGTGATTATATTATCTTTTCCGTAAGGGAAGTGCGTTTCTTGAAGTACAATGATATCAGGAGAAATAGCTTTTATGATCAAATGTAGTTCATTGTAGTTGTTTATAAAACATTTTATGTTCCATTGCAATATTTTAATAGTCATGAAAGTAGGGTGTAATTTAGTCAGATATTGCAGAGTCTTTATCTTGTATGTTTGGAAGCTTTGTATTGAAAATATTAGAGTAGGTAGGAGAGTTGTGAGAAGGAAGAGAAGAGTGTATATTGTTCAGCGTGTAAGTGGGTTTCAAAGAAGAGAGAGTTTTTTGAGAGTTATCGATGATTGCTGCAATGGTCTTCTCACTATGTTTAATAGGAGAGACAGTTTGCGAGGAATTGTTTGATATTGGCTTGTTGTTGGTGTTTATTTGATTTTGTTCTGTTAATTTGTTTTCGTTGTTAGTTTGTGTTTTTGTTACATTTGTGTAGTTTTGATTGTTGATTTTAGGTTTGTGTGTTGCTTTCGTTGAGTCTGAGAGAGTAGCCGCATAGCTATTCGGTGAGGTGTCGGGATTGTGTTGTGTTTTGTATAACTGTTTTGCTTCACGCATACTGCACTTCTTTTTAATTTGGATTTTCAAAACTTCTCTTTGCTGTTGGAATTTAGTGCATTCTTTTGAAGACGCCGGGTGGTTTTCAAGACAGTTTGCACAGAGAGTGCGAGAGCAGCCGGTATTGTTGTGCGGGGGAAGATTACAGGTAACGCAAGCAGGTGCATTTCTGCAATATTTAGCTGTGTGTCCCAATATTTGGCAAGATTTGCATCGCATTGGATTGGGGATGTATTCTCGAACCCTCGCAGCGTACCATGAAATATCTATTTTTGTTGGAAGATGGTAGCGATCGAAAGTCAACAAAACTACACCAATTGGATGTGGCTTACCGTCAATAATTTTATTAAATTTGTATACCGAAATAATACCTTGGGATGAAAGTTCATTTACAATTTCTTCTTCTGAAACTTGGTTGAGGCATGGGCGTACACTGTACCCTTAGTGCTATTTAAAGATACATGGAAGAAGCATTTTACTGGGCATATACCATGGAGTTCTTTAGCGGCAATAAACTTTTTGGGAACTTCTACACTTTTCACTAAAAGAAGCAAATTACCATCGCGAAGTTCCGAGATAGTTAAAATTTCATTACTGATTAATTTCAATGATTTGTGTACAGCAAAACAGGAGAAATTTTTTAGTAGCTTACTATCAATAGTGGAGGCAACAACAACAAACTTATGGTTGTTTAATCGTGATTCAGGTAGCTCTGGGAAGTCGTCAAGTAGTGGTGCCGAAGCCACGCGTTTTTTTAGCTGTATGTCTGCTAATGCGTTGAACCGGTTTTCCCCCAAGCGGGGGTGCCCAGGGGGCATTCTGATTATAAAGAGTGTATACGCGCGAGCGAAAATGTATTTTCAAGGTATACGGAAAGAAGAGAGGAGTAAATTAGAAAAGTAATAACGTTATTTTTTTTGAGTAAAGAACTGTGAGTACCGGTCTTAACAAAAACGATGTGAACACAACGAGTGATAGTCGAAGACTGGGGATATTTTAAAACACGCGTTACCTTGAAGATTTATCTCTGAAATGAGGAACTACAAAAAGCGATTGAAATTATAAAAAGAACTGTTTTTCTTCAAAATCCAATTTTTGTCTTTACCCCTCTTTTTATAAAATTGACGAGAAAGGAAAAATTTAATATACACGGGAATGATGTGCCGCAGAAGTCAGCAACTGGTTAACTTATAGATAAGTTTGGAACTAGCAAATTAACCACTTCATATTTTACTATTAAATTTAGTAGTATATTTTGAAGACTGCCTATAATTGTCACTACAGGGATATGGAATATTTTTACAACAAATAGAATAAATTCACATACACTGTACGTGTGACCAAAAAAAATGGTCGAAACGGTAAATAAAAATGGAGGGAATTTAATATCTTTTCTTATTCTTCTTTGCCGATACTGCCGAACGCCACTAGCAATGTGCTTATACTCGTATATATATTCAATATTTTATTATGTTCTTATAGCCAACATTTACAGCATTAGTCCAGAATAAAGGAAGCGGTCTATGGGCAATAATTATTGGTGGATATTCTAATATAGATTTAACCAAACAGGAAAACCGCACTTTTATAGCTTTTATGAAAGACAGATTCGATTTGGATCTCGTTAGTAACATTTCGCCAACAATACGATCAACATCCTGCCTTGACCTTGTGTTCAGCAGGTATATTTCCAACATAAATTGTCAACCATATATTAAGTACTATTCATACCATAATGCAATTTTAACAGCAATAAAATATAATGTATAAAATATTTAAAAATTTCTTTAAAACAAGTAAATAAAAATCACTTGAATATAAATGCGTACTCTTTTGATTTATTATTCTATAAAACCTGTACTATCTCATTTCAGTCGAAGTTTTATAAAAAAAAAAAGTTATTCAACGTACGACGTTACGATACATCGAAACTGCCCGCTTTTTTTTCCTGAGTCTTCTTTTTTGTCCTATTTTATTTATACTTAATGTGAGCTGGGATAGTAGTAATTTGTGATGGGCTTAGAATTGGGGTTAGCAAATAGAGGTGCCAAATTTATAAGTTAGCATGTTTCCTGCTATAAATGTGCTTTTAAACAAAAACAAACCATTTCAAATAAGCTGACACTATTTTTTACTTCAAGCCTTTTTTGTAAACGCATTTGTTTGATCCACGACCCAACTATAAAAAATAGATTTTATATTGGTGGTACATAGTGAAACTGGATTCCGGACATAGTTTACCACTTGAACCAAACTCAACTGGGAGGAGAGTATTATTAAGTAACTTCCATCTGGGCTTTGCTTTATTTGAAAACATTTTTTGTATGCCCGCACATTTCTCGTGTTATGGAAGTAGAATTCTTACCAAATTTTCGTCAAAGATGGCTCAAATTTTAAATAGAATATAGAATATAGATAATAATGAGAAACAGTAGTTTAGAGTGCAGTGGATTGAGATAGTATAGGACCAGATTTAAGGTTCAATTAGTTATGGCTCAACGTAGCGCAGCTTAACCTAACATAACTTAGCGTAACGTAGCACAGAAAGTATCGATTAGTTTTAACTTAGAAAGCAGCAGCTGATTTTTGTATGCGCTAGTACTTTTCTCTGGCATAGAGTTTGTCTTTTATGAATGGAGGAAATGAATCGAGTCGATGTTTCCGTCCAAAAAAGGTTTGTATTTAAAAAGAAAAAAACGTAAACGCACGAGACGGTGGCATTCACACCCAATTAACTGGGCGCAAAGTGGCTACAACAGAAAGGTGTTCAAAATGACAAAAGAGATTGATGGCAAAATCACTCACTAAACCAAAATAACAGATAAGAGCCGAGGGACGGCTTTTTTCATTAACAGCTTTGTAGGTAGTCTATGTGCAACAAAACACATAATAATGATAATATAATATTCTCTTTGTGTTTAAAAGTAGTTGGAGCATGGAGCAACTTTGCAAAAAATGGTATGGAGCTACAAGTTCGGCAACACCACTATACGCAATATAATACTGGAGACGTGTGAATCATTGTGGATTTGCCTTCCCCAATATATTTGAGCGAACCAACAGACGTACAATATCGTCACATAAGTCGGGAGTTTAAAAATATGTGGAACTTGCCCAACTGCATTAATGCAATTGATGGCAAGTTATGGAGACAATTGCATTTGCGTACTAAGTCTTTTCAATATTATATTAAATAATTTATTACAATTCAGGTATATCGCGATTCGGACAAATGCTCTTAGACAATACATTGCCACTTCCACCTAGTTCTCCTTTGTGTTGATCAATCCCGCAGCCTTTCCACATTTCTTTGCTGCTGATGCAGCTTTTTATTTTGGGAGGAATGTGATGCCACCGTATGGGGGAATCTGTGTCGACTGAAAAAACAAGTATTCAATTATCGAATATCTCGAGCAAGTCGTGGAATATAATCCGGAAAAAGCAGAAAAAATTGTGCTTGGATTTCCATGACAATATGCGTGCATCGCTGCATTGCCTTGGGCTTTTTCCTAGGATTGGTTTTTGCAATGGGTCCCATTAGCGGATAATGGCAGAGGTATTCATAAGTAGTGCCCTCAGAACGACTTCAGCGGCAGCTTTGGACTTTATGATTAATCTGCTGCCTGTTAGGCTTTTTGGTGAAAGAATGCCTGGAAATTAAGCTATAAGGCTAAATAAAATCTACGCATTAATGGGATACCAGGAACGCAGGTCTTAAGACATCTTAAGACATTTCGTGACACTTTCCATTACATCACATCAAATTTTGTCTTCCATGGTTCTCCATTCCCTCTAGGGACGAATGGATGGATGGCGTCTACCCTAATAAAAAAGGGATTCACATCTATAAAGATGGATCCAAGTTACAGACTAGAGTGGGAGGTTATGTTTTCTCAGAAGATTTTGACACTAACATTTTCTTTAGGATTCCCGACAAATGCATTGTTTTTCAGGCTGAGGTCGCGAGAGGCAGCATAGCTAAAGAAGAAGAAAATATCTAGACAAGATATTGATATTCCATCTAACAGCCGAACAGATTTGTGTCCCCTCAAAAGCCGTCAAGAGTTGCCGCAACTCTTTAGATAAAATGGCTAAGCAGACCCGTCTGCATCTGTGCTAGGTTCCAGAGCATCCAAGGGACTGATTTTAAATTTTGCAACGAAACAAATAGACATGTCTCTTTAGATGTACATAGACTAGCCCTGTTTTGCCGGAAGTGCTATCTTTGTATCTTGACTTTAAGTACTAAATTAGAGGTGAATATATCTAATACTAATAAAATTGTATACGCGAAAAAGTACTAAATGTATATCAACGTTTTTGTTTTACTGTTGTCACTGCCACTATTTACATTGCGATGTCATATAATAATAAAACATACGAGTTTGATAGAGAATGTAAATGATAGATATGATTTGTATAAAAATGTCAGCATACGAGGGCGGATTGATATTAAAGCTACCTAGCGCTAGATGGCAGCACACACACAAAAACTTTTAGAAATTGCGATCTGTCAAACGTCAGCTGTTAAAATTTGACCCTAATTCATCGATTAGTTTATTTGTTGTAGTCGTTTGAAGTAAGCAACTTTTGTGTTTCTTGAAAAATGGAAAAAAGCAAATTTTGTGCAGTGATTAAACACTAATATTTGAAAGGGAAAACGGCGAAAGAGACAAAAGAAAAGCTCGATAAACATTACGGTGAGTCTTCTCCGTCAGATTACATGGTAAAATATTGGATTGCTGAATTTAAACGCGGCCGAACAAGCACTGCAACAATACCATCAACAGGAAGGCCAAAAGAGGTGGTTACTGAAGAAAATATCAAGAAAATCCTCGATATAGTTATGAATGATCGCCGAGTCAAGTTGCGTGAGATTGTTGAAATGGTAAACATATCATATGAACGTGTGTTCAACATTTTGCATGAACATTTGCATATGAAAAATCTATCGGCAAGATGGGTGCCGCGTTTGCTCAGAGTCGAACAAAAACGAGTTCGACAGACCACTTCACAGCGGTGTTTGGACATGATAAAGCGTTGATTTTTGGCGTTGATTAATAACTGTTGATGAAACGTGGGTCCACCACTACACACCTAAACCAAAAATCAATCGAAACAACGGGTGGAAGCTGGTGGAAGTGCTCCGAAGAAGGCGAAGGCAGTGAAATCGGCTGGTAAGGTTATGGCCACTGTATTTTGGGATGCACACGGAATATTGCTCATCGATTATCTTGAAAAAGGATCCACAATCAACGCACCGGTTCACACAGCATTAGATACGATTCTAAAATTACGTGAAATACACTTTGAATTGGTTAATCATCCACCCTATAGTCCAGATTTAGCTCCTAGTGACTTTTTCCTGTTTCCAAACTTTAAAAAATGGCTCGCAGAAAAAAGATTCATCTCAAACGAAGAAGTGATTACCGAAACTAACGAGTATTTTGAGGGGTTCCCGAAATTGTATTATTCAGATGGTATAAAAAAGTTGGAATATCGTCTTACTAAGTGTGTCGAAGTAAAAGGAGACTATATTGAGAAATAAATGGTTTTTGAAAAAAAAAATGTGTTTTTCCTACTTAGGTAGCTTCAATATCAATCCGCCCTCGTATATCGTCACCAATAAAAAAAACAACAATATCACTCATATATAAATTGGAAACGATTAGAGTAATACTTTCTTTTTTTTTAAATTTGTTCTCCCAGCTCCCCAAGTTACGTTAAGCCAACAATGATTATTATTATTTTTGATTCATTCAAACAAATCACCTCCGAAGCTAAATTAAAATCATAATACGCACACTAAATACTTTCGATTACAAGGATGGAGATTATTCTATTTTATAGTTTGAGTCGTAGCAATGCGCCCCGTGTTCAGCTATTATATATTGTAAGAATGTTAATAATAATTTCCAATATTCCAGCGAGAATACGAGAACTGAAGCAAATTTGCAATTCCTGATAACTTTTAAGGTGCTTAAATTACCCCTGAAACATTAGTTGCGCAAAATTCACCAGCATGTATTTGGCAGTTGTGCAGTTTAATGAAGCGGTCGCAGCCACTGCCAAAAACTGAAATTCCGTAGTATAGTCTTGATTCGACAGACTAATTCAAGTGGAAAAGCAAATTGCCTATGGCTTGAGAACGTCTCCACTGCTGCGTATATCCACCAATCGGCAAAACAAGCTGTAGTTTCACAAGGGAAGTCAATTAGATCGTCCATTTGCGAAATTAATGAGCCACCAAAAGTGGCGCACAGTTTACAAATATTGCTCATTTAAATTTTGTGCAAAAAAACTTTCATGCCACGGTACAACAAATCCAATAAAAATCATTTCCTTTGGGTTTTGTGACACTTCAGCAACGCAGCTGCCATTTTATTTACAAATATATTTCCGAAATTTTATATATATCTCCCTTTCATTTCCTTTGTGAATTCGGTACTCTGACACTTTCTCCTGCGGATGTTTTTGTTGCTTTAGATATTTATAATAAGCTTTCTTATATTATTATTGTAGTATTCCTATTGGGTTATTTGTCTTTTCTAAATATTCCCATTATATACTCTCTTCTCTCTTATATTCATATGTATTATAAGTTCTTATATACGTACTGATACATTGTTATATATTAAGCCTAAGCTAAGTTAAACTAAATAAAGTACAATCAGTCTAGCACTGAACTCTGATAATTAAACTCGTGGTTTATTAAGACATAACAATTATGTGATGCTTATACGAGGACTGTTCAAAAAGTATCGCGAGTTTTGAATTTTCGCAGGCTACGGATGTTCGATTTTCGATCTTTTTGTGGCGTTATGTTGGTACTCATGTCCCTCACTTATGTTGACAATCTCGGCCATTTTGAATGTTCAGTCAGTTTTTGACAGCTATTGTGCGTGGACATGTTTTAGCTTGTCTTCGAATTTTGTCTATCCCGAAAAATGGATCAAAGAATTTGTATAAAATTTTGTGTGAAAAACAGCATAAAGTGCGCGGAAGTGTTCCGAATGTTGACTGTTGGGTCTATGGCTATGGCGTAGAAACCAAAGCTCAATCATCCCAATGGAAGCTGCCGCAGGAGCCAAGACCGAAAAAAGCACGCCAAGTTCGGTCGAATGTGAAGGTTTTGCTAACAGTTTTCTTTGATTGCAGGGGCGTGGTGCATTATGAATTCTTGCCGCAGGGTAGAACGGTCAATAAGATATATTATCTTCAAGTAATGCGCTATTCGCGAGAAGCAATCCGCCAGAAACGCCCGGATTTGTGGAAGAACAAAAATTGGCTTTTGCATCATGATAATGCTCACACATTTCGCCAAAAACAACCGTATTCCCCAGACCTGGCCCCCTGCGACATTTTCTTGTTCCTGAAACTGAAATGGCCCATGAAAGGACGACGCTACGCCACGATTGACGAGATAGACAAAAATCGAAGACAAGCTAAAACACGTCCACGCACAATAGCTGTCAAAAACTGACTGAACATTCAAAATGGCCGAGATTGTCAACATAAGTGAGGGACATGAGTACCAACATAACGCCACAAAAAGATCGAAAATCGAACATCCGTAGCCCTCGAAAATTCGAAATCCGCGATACTTTTTGAACAGTCCTCGTATGTCGAGTGCATTTTTCTACCAGTTCAATGTGTAAGTGAAAATTCGAAAATGGTAAAAAGTTCCCAAATTTTGCATATTGATATTTCTTATTTGTTGTGTTTATGTGCTGATTTATAGCCTAGAGCTGGCAGTGCTACTTGAAACTGCAATAATTGTGGCATACTGCCAATTAAAGAGGTTGCCCGGCTTATCAGGAAATTAGGAATAAGGACCTTTAGCTAAAGAATAAGCGCACTCAAGTTATCTCAAATATTCCTGTCATTCCACATTCTCAGAAGCCAATTTATACTGCGACATATGGATGTCTCCATGGGTGCTTAAATCAAAGGCCGGCTAGGAAATGGGTAGCGGTCCAAACCTTCAGAACTTTGAAGGAATGATAGCAACGCTCAACCAATGTATGACGACTCAGTTCATGACTGCAATACAAAGAAATCTGTCAATAGAGGGCAAATGGTGTAAACCACCATTAGTTTGAAATCAATAACTCTTTACTCACGAATGAAATCCACATACTTCTTATATCTGAAACACAGCTAACCGAAAAGCACAATTTTATGACACAAAGCATCCAGAATTTTGTTCTAAGATAGAATAAAATATTGTATTATGGAAGAATACAACAAAGAGTACTTTCAAACAACATCAATTTGTTTGCTCAAATGGGAGGATAACATAACTATTTTCGCTATGTACTGTCCTCCACAATTCAGAACAATAACTAATCAGTTTTCATATTTTTTTTTCTACTCTGGGAACGAGTTTAGTAGCTGCTTGAGACTACAATGCTAAACACACCCACTGGGGCTCACGGCTATCAATATCGAAAGGAAAACATCTGTATAAGTTCATGCTTTCTGAGACAAAGATAGATATTATCTCTTCAGGGCAATCATCGTACTGGGCAACAGACACACGCAAGATCCGTGACTATATTGATTTCAGAGTTACTCGAAACCTAAAACGAGAGGAATTAAAAGTGGAATCCCTTTTCGACCTCACTTCAGATTACTCCACTATAATCAAGAAAAATGTATGCCCTACGTTCGATTCCAAACCCCTTAGAACCGATTGGCTAAAACAGACAATACGTCAGCAGTCATCTCAATCATAATCGCCGTCTCAACACTAATGAGGAATTAGAAACATTTCTGGAGCATGGAGCATTTACATAAAATACATATTTACAGCCTCGTACAAGCCCGACAACAACTGTTGCAATGCTAGACACCCAAAAACTTCAACTCAAATTGATTTTCTTCTATCTGAAAAAATGAGGACATGTCGAGAATGGCAAAAATTCAAATCTTCTTTCATAAAACGAAAAGGAAATTTGAATTTCCATTGCCTACGAAAAGCCTTGCAGCAAGAATCAGAGGGTAGTTTGGACCGGTATATACAAAACCTTCTCCAACTGACGTTACCAACTACTCCTAATGATTTTTGGTTCATTGTGGCCGTGGCAGTAATAGTATGATCCCCACATTTTACCCACACACTATTATGGATTCGTGTACATTTACTCCCATAGCATCGATACGAGCATAGGTAGGATAATTTAAATTTTAGACCCGAAAGTTTCGAATATCAAAAGTGACCGCGTCCTGTAACTGATCAAACTCATTTCTTGCAGTTTGCTTTATAATGTCTACATGCTGCTTCTCGGAAAATTTCTTCCATAAGTCTCTGATAGATCTTAAGTTACGAATATTTGTTATTAGTGGGCGTGGCAGTTAATATATGCAGCCTAAATTTTGCATAGTTTTTAGTAGGACCCATATCTACATAACGACCGTTGTAGTGCAAAAGTTTCGCTCTTGTAGTTTTCGTATATCTTTCCAATATTTATTGTATTAAATATTTTGATAGATTAGAGAGGAGAAGTCGAGCCTGGTTATTCAAACCCCACCTGCAATTGCCCACCTAATGTGCTGCGCAGTATATTTGGAGAGGATGAGTGCAGGCTGTTTCTAAGCATGTTTATTCCTTCGACAGACTAAATTATTACACGTCTTTGTGTTTACCCTTGTTCGAAACACTATTTTTAAATATCTTTGAATGTACTTTTATTTGCAACTATGCAACTTTACGATTTCTATTACTCTGAATTGTAAGCGTTCTACGCCCAACTTAACTTCTTCCTTTTAGCTTAAAAAAAAGAAGAAAAAATACGAGTAAGGTGAATATGTGCAACATAGGAACGTGTAAATTCTATTGTTATTACGCTTCATATCGAATTTGATCATTCCTACATCACCTACACGGCGTGCATGAGCTGCATTCGCACCCAGTTGGTCGGACTACGGAGTTCCCAGGCGTCACAAGTCGCGCACATGGAAAGTGAGGCAACATTCGCAACAACGCGAGTCTTCAACAACGTCATCGGCACGCATGAGGGTGTGTCGCATCAGTCCTGGCAACAATCACAACCGTGTGAGCCAGTGGGATAATTTCACAACGAATCACCAATGGAGCGCCCTGCGGAGCGCCAGTCCAATAAGAATATCAAAAAGAGGAATTTTTCAATCTACGCCACCTACCGGCGAAAAGCAGATTAGCAAATAAGTATCAATAAACTTTAAGCCAGTAGTAAGTGCACGAGCAGATCAATCAACAAAAGGTGACAAGAATTGTCAAAAATTTATAAACAAACCGCAGCATCAAAATGGATAAACTAAAATTGCAATGACATTAAAAGCGGTTTAACACGTATTTATAAGGCTTGCACAGCGGAGCAAAATACGTCACACGAGATTAGAGTGCAGCTAGAACGAGCAGAGGATTTATTTAGAAGTTTAGAGACAATTAAGCAAGAAATTGATTACTTGGTGACTACAGAAGAACAGCAAACACAGGAGGAGACATACCGCGCAGAGATCGAGGAGAAGTATTTTTCCATAAAAGCACTGTGTGCACACATTTTGGAAAATTCAGAGAGCAATCATACCGTTATAGGTAATCAGCAGGCAGACAGTGATATTTCAGCAGCAATGCAAACGCTTATATAACACCAAGGCGCAATGGGTGAGCTAATTGAGCGCATGGCCCGCAACTCATCGACGGCAAGTACTGAGACTACGCATCAACCGCAAGTTCAACATGAACTACGATTACCACAAATCCAGATTCCAGAGTTTGATGGCAAATGCACTGAGTGGATAAGATTTCGTGACTTGTTCGAAACTTTAGTGCACAACAGAGCAAATATTTCCGACATAGAAAAGTTTGAGTATTTGCAAACAAAAATGAAAGGTGAAGCACTATCACTAATTAAGCATCTAAAACCCACCAATGCCAACTACAGTATTGCCTGGGAGCTATTAAAGAAAAAGTTCGACAAGTCTGACAAGGTGAAAAAAGCGTACATGGATCTTTTGTTCAACCAACCCGGAATGAAATCTGCATCAGCTGTTGAAGTAAAACGCATCTACAATGCTACAAATGAGAGTGTTAATGCATTGAAGGTACTCGACGAGCCTGTACAGCACTGGGACTCAATCTTAGTGTTTCATTTGGAGAAAAAACTCGACGCCGATACACTGGTACTCTGGTACAGAGAGAAGAAAGCAGACCAAGCTACAACATTCCAGCAGTTTCTGGATTTCTTAGAGGGAAGAGTATTTGAATTGGAAAACACGCAACGGAGTTCAAGCTACAACGCCAGCCAGGGAAGCAACAATTTCAAGCGCAACCAAGCTCGTGCATATACAGCAACTGTTCAATCATGTCCTGCCTGCTCAAGCGAACATTTTTTGTACAATTGCAACAAATTTAAGGAAATGGATGTTGAAGTACGTCGTAAGCTCGTACAACGCAGTAATGCCTGCTTTAACTGTTTGCAGCCAAATCATCGGGCATCAGCCTGCAAGAGGACAGCCTGCAGAAAATGCAATGCAAAGCATAATACTATGCTTCACATTTCAACGCCAACAAATACCCAAAACACCCAGAGAGAAATGTCATCAGTTCGGCCCAAGGAAGCAGCTGGCATCAGTGTAAATACTACACAACATCTTTCAAGACCTTTTAGTTTATTGCCTACTGCAATAGTGAAGGCTTATGATGCATGTAATAACTTACAACGGTGCCGCGCCTTGTTGGATTCTAGATCGCAAGGTACGCTGATTTCTGAAGCATGTGCGCAGTGACTGCGCTTGAAGCGCAAATATGACAAGACAATACTTTATGGAGTTGGCTCTGCTCATGGGAGTTGCACCAGAGGCAAAGTCAACATACGTATCAATGCAACGCAAGATAACAACAATATCAACATCGACGCGTTTTGCCTTGCCAACATTTACCCGCTTATGAAGTAACTCATCAGAACTTGGAAATCAGAACAAAGAAATGGAGTTTGCAGATCCATGTCACTACAAGCCTGGTAAAATTGACATTATACTAGGCGCCGATGTATTCGCAGAGTGCGTGCTATCAGACAAATTGACGCATCCTTCAGGGTCACCAACTGCTCTCAAAACGATCTTCGGCTGGGTGCTACTAGGCAAAATATCAACCGACACTGAGCAGCACATGTTAACAGCGCATACATGCTTTGATCTCACCAAGCAGCTCCAACGCTTTTGGGAAGTGGAAGATCTCCCAGGCCCAGAGCAACATTTAACACGAGATGAAAAGAGAGCTGTAGAAATTAAAAAAAAAAAACGGTACAACGTGATGACAGCGGACGCTATATTGTTCGGCTTCCGTTGAAGACAGACAACATATCCTTCGGCGATTCTCGCACTGCCGCGTTAAAAAGGCTCTTTGCCATGGATCGACGCTTCAGCAATGATTCAAAGCTACACGAAGAGTATACCAAATTCATGGATGAGTATCGTCAATTGGGACACATGGAGGCGTCTGTAAACACCGACCCCAATAGAACGTACTTCCTCCCGCATCACGCAGTATTGAAACCGAGCAGCAGTACAACTAAACTGCGTGTGGTGTTTGATTCGTCGTATAAGACGACAAACGGTCTCTCATTTAACGACAACCTGCTGGTCGGACCGACCATACAAAAGAATTTGTTTGAAATCATATTAAAATTCCGAAAGTATGCGATTGGATTCTCTGGCGATATAGAGAAAATGTACCGGCAGGTACTTGTACATCCTGAAGACCGTCCATTACAACGAATTTTATGGAGGTATTCTACGGACGAGCAGCCAAGGGAATACGGCCTTAAAACCGTAACGTATGGGACATCAGCTGCACCATTTTTAGCAATCAGGACATTGCATCAAGTCGCACATGACAAACACGAAAAATTTCCTGAAGCTGCAGCGGTCATCACACAAAACTTTTACGTTGATGATCTAATGGCATGTTCAGCTGACGTGCACTCAGCAATAGTGCTCAAGGATGAACTCTGCGGAATATTATTCAAGGCTGGATTTCATTTACGTAAATGGTCTTCAAACTGAACAAGATTTTTAGAAAGTATTGACGCACAAGACCGCGAGCTGGCGGCAGACACTATCATAGACTCGTCGCAAACAGTGAAGACTCTCGGACTGCTGTGGGACACATCGAAAGACAGTTTTAAATACAGCGTTAATCTTCCTGAAATGACACAGACTGTCACAAAGCGTGCAGTGTTATCGGATATCGCAAAAATATTCGATCCCATAGGTTGGCTCTCTCCCGTTGTGGTTGCAATGAAAATATTCATGCAGAAGCTCTGGGTGAAAGGCCTGGATTGGGATGAGAAGTTGCCAACCGGTCTCTATAACCAGTGGATAGAATATCTTCAAAATATCAACACCATCATACAGCTTTGTATTCCAAGGTGGTTGGAGTACTCGAATCAGAAGAATGTCGAACTCCATGGCTTTGCAGATTCATCCGAATTGGCGTATTCAGCAGCAATTTATCTACGTGTTCAACGCAAGGATGGTGAAATCCTGGCAAACCTAGTTACAGCTAAAACCAAGGTGGCACCGGTCAAGCAGATCACGCTACCAAGACTGGAGATGTGTGCAGCAGTGCTCATGACCAAAGTGAAGACCAAGGTTCGCAAGGCTTTCAGCTTACCTCAGGCGCTTATATATGGATGGACCGATTCTTCAATCGTACTCGCTTGATTATCAGATCATCCACGTCGATGGAAAATATTTATTGCAAATAGGACAGCGCAAATAATCGAAATCATTCCTGCTGAACAGTGGCGTCACATGCCATCGCATCAGAATCCTGCAGACCTCGCTACCAGAGGTATATGGCCTGCAGAACTTCTCAACAACCAACTATGGTGAAATGGGCCGAATGTTTTGAAGCAAACAATCTCGTGCGACCGCACACCACCACCGCCTGATGATATCGACTTAGAAGAACGGAAAGAAATCATTTCACACATCGTTATTGTGTCTGAAATTGATATCATTGATCGGTATTCGAATTACACGCAACTAATACGAACAACTGCACTTTTACTCCGACTTGTGGCAAATTGCAAAGCCAAAAGGACTAAATTCGACGCAATAACAGGGTTTCTAACAACGCACGAGCTATATCACGCACACAATGTCTTGGTGAAGAAAGCACAAACGGCATCATACGCGTCCGAGCTGCGAAGTCTTACCCAAGGTAATCAATTACCAGCATCGAGCAAATTGTCGCCTCTTTCGCCATTCATTGATGACAATGGCTTGCTGAGAGTTGGTGGCAGAATTGTGAATGCAAATGTCAGCTACGAGCAGAAGCATCCTCTTGATTCTACAAAAGGATCATCAACTGACGGAGCTCATCGTAAGGGAGTATCACTTCCGGTATTTGCACGCTGGAAACCGGCAGCTCCATTACCTATTGGGACTCCGCTACTGGATTCCAAACGCTACATACGATATAAAGCAGTGTGTCTTCAAGTGCACATCTTGCATGCGACAACGTGGCATATTGCATCAACAACAGATGGGAAATATTCCATCGCATCGCCTGGATTCTGGCTGTGCATTTTTAAATACCGGAGTTGACTTCGCAGGTCCAATCCAGGTACGCTCGTGGAAAGGACGCGGCTCTCGACCTTACAATAGGTGGATCGCACTATTCGTGTGTCTTGTCCCGAAAGCTGTTCACATCGAACTGGTCACCAAATTATCCAGTGCGGCATTCATTGCATCTCTGCGCCGATTTATCGCCAGGCGTGGTAAACCTTTGCACATGTACTTCGACAACGGTACCAATTTCGTAGAGGCCAACCAGCAACTACGAGACCTCTATCAGTTGTTGAACATAACTACAGCACAAGATGACATCACCAGGAAGTTATCGGAACAGCAGATTCAGTGGCACTTTTCTCCACCCTCCGGACCACACTTTGCCGGGATTTGGGAAGCCGGGGTGAAGTCAGTAAAATATCACCTAAAACGCACGCTAGCTGACGCATCCGTTACTTACGAAGAGCTGCACACTGTGCTCTGTCAGATTGAATGCTGCCTGAACTCGCGCCCACTGTGCGCCAAAATTTGAAGGCGATATTGACCCTCTTACTCCTGCGCATTTCTTGAATTTGCGATCGCCTGCTAGTATACCAGACGAAAACCTGCTGCACTTGAAGGAAAGTGCCCTCAACCGATGACAATATCTGCAAGGCCTTGTCCAGCAGTTCTGGAAGAAATGGTCGACAGGAATTATTACACAACTGCAGCAACGACCAAAGTGGACAACAAAGTTGAAAAATTTGCAAGTCGACGATGTCGTCATCATAAAAGAGGATAACCTACCTTCATCGCAATGGTCAATTGGAAGAATCACGCAGCTGCACCCAGGATCTGATGGACTTGTTCGAGTGGTCTCTGTGAGTACAGCTAAGAGATCGTTCAAACGACCTGTTGTCAAACTGTACCCCCTGTTTTTAGTCGTTTGAAAGTGAGCCTTTCAAGAGGGGCCGGAATGTTCGAAACACTATTGTTAAATATCTTTGAATGTACTTTTATTTGCAACTATGCAACTTTACGATTTCTATTACTCTGAATTGTAAGCGTTCTACGCCCAACTTAACTTCTTCCTTTTAGCTTAAAAAAAAGAAGAAAAAATACGAGTAAGGTGAATATGTGCAACATAGGAACGTGTAAATTCTATTGTTCAAACGAATAAGTACAACTAAATAAATATTTAACAACATTAATCAAAATAACGAACTTAAATCTTTTTCACATTTATTCACGGTCCTTCGAGCCGGATGGACGTGGAAGATACAAGTTCTTGTGTTCGTACATAACCACAAAAACCGCATGCAACTGGCGTACAAGTTGCATCAGCGGAAATTCTTAAATGCTCCTGCATGCATCGATTGGCGTTCACAAATTACGCTTCATATCGAATTTGATCATTCCTACAACACCTACACGGCGTGCATGAGCTGCATTCGCACCCAGTTGGTCGGACTACGGAGATCCTAGGCGTCACAAGTCGCGCACGTGGAAAGTGAGGCAACATTCGCAACAGCGCGAGTCTTCAACAACGTCATCGGCACGCATGAGGGTGTGTCGCATGAGTCCTGGCAACAATCACAACCGTGTGAGCCAGTGGGATAATTTCACAACGAATCACCAATGGAGCGCCCTGCGAAGCGCCAGTCCAATAAGAATATCAAAAAGAGGAATTTTTCAATCTACGCCACCTACCGGCGAAAAGCAGATTAGCAAATAACTATCAATAAACTTTAAGCCAGTTGTAAGTGCACGAGCAGATCAATCAACAAAAGGTGACAAGAATTGTCAAAAATTTATAAACAAACCGCAGCATCAAAATGGATTAACTAAAATTGCAACGAAATTAAAAGCGGTTTAACACGTATTTATAAGGCTTGCACAGCGGAGCAAAATACGTCACACGAGATTAGAGTGCGGCTAGAACGAGCAGAGGATTTATTTAGAAGTTTCGAGCTCATTCAGCAAGAAATTGGTTACTTGGTGACTACAGAAGAACAGCAAACACAGGAGGAGACATTTTCAGACTTTTAAGCTCCATCAAATACCTGCATTTATTTAGTTTTATCCAATTTGATTCACAGCAATGATAGTGCTAGTTTCACAGTTGATAACTTGCGGCTTCGAATTCCACCTAGGGCATGGTCTCAAAATGCTTCCTTTTAAATATCTTGCTTTGGGAGTTGAAAGTCTCAGTTTCTAATACTCATTTTTCCAAACCCTTGCAAACATAGAAAGTTACTGTGAAGGGTATATAGGTTTATTTCAATAAAAATTATGATAAAATATATTACGGTAAGGAGTATTTTGAGGTCAAAGCCCATTTCATCTTATTTATTGATAGTTTTGAATCTTATCTTTTTAAAACATGCTTAGTGGATTCAAACTTCACTTATAGAGTAAATAATTGCTGATCATGATGGTGAATGGTGCAAGTTACTGGACTATGTCGACAGACATTACCACAATTATTATTGGTTTAAAATTGTATTTAAATCTTTATTTAAGATTTTACGACAAAATCTTTATATTAGTGAGTTAATAAAAAGTACGTGATTAGATTGTTGCAAAATGGTCCTCAAGATGTTGTGATGTAACAGTGATGGATTCCTTTTTAAAGTAATACGTGACGAGACTGTTTATAAAAAATTCAGCATTTATTTCAATAGAAACAAAATCGTTCGTGAATTATGACACAATTACTAAGAATAAAGTATACAAAAATTAGACTCATAGGATAATGTTAGTCACACTTTGTGATATATCCATAGGTCAGAAATTATGTTTTAGTTTATTGCTGTTCCTATCAATATTGAGAACCATTCGAAAACTCTATTAACTATAAGCGTGAGGCAAAATGAAGCTTCCTTGCTTCGTTGAATAAAAATAAATTTCAACTGTGTTGACGAATTTACAAGTGCATTTAACCAAAATTTCCATAAAGAAGGAAGAACTAGATTTCCATTGAAAAAGTTTTTTCCACCAAAACTAGTTTCTTTCGTATCAGAAGTGACAGTTAAACGTCTGTTAAGTGGTGTTCGTTCACATCAAAGGATACTTTAGAGATATAGGACTTGTAGTAGTATAAAGGCATACAATAATCCTGTAAAAGTACCATATTGACCTGTTCCCTACAAATATGTTTCTTATCTAGGGAATTTTTGTGAAGATGCGTACAATTGGTTACACGAGTGTTTGCTAAATTCTTGACTCAAAATATCACTCACGCCCCAGTCAGTTTTTCGAAACTACTGGAATGTTGTTTATAGAAATATATATCTCTCTGATCTATTAATTGATTGTTTCGTTGATTCAGTGTAGAGAAATGTCTGTTTTCACTGTCTGTGTTGTACGAATATTTTTCGTTTGCAAGGACTGAATTGAGCAAAGCAAATAAACGCCAGAATACTAGAAATTAATTTGAAACAATTGAATTCACTTCTTTCACTTTCACTGCTTTTTGTTTACCGGTATAATTACTTCTCATATCTCAAAATTTTTGTAGTATATGTCCAGATCCCTCAAGGCATGTAAATTTAAACGAAGTTATTAATTATCATACACACCTAAATTATGTTTCCTCCTAATGATGGTCCCAATGGAATTAGAAGACATTTTCAAAATTGTGGTTAATTAATGTATTATGTTTTCGGGTTAATGGAAATATAAACAGTGTTTAGATTTTTAAATGTAATATCTTGAATCTACTAAAAGTATTATAGGAATTGTGGTTGCGGAATATTATTTTCAAAATGGAAATTAATATCCTTATCCTATTTACTAAGAATTTATTTTAAAATCATATTTCATGCCTTTATTATATAACAAGAAATTATCTCTTCTTTAGTGTAACTAACAGTGGTAGGGGGTTTGTTCAGCATGCCTAGATTGCTTTCCAAGTAAAAGTTGAATTATTTTAAAATTCATATCGTATTAAAAATTCATCTTCAATTGAATTGAAGTATACCACTTAGTTGGCCCTTGGTCTCAGTACTTTTTTATATTTTCTGAGTATTTGAACATTTAAAAACCAAATTCTATGAAAACTTCTGATTAACTTGTAGTACAGTTTTTGGATCAGAGTGCCCCATTAATGCAAGTATGTCTAATGAACATAAATTTTATGTGATTTAGTACTGTTAAATATTATTAAAACTATATACTCGTATAGCCAGGGACTTAATTAAGTTTCACATAGCTTCTTAAGAGGTCGCTTATTGCTGTTACATATGATTTTATTTTCGGTTATACTTTCTGTTCATATTATATTGTATAACCTTGGAAAAGAACGTCTAGACAATAAATTGCCAAATTAAAGTTGAATCTATTCATTGTCAAGTTTACCCTTTGTCAGTGCAAATTGGCTTTCAAAGCTCACATTGCTGTTGAAATGTGTCAATTAAAATTTGCGGAACCAAATTACGAACTAGTAATTGTAGCGAAATGAGAATTTAATCCACAGTCAGCAGCGACTAAATATCATAATTTATTGAACCAATTAAAGGCAAATGAGCCGAATACAGTTGAATTCAATAATACCACGACGCAATAAACCAATATTGACAATAGTGCCCATTTCGAATAACATAAATAATTATTTATTTATTTAGTTATAATATATATAAATTATTTTATATAAATTCAGTTATTATCATACTTAAATTATGTGGGCAGGATCAAAGCAGCTGCTTTTATTGAATATTTTACTCCAACGTAGCTGCCTGAATAAAATAAACAAAAATCAGATTCATATTTGATGCTACTGAAAATAAAGTATATAAATACTGCGCTTTTCTCAATGAACTTGTCGACAAACAAATACACACTGAAGATGCAAATGTGGTTTTGACACCGTAACAACTATTAGAAGGATAATTATTTAAAACATTTTGGAAGATCTTACATCAATTTCGGACACGCTATTTATCCTCATAAAGAAAGTCACCTGCAGTTATCATAGTTGTTTGGATTGACAGAGTACAATAGCCGAAGGCCCAGGTTCGATTCCTGGGAGGGTCCATAGTTGGTGTGCTGTTGATTTCTGAGAAATAATAAATGCCTGGGAAAAAATTGCCTTTCATTGAAAGATCTCTGATGAGGACAAGTGGCGCGACCAAAATAGCTATAAGATCTGCCAAAAAGGTTCAACAATTCTCCTTCTGACAATTATTACAGTAGTATTACTACATCTCCACATCTACAGTGTGCACTTATATCTAATCAAATTCGTTGCGAAAAACACTTTCATACAACTAACTTTGACAACTACTGATCTTCTTACGCATATAAATGTATTATAAAATCCTTCTGTAGCTTCTGTAAAATATTTATGCGATTGATATTTCGGAATTTGCTTTGATACTTAATTTGAGAGTTTCTTTCCGTCTAATCACTGGCTTTATTGAAGCCATTTATATATGAATATTATTAACAATAAAATTTTAGATATTGTAAAAATAAATGAAATACTTTAATAAATTTAAACATAAACTGTATAAAGTTCCACAATACGCAAAAAGTTGGTATTGAAAAATATTTACACGCAATGGCCTTAGTCTAGAAACAGAAGCTTTCGCCATCCTTTTCTGCCGAAGGATATTTGAACATTTCGCTTTTTATTGCTGCTGCTCAATATGCTACATAAATATGCTTTTCAACCAACAACACAAAAACGAAGCACTAGAAAATGTATTTTGTGTGGGTGAATGTGTTTCAAGGATACTTTGGTATTTGTCTCGACTGGGTAAGCACAGCTCAGTGTTTTAAGTTTGTCCTTCTCTTATGCAGTTTTGGTTAATATTGAAAATATTCTCTGATCTCTTTCATATGACATCGTTTCTTTGACTTTCGAAGCGCTATATTCAATTTATAGTATTATTACCTTTTATAGTGTTATTATCCTTGATATACTTATTGTTAGGCTTAATTTAAACAAATTCAATAAATAATAAATTCTTGTAATAAAAAAATAAAAAAAAATTATCCTTCATGTCTTGACTTCTTGAAGGTAGTGTCCGGTAATCGAGGCCACTATTCATCTGCCTTAATTTCTATTCTCAGAAATATCGTAAGAAAGTTACATGGTGAATGAAATTACCCGGCTTCCAAAGCATTTTAAATTTAACTATCAATAACTTGAAAAATAAGTTAATCGGTACAAGTTCTGCGGTACTTGAGCGTTCTATAAAACTCTCAAAATAAGTGGCTACCGAAGAACCCAGTACACATAATCAACCGCAAAATTTTTCATTTGGGATATCAACCACAAAACTTGCTGCGAGACTGAAATGGACAAATTAAGTGATAAGCAAACTAATATCAAGTTAGATCTTAATGGTTTGATAGCTGTGTAGCAGCAGGAAGTTTAGCATAATGTATAGCAACAGATCACAGAGAAAGCACAGTTAGGACTGCTTGCGCATTTAAATGTCTGCAAAGATAGGATTTGTAAAACATTTTGTAATTCATAAGGCGAAAAATACGAACTTTTATACAGAATGAATATTGAAGTATTAAAAAAAAAAAATATATATATATATAGTCTTTAACATTAAAGTCTAAGTTGACCAATGCATTTGCAACTGTAAATACACAGGGAATGCTCCAAGCAACTATTAAATATTAATATAGTATCTTGTTATATTTATCTAATGTTTGAATGAAAACTTTACCCAGCGAAATAGAGAAAGTTATACCTGAATTGATGCTGTGGTTGCTGTTATCAGGGCTTTATATAAGCAAGATAGTCTCGAAAGATTCATAAGCTTTCATCACATTTTCTTATACATATATAAAGGTTATTTTCGAAAAGGATAACAATTTTTTATTTTGAATACTTCTACACTTTATATGGGAATCTGGAAAAATAATCGGCAACACAATAAAATCCATTTGTATAAAATAAAATGGATCCCTGCCTAAAAGCGTTCAAGCGAAATAATTCAACATCGTTAGACAGTAAAAAGTACAAATAAGTTCCGAAAATTATTTTAAGTGTCCCCTTTAGCAGCCCTAAAGATACTATAATTGTTTATTTGAGTTTTGTTTGTATTGTTCAAACGTAGCGAATGCATGCAGCTCAGCTATGAGTGAATGGTAGTTGAATATTTCCTGTCTCCCGCTGCTGTTGTCACTCGTGCTATTTATATTTCTTTAACCCGTGGTTTAATGACATACTCGTATTTACAGACGACTAATATTAAATCGTTCCCATTTTACGAACTCAAATTAATTTGCTTGTGAATTCATCATTGATAAAGCAATTTTTGCAAATAAAATTTAGCTAAAGCTCTTCTGTCAGTTTGTTGAAGTAAAACATGATTACAAAATGGTTTAGAAAATACATTGAAGTTTTATTCACAATAAACAGGAGTCTTATATGAAAATTATATTACTCTCATTAGCGAGATAAAAAGGAATTGTAAGTATTTGCATGAAGCGAACAGACAGCACCTGAAATTATAGGTTAGCGCATTGAGCTTCATTTATCGTGCTAAGGAAATAGAATGACATCCTAGGAATTTGTTCCCTGGGAGCCGTGAAGGACTTAAACTGTAATAGAACTTGAAAACTTTGCTATATTTCTTAAAAATGAGGGAATTGTCTACCTTGAATTGAAACATTTTAAATTTATGTTCATGCATTTTGGTAAACAAACTAAATTTGTAAAACAGGTCTATACAATTCAAATGACTTTCTTAAGAAATATTTCAACATACAATTAAACCATGGCATTGAGTTGATAGTTTCTGTTGTTTGAAATCCCTTCTAAACTAAACTGGAAAATCAAAGTAAATATTATAGCGGACTTAGAGGTAATTGCTTTTATAAATATTTGTTAACGAGATATTAGGAAAAATAATGTACCAATGAAAACGCCTAACACTCTATGGCTTCATGACAACATTTTATATAGTTTTACTAAATCCAAGCTTTGTAAGACAGAATGTTAATTCTTAAAATGGCCTACAGGACCTCTACTTTCTTCCTTTGATAGCAATAGCAACCGTCTGCATAACTCAAAATTTAATTGCTATTTTTGGCCTCTGTAACAAATAAATTAACAAGCATGACAAGGTATCCTAAATATAACACAATCATTATTATCTTCAAAATTGTCATATTTATTGTCACTGAAAATAATTAATAATATATTCACGTTTTCTCGATATTAAGAATTAGCCGAAATTTCAATTATTGTCTCATCTGTAGATGCAGGAACCTTGAGAGAGCCGCCCTGGTATATTTATCTCTACATATAGAGTAATGTCATTTAATTTCTTATATCTGGGTGATCTTCTAGTGTATAATTTTAGCCAGTTCAATAAGACTACTTCAACCGAGTTGGAATACCCAGGCTTTAACTATGTTGTTCATACAGAAAATGCTGACAGAATGCTGATTTAAAGCGCCATCAGCGAAGTATTCAAAAATGCTTAGAAGCAAAAGAAGCAATGTAAGTAAGTGCACAGCATTGTTGGCAACTCATTTCGCTTCTATGAAATAGTCGGAAATACGAAAGCACCAGCTAGAACTGCAAAATAAACGATGTTTTTTCTGGCGCTCTTTCCCCAAATAAATGAGTTAAAAACAGTTAGAATAAGGCAGAAAAATGTGAAAACACTTGTGCTGGAACTAAAATACGTGAAGTGTGAGCTATAAAAATAAGTCAATGGTCTTGAAACTGAATTTGGAACGAAAAGAGAGTGACAAAATTGCAAAGTTTGCGGCTTTAGCAAATAAAATGTTAGTTTAGTGTGCAAAGAAAGTTTAACTGATATTAGAAAATCGTAAAAGCTGTGCAAAAACACTTTACAGCCTATAATCCTTATTATATTATGTCCTTTAATTGTTGTGCAATTGACTTGAAAATTAAAATGGACAAATTTATTTGAAATTTCTTGGTTATAACAGAAGTTTGGCAGCTAAGTTCTTTCCTAGCTTCTTTGAAATTACTTGAAAAATATTTTATAGCGTTTGGCGCTATTATTTATTAGTGCCAAAGATTTGAAAGAATATTTTGTAATGCAGTAATACTGCGCTGCTTCAACTGATTATCGACTGTGGTTTACATTGAGATCGAGCGACAAAAAATTTCAAAGTATAAGCAGCAAATTCTAATGGAGAGAGAACATAAAGTTAGACCGACTGTAAATTAGGAGCAGCATCCCCTTTTAGTCTTAATCCCACAACATACAAAAATGTAAAGCATTTTTATTGAATGCGGATATCTAGAAACAAGGACCATGAGCATTATAGTTGTGTTGAGTTGTGACCTGAAAGCAGCTTTCATTAAAGTGATTTGGAAATAAAATGAAATGATCAATCCAAGGAGCCTCACATAATTTTTGCAATAACAAACATAACTGAAGGGTTTTGTCCGCATTGAAGAGCAGAGAGAATTTTCTAAAGCTAATACAAATTATCATCATTATGATCAGATTGAAATTATTTAGAAATTTAATACTTTTTTTATGAAATTCAATAATATTGCTTATAAATGGCGTTAAGGCATCGTTATTATTTCTCTCTAATACGCTACATTTCATGTTGGCTTTGAATTTTATTTATTTATTAATTTAAGAGAGGAATAATTATAAATAATTATTCCACTAAAGTAAAAAGCGCTGGCTACCAGGGCGTTCGGCTTTTGTTAACTTATGATTGTGAAATGAATATTATATTACTAAGTTTATACATTGGTATGTACTTCTTATTACGCAATTTGCATATAAAGGGATAGCAATTTACCCCATTTTCGAACATGTCTCGTCAGTCCATGACCAACGCTTCAATTCTTCATAGTGAAATAAATTAAGCAAATATTTGAATCTGTGTAATAGCACACGATTGAGTGGAATGAAAATTCATGTTTGCCAGGGCTTATATGATTCTTTCTGTAGACCTCCCACAATTCTGCCGTTGCACTCGAAAATATATGAAAATATTATGTTCAATGGTACTATGATAATTTTCAATTTAAATATTCCAATAGCACTCCGGTTGGGCGTCTTTAGTGCAATATTTTCCTATTTATCTTAAAATTGAAGCTGATTTATTTGCAACCAAATCTGCTTCCATAAAAGAGTTGTCTAACTTATTGTAAATATGTTCCTCTCGTATCAATTTATTAGAGATAAATTAACTAAAAACCTCTTTCAGATTTTAGAATGTATAATTTTTTTCTCCTCCAGTAAATATAAATCATATACTGCCTCTTTAAATTGAAAGTAGCAAAATAAATTCCATGAATGTGCTGACCTATAATAGAAGTGGAAAAATATGTGCTTACGCTTAAAGAAACATTTAAAATTCATTTTATTTCCAAATGAAAGAAGCTGATTTACATTCACAACGCTGCACAAGAAAGTAAAATCAATTCAGAAAAAATTTACTAGAATGCACAGACTACCACTTTACCAAAGGCATCACGGTCGTTGCAGCTGATAGATTGTGAATATTTCTGTACGAAGCATTTTAAGCTGACAGCCAGTGTAGCTCATATTTATGCGTGGCACATGTGCTCCTATCAATTTGCTTGTGATTGCAGAACTAAGCAATAGTTGGGAAATAAAACGAGTAGGTCTGAGAAATGTATGGGCTAATGCGCAACTGAATATTGCAGAACTATTCTCTAGAAGCAATAATTTGTAATTCACTTCACTCGCCTGCAGTTCTACAAGTGGCTGTTCAGTTACTGATAGGCAGGCATTGCGCTATGGTGAATTGAACAATGTCTGGATTAGAAAACATAATTTTCTTCTGCAATATTATATTGTCTTTTCTTGGTTTAAAAATCTAAAGAAAAATATTTTTAAATTTAAACCATTATTTTTCTTCCCTGATTACTGAATGCTTCCTTCATAAAATGTTTGTAAAATATCACCGATTTTGGCTGAAGCAAAGTTATATGGATACATATCTGAAGTATAACTGTTTTTTTGATTCACTCAAAAACTACGATCTATCCCCAGCGTTTTAGCTGGTTCGAACGAAACAGTTCTTCAAAAATATTTATTGCTCACCAAAAAACGATCCCACTTTGCTATTAAGTGAAATGGTTTCCTTTGTAATAAGAATATATTTTGGCATTTAAGGGAATACATATTTGGGCCTACTCATAATATTCTTGGTGGAAGAAAATCAATAAATAAAATAATAAAAAAACGAGTACAGAAGTCTGAAGTCGGATTGGACCGACTTCAAAATACCCTTTATCTTTTCTTGCGCGTGCAAGTTCAACAATAGGGATGTTTTATTCATAAATCATAATAAAGAGCATATCCACGGTAATTTTCGGTAGGGTACCTTGATTTGTGTATGGCTTTGTAGTGTCACTATAACCACTATATAAAATTTCGTCCAAAAATATTTTATAGGTCGTATAATAATATGTCAATGGTGGGCGTGGCTGTAAAAATAATACTCCCATTTTATGTGCGGTGTTTAATGTCCCTCCCGCAACATTCCTATGAAATTTAGTTGATAAATCTTTAATAGGAACCTAGTAATGATTTTTTGTTAATTATGGGCGTGGTAATAGTAATAATCTTCCCATATTTGGAATGCATGCTAGTACTGATCCAGTGTATACATCTACCAATTTGTTTTCATATATCATCACTAGAAGCATAGACAGGGTAATTGTATTTAAGTGGGGTCCCCAAAGTGCATTATATGGGAGGGACGTATCCTTCCTCTGATTGACCCTGAATCTTGTGTATGGCTTTGTAGGGTCCATATACATACTAATATAAAATTTCGTCAAAAAATATTATATAGTTCGTAAGTTATAATAATATGTCAATAGTGGGCATGGCTGCAGAAATAACACGCCCATTTTTTGTGTGGTGTTTAATGTTAGTACCCGCAACATTCCTGTGAAATATCGTTCATAAATCTTTCATAGGAACACAGTAATGATTTTTGGCTAATTGTGGGCGTGGCAGTTGTATTATGATCTCCATATTCTCCACGCACACTATTATGGATCCAATGTATATTTCTGCCAATTTTTATTCCGCTGGCATCAATACGAGCATAGGGAGGCTAATTTGAATTGTAGACCCGAAAGTTCCTTATATCAAGAGTGGGCGTGTCTTCTCTCTGATCAGCCCCATTTATTGCAGATAGCTTTATAATGTCCACATGATCTTAAGTTATTAATATTTGTTAATAGTGGGAGTGACACTTAATATATACCGCCCACTTTTTGCACAGTGTTTAGTAGGACCCACATTTCCATAACTGCCCATAAGGTCACGATTCCGTCAATTGGACCAAAGTTATAGTCATTTTAAAAAAGGTGAAAAAAGTTCCTTATATGGGAGGTAGGCGTGGTCTTTGTCCAATATAGCAATCTGGTTTTGGATCTTTGTGCAGGCTAAACTTTTGCAAAATTTCATTAAGATTGCTCTAACGGTGTAGAAAAAAAGAGGCCGCAGAAGGACAGACGGACAGACGGAACGACAAAATAAAAATAGCTTAGAAAGTGATTCTGATCATATCTGTATATATGTCCATACCTACCACGCCTCCTTCTTGAAATTGTGTAAAGGGTATAATTATAATAATACAGTCTTTAATGAAAATTCCTTTAAAAAGTTGGTTAGTTTTTAGACTGGCCTTTGTGAATGCATTCATTAACTTTGCTTGTACGTTTTTGTGTCTCAAAGGGATGGGTCCCTAACTTGCGGTTAACTTCGCATAGTAAATTTAGTATAACCAGACCTTTTCGGCAGGCATTTAGTAAACTAAAAGCCATCACATTTTATCTTCACTTGTTTAAAAGCGTGAATATAAACAAGAATATAAACAAAAATCTTTATAGATACAAAAAACGAAAACTACAAAGATTTGCATGAACTTAGTAAGTCGTTCAGCAGAATGATAAATGTTGAATATTTATTGCTGAAATATTTTAGTATTAATCTGCGACTTCCTGAAACTCTATAGGAAATAATAAAAAAGTATCTAATCGGTACTCAAGTCAAGTGGATTGGTCCATGTTTGGAAATAACCTTTTCACCAGTCTGTGTCGATGGTAGTGGTCCTATCTAGCAGGTGGTGTTATTCTGTTGAAAGCAAATCTCGTTCGAGTTATGACAAGTATTGTGCTAATTCTGAAGAAAATATGTAATGAATTTGGTGCCATAACGTTGACCCTTGAACATAATATGAGCGCCGATTTCATATTAAAAAAAATTTGATTCTAAACTGGAACAAACTGTCCAATTTTTTGAACGTTGTGGGCTGTCTTCCATCGTCTCTGGACGGCTATTACTCCAAATCCGAATGAATTTGACTATAAAGACAAATAGAATTAGGATCTAAAATTTCAAAAAAGAAAACAACATTTCCGAATTTAAAATTTTATTTTGTGCAAAATGACGTTTATTGCCGTTATAAAGCCTTTCAATATCAGTATAAGGCCTCTAATGAATATTAATTTAAATTATTTCTAATTGTAGGCGGTTATTGAGTCCCCAACTCAAAAATGCAAATAGCACCCAGACCCATTATTTTTGCTGAAATTATGGTTTAATTGTCTTTTAATTATCTTTTAATTATCTTTAAATTTAAATTATAGGAGGCTCAAAAATGTCAATATGATATCAATGAATGAAACTGAAATTCAAATATTGAATTGAAATATATTTTTCTTTAATTTGAATTTAACAGCATTTGATGTGATACGTGCTCTTACTTCTACAATGGTCGTTAACATTCTCGAACTAAGAAAGCAAAAAATGGAGATATCATTTGTTAAAAAGTTTCGATTTCTATAATATTTATTTGCACTGATGGGCACATACACACATGAACATGATTTCGTTGATTTCCCAAAAGGAATGCTCACAGTTTTTCTTCTTCACAAATTGTGGATGTTTTTATGGCATTGCCAAAAAGCGAGCATATACATTTGATTACATAGTCGTAGTTAAAAAAATGTCCACGAATTTTCAGTATTTTCGAATGGAGAAAATCAATTATTTCTGGATAGGAAATTAAAATTCTTGATAAATGGCACGGGTTTATTTTGTATAAATGTCGAATGAGCTTCTAACCTAAGGACTTTAATTTGTATGGTGTTTTTAAGAATGGAATATAATTAATATCACTCATACGACCGCAGGTACTATTTTATAGCTATTTCTAACAGTTCTAACTTTTTTGTGTTTTTTTTTTGTGTTTTTTTCATATAATTAAATCAATAAATCAAACGAACGAAGTCTTCGGTTAACACTCGTTGCGAGCAGACCGGCTATCAACTCTTTTTCCGCATTTTCTAAATTCTAAGTTTGTGCTTTTACTACAGTGCAGTTCTGTCACTGCCACCCACCCACGTGCTGGGAATTTTTCTTATTTTACATTGTTATAACTTATAAGTGAACAAAAAATAAGTGTTAGGCCTGCTAACTTAGCGGACAACCGCTTTGCCATACTCGGCGAAAGCCCCCTAAAAAAAAACAAAAAATTACCTATAAAATGTTTACGGACTTTCCCTCTCTTCCCGGAGTAAAGAAAGAAAATCCGAAATATTTAGTGTTGGCTTCCATTCAGGAGAATAGACCCCTATCACATAATTCACGTTTTGCTGTCCAAAAGTCTTTACTTTTAATCAGCAAAGACATTATAAAAGTCACTGAACTTCGCGATGGCAATCTTTTACTCTTCGTTAAAGACACCCTCACCTCAAACTTGAATAGGGAGTAATTTCGGCATATAAGTTCTACAAAACCATTGAGAATAAAACTGTTCCCAGTGGCGTGGTCTTGCTCACATTTGACTTATACCATATATGGAAAAAATTGAAATCTCTTGGCGTACAGTGAACGTTAGAGAGTACATTCCCAATCCCATGCGGTGCAAGAATTGCCAATTGCTAGGTCACACCGCTAAATACTGCAAAAAATCTCCAGCTTGCGTCAATTGCAATCTCCCCCCCCCCCATAACCCGACTGCATGCACTCGTACTCTTTACGCTAACTGTTTGGAAACCCATTCAGCCTCGTACAAAACCTGTTCTAAATTTCTACAAGCAAAAGAGTTGCTAAAAACAAAAATTAAAAACAAGTGTTCGATGCGCGATGCTATCGGCCTTGTAAAAGAACAGCCACAACAACATCTTGTCACTACTCTTTTTTTCTCTTCAATTGTGAAAGACAATGCTATAAAATACAAAAACAACACCACAAAACATTTTCCACTAAAATTAAACTCCAATTATAAACCAGAAAACAAAAATAACACACCCGTAATCACAACTTCTACACATCATTTCAAAATAGAAAATAGTTCCCAATCACAAAAAAAAACATTATACACTGAAAAATACCGCAATCCAAACGAAACCACCTCGGCCTTCTCTTCTTCCTCATCAATAAACTCAGACTCGTCTGTTACATTATCCAACAATAAATTCAGTAATAGTTCCGCCTCTGACGACTCTTCTAAAATTGATTCTCTCTCCTCACTTGAAGCTAACCGGTTTGCCCTTCGGCAATCGTCTCTTTATAATTTAGAAAACAACAACAAAAATCAATAAATCATATTAAACATATAAAATAAACTAATCACACATACATACATATATTAATTTCTTATCACATATAAAATATATATACATATATAAAGCTAAATACATCAATTGTTCAAACCAATTCTCCCACTTTCCTTTTTCATTTTCAAATTGCTACAATGGAATATCAAAGGATACTTCAACAATTACCATGAGCTCGAAATTCTTATCAAAGAACACCTCCCAAGCTTTATCTCACTGCAGGAAACCCACCTTTTAACTTCTCCCCAAATACACCAAATCAATATTCAGGATACTTCCTAAACTTACCCCACAACAAGAAGAGCAAACAAGGAATTGGAGTACTTATTAAAAAATCTATTCCACATAAGTATATAACATTTCAATCTAGTATAGCTACATCGCTCTAGAAATAGATTTGGGATTTAAGTTTACCATAATATCTATGTACATTCCACCACAACAAATTTTTACGTCCCAGGATATTAATAATATTTTAAATCAATTTCACACCCCAATTATTATTGCGGGAGATTTCAATGGTTGGAGTCCACTATGGGGTACCTCTTCTTGCAATCATAGAGCCAAAATTCTGGAAGACATTATTCTATGTAACAATTTCATAGTTTTAAATTATGGTTTTCCCACCCATTTTTCGACACACAATACGATCACGCACATAGATTTGGCCCTGTGCTCCAGTCTCATTGCACCAAAATTAACCTGCAAAACATTTACAAACCTTCACGCAGTGACCATTTCCCATTAATCACTTCGCTATACAAACAGCTATAAAAACAACACCAAAACCCAAATTTATCACCGATAAAGCTGCCTGGGTAAAGTTCCAATCGCTCTCACAAGAGTTTATTAGTAATACCCCTGTATCTTATAATATCAACAAAGAAACAGCAGTGTTAACTAAAGGGTTACGGCACGCAGCGCACTTAGCAATTCCTCAAACCAGTCATCATTTTGTTAAAGCTGGTGTCCCGTGGTGGAACTCTGAGCTTTCGAAATTAGGAACTGCAAAGCAAATTTTCTGGCTCGAATACAAGCGGAACAGAACCATTCCTAACCTTATTAACTATAGACAATCGAACGCAAAGTTCAAGAAAAAATCAAAAGAATGCAAAAGAGAAAGCCTCGAAAAACTAACAGAAACAATCACTCCTTTATCTAATCCAAAAAAAATATGGTCAGACATAAAACGTCTCTCAAGCTCGTACAAACCAAATAACATCCAATTTATCATGTCATCCAACGGTCCCCTATTCTCCCCCAAAGATATATCTAATTACTTTGCATCCACTTGGTCTCATTTCTCCCACAACTCCAACTTCCAATCTAACTTCATTTCATCCAAAAATAGCACATTTAATGTAACCTCCCGTCATTACAACCCATCCTTCGATGCGAATCAAATTGAGTCCGAAATTTCCCAATATGAGTTTAAAGCTGCACTATCGTCAGTGAAAGGAAAGACCTCTGGTTTGGAGAGAATTTGCTACCCAATAATCAAACACCTTCCATTAAGCATAAAAAGTAGACTTGTATCTCAATATAACAACATACTTGCACAAGGTGTATATCCGCAAGCTTGGAAATGTGCTTCTATCATTCCTATTCCCAAGTGTAATAAGCCCCCAACAGAAATTCACGGTTACAAACCTATATCGCTGCTTACATGCATGGGAAAAATATTGGAAAAAATAGTTTCCAAGCGCATCATGTGGTTTGTTCTCAAAGAGAAGTAACTTAGTCCACACCAAATTACTTTTAAAAAAGAACAGGGTACGATGGATGCTTTACTACACTTTGAACACTTCACCTCAAAGGCACTGTCGTGCAAAAATCACATTTCCGTACTTAGCCTTGATTTTGAAAAGGCTTTTGACAGAGTAGGAGCACACATTGTTCTGCGACAGCTGTGGAAATGGAAAATTGTTGATAAGATGTATAACTTCGTCAAATCATTTTTAACTAATCGAAAATTTAAAGTTACTATAAGCAATACTTCGTCCGACACACATAATATTTTCAACGGTATCCTACAGGGGTCACCACTATCGGTTACCCTATTTATTATTGCTTTCAATGAAATCAGTGAAATAATATCAAAAGTCAAAAACATTGAACACATTATATACGCTGACGATGTATTAATATTCTCCAAAAGTAGTGACTTAAATGTAATCAATAATAAGTTTCGTGAGATTTTAAATGACATTTCCCTCTGGTCTGCAGCTACAGGCGCAAGAATTTCATACGACAAATGCAAAACACTACACATTTGCAGAAAACATAATTATAATAACTTAGACTTAATATTTAATAATGTACATATCAAACAAGTAGCTAACTTAAGTATCCTAGGATTAATTTTCGACAAAAAACTTACATTTAAGGATCATTGTAATTATATTAGAAATAATATAGCTGCCAGGTTAAATATAATTAAATACCTCTCTTCTAAGCATAGTCTAATTAACATATCAACACTAGTCAACGTAACAAGGTCACTTATTTTATCAAAAATTGATTATGGTCTTGCAATTTATGTACACTGTGCGAAAAGTAATATTAAGAGAGTCTGCCCACTATACCACACTGCCGTTCGCAGGAGTATTCGTGCATACCCAACATCGTCTGCCATCGATCCCTGATCGTGCTATACATAACATGATGAGACTAATTCCTAAACTCCTCTACGGCAACAACAAAATCCTTTACCACAATGTCAAAAACAGCATACATTATAAACGCAAATTCAGTCGTGAATCTACCATTATTAGATGCATCAAGTATGCCAAGCAGATGGGATTATCAACATCCCCAATACTAAAAGTCGCCAATAAATCTCATCCGTGGCACCTCATGCCGACGTCATTTCTTCTAAGACTAAATAAATACGACAAAAACTCTACAGCCCATACTGTATATCAAAAACTCTTCCTTGAATATTACGAAGAGCTGAAATGTAAACACTGGAAATTTATCTTCACAGATGGGTCTAAATTGGAACGCCGTCCCTCGCAGTGGTCGATAACAACGGCAACACCACCGCAGCTGCACATCTTGAGCACTTCTGCTCTGTTTTCACAGCTGAGGCTACTGCGATTTTGAAGGCCGTAGAATTCGGATCATCCACAAAAGGCAAATTTGTGATTTGCACAGACAGCTACTCAGCTATTTCCGCGCTCCAGAAAGAGTCCAACAACAGCCTCCAGGTAACACTTAGTCGCGAAATACTGATCCAACACCACGACAAAATTAAAATAATGTGGACACCTAGTCACGTGGGAATACGTGGGATTGAGCTAGCTGACAACAGAGCTAAACTAGCTGCCAAAGAGCCACTACACACATCTTCTTTCATAGAAAAGAGAGATATTCATAAACTAATAAGCAAACACCTGTGTCATAGGAAATATTCGGACACTACACCGTTATGTTGCTATTAACCCCACAAGAACGAAACCAATCTTTCCTGCATCGAGCTCCTGTGTAGATTTAAAAATATTTGTACGGCTTCGGCTTGGTCACTCCAACTTGACCCACCAACACATCCTCAATGGCTCACACCCTGCATCATGCCAATACTGCAACTCTCCGACACTGACCGTAGATCACATCCTCAACGACTGCGTTCATTTTAACCACATCAGATCCCAAATATTCCCAAACTTAACCCCTACAAATTCATTAAAATTTGTTCACTCCGATACCATATGTAAATTCTACAATTTTTGTCATCAAACAAATATTTTAAACAGTATATAAACTTTAATTAGTGTATAAGCTTTAATTAGTATAAGCGAGCTGAAGGTCCTGGCAGCTAGTGCTCCCCTTACAATGTAAAATAATAATTAAGTTATTGTTTTTCAAGTAATAATAACAATAATAATAATAATAATAATAATAATAAATCGAACAAAATAGAGTAAAGGAATCGTGGGGGTCAATAAAATTAAAACAATTTGCACAAAGCTCTGGTGGTGTTACTGGCAAATAATTCTCACCAGCAACCATTTTGAGTAAAATAAACAGTAAAAAGACACAGAATTGGATATAAAAATGAAAGCTTGGATTTGCGGAGAAGTTTCAAAATGGATGAAAGTGTAATTGTGGCTAATATATAAAAATAGGAGAGCATAAAAAAGCGTCATTTTACATATACGACAAGAAACTGAAAAATTTCTTTAGATATCCACTTCAATAAATTTTTTTAAGTGTGACACTTAAAAAAGACCCACTAAATTTCTGAACTAAGTTTTACTTATATTAATCCGTGTGGAAGTTTGGCTGAGACTGTATATGTTTCAATTACAAATTCTGGCAATATATTTTCCAACAAACATTTAGACAATCTTAAAATGATCATGTCTGCTTGCTGTCTACAAGTATGTGTAGCAGGACAATTATTTCAAAATTATTTCTTACAAAATTTTTTATTTATTATACATTACGCGATACAGAATTATATCTGCAGGGGTTACTGAGACTAAGAGTATTAGAAACAAAGTTCTTTGATTTAAGGACAAACCACATTTTTGGAGAGAAGTATTTGACGACCATGTTCTAAACAGGCTTTGTACTGCATTGTCGATGCAATTATTTTCTTCAGAAAAGTAAAAGCGTATTTTACAAAAGTGCTTTCTAAATCTGATCAGAATTATAACGGGAAACATGAATTTTATCAAAAAGAAATTGAAAATCGGATTTTACTATTAACTTCACATTTCTCTGTAACTCTTGTTGTGCGTGACAAATTTATTGGAGGAGAATTTCAAAAAATATTTATCGAGTTGCTTACTTACTGGAACCCATCACGTGCAACACCAAATTCTGGTTCAATACCATTAAATATTGAAGCTTACAAGGCCGGATAGAAGCAGCGAGTACAGAATCTGGACTTACAACTTGTGCAGAGAGGAATACCGAAACTGTTCTGAATCATCTTTAATGACATTAAGAACTATATGAGCAAGATGCGTAAGGTTAATATTATGATCCATATGCAAGCAAAACGTTACTGTAAGTAGAAGCAAAGCGAATATTTTATTAAATTGCCCAGATCAACTAAAACTGGATGGCGTGGCATTTATTTAATAAAAAAAAACTCAAACTCCTTGCTGTGTGAGTGTGTTAATAAATTGTGAAAGTGAACACCCTCAGAAAATAAGGTAATAAGATAAGGTCAGAAAATAAGTATCCCAAACAGAAGCCTGTTGATGAATAATTCAAATATTATTTCTGTCCTGCCTGTCATTGACCCAAACATGGATACAAAAGAAAGTTAAAGTGAATTGCTTTCGTAGCTGCGATACATGGTGAAACGATTGACATACTTTCTGTCTTTTAAAGAATGGTCACTTTAAGGGACTTACTCTATATGAATGTACACGAAATGACAAAATGGCGTCTATTGTAAGATTCTTATGTTTGTTTATTTGGGACGTAACTGAGTGGTGGCTTCATTTCGTTAATTATTTTAAATGCGGCAGTTTACAAACTCATTTTAAGTTATATGTGTGCATTCCATATTTTACTGTTCTTTTGAATAAATAAACTAATGTAGAGTTTTTATTTCAAATCTAGCCAGATACGACGTGTTTTATTATGAAAATTATAAGCATGTTATTTACATGATTTATTAAGATAGTATTTAAATAATTTTTGACTAACTTTTCTGCTATTATTAAAATTTGGAATATAACGGAAGAAAGCAGATGGTGTGATGAAATATGTATACTTGGGTTTCCAAAATCATTCTGAATTCTTATCTGTACAAGTTTTCTAATATCTTACAATTTATTGAGTTTTTGAACGTTTATGAATTTAAAAAAAACGGAGATTATTAACTTTTAAACCATATGAAAAAAGAAAAAGCAAAGTAGAATGAGTTCCTAAGTTATGCTTATGTTATTGCATACGAAGCTTTATCTTACTTGCTCAATATTAATTTATATTCCTTTCCTTTGAACAATACTTAATCAGAATTCAAATATCATGAAAATTGCATAATCCGAACTTAATCTTGGAAATTAATAATTTTCCTGTATACTGGGTAAACGAAAGTAAAGTGATTTGTTTTAAAAATAATTGTTGGTCTATATAGGAATCTGATATCTACCTCATAACTATGAACTGTTCATCTATTCTATTTCTAACGGTCTAACAAATGAAATTCAAAACTTTTGCTTAACACAGGTTTGCTAGGATAGTTCATATATACTTCATATTGATATTTATATTTATTTGTGACATTAGTTTACAACAGACTTGTGAGCATTTCTAAAAATATAATAGCATACAAGTATAACAAGTATTCGAAGGTTGGATTCATCAAATTCCAAATTTTCAAATATATTTTATTATTCGCCTGTGGGTGGTGGCATCAGCTTTGTTCTTGTACCTCTCATCTTGAGATATTAAAAACATAACTAATATTGATGAAAAACTAAAACATAATTCTCTTACACTATTGCATGCTTTAAATTTAATCTACAATATTTTTCCGGCTTAATTTACTTAATTAATAATTAAAACCTTATGTTAACGTTACCTGGAAACCTTGCATAAATTGAAGACACTCCTTCGGCCTCCTGTGCACTGATTTAAAGAGCTACATCAGGATATGTTTACTTTAATTGTATACACACTCGTTTAAGTCTTAACCGTTTGAGAGGACTTCGAATTCACGGTCGCTGCCTCGGTTCTGCATATGGCCCTTTTCCAATTTATCCTTCCACAACCATACTGCGTTTGACTATTCATTGTCTTTTCCACACACAAACAGATTTGCCCAGATGCCAGTTCGCAACTTGCATATTTAAATAAATGTGTGCTAGTGGAAGATTCAAATTGTGCAGTTATCTGCAATTTGGGGATAATATTCTCTCTCTCTCTTCCCTTTCAGTTAATCAGTCCACATCTGTTCAAAGGTTGTTCATTATTACGTATAATTTTATTGACACTAATTTACGCCCATGTTCCCGAAGCAATTTCGATTATTTAAATAAAATTTTATTATTTCCTAACTTATAACTTACTTAATACACATATTTAGTAAATCTATGTTCCGGCCAATTCTCGACTTTTCATATATTGGAAACCTTGAAAAGAATCTTCCAGATTAAATAATTAAATATTTATTGCGCATCAAAAAACCAAATTAATGATTGTTATTAAGGACAAACATTTGTGAAAATCTTTTTCACTTCTCCTTTTTATGTAATAATCTGAAAGAGTCAATTATTGCTTCTAAGAACTTTCTTTTATTGCTAATATTAAAAATAATATTCAAAAGTAATTAATAGGGCAGTTGGGAGTAATTATATCCCAAGTTTGTACAGGGTGGCCCAAATGAGACCTAGTGATGTTAAACACGTGTAACTCTTGTAATAACGGTTTTTTTTAAATGATTTATTTTAATATGTTAAATACATTTTATGGAAATTTAACGTGACTATGTGTGAAATATGACATCAGACAAATGACCACCATTTTGCTCGATACAGGCATTGGCTCCTTTTAGCGCATTTTGCTTTACACGGCGTAATGTTTCTGGTTGCAGGCGCCATATTTCGTCTCGAATATTCTGCTTGAGCTGTCCAAGTATCTGTGGTTTGTTAACATACACTTTGTCTTTTAAATATCCCCATAAAAAAAATCGGGCGCAGTCAAATCTGGTGAACGAGGAGGCCAAAGGAAATCTGAATTTCTTGAAATTATGCGTTCACCAAAAAATTCACGCAGCATGTCAATAGTTTGCCTAGCAGTATGCGCAGTGGCTCCATCTTGTTGAAACCACAAATTAGGATGTTGCTCCACCATTGGCCGCAAAAAGTTGTCGATCATTGTTCTGTAAGAAGCCCCGGAGACCGTTTCTGGCGTTTCATCCTCATTCTCAAAGAAATATGGGCCGAAGAATTTTTTGTGGCCATAACACCGCACCAAACAGTGCATCTGATTGGGTGTGACTGATGCTGATGTATTGCCCTTGGATTTTCGGAGCCCCACAACCTACAGTTTTGTTTATTCACATAACCACTTAAATGGAAATGCGCTTCATCCGTCATCAAAAGATTATTTAAAAAATCATTTTGTATGGCTAATTGTGTAAAGCGAATAGCGTACTGTAGTCGTTGTTGGGGGTCTTGCGGTAGAAGCTGTTGCACAATTTGAACTTTGTATGGATACATCTTAAGATCCAACTTTAAAATTCTCTGTAATGTTGTTCTGGGTAAACCCAATTTCCTGGAACGGCGACGAGTTGAGACAAATGGATCATTTGCAACACTCTGCTGCACAGCTTCCACGTTGTCTTCAGTACGAATATTTCGATGAGCACCTCTTCCTGGACGGTCGGCAACTGAACCCACTTCCTCAAAACGGCGAAGTAAACTTGTAATCATGGAAAACGGCGAAGTAAACTTGTAATCATGTAAGATGTGGGCGCTGATCTTACGTTAAAAAAACAGCGATAATTTCGCTGCGTCAGAACAATTGATCGTTGAGAAGAATAATAAAATTCGATTATTTTAATGCATTGTTGTGGACTGTACGTATTCACTTTAAATTTCCAAGAGTTCAGTTATAATCTGCAAAAAGAAAAAATAAATTATGTTAAAAAATAAAAAAGTTATTTGTGTTTCACATCAGCTGGTCTTATTTGGGCCACCCTGTATTATCTGCAGTTTTGATTTGACTTGCAGAGCTCCAGCTAATATTTCAATGAGTCCATTGTAAACGGCTCACGTTTATGTTAGTTTTAATTTTCGGTGATTGTGTATTTGTAGTTCATAAATGGAGAAATGGAAAATTATAGGTCATTTTCTCAAATGGCCATTTAAATGATAATTGAAATTGAATGACCAGGCACAGTTAAAAGAATAAATATTAGAAGGTTATATTTAAGAGATAAATTAAATGTAATATTTGTAAATTGATGGATTGAATGTAGTAGAAAGGAATTTTATATAGTTGCTCTATAACACATCCTCTCAGAAAAAAACTAGAGATTTATGTGCTTATTTTGTTATCTGCATCGTCATTTGGTATTTTGATTTAGACTGAGTAATAATTTGCATATTAGAAGAATGTACCAGCAGATTACGTGCAGGTTCGAGACTCTTCTCAATATTTATAAAAGTAATCAAAATTGAACACGGTTACTTTAATATCAAAACAATATTTACACACAAATTCATTACAAGCTAATTTGTTATGCATTTTGTCAATGTGCCATGTCATGAGTCATGCGTCATGCGAGTTTTCATTTCCATTTAAATTTTATCGGAATAAATATCTGAACTTTTGAATTTTTAGAAGAGTTTTGTGAAAGTGAATATTTGTTTTATACTGCTATGTATATTAAGGACTGACTATAGATACGCATTCCAATTTGTCCAGGTTGTGATCATTTAGGGCCTAAATGTCCCATTATCAGCCAAACAAATTGAAACAGAAAAAAGGAGGGAGCAAATCAAGTGTGACAAAGAAAACTTAAGCAAAAAATGGGCACCTGCCAGTAGGAAATTTTACCACTGAACCTAGATTGCCGCAAATATTTTGTATTTATAAATCTTGAAATTTTGGATTCCTGATTCTTGATGCAATTAACTGATTTCCTTCACTGTATTCTTTGTTTTTTTTGAACATTTTTGCAGCAAAAGAGCTGAAAAAAATATATGTAGCTCCCTCATTGCCGTTTAAATAGCTAAAAGTACTCTCTTTCTCCCCCTCCCCCCTGCGAGTATGTTGGCACTGAATGCGTGTTTCTTTCAAATTCTCAGGCTATAAAATGAGTAAAGAGATAATAAGAGTCATTAAATAAACCAAATGATAAACCAATACCTTTTTTTATAGCTTAGACTTTAAATATTGGCGTTTGGTATATTTTCCGCAAACGGCCTTAGTTGGAAATTTAGTACATTGGGACAATTTCGTAAAAATTTTGTTGCCATTATTTAATGTGCAATATGACCTATTCTATGATATTTTTATAGCCTTTCGTTGACGAAAGACACATACTAAATATTCACCAAAAGCTGGTTGCATGGCTCCTTGACGGTGGTTTTGAACTGTGGTATAAAAGCAGTATAGGAATTCTCTCTTACAGTTTAGAATATATTTCGAGACTTTTTTCTCCCTGGTGTGAGGAAAAAGTTCAATTCCAAGCTCCAATTCCTAAAACTTTTAATATCACTTATGACTGATTGTTACTCACTAGCTATCTGTTCTTTATAACCATTCACTAATAGGTAATTTTTTATACTTATATCATTTATCCATATTCAGCCAGAATTGAGTACTTCGTTACCATTTACATATATATGTGTGATCGTGACATGGGAAGACAAACGGGACAAACAAAGTGGAAGCGGACGACAATACTAACGAATGAATAGGACGGCCACAAATACTACAACGGGGGTTCCTATATGATAAGTTAGGGTGATCTTTGCTTGATTTAGTTATAGTTTGCCTTCCCTTGATATCTTATTATGATAAAGATGTTCCTTGTAAAAGAACAACAATTTAGTGTTTTATTTATTAATATCGAAAATATTTAATTAAACATGTCAAATTTAATTATTCATTGACAACTGCCGTAAGTCTTAAACTTTTTGCTTTGAAAATAAATTTTAGCCAGCCCATAGGTTCACTTCATATTTACTTAAAAAGCACATAAAAGAACTTTCATGTAAGTAAATGTGAGTGAAGTTTTTGTCTACAAAGTCAACATTAAGATTGCTGACACAAATGATGAACATATTTCTGAGTGTCTCTTGTTTGTTCTCGATAAGTAGAACAAAAGAAAAATGAAGGAAACATGAAAGTTATTTAAAATGAACTGAATGTGGTCTTGCCACAAAACTTAAGAAGTGCTTACAGACTGCGCTGAAAATATTATTTAAAAGAAAGACAGTTTCCAGACGATATACGAATAAAACAAAATAAAAATAATGTTTATTCGTACACATATTTAAAGGAGAAAACCAGTACAAAATAATTTTGAGTTGTCTACTGCACTGATAACTACGGCAAAGAAATATGTTTAGAAATATCAATTGTTGTATTAAACGAGACAGTTAGTAATTATATCATAAATGAATTATTGTTATATTAAAAATAACATTAAATTAAGAACACAATTTTCCTGAAAAAAATTTTTCAACCTAAGACTGTGCAAATACAAATATAAAATATAATGATCCGGAAATACAGCATTTGTCTCTGTGTGATTCTGTTATACGAATACTTCACAATAAAATTTCCTTTCATAAATGGTGCAATATCGCTTTAATTTCTCTACTTCTTCGTTCGTGTAAAAGGCTGATTTTTATAACTCCGTCAGCATCAGTTTCAGCATATTTCGAAACTCGCACCAATTTGACTTAATTCATTAATTTCACTGCAGATATCTCCGCAAAATAGCAGCGCACCAGCGGCAGACAAATATTTTCAGCTCTTTGTCCTCACGGAAATCCTTGCTCCAATGACAATGAGCTGCAAAATTTGAAGTAGTTTTCTTTTGGCTGGGGCCTGTCTGCCTTTTTGTTACCTTCGTGTCCAGGAATTTAATAATTTAGCTTCAAGCATTTATTAGTCAGAAATTGTATTGTGAAGAGAAAATCAGGACAAAAATTTAAGCTCCTTTGTTATGCTGCACGTAGTGAGCGATCAATTTGTTTAATATTTTTTCAATGACCGTGAAGTAAATGAAATACCAAAGTAGTATTGAATTGAATTTAGGAAATTTATCGGTCAGCCGCGAAGGCGAACAGTCATGAAAATAGTGACATATATATTTTTCTCTCATTTCTTTTCCTAACACCACGTGCGCAAACCTAAAAACTGATTTATTGGTATAAAACCCCCCGACACTATCTTTACGGGGAACAAGGGCTTTACCCTCAAGCCACCAAAACGCAAAAAGGAAAACTATCAAACTATTTGTAGTAACCGATGAATATTAATAGCCCCGCAAAATATCCCAAATTTGACATAATAAAGTCTAGTAAGAAAAAAAACGCTGGGTTCAATGTATTTGCTAAAAACATAGCGTTGAACTCAATTAGGTAAAAAATGCGAAACATTGAAATATTTCGTGATTGCAGTTTGTTGGTACCAGTAAAAAACCAATATATTACAGATACGGTTCTTGAAGCAAAAGATTTTAGAGGAATGTGTTTTATATCTATTAACTGCATAAATCACTCAATTGCAGTAAAGGTACGATCTACGACCGAAACCTAATATCAACACAAGAAAGTGAAATACTCGATGATTTGAAATCTCAAGGCGTAACGCATGTGCACAAATTTACTAAAAAATTTGACGACCAAGTCGCACCTACTAGTATAATCGTCGTGACTTTCGACATTTATCAGCCCCCGAGAACCCGTTGCATGTAATAAATTATGTATTCAACACTATTTCCCCATTCCAATGAGGTGCAAGACATGCCATAAGCTTGGCCCACACCACCAAACATTCTGAAGGTGTTCTCGCCTGGATAGGATACAACTTATCACCCCCTCTAACTCCAGAACCTGTGATCGCACAATATTCACCAACTGCTTTGGATTACACTCCGTTTCATCCCCTGACTGCAAAGTAGAAACAATTAAAATATATTATAAAAATACAAATCACTAACTAACAATTACACCTAACTACTCCGAAATAGTCAAGAACCAACCAAAGAAAGAACAAGAAAACAAACACGCAAACCAAACAAGTTTCTCAGATTCCACTCTCATAAAAACGACCCAAATACACCCCACTAAAAATATCAACAGCCAAGTCACCAATTTATAATCTCCCGCCAACACAACAACTCCACTCTCTAATTACATTCCACCCTTTATTACCCAATCAAATGTCAGCTTCACTTAGCATTCCAACAATATTCCAACATTCATACATTAAACCAATTTCTGATACTACACAAAAAACTCTACCTCCTTCATCTTTCTCCATAAATTGTCACCTTTTCATTGATAAATTTTTATACAAAGTGTCAAAAATAATCGCAATAATATAAATGATATAACTGATGACTCCTCTTAAAAATAATACACGCTTCTCTATAAGAACATGAAATGGAAGTGATAGCAACGATATTGAATTGAAGTTTTTTCTATACTATCCACCAGAAGTGGCATCACACATTTCTTTTCTTGAGAATACAAAATGCGACTACTTGATTCTGGTCTAATATCTGGCTAAAGATTCAATCGAATATTCCTCATCCGATTATATATCAAAAATACTGTCGGGTACTTCACCAGTTTGAGAACAATATCAGTGCAGCTCGCTGAAATATTGAAATCAAACTGTTACAACATGAGTATATTTGTGAGTGATTCCCCGCGGCATACCCACTAAAATCTCTTTAGATTCTTTAACTTCATTGATTTTAGCATGTCATAAATTATTAATTCCTCAACTCTCTGAGTATACACAGTTCATCTAATATTCGCATTAGTTTCAGACCATGTAGAGGGAGAATGATTTGAAATAGGTTCGAGTTGTAGTGATTCTGCAAGTACTTATTTGTTTAAGCTACAATGTCCTGCCATTATATTAATAAATATAAATCGTTCCGCTTCCCACACAAAAAGCTTTATTAAAATTCGGTGGGTGAATGCATTGGAAACTGACAGAATTGAAATCCACAAAACAGAGAGTCACGTCAGTTGCATTTTTCAAAGTACTGAAACTCATTTGCAGCAGCAGAGGTGATAAATCTTTGCCGTTTCGAACATTTGATAAATTTGAACTAATCATGCGTGCATTTAATTGGCAATAACTCTTCAAACACATTCAAAGTACTCATAGAAGCAAATGCAATTAAATAGATCTAGGAATGTAGGTTGTGTATAGGCGGGCAGTAACAAAGTGCATCCAACAGAAAATGAATACGTCATATTAAAGGAAGAGTCACCAGCAGAAACCGTGTGAAATTTTATAATATCTACTCTTAAGTACAATTTGTTCGGGGTAAAAGCAGTCTTCCTGGTATTAAATAGAGTGGCATGCCTAGCGGAAAAATCCACAAATTAGCCAGTCAAGTTTCGAAGAACTTACTCACTTACTCGAACTAACCAAACCAAAAAATGGGGATCGTGAGTAGATCAAAATCATAAATATTTCATCTGTTGTCAGAGATGCGCTTATTAAAAGATAGTTCAACCTTATAAGAGCTGTCTCTTTTCTACTTGTCGTACCAATGCAATTACATGTCCTGATAATTTGCCTAAAATATCCAAAGCACCAAAGTCATAAATCAAATTCGGCAAAGAGTGACAGTGGCTCATAAAATACCAATATAGTGATGGGATACTGTTCATATAACAGCACAAGCCGCGTTCCGTATACCTCGTTCACTGCTTCAAGGCCCGTACACCTTCATTAGAAGGTCAGCTACTATTCTAGCGACTAGGATAGCTAGTCTCCGAGCTTTTACAGACCTATATTAACGATAATAGATTTCGTCTTTATATGCAGCAGAGCACCTATGCAGCAAAAAGTAAATAAATGCATCCTTTTGTTCGTAAGAGTTATTTGCTGTGTCATATTGATCAATAAAACTTGCAGTTATACCCAAACCATACAAAGGATGGGTTTCCCCACAACTCACATCTACTAAAGCGGATGTACTGATGAACAGTTTCACATTTGAGAGTTCCAAAATAGAACAATTACAGTCGTCAATCATCAGTTCCTTCTTATCTTATGGACCGGATTGTAGTCGGCCTATGGAAAAGATGGCGCCACCGCTATCGAATCAATTTTGCATATCGTGAATACCATTTTGAAAAGATTGTTGTCAAATTTACCAGTAGCCGACTGCGTCGATCATGTTTAGTTGGCATTGGAGCAAACCTTCTCAATTTGCAAACAAATGCACTTCCACCAGGACAATATACCACCAGATAAGTATCCTGTCATCTTGGAAAAATTAAGTGCATTCCGCTACGTAATGCTCATGTCTGATGGTAGATGTAGGTTGCGAGGTGGTGATGATTGAATTAAAAAGTAATCAATCAAGTCAAGAGTGATTACTTAGAAGGCCTCGGAAAATTTTAATCTTCGGAGGTATCGAAAAAATTGAGAATCATTAGTCCAAATGTAAAGAGCTGAAAGGACAATACAAGTATCTGAAGAAATACTTTGTCCCAAAAATTCTAGTTTTCTTGCCCAGGTCGACCCTCGTATTTATTTTTATTTGTATTTAAGCAATTAATATATATATATATATATATATATATATAGATATATATATATATATATATATATATATATATATATATATATATATATATATATATATATATATATATATATATATATATATATATATATATATATATATATATATATATATATATATATATATATATATATATATATAGATATATATATATATATATATATATATATATATATATATATATATATATATATATATATATATATATATATATATATATATGGCGAATTTCTATTGGGAATGAAGCTACGCGCTAAGTGTGGAAGTACGTGGAGACACGGTCAATTAAAATGTATGTTTCTCTACCAGTGACTAAACAAATTTTTCCAAATCCCATTTACCCAAAAAATTACTATACAAATCAGACAGATGTTAGCATTAAATTTCAATGCCCTAGTCTCCTAAACTTACACGCACGCATATTATTTCAATATAATCGCAGCACATTTCAATATAATCGTCTTATCATCTAAGCATTTTTATATACCTAGGGTATCATGTGTGTTTGGTGACCCTAAACATGTAAACATATGGAATATACTAGGCCACAAGGCAAAGACATTAAGGTAACATATTAAATGGCAACATCAAACCATGACAAAAAAAGAACCTACTTTTATTACAATGGTTGATTACATGGTCTGAAAAAAGTTAACATTGAAATCATTACCCAAAAAAGCGAAGCCGATTAAAGATCACGTTGCCGAGCAAATATATTTTTTGAGCAAAAATATTTTTTGAAAATGAGGAATTGTTAAATATATTATTATAAATTTGAAAATGTGGCATAATTGCATTGTAAACAAGTTTTAATTGAACTAAAAAGGGGAATTACATACTCCGCAAGGAATTTAAGATTTTAGTCAATTAAAAGAAGGTTTTTAGCTGGATTTAAAAATACAAAAAAAAATAATTGAATGATTCATCAGTGGTGAATCATAAGCAACTAAGATCGGTTTATCTTTTACTCCGGTTATTTAATCAGCCTAAAGTGATAACTTGAAATAAGTTGATTTCAGACTGTATGGAAAAATCTATACAGAATATGTTAAAGCAATTTAGTCACAAAACTATATATCTCAACTTTATGGTGGCGCTACCTGTTACATTACTAGCAATCCTACTTTGAATACTTCAACAGTTTTGGAATTTTGAAGTGCTCAATACTGGTTTTGGACGCCACTGCTATTCTAGAGCCTTCAGTCCGCAATCCCATATCACTCGAATGATAGGTTTTCTTAGATTTACTCCACTAGTTGTATTTTAGTTTCCTGCTTTCCACATTCGACAAAATAAAAGCCGAATGTACTCATTATGATCACGTATTCCAAATTTCCTCAAGTCCGGTTACCTTATGAAACTTTTCTTCTTAGTATCGCACAACAATTATCAGTTGCAGCTCATCTTCATCACATTTTTACCCTAACTTTGTGAACCCTTTTCTCTCCATATTCTGCGGCAACATGTGAGATTCATTTCAGTTTATTTTAAGTAATTTCGAAGAATAGTAGAATAATGGCTGCCAAATTTTGAGTAGTAGAAAATGCCCTTCTTGCTTTTAGGACAGCTTCTTGCGAACACCACATAAATTTGTTTACTGGAACTGTGTAAATTATTTTTGTCATTCATATCCATGAATGCGAGAATGTTATTAAAAATATATTTGCGTCATTTATTAAGGATGTTCAGAGTTTTGAGACATAAAAAAAATAACACCCATATCAGATTCAAATATTTCTTTGTTACGACTTCACTAATTTCATATATGTTATTGTAATTGAGAAGAAATTACCGATGCCATTCGAAATTACCGAATTTTCAGTGTGCCTCCCAATCAGAGTCGACATTTCCATGAATGATTATATTCTCGTATAAAAGCTGAAGTCTTTCCAACTTTCCCATTTCACATACACATCAGGAACAAGCCACATGAAAATATTAGCATACAAGTACAGATGCTGTGATCAGACAAATTTCTAATAATTGTTTTAAAATATCATGGAATAATTTAAATTTAAAAACCTTTTAATTATTTACAATTCGATTTCGCCAAATGTAGCAATTCAAAAAGTCTTAAAGAAAGGGAAGAAGGAGGTCTGTTTAATAAAATGTAAATCAGAATCTGAAAATAATGCTCTTTTGTTGGCGATGTTTTTCTTGCCAGTCATTAAACTCAAGATATCGCAGGAAGTTTACAAGATAAATGAGGTTTGCAGAGCTTCTATTGTTACTACATAGATTAAAGGCATGTTTACCTGGCATATTGACGGCCGGAGCAACACAATGCAAGAGTTGGAATTGTAGGAATTGGCATCTGCCTGGATATGGTATTTAATTCTGACCTTTTCTCCATTGTGATTTGTGCTGAAAAGGAAGGAGAGAAGGAAGAGCACATTTTTAGTAATCCAAGTAAACTATTTTTAGTAGGTCCCAGTATTAGTTTTCATTTGCAATTCTTTTGTTGTGATCCTACGAAAAGGAAATTATATGCAAACAATTACCAATTGTTAAAAGGAAACGACAAATCAATATATTATTCATATATACAATTTGATTTTAAGTAGTTTGTTTTTATAGTATGTTTTGCTACGTTTTTTGAAGGCGGCTGACTAAAAATTATAGAAGTTCTTTAAACATTTACGGATTCGGTTTAAGTAAAAATGTCTAATCAAAATATATGCGTTCAACCATAATAAATATTCAATATTTTCTATGGTTGAAACGAATTTTAGAATTTAATTCTACCACACATACAGCAACTATGCAAAAAGTGTCTAAGACATATATTCCAACAATACTTTCATAAAAACTCAGACAATATAAATATTTTTAAGTTGTTTCTTAGAGTTAACAATATCGGTTTATAGTATTATGGACCCATATGCAACCATGAGAATATTTGATTAATATTGGTGTTGTTGTTAGAAAACTACCTGATATCCTCGAATTCAATAATTGAGTTACTTATTGAAGAATGTGATTATATTTGTCTATATAAGGTTGTGAAATAAGCAAATATATTCATTATACTACTCTCTACTATATGTTTCAGTGTTCAAATTAAATCTATAAGGAAATTGATAAAAATCACTCCCTCAATACTTTGTATAATAAATTTGTATAATAAATTTGCATATAAATTTAAATGTGGTCCTACGATTATTATTGTAAAGTGAATACAATTATTACCATAATATTCTTACATAAAATTAAAAATATATTGGAAATACAATATTAGAAATGGCTGACCCTCAAATAATTTAAGATTCTTCGAAATTTTAATGCAACTGTCATTTCTAAAATGATTGACGAATAAATCAGAAATGGTACTTAAATAAGCAAATATTCCAAGTATACGATTATAATTGACATTAAGATTTTAATTTACGCAGTATTCTTTTTGTTAATTCATTTTAAAAGTGACTATTTGACATATTGATTAAATATGACTGAATCGCTTTAGGGTCATTGAGGCTTAAAGATACGTGGAAAGTGCAAGAGACTGACATTTTCTATCTATTCTATTCTAGACAATCACATTAATCGATTATATGATAGGTTCAGGTTCCTACGTTTTCCTCGATTTTTTTTGGAATTTAAGTAGGCCGGTAACCATTCTATGTTCCCAATATTATGCTGATCTATTATATTAAGGCTCAAATACAAATTATAACGAAAGAAACATTGAATAAATTTTGATATGAATTAAACTAGCTAGAGCTGAAAGTTTGGCATTTATTCAAAATATTTAAAAACAATTAATTTAAAATTCTTATATTCCCACCTTACGTTAGCAACACTAAAGGAATTATTATAATAATTAATATAGACATGCAGAGGTGTGACTGGACATACTGTATCGACATTGACTTTTGACAGCTTTACAAATCGTTTACATAAAATAAATCTGATTATCTGTATATAAATATATTATATTTACCTCTCAGCTTCAAAGAAATTACAAAGTTGAAAATTTTGCAAAATGAAAGTATTCCTTCCTTCCATCCTTCTGGAAAGTCAGGTGATAATTTAAATGGTAAATTGGCTTAGGAAGCTCTGTTTAGAATAAAGCAAAATATTGATTGTATATTTTGTTAAGCTCTTTACGAACATTTAAATATTCCTGCATAAGCGAAACTGGCAACAGGCATCATAGGATATCCTTCTGGATTGGCAGTTGACGAGCTGGTGTGTTACAAGATTATTTGCTGCCTGTGAGCCTTCTGCAGTTGAATCTGTAAACTCTGTTAAAACTCTCAAATTGAATAATATATTTATTTGCTGTGCATTGGAAAATTTCGAGAACATGTGTGTTCATATCATTCGAAATAGATTCATTAAATTCCTCTGAGGAAGAGGACGAACGGCAAATTTGATGAATATGTGGACAGAATTGTAGAGAGATTTCTATGAAATAATTGGTATTGTAAATAAGTACACTGCAAATATAATTAAAAATATTTCAATACTTCTGATGGAGTCAGCTGTAACTCTCTCTTTCTTCGGAAACTACTATTTTCAGTCGACAGTTACAATTGTTTTGGACTCACTGCAATAATTCATTAAATGGACTCAAGATCACAGAAAAACTACCGTACACAATCATCAATAGCATGACCACGATATGTATGAGTTTATCTGGATAACTATAACGGAAGTTCGCTAAAAGAGGGGCTAACTACCTCAAATGCTGTGGAGAACTCTCTATCTCTGTCTGTCTCTCTCTATCTATCTATCTCCATTAAAATAGAAGATATCTTTTAACTCTGCGTTCTTTAAACTCTGTAATATAGATATTGATTTGTTGGGCAACTGATTTTAAGGTAATTACACATTATTAGTACTGTTATAGAAAAATCCTTTTATTATTATTGATGCTCTTACGTTAAAATAAGTAGACAGTCCCCTTTTTTCAAATATATTCTCAACTGAAAGTAAGATACACTCCTAGGCAAAATAATAGACACAACTTGACCTCTGTTAAAATGAATTCGTGACTATTTAATGAGATTTATTAAAAAAAAAATATTTACACAAGAATTTTATTTTATTATTATGCCCATAAATTTATTACAAGAAAAGTCAAAAGAAGTAGCAAACAAAATTTTCTCCAGTTCTTTTTCAGGTATTCATTAATGCACTTTTTTCTTGGTCAAATGAATTGACACAATCAAAGTTTTTTTCAACTATATTGAATTAAAGACAAAAAAATTTACTTTATTATTTAGTAATGAATGCTGCCACCTTCTTTACTAATGACTTCAAAAAATTTGCTCCTTTGAAGAATAGTTCAGAGTACTGAGGTATTCCCCCGTAATCTCGCACCATGCGACTTTAATTGCTGCTTTTAGTGGCTCCTTATCTTCAATAGTATAGAAAGGACTCTTGTGGTTCATTTTGCTCTTTTTTGGCTCCATTGGTATGATTTGTAGTTGGGTTGTATGGGGATTGTGGAGTAAAAATGTAGAAATAAGTGAAAGGAATGTATGTGAATGTAAGAATTGTAAATATATTTTGCTCCGTATAAAAAATCGGAGGAATAAGTCGGACAATGTTTAAGTTTTGTTAAAAATTTTGGTATAAATGTGTATGCATAACTTTAGATCTATTAACGACTTTTGGAAGCAACATATGGACATTATAAAGCCAACTGCCAGAATTGGGATTGATCAGCGAGAGGATACACACACTTTCGATATAGGGAACTTACGGGTCTAAAATTAAAATTAACTTAAACTCGTATTGATGCTATGGTAATTGACAGTAATGTACATGGGGCCCATAATAGTGTGTGTGGAAAATATGGGGATCATACAACTACTGCCACGCCTACAATTACCCAAAAATTATTACTGGGCTCTTATAGAAGATTAATCAACGAAATTTCACACAAATGTTACGCGTCCTAACATTAAACACCACACAAAACATGGGAGGGTTTATTTTTACAACCACGCCCACCATTGACACATTTTTATAACTTAGGAGCAATACAATATTTTGGGCGAATTTTTATATTAGTACAAGAAATTGGAGTGATCAGATAGAAAACACACCTCCCTACCATATAATGAGCTTTGGGGACCCCATTTAAAGTAACTCTATCTATGATTCTTATGATGATATATGAAAAGAAATTGGTACAAATAAACATTAGCTCCGTACTAGCGTGCATGCCAAACATGGTCAGATTGTTATATTCAATATTTAGCAACGAAACTTCATACGGAGGGTCAGAGGACTAATATAAAACCCCACCCTCCATTGACCTATGCCAAATGTTTGGACCTGATTTTATAGGAATTAGTATATTGCCGCTTTAAAGCCATCACAAGAAATGGGGACGATCAAATAAAGGACACGATTCCCTCCATTATAATCAACTGAGAGGACCCTACCGAAAATCACTTTAAATATGGATGAATAAAACATCGCCATTGTTTATCTCGGACGCAGATGTAAGGTTAATATTATGCCGACTCATACCTGAACATATTCAAAATACTCGTAATAAAAGACTTTGCTCCAGAGAAAGAATTTTTGTCTCATACAGCTGGAAATTAGACGAAAACCATAATTACCTAATCAAAGTGTTGAGCTTACAATTCAAATAGGTTCCCTAATAATAAATTAAAGTTCTGACATGATTTTTCGTGAATAAACGCTGAGCCAGAAAATATTGCCGAAACTCGCATTATTTGTGATAAAGCAAATGTGACCTAGAGGATAATAATAGTATGGGTGATTCAGAAGCAGGTTATAATTAAAATTTTAAATAATATACATTGGCTTTTAGTAAACTAATGAAATTTTTATTGTAGTATGATATTGCACCGCAAATTGTATACATAAAAAATTATATCGTTCAAATGAACCTTGCAAGCTTAAGTTGGTTGGTTTGTTGGTGATAGTGGCTGATACACATCTGCCCAATACGTCTCACAATAGGTGCTGTAGCGCCGTTTCGATACCACTTCCTCACCGATTAATGGGATTATGATAGAAGCTAAACCCACCTCTTAGGTAATATATTAATTTCTTCAGACTTACCTCCGAGCAGGCCGATAGGTAATTAAGAAAGAACTCTCCCAGAAGCCCATACCTTGTCCTTGCCAAAGCCGGCTACTCGCAAATGTCATGGAAGAGTGTTTCTTTCTGGTTTAAGTCCCTACAGCTTCTGCAGTGGTTGTTGAAGGGGATACGCAGTCTCCCTGCATGAATACCCACGCACCACTGCCTAGTGTAAACTGCCGTGAGCTTTGCAGTTTCTCTGTGATCCCTGTTAATTAATTAGTGTGTTCTACGCGCATTGTATGAGGGCGATGTGACATTTGACAGGATGTTAGCTAATTCCACCTACAATATGTCAGCCGAAAACATTGCAGGTACTCTCTCTTTACGACCCCCAGGGGATAGACTTCAGTAGTTTTGATAAAATTATTATTGCTTTTCTTTTTATTACATAGCGGTATAAATCTTAAGGTATTTCATTAATAACGAAACTGTCAGAAGTGATCTGGTGGGCTTGTCGTCTTAATTTTTTCTTTACCTAACCTCAAAGAAAAAGATTCAACAGTGTATCATTATGTCTTGGTAAGCAATTTCTAATCCCGGAACGTGAAATGACGCTCCCCAAGAATTTCTTATAGACTACATTGTTTCCCGAGTAGCTTTTGGGATTGTTGAGAGCACACATCCTCCATATCAATTGTTGGCAAAACAATTGTCATCGTTCCCGATAATGTGACAGATAATAATTAAACTAATTGTTGGACATTTGAAGATAGAAAAAAAAGACACAGATATCGAAAAATTGAGCAAAATTGTGAGACACTTACACAACAAATTCTGTTAAACCACCAAAAATGCACAAAGATCCCGCACTGAGTGAAATCTGTTCTTACTGTTGGTACCAGTTGGTTAAGGTTGATGTTTACACCCACCTTATCCATAGGCAATGAAAAGAAAACTTTCTTAAATAATAAATTGGCAATCAAAGCGAAGGTATGCTAAACTTTCGTTTCAAATTTATAAGTAAAGTCTAAAGAATCGAATATGAATATGCGAAATAGTTTATAAAAAGATGGAAATAAGTATAGACTATTTTCGTTCCTGAATTTAACCCTGCTCGCAATATTTAAATATTTAGATTCTCTTTTCATTGTTTAAAAAACATAACATAAGCGCAGTAAAACGTTGATGAATCTAAAATAAGACTTTTACCAGTGGAATGCTGACAGAAAATGTTTTTTAATTCAAATTTCTGCGTAAATTGAAAGGTACATCTTAACTTTAAAATAATTGCGCCTTACTAATGAAACGAATACACTGCCAGAATAAATTCTGTTATTCATCCCTTTGGCAGTGAAGTTTGGTTGGAGCAGTATTGACACATTTCACATATGATGAAACTAGGCGGGAAATAATTTCTGTGTTTAAATTAACAAGTGCAAAGTCTTAAATGAGAGAAATTGAGGATCTGGAACATATGGAACACTAATGTGAAATATTTCTGTAGTGGATGAAATTGTCAACGATATTACAATTATTTCATATTCCTATTACACCGAATATAGTTTACTCTTCCATAATTCAAGAAACATCTTACTAGATAGTTCATTTGTGCGTTTGTGAATTTCTCGTATATATTCAATTAGCTAACTTAGCTAAAAATGTTCTTGTCCCTTCAACTTATTTTCATTTACTGCTCGTATTTTCTCTGAGTTTTAGTGTGATATTCATGAAATGCATAAAAAAATTTATTCAATTCCGTGTTCAAGTATTTGACCAGATTCCACTAAAAACAATCGATAACTTATGCCAAACAAGTAAACTATTTCCAACGAAATTGCTGTCATTTTCTATGGCTCCAATTTCTCTATTTATAACGGAAACAGCAAAAAGGCGTATACTCGATATGTGAATAGTTTAGTAAATCATAAAACTGAACAGTTTCAGATAACATTCTCAACTACTTGTAGTATCCCAAACAGTGTCAAATTGATGAATTATTCAATTACAAATATTTCTGTTCTGCTTGCAGAACCTTGTCTGTCGTTGACCCCAAACATGGATATAAACGAAAGTTTAAGGACACTCTCCAGTACTTAGAAATACTTATACGACTGACATGTTTTGTGCCGTTTCTCGGAATTTTATGCTTTAGCGGATTTACACTGTGTTTCAATTAGAAATGAGAAGAGGACATTAAATCTGGGCACTCCCCTTGTCTTTGCGCTTGGGCTGTTACTGAGGGGTATGGAAAATTAATTCATGAGCTCGTTTTCTGCCTTCAAAAATATTTAATTTGCATATTTGGAATCATTACAGTTATTTAATGCATTTGAAATTAATGCGTGTTTATCGCACAGGTTTAGTAATGAATTAAGGCAACACAGTTAATATATTTATTGATAAAAATTATTTTCATAATTGAATAAAGCAAAGTAGATAAAAATGATTACTCTACGATGGAAAATAAATTTTTGTAGATTTCAAAAAGTCCAAATCCATATAATTTTGATAATAATGTAAAATGTTTTTGTCTGTTTTTTTCACTCGCATTATTCTAATTGTAAATTACTCTGAATAATTTTCCAGCTGCTAGTGAATCATATATCTGATATTTTTAATAAATTTCGAGCTAAGTAATAAAGGATTTTTAGTTTTCACTTACCTTGGGCAAGTCTGCAACCCGCGATCCCAAGTTTGGTAGACTAGAGACAGGTCCACAAGACCACTGAACCTGCCCTAAAGTGTGATGCGTTATAAAAAATGTAAATAAATAAATGAAAAGTAATTAAAACTTGACTCTCACTGATCTCGTAATTTTCCAGAATTTTGTAATATGATATAAAATTGTGTTAAACCAGTCCTCTACATTTAGTAAAACCGGGCTGCATAAGCAATATCATTAAATCATAAACATATGTATACGCTAAAGGCCAACATTTTGTGAGCGTATTCTCCCCAGAAGGTAATCTAACAATTAAAATCCACCCCGTTTATACAACTATCCCCAGGTTTATGTGTGCTAATGGTACGAGCCAACCTGCGTGCTCTAGTTGTAAAAATGTTAGTCTTACAGTCGGCTGATCGCATATTACAATCCTATTTAGGTCATGGCTGCGAAACGATTCTTTCAATATTATTTATTTCCAAGTTAAAAACTTCATTACTCCAAAGGTGTAAATTTAATGATATTAATATAGAAAATCTCAATTTTCAATTGTGTTATTTTTGAGCAAAACCAAAAATTTTTCCTTTTACTCGTATGAAATGAATAGTTCATTTAAAACCGAAACAAATTTAAGTACAATGTACTCAGACGTATGTATATATATGTAAGTAAACTTGTGCCAATAAAATATAACATACTTGGCTACCAAGAATGGTAGAGAAGAAGATTGCGCATTGCGCAGGTCCTTTATTATTTTCTTTCTGAGTTTGACATTTCGTTGCTTGGCTGTAACTTCACAGTAGTAATAACTACATACTGCGGATACTCTTAAAAATAATTAAATAAATTAGAGAGTAAAGAGACAATTGTGAAAAATGAAATGTGCGGTGACAGGTTGTAATAACTGGAATGGGCGTAAAGCGTCCAAGTGCATTTTTTCCTTTCCTTCTGATGCGACTATTTGGAAAAAGAGGATAAGTTTCTGCCGGCGAAAAAAAGTTTTCAATCCGAAGACCAGATTCATTTGCATGCAGCATTTTACAAGTGTTGACTTTGCAAATAGCTTGAATTATCAAATGGGTAAAATATAGCATTGATATTCTGCAATTCTTCCAGGCTTCACTACACGGATATTGTTGAACCGCGGCGTTTGTATTCTTCATATAATTTTATGCTTCACTGGAGCGCTATAAGACTAGTGACATTGCATATTCTATGCTTGTACACTTTTGCTTAAGACCGTTAAACGTCGATTAAAGAAAAACACAGCTGCCAAGTGAGTGAGTTTTTCACCTCATGAATATTCAAATTGACAGTAAGTCTAAGCACAGCAACCAAATGAGTACACAAATGAAATCATGAGAGATGTTTCGGAATAAATTGTTTTTAAAAACGGATTGGGAGTGACCCCATAATGAGAAAATAAAAAAGAAAAACTCTAAAAATCTTCATTAAAACTGTGGCTATGAAATGAAAAAATGCACGTATATTTTTATTTTATTTAATTAATTAATTTTTCGACCAATGCTTGAAATTATTAGAACGTTTTGTTTATTAAAATATTCTTCGATTATACCCGCATATGTTTAAAAACATGTAGAACCATTCCTTGCGATTTCTACACACACTTATATTCGTCTGTTGAGGCAAAAACTCTCTATAAACTCTTTATAGAGAGTATTTGGTTGAGGTCTCGTTTCCATGGATTAGTGTCTTCCTAATGGGTAAAGGTTAACCGAACTATATTTGATCGAAATACTTCATAGCCGTTCGTGTAATGTCGAATAAGTACCAAATGCAGTAGGTAAGGTAGGCAGAATAATGAACACCACAAATATTTAAGTTCGATAATTCGGTCCTTATCTGGAAGAGATGTGAAGATGAAGTCCTTGTTCCGAGAATTACTGGAACATTTTGACGGATTATTTTATTTGAAAGCCAAACCATCAAAAAGCTTACAATTGTTGTAAATTTTTGCGATTTCATTTTCTGAAACATTGTGACAGCACAATGAAAATTCATTGGAAATTCACTTAATTCGTAATTCAAGAAGCGCAAAATGTGAACTTCAGATTTCTAAAATGTTTTTTCTTTGAACTTCAAGAAAATGTTCAGAGTTGAAAATGCTAAGATATTAAAATCCAGTTCTTAGAAATATGTTTGGGCATCTATTTTTGGATATACGTAACTGGATGCCATTTTATTGTGACTTCAAAACACTGCTTGTACAATTGTTAATTGTTATGCCATGCATTTTGAGTACTGCAGTAGGAAAACTTTTTCGTGCTTTACAGTATCATATTTGCTCAGTACCATAAAGTGGCATAAATTTGCGTCATTGATACAAAAGCACTTAAATTTATAATTATAAGATGGCGGCACTTTTATATATTCTGCACGCATTGAAAAATGCAGTACATTGTAGTCTCACTCCATATTTCATCACTAACTTGGCGATTATATAAGTCTGTCACTTGCTGGCATGCATATATTGTGGTATAAATTGCAATGACCTTTGCATGTGTACTGGTAGTATAAATACCATTGAAAATAACATAGAAAAGTTTAATCCATTGCTTCACTTAGTCTGCATCGAATAGTGTTTGAGAAATTTGATACGCTTGTAATTAAATAAAGAATTTGGCGATGGCATCCGAATTTATTTATTTCAGACAATAATTTCCAGCATTTTAATTAGATTAGGAGCCGTAGTGAGTAAACATGTTTGAGAAGATTGCAGCCTTCCTTCAAATATTAAATGATGAAGGAGTCCTGGTTTTATGCAAATAATCTGACTTTCTCTACAATGAAAGACTCCGGTCAGTTGGGGGTCTTATACAATTCTAAATTTTCATACATTCATTCATTAAAGCTACTCACTATAACTACTTTAGTCAAATTTTCAACATATTTATATTTAGATCAATTAAAATTTTTATTTACAGTATAGATTTTTTGTCTAAGGAATTTTAATAACTTCCTAAAGTTTTTAGTGATGAAAGAACTTCGTTCGCAAATAAATTAGATACGTTAAAAAGTTTCTAAATTTAATTGGTTTGCGCAATTTTATTAAGTCATCCCCCAGGGATAATGTAGGAATGCACGTCGACTTGTACGAACCTCCACAAAGGAAATAGCCAAAAATTTTAATTTCCGGCCACAAGGAAATTTTAATTATATTTAGCTTAAGTTTGCATATTTAGTGAAATGATTTTGTGCTCCAAATGCACAAATCCAATTGTCTTATATTTTCAATTTGGCAGATTCTTTATATGTTTCTTTAAATATTCTATCTTTATAGAATAATCCTTGCCCACAGTCACAAGCTTTTCTCTGCATACACGTAGAAAGTGACCAACATCGATAAATTTTAGATGCATGTAGTCAGAAACTTTTGTTCTGTTTCATATATTCTTCCAAGTATGCATTTGTGTAAATCATATTCGAAATAATATTGCATTGACATCAAATGAATTTAATATTATTCATGAATCAGAGAAGGAATGAATTGTTATTACTTGTCTCTGTCCAACATCATATGAGGCACGTTTGCGTTAATTAAAACAGATTCACCGATTATAAAAGGCAGTGTGGAATGAAAGTAGTTTCGTTGCGATTCCAAAACAGCAGTTTTTAAGAAGTAAAACTGAAAGTGCATAAACTATTGCATTGAATTAAACTTTGCAAACGATTTCATAGATGAATTTTTGGTATAGGAACTATTTACAGCTAAATGAAGCATTAGCTAGAAATTAATTTGATTTTTGTGAAAGAATCTACTGCTCCAATTTAAAACATGCTATTCGATCTTTCATCAGTCTAGGTTACTTTTTGGTTTCCTTGAGTTACGTACTAAAACTTTCAAACCTTTCATTCCTGGTTCAATTCAATGAAAAATTATTCTCATGAAGAAGTTGAGCGCTAGAAAGTTTATGGAAATTCGCCTGCAAGCTGGAATCGATTATATTTGATCACGTTTATCAGGTCGCATATCCGGCAAGATTTGTTATTAATGATTACGATAATAGTTTACTGAATGGAAGGATATAAATAGTTATATAACATAATGATAATCCAAATACTGTTGCCTAAAACATAAACTATATTACCAGTATTTTTGAGATTCTACTAGGATTTAGAAAGTCCCTTTTGGCAATTTTGTCCCTTGTACATAGTTTTAAAGTATGTTTGATAGCAAATGCTGCTTATACGAGGGCAGATTGATATTAAAGTTACCTAGCGCTAGATGGCATCACAAACACAAAAACTTTTTTTTTAGAAATTGCGATCTGTCAAACGTCAGCTGTTAAAATTTCACACAAATTCATCGATTAGTTTATTTGTTGTAGTCGTTTGAAGTAAGCAAATTTTGTGTTTCTTGAAAAATGGAAAAAAGCGAGTTTCGTGCAGTGATTAAACACTATTACTTGAATGGGAAAACGGCGAAAGAGACAAAAGAAAAGCTCGATAAACATTACGGTGAGTCTGCTCCGTCTGCTTACATGGTAAAATATTGGATTGCTGAATTTAAACGCGGCCGAACAAGCACTGCAACAATACCAACAACAGGAAGGCCAAAAGAGGTGGTTACTGAAGAAAATATCAAGAAAATCCTCGATATCGTTATGAAAGATCGCCGAGTCAAGTTGCGAGAGATTGTTGAAATGGTAAAAATATCATATGAACGTGTGTTCAACATTTTGCATGAACATTTGCATATGAAAAAGCTATCGGCAAGATGGGTGCCGCGTTTGCTCAGGGTCGAACAAAAACGAGTTCGACAGACCACTTCACAGCGGTGTTTGGACATGATAAAGCGTAATCCTGTTGATTTTTGGCGTCGATTAATAACTGTTGATGAAACGTGGGTCCACCACTACACACCTGAAACCAAAAATCAATCGAAACAATGGGTGGAAGCTGTTGGAAGTGCTCCGAAGAAGGCGAAGGCAGTGAAATCGGCTGGCAAGGTTATGGCCACTGTATTTTGGGATGCACACGGAATATTGCTCATCGATTATCTTGAAAAAGGATCCACAATCAGAGGAAAGTATTATCGTGCATTATAGGATCAATTGATTGATGCAATCAAGGAAAAACTACCACATTTAATGAAGAAAAAAATGCTCTTTCTTCAAGATCACGCACCGGTTCACACAGCATTAGATACGATGCTAAAATTACATGAAATACACTTCGAATTGGTTAATCATCCACCTTATAGTCCAGATTTAGCTCCTAGTGACTTTTTCCTGTTTCCAAACTTGAAAAAATGGCTCGTAGGAAAAAGATTCATCTCAAACGAAGAAGTGATTACCGAAACTAACGCGTATTTTGAGGGGTTCCCGAAATCGTATTATTCAGATGGTATAAAAAAGTTGGAATATCGTCTTACTAAGTGTGTCGAAGTAAAAGGAGACTATGTTGAGAAATAAATGGTTTTTGAAAAAAAAAATGTTTTTTTCCTACTTAGGTAGCTTCAATATCAACCCGCCCTCGTATAATAATCAATACAAGGCATTAAATGATTTTAAGGTGCAAGTACTCAGAATGTTGTAGTGGTTGCAGTTTTCAATTTGTAGCTACAATCTTCAGTTATTGGTGCGGAAGGATTAATTATTAAAATTCGTGCGCTACAATAGCCAAAATATGATTCAAATGTATTGCAGTTCATTTTAAGATAAATAATTCCAATCTTGGAATTTTGCCAATTATATTAAAATATTAAAAATAAGTTTCAAAACAAATAATTAATGAGCAGCATTCCACCCGCGTGAATGAGTGGCAGTGCGGCTGTGGAGCAAATTGAAACTAAAGCTCAATGAGTGCTCTGAGACATTTCGGCGAGTTGATGGGGTAAGTTTAATATTATTTGGAAAAAATTCAGAACAGGGTTTTCATGGTATGTGAACTTAGAATGAAAAAGAAAATGTTGGCCAATATCTTCAGTATATATAAATTATTGGATAATGTTAGGATACCTCTATTAAGTGCAATAAACAACGAAATAGGTGTGTATAAGTCAAGACACGATCTATTCGAAAAAAAGCTTTCTCAAGAACCCTCTTGAAACTTATTTCATTGCTTAGATTATATTCGAGAGATAAGATTCGATAAGTGTATATAAGATTCGAGAATGTTCCAGAAACTTATTTTATAGTGTAGGGAATATTCTAGAATGTTCTACTTCAACCAATCGAAAAGTATATAAGCCACCACACAATTAAATTCGAGACGCAGTTGAATAGCAATCGTAACAGTGTGTACATCGTGCATTTCACTTGTAGCAGTTACTATATTAAGAAGTAAAAAAATGAATGAAGAATTATTAAATAAAGTGCAATTTGTAATAAAGTAGACTTTAAGCCTAAAATTAAGTGTGTAAATAGCAATAAGTAAATAAAGATAATTATTTTAATTTAACCTTCGACTGTCTGAGTACTACACAATCCAGTGGTACGAATTCGAGTATTGAGAGTTACAGTAAATTATCAGGAGGGTAATTTCGTAATGTTAATATAAATGAAAGCAATAAGCAGGTAAAGTGTGGTTATGTACACGTAATATTTGAATTAATGACCGTATTTCATACCTTTTACCACCTGTTCATTGAAGTTTTGAATTTTACAACTACTTTAAACTTCTTTAATTTTAGCTACAGCCACATATTTAAAAACTTTTATAGTATGAGTGAGAATGTTATGGCTGCTAAAATAAAATTATGGGGAATTAAGAATAAATCAAAAGTTCCGAGATATACTCGTACGAGAATTATGTCATTCTACATATCACTTCCAAAAAAGTAAAAATAATGTAAATATTTCCAAGATTTGCACAACACACAGAATTAAACGAGCACAACTCAGAACTCAATGAAATCATTCACTCTGCATTCGTTGCCCCCTTCAACTCATTCTGATGTGCCTTCTGTTGCACTCGAAAACCCAAAAGTCTGTCAAACATTTGTGAATTAGGAGCACCAGTCTGTTTCACTTTATATAATTCAGAACTATTTGTCACTGAATGGGGATTTGATTCAACATTCATTCATGTTTGTTATACGAAGATTTACATCTGCACTTAGGCTGTTGAGTTCGCAAACTATGCAAAATTTTGCCCAATTTCCAGATGCTCTTGACTCACACAATACCTAAATCAAAAGGGATACATTTGTGTGTACGAAGACAATGAGTGGAGTTAGGTTTTCATCACTATTAATTCACATGCTGATTGTGGATTGAAACAAGAGTACTCACTACAGTTCGAATGCTTTCCATTAGATTTATACGGCTTGACAAAGTGATACGACAATGCAAAAACCCTTTCGGTTTCATATACAATTTCTGATTTACAAAGCACAATTTTGATACTTTTTGAATGCAGTTTTTAGTATTGGTAAATGAAGCTTTGTATGTGTGGTAACAGTTACAGCTAGGATGGTGATGACAAAAATTCTGGGAAATATTTCTGCTTCTTTAAGCCATTAATGCAACTGATTTCGCAATACTCGTACATTAAACTTGTTAAACTTGCTTACGGACCATTCCTTTTTTAATAGTTATTACTACAAAGAAATTACTTTTGCAGATCAGAAGCGAAATTTCTATTTAATTTTAGTTGTGTGACAATATTCAATAGATTACAAACTATATATAAAGGTTCCTTTTTTCCACTAAAATGACCAAACAACAAGCAGAACATAGTTTACACAATTTAATCAATTTTAATAAATATTTGTTATAGATTATATATACTCGTATTATAAAGGTTAAGTTAGGTTAAACTGGGTGGCCGTGAAGGGCTTTTGCGGTGACAGATGGATATCCTGAGCTGTAGTGTAAATCCTTAAACAGTGAAACGCTCCTAGCAAATCTTAAGTGCGAAACTGTCCCTCATTGTGCAACCTCTTCTAGTTCTTCAAGCCAACGGGATCCCAGATGTGTTAGACGCGTTTTCGACATTGCATGGCATATCCATCCAAAGTTTTTCCTTGTGCCTTGCTTCCCACATATCCTGCAATCATTTTTGTTAGTGAGTCCCATTATTTTATCGTGTACCGCCATTAGACAGTGATCTGTGAGTATTCCTACTATCTTTACTCAATTGGTCTTCGGAAGTGCCAGTATCGATTTGGTCTGAGCGCCGTACGGTTTGCACATGACCCTTGCGATTTTATATGTGATAATATTCAACCTTTCTTCCACATTTCTCATCATGTCATCTTCAATAGGGCTATTGATCATTTATAAAGATATCAGTAAGTTACTTACTTCCTCATTCGGTAGTAAGATTCCGGTTTTAGCAATAGCATCCGCATCATTTCCTTCAATATCCTTATGCCCTGGCACCCAGTAGATGCCTTGTACATTTTTTGTTTGTTTGAATTATGTAAAATCCTACTTTATTAACTGCAGGGCAGATCATATGAAATAAATTAGGATACATAAATCTTTTAATTAGGAATTTTCTGCCGTCAATATCGCAGCAGCTGATGCAAGAATAAGTCTCAAGAAGGAATTAAAACAAATAAAAATTAGTAAGGGGAACATAAAAACATGCTCAGTAGATTTCCAAAAATCTATTTAACATGGAACCCTGGTCCCGGAGAAATTAGGATTTAATATTCCTTTAAATGCTCGATATTATGAATTAAATAGATTTTAATTTGAACATCGGGTTTCAAACAAATTCAGTTTCCTAGAATAATAACCTCCAATTATTAGTTAGCTAAAATGAATTTGTTCCACGGTATTATTTTTAATGGTTACCATTTTTCTGCTAAGGATGTGTCAAATATTTGCATAATATCAAGCATGTCTTGCAGCAACATTATTCACAAGGTTCTTAAAACTAAGCCCCCAGCGATGTTCGCTAACAAATGCAAGTCAATTTGTTCAGCAACAGTACGAAAGCTCACGGTCGCAGCCAAGTAGGACAAACTTTTCGGCAGACTTGGAATTACGCTGTAGTGCAACAGAACTAAGAATCGACACACAACCACAGATACGGGCTTCCCGCGTGCAGTTTTCTGTTTGTGGCAGTGGTAGTGATTATGATGAATAAGGAATTTTACGCTAGGAGACACTTTAACACACTGTTTTATGTATTATTTGCATCGGTGGCTGCCATTCTCGTTGCCGTAAAAAAACATTTTTCCAGCATTTTGCGCGTATTTTTAGTTTATTTTATTTTGATATTTAACTAGCCATGAAGTACAGTTCAAATTCGGAACATTTCTTTTCATATAAACTTGTTCTAGGAGCAGGAAAAACAAATTGATTGCAAGTATACCCACAGCTAGTGAGATGAGGAAACATTTATATGTTTTCCGTTTTGTCTGAAGCAAATGTCTTATAAAACCACGAGTTATCATTTGACATTATTAACAAAATAATTGATGAAAATTTATAAAGCATTCAACGTATAGATGAACGTTTTTTGTAGAATGATTTTATGTCAAAATATTTGTTTGAGAGACACAACGAATCTACAGTAATGTGCGTGTTGGGAAACTTTTAGGAATATACAAGTATTTTGTTGAATTATGTAACAATTTAGCACGTATTTAGTATTTAGATTAAAAAGTTGTTTATAAGAAATTATTATCGAAATATTTTTTAATTAAGTTCCTGATAATATATCATTTGTACAGGATCTCCTTGTTTCGTACATATATCTCAGAATTTCATTGCGATAATGATAGTTATTTCTGTTGGGAATAGGAGCTTTTCCTTAGTTGCCCAAAATATTTACTATTAACCTCCTAAATTAGTGTTTTAAAGAGTTCCGTCACTGATTATTTCTAAAATTCCAAGATACCTTCTGCAATAATTTAGCTACAATTTAATAGCAATTCATAGTTAGACAACAAATCGTTGAGTGATTCGGACGCGTGTCGGGTTGCTCCGTGAAGTTTTCTAAAAAGTGTAAAAATTACTATTTAATAAAACGTTAAAACTTGTGCGTACCTGTAGTGATTTCCGCCCCCTTGACTGCTGGTCCAGGGGTCGGTATTCCTGGTGGTAACCAATCACGGTCTTCCTCAGGCGCTAAAAGTGAAACTTTATTAACGGTTAAAGGTTTTTATTTATATACATATTACCTTAATTAACTCAAAAGAGAGACCTGCAAATAAATAAAATAAAAAAAAAAAATAACAGCATATGCTTCACAGCAGCTGTCTCATTGATATAAACAGTTCAATCTATTACTTTGTAAATCTCAGTATAGTTGGTTTGTGTATGCACTAAGTCTTTTTTTTGCTTAAGCCCCCCCTACACTTAGCAGTATGAGTGTTATCCGCTCCCCCAAAGGGGGCTCCAAAAATGTTAACCCACAAGCGGAAACCCGCGCCAAAAATACTGATTGTGATCAGTGCAGAACCGTAGAACCAGGAAAAAATAGAAGCGAAGGTTATCGAGGCGAAAACATCACTGGTATGGTGGTTTCAACGAGCCTTAAACTCCCACAATTGGGAGTGGAGGCATCTGGAATATGGCAGAAAGCAAACTCGAAGAGGAATAGATCTAGCCCAGGCGCAACATCGCGTCCCACTCCAAAACAATCCAAATTGGATAACTACTGGCTCGGAACACCTTCTTTAAAGAGCTCGAATAGATTCGCTGCACTAGACCAAGAAGAGGCACGTCAAGATGCAACAACTGACGTCCGGAGAGAACCAAAACCTCCACCTATTTTTGTTTCAGGCGTGAGTAATATAATTCCCCTAAAAGAATTATTTGAAGTAATTGCTAAGAAAGAATATGAACTCAGAGTTATAAATGGAGACGTTGTCAAAATACAATCAAAGTCGTCTGAAAAATACTCAGCCATTACAAAGGCTCTAACCGAAAAGAACACTGAGTTTCATACGTTTAAATTGAAGCAGGAAAGAGACTTTAACGTAGTACTAAGGGGTATGCACTGTTCAACCCCAATCGACGAAATAAGAGAAGCAATTGAGGAGTTAGGTTATACAGTTGTTAATGTTTGTAATATTAGGCAAAGAACTACAAAAAAACCGCTTCCTATGTTTTACATCAGTCTGAAGCAATGCAGCAATAACAAAGGCATATACGAATGTAATACACTTTTAAACACACGAATAAAAATTGAGCCACCTAGGAAGAAACGTGAGATTCCTCAATGTGTCCGATGCCAACGTTACGGACACACCAAGCGATACTGTAACCGTAGCCCACGATGCGTTAAATGTACAGGAAACCACCTTACTTCCGAATGTTCCCGCAAACTCGTCGCACCAGACGTTCGATGTGTGCTCTGCGAAGGCAATCATCCCGCTAATTATAAAGGTTGCACTGTCTATAAGGAGCTGCAACAAAAGTCGTTCCCAGCACTCAGGAACAGAGAAGCAAGGAACATTAACCAGGAAGCGCCTCAAAGATCCGCTCCACGAACAACAACGTCGTATGCAAATGTTGTACGTAACAATACTCCGGTAGAAACCAATACGAACCTAACCACTCCGCTCAACAATCCAAATACTCAACTGAATGAGGATATGACCGAGCTAAAAACCATGCTTAAAGCATTGATGGGTCAAGTGAGTACACTACTTAATCTACTAACCACAGTCGTAGCAAATATGTCGAAATGAATAAATTATTAAAAATCGCAGTCTGGAATGCCAATGGGCTCAGTCGTCATATCCATGAAATATCAGCTTTCTTAGCAGACAAAAATATTGACATTATGTTGATATCTGAAACCCATTTCACTGAAAAAAGTTACGCAAAAATTCCGCAATATGACCTATACTCCACAATCCACCCAGCTGGCACTGCGCATGGGGGAACTGCTGTAATTATTCGCAACAGTATTGCACACGTGGAGCACGAATGTTATAAAAAGAAATACCTGCAATCAACGGTTATAACAATTGATGATTATAAAGGCCCCATAACAATTGCAGCGGTATATTGCCCTCCCAACCATCCAGTTAGCTGCGAACAGTTCCAAGAATTTTATAACTCCCTAGGATCAAGATTCATCGCTGGGGGTGATTATAATGCTAAGCATCCACAATGGGGGTCTAGAATAACAACTCCTAGAGGCCGTAACCTATATAAAGCTATGCAACAAAACAGCCTGTCCCACCTATCAACGGGTGAGCCAACCTACTGGCCAACGGACAGAAACAAGCTTCCAGACGTTATCGACTTTTTTGTATCCAAAGGTGTACCAAAAACAAACACTTCCATGGAATCGTGCCTGGACCTGTCATCAGATCACTCACCGATAGTTCTAACAATTAGCTGTGAGGCTCAGATCAGAGCAAGAACAATCTGTCTGCACAACAAAAGCACAAATTGGGAGCTGTTTAGACAAAGCATTATCGAGACTCTAGTCACCAATATTCCTTTAAAAAACAAAACAAATATAGACGATGCAGTAGAACTTTTGAACTGAGCCATTCAGCATGCTGCATGGACTTCCACATTGGAGCCCAGCTGTATAAGTAATTATCGTGATGTAAGCCAGGTTGTAAAGGAGCAACTAAAAGAAAAGCGGAGACTGCGTCGAATTTGGCAAATGACCAGAAGCCCCTATGACAAAAACCGGTTCAATTGCGCTACAAAGCAACTCAAAAACGCCCTACGGTCAACAAAAAATTCAGAAATACAAAGCTATCTCAGCAGCTTGTCACCTTCACAGGCTTCAGGTTATTCTCTATGGAAAGCTACAAAAAAACTAAATCAACCAACATCACATGTGCCACCTATTAAAACGAAAGATGGCGGATGGGCCAGATCTGACAAGGAAAAAGCACAGTCATTTGCTCTTCATTTATTAGAAGTATTTGCGCCGTTTCCAAGCAAATATCCACAAGAAGACATAAAAATAGCTGAATTACTTGATGCTCCATACCAAATGGATACTCCGATCCAGCATTTTAAACTAAAAGAAATTAGAGGAATTATCAAGAATACGCTAAAAGACAAAAAATCGCCGGGATATGACCTTATTACGAGCAGAATCCTAAAGGAGCTACCAGATTGCGGCTATAAATTCATTGCACAACTATTCAATGCGATTATCCGATGTGACCACTTCCCAAGCCAATGGAAAGTGGCTCAAATTATCCTTGTTCCCAAACCTGGGAAACCGGCAGAAGTGGTCACCTCATATAGAACAATTAGCTTGCTTCCGATACTTTCCAAAATGTTTGAGAAACTTCTTTTGAAGCGACTCCTCCCAATCATCGAGTCAAAACAACTTATACCTTCCCATCAATTTGGATTCCGAAAGCATCATGCTACGATAGAACAAATAAATCGAGTATATGCATTTGCACAGAATGCACTAGAAAATAGAGAATACTGTTCAGCTGCATTCCTGGATATCACCCAAGCATTCGACAAGGTGTGGCACCAAGGGTTACTGTACAAATTGAAAATGCATTTACCCTATCACTACTTTGCCATATTAAAGTCCTACTTAGAAAGCAGATTCTTCTTGGTCAAAGTTAACAGCGACGTAACTTCCCTCCATCCAATCAAAGCTGGTGTTCCACAAGGGAGCGTTTTGGGACCTGTGCTCTACACACTATTCACGGCTGACCTGCCGCTGACTGTTACCACATATACCGCAACTTTTGCAGATGATACTGTTGTAATGGCCTGCAACAAAAACCCCGTGTTAGCCTCGAAGTATTTGCAGGAGAACCTGATCCAAATTGACTTATGGCTAGACAAGTGGCGAATAACAGCAAATGCAATAAAATCAGTGCAAACGACTTTTACCCTACGTGCAGGTTCTTGCCCTCCAGTGACACTAAGTAACTCACCAATTGCCACAAGCAGACCATGCAAAATACCTTGGGGTGCACCTGGATCGGCGGCTTACGTGGCGCTATCACATCTTCTCCAAACGGAAACAACTTGGAATAACGCTTAGGTCTTTGTTCTAGCTACTTGGACGAAGGTCAGCCCTAACACTTGGAAATAAAGTCCTGATATATAAGGTAATACTGAAGCCCATATGGACTTATGGTATTCAAATTTGGGGATCAGCATCCAAGTCAAACCTGGACATCCTACAACGATTCCAATCAAAAGTCATACGACTGTGTGCTAATGCACCTTGGTATGTCAGCAACGACATCATTCATCGGGATCTAAACATCCCAAAAGTAAATGATGAAATCATGAAATATAGCCACTCATATCGCAAACGTCTTAGAATCCATCCTAACAACCTAGCGGTAGAATTGATAACCAGCGATACCAGCGCGCGAAGACTAAAAAAATATGTACCATCGGACTTATCATTCAGATTTACCACCTAAGATCAAATTAGAAAAAAGAAAAAAAAAACTAATAATAATAAGGAATGAATGAAATTAATATATATAGAATCTAACTTTGTTAAATTAATGTACCTAATGTATTGAATGTTACTGAAAATTCATACACATGTTTATAACCAAATATAATATAAGTAGTACTGAATGTCCAGCTGGACAGATTGTAGTTAAATAAATGGAGATAAAAAAAAAAAAAAAAATAGTTAGACAACCTTTGTTTGACAAAATATTAACAAATTTAAAAGTGTATAATGGTGTCAATAATACACTTACCGTTCAGCTACAAAGTCGAAACTCGCAACAACTCGCTCTATAATCCAATCGCAACTCCATTTTATTTACCTCGATTGTTTCCACGGCATTCTTGACCTAAAAACTTCAGAGAAAAAGTACTTGAATTGTATTACGACTCGTCCTTTATCTTTCCTAGTATGAGTAATAATTCAGTATGCCTTTTGGGTATCCATGAATAATTGATCAATAATAGCTTCATCTATAGAGTGGCTGTGAAATGGCTATTAGTCAGAAGAATTCTATTAGTTTACAGTTTCCACATCTACTACATTCATATTGGCGATAGATTATATCTACAAATAGGTCTTTCCATACTTCGTCTTCAAATGTGAAAATAGTGGTATTCAGGGAATAAACCTGTGCGCAATTTTACGAGCCACTCAAGATAATTGTTGGTTCAAATTTTATCATGATAATGTCAACTCAGTGTTCCTTCCTAGAAGTGAAGTGTTTATCCTGAGATTATCAACTTTTTGAAAGTGTCAAATTTACAACGAACGTTCTTTTCTTGGAAAAAGCAATAACGATTCATTAAAGCGATTATTACACGAAATGATGAATTTCAGATCGGATCATATGACTTTCATAGAGATTATTCAGGACAATTATCTGACGAATAGCATAGTGCAATTATTGCAATCTCGTACGCAAGCTAAGATATCGTCTAGAGTATAAAAATGACATGAATTCGTCAAATTGACCAACCTATTTACTCACCGACATGCTCAAGACCACACTTGTAGTCAACAATCCTTCTTCTGTTGTATTTGCACGTGCTTCTGTTTTCTTCCCTTAGGGTAGCACTAAAATGATTGATTCCATGGAGCTCCTTAGGTTTACATGAATTTATTGTTTTTAGTGATTCATCTACGTTTCACACAAACAATGAATGAATATATGAAACGAGTACACCATCCTGATTATACTATGAATGGCTGGCATCCGATTACTTGTCAATTAATTGTGCTACATAATGCAAGTGAAAATGCAACAAGGTAATTCAAGTTACCTATCAAAAAGAGACAGTGCTTCTGGGAGAAAACTTTGTACATGCAATTTGGATCAGGAACATAAAAGGATTCTGCAACTTTTATATAATTGTTTGGACTATTACTCAAAAATTTTCTTGCAGATTAGTTACTGCACAACTCTCGACTAAAATTACTTTTAGAGCCTCTGGAAGAAAGTTTTCAATTTGCTAACATTGTGGGTGCTGTACATTATTCTGAACTTACATATTATAGAAAAATATAATTATCAGACCCAAACAAAATATTTATAAAGTTCTATTTAAAGTCCTTATTAACTTATTCTCTATTATCTTATTTATTGGGCCACATTTATTATTGAATTACTACAATATGAAGTATTATTTAAGGAATCATTTCTTCAGATAGAGTTATACGCTGTGAATATAAACAAAACATTCAAACTAATGAAAAAGCCATACTTCTGAATGGCATACAACTCTCGGGCATGGTTAATATTTCTCAACAAGCGAGAAGCGAAAGACAACCACGACCTAAAATAAATGTCAACCACAATTGTCTGAATACGTTAAAGATGTGTAATGTTCGCAGCTTTTGAACTTTGGCGAAATTTGATTATAATCACATTAAGTTAATAATTATGTTATGACAAAAAGAAGAGGAAATAATGAGAGACAAGAATAATTCTTCCATAGGATGATGTTTGCAATAAATTAATATTCTCAAATTAAGAATAGTTCAACCATGAGAAATATTTTTTATATATTTACTTTGTTCATTTAAAATTTAATTTTATTTGTCCAGTTCAATTTGAAGCTATAATTGAAAAAAGTTCAAATTATTGGTATGAAGACTGAGGATGTAGTAATAATATTGAACTAATCTCTTCAAAAATATCGATTTGAGTTACGGAAAATGCATTATATGCATTCGTTACACTGTCGAAAGTTGGTAAAAAGTCATTGGGAAAAGATAATTTACAAAACTTTAACCCTAAAAAACACCGACACGACTTACCTTTGCAACATATAATTCTGTTTGTTGCTGAAGGAGAGAAAAATGTCTGTATACTTACTCCATACTTAAAAATATCTCATTAAAACTCACTGTGTCAATTAGCGTTAGGTTCCCACTGAAAATCCTAGAAAAGTTTACATAAACCAGTGCCAGTGCATAATTAAAATTGTGAATGATTGAGCACCCTTTTTCTTAAACGGTCAAAAATGTGGTAAACTGACCAATCTTCTCAAATTTGCTCTTTATTTTTCAACTTATGTAACAAGCAAAGGAATGATAATGCCGTATTGCGAAGCTGGTGAAACAACAAAGACAACCAAAGGGAACAATTGGTAAGGCTTCGAGCTTAATTCTGTTCAGTACTTTCCCAGAGATTCTGTTTGAAAAATGTCATGTTTAACTTCCATAGATTTAAACTTTAAACAGGCTTTGGTCGAATAATGGGTGTACATAATTCATTTATTTAATTAGGCAAGCTCAAAAAGTTGTGCTCAAGAAAAATCGAATGGAATATATTTAATTCTTGTCACCGTAGTTTTACTTATGAATAGTTTTGAAGAGAAAATATAAGGAAACACTGGTATTATGAGAATTCAGACTAAAGGCCAGATGAATGCGGGCGGATCTGATAATTGCAAGCTGCATCTGTTCCGATAATAATAGGTTTCAAGGTAGATTGTTAGATGCGTGATTGTATGTTTTTTTTCTCAGCCTTCGTTTGTTTGTAATATTGAAAGTGCATCTGGCACACATTTACACATGGTGCAAATCTTAGTTATTGAATTGAGATGTCTCAAGACATTGACGAATATATAAGGAAACAAATCCAACTAAATATTTTAATGCCTTTATTATTGCTGACGTTCCCGTATACTTCTTTGTTTTAGACTACTATAAATGTTGCAAAATTAGAGCAAATATTTTGTATTATATTATTTTTTGCATTACATGCGACCATCAAAGTTACTCAACTTTATTTATAAAGCATGCAACAAAATTTCAAAGTTTGCATCTATATAGCAATAAAATAAAAGCATTCGGAGCAGTTCTCCTGCAGTTTATAGATTCGGCAAGCTCAACTGTCACTCCTCTATAGTATATTTCGTTGCGTTATTATTTTGGTAAATTTATTTTGTGCTACAGATTTTATGTCATAAACGTCTTCCCGTTATATTATTATATTGTTCCGTTAAACATTTATGAATATGTTGTGCAACCCCCTTAAAGTTATTTTAATTAAATAATTTTTTTTTAAATTTATTGGAATACTGATTTAGCCAACAAATCTAAAAAGTAATAATCTTAGTTAGGTAAGTAAGTAGGTTGGGTACCCGCATCACCAATAAACCAGTGATGCCACTTAGACCGTCGGTTGGGTCCGTTGTGAGCCGCGGATGCGACGCATGGCTACGCTTCCCTCCACGGTTAGAACTAATCAATCTTAGTTAAGAATGCAAATTTTTAGAATTGGGAAAACGTGAGTCATAATTGTTCTAGTTTCAGAATAGGATTTTATCTTCAATAATTTAATTTGAAGTAACAACTAAGCCCCCATACCACTACTAACTCACTATTTATACTTAAAGGATAATTTTCAACTTAAAAAAAAGAAATTACTTCCCTGAAATTTCGATTTGACTCTCAAAACTCACGATTGGTTGCACATTTGTGTTAAATTTCCATTACTTTCTGTATGATTTTGTTGGCAGCTTTGCAGTGTGTTTGTTGCAGCTTCACCATAATGGAAAATTACTAAAATTGAAGTAACGTTTACAAACTGTATATCGGTAAATCTCTTTTAATATGAAAAATTGTGTTATTAAAGCTACTGAACTTTTGTTAGTGGCATTCGTGTTTTCATGTAAACTAAGCCATATTCCATTGATGCTGAGAACAGTCATTCTTACGTAATTTCAAGTTTCAGCTGTAAGTTAAACTATTGTTAGCAAAACTGGATATCATTGAAATAAAAGTATCCATTTATAAATCAATACTTCAGATCATTAGTTTTTCAAATATTAAATGTCAATTCGGCACTAAATTTTTCTTTGTATTTGATCCATGTCCAACATAAAAACACAGTGTCCATTCAAGTGAGTGTTGATTGCTACTCAAATTTATCATTTTCGATGCTGATAACTGCATACATAACGAGAACAATAGTTTTCATTTGAATCTGTTTTCTCTTTCGCCAAATTCCGATATGGAAATAAATAAAAATATATCAAATTTTATTGATCACCTTTTTTCTGCCTATTGATTCATGGGAGTTTCATATAAAGTGTCCTAACATTTTTCAAAATGAGTGAATAAAACATAGTCGAATGAGCATGAACTTTGTCGCTACTCAAAATAAGTCAAGAGTGGTGAAACAAATAAGCTTTAAAACCACATTCGCAGATTCATTACTTCTTTGAAGGTGTATGGAAAGTGAGGTGAAATGAAATTGTATAAAATTTAATTGTTTAATTGATGCTGGATTCGATTTTCAGTAGAAAATGTTGGTTATTTTAGTTCAATTAAAGAATTAAATATAGGTAAAATTGTTATAAGTTGTACAAACTTATCAGGATAAACATTCAGCGACTTCCGTATAAACAGATTTTGTTTTGTGTTCAATAAAAGTGAATTTGATCCAATAATGAACACTAATGTATTTAAGAAATGTTTAAAGTTACATTTAATACAACAGTATCCTTCATTTTATTTTTAAATCAAAATGTTCTTCTCGAGAAGTTTTTCCATCTTTGCAACCGATAAAGCAGCATGGCTCATGCCTCACTTTTTTACTAAAGTACAATACGGAGACTACAGAAGTAGTAGAGACCAAAAACCCCAAATCAGGATAAGTAGTTAGTTTCTGTTTCTCTATTACAATAGAAACTTTTGGAGCAAATCCAAAAAATTGGTTCGGATGAACTTAAATCTGCAATCAAATATCTTCAAATCGATCAATTACAATATGATGCTGTAGCTTATAGTGAGTTTTTAAAAATATTTATTCAAATATGAAACTACAAATTTCACATTTACATTATTGGATACTAAAATGCCTGCGAACTCAACTCGTTTCTTATACGATCTTACATCTCAGTAGCACAGACTTCCCGCGTCTGTGATATGGAAAATTTAAGCTGATAATTACGGCATAATTTTTCTTGTCCTTATTAAATTTCAATTGGCATTAAATTTTATTGCCCACCACACAAAACTTCCAATCAAAATTTCACAACTGAACTGAAGAGAATTGCTTCGGAATTTGTTGGATTTAGACAATATCTTGTGGCATGGAAAAAGTTGCTTATGTGAACTTTAATCGTAGCAGCGATTAGTTTAGTGAATAGTAGCAGTGATTAGTTTATGCATTTATTTCGGGATTGAAATAAATCTACTCTCTTCACAGTATTTATTTTTATACATCTCTGAACATTACACATAAGTTTGTACGAAACCAGACGAAACTTAATTACTTCAATTAAACAAATTTTCCTGAAAACAACAAACCCAGATTTTATAGAGTAAAGAAGTCTGAAGTCGTGTTAGACCGACTACGAAATACCCTTTATAGTTTATAAAACCACGCTCATACAAATAAAATGTACATGAGAGTTAAAGCATGGCGATATGGGATCAACATAATTTTTTCTCCATGTCGGTTGAAATGTTACACCTATAATGACCACTAAGTTTCATAGTTGAATTCTCTAATGCTATAGACACATTTGCTGATATATTTTGTAGAGATTTCGAGTTATGAATTTAGTTAACTTGGAACTGTAGTTATACTTTCCATTTCCATATGTACATATCCGTACCTGCTACGGCCATTATGGAATTTATAAAAAAAAGGTATACAGCACAAAATTAGTTTAAAGTTTTTGATAGTAAGGGTTTGAAGGTACTACTGCTTGTTGGTCCGCGGAAGGTAGTTGATACAGCTCCTACCTCCAATATATGAGAGGCTTTCCCCTATCCGCTGCCTGCGGACGCGTCCTCTAGGAGTGACAAGCTCTCCCGAGGAACCTAATTTATTGTACCTATTACTACACCTAATTCAACTAAGTTAGCATACATTAAATAAATAAAGAATGTAGCAAAAATAAAGAACCCTATTATGATGAAATTGTAACACAATCTGCATCATGGTAACTGTAAATCGATTCGTAACATTTCGCCTTGATTGAATCCTGAAGTGGTACTCTTATCTCTACATAGAAGAGATATTAAGCCGTTTTCCGTTAGGATGTCTTCAACTTGGTCACAGTCACTGCGACGACATATATTAATATCTCCTAATAGAACAATTCTCTTATTGACTGAACAATCAGTACTTCAAATATTTTGTAGTTCTATTTTTAGTAAACCTGACGGAAAAGATTTATTTGTATAAAGTACTATTAAATGGATATATCTCTATATTTATATACAATGATTTCAAAAGAGAATTTTCTTTCATGTAATTTCTTGCTATATAAATACTGAACTGAATCTGCTAGCTCATTTTTTACATATATAATAATATATATAATACACACTTTGAATGCTATTAGAAGATTATTCATAAAAATAAAGGGCGCTTGGTTAAAAAAATTCAAAGAACCGAATGTTTTGCTACTGATTTCATGTTATAATCCGTCATTTTGTAAACATTACCAACTTCACTATACTGTGAATGCCATCAAAACATTATTCATAAGAATAAATGCCGCGAGCTTAAACAAATATATAAAAAAAAAACCGAAATATCGTCTCTTATCTGGACCACCTAATTTCTTTTGTATGACTTTATGAAGTCAACAAAATTTTTTAAAAAATTTTGTATAGGTCCAAAGTTTTAAGATCCTATCTATTCAGGGCGTAGCTCATAAAGTGCATCTCTAATTGTATAAGTCGCAAATTGTATAAATCGCAAGTTATAAAAATATGTCAATAAGGGGCGTGGCTGTGAAAATAACACGACCATTTTATGTTTGGCGGTTAATGTTGGTACCCGCAACCTTTCTGTGAAAATTCGATGATAAATATTCAATAGTAACCTATTCATGATTTTTGGTTTATTGTGGGCGTGACAGTAGCAATTATCTGCCCATATTTGGAAAGCACAGATCCAATGTATGCAGCTACCAATTTGTATTCATATATCATCGCCATAAGCATAGATAGGGTCACTGTCTTTAAGTGGGGTCCCAAAAGTTCATTATATGGGGAGGCGTATCCTTCATCTGATCGAGCCCGAATCTGGCATACGGCTTTTTAGGGTCCATATACGACCTAATATATAATTTCGTCCAAAAATATTGTATAGGTCGTAAGTTATAATAATATGTCAATAGTGGGCGTGGTTTGTGTGGTGTTTAATGATAGTACCCGCAACATTCCTGTGAAATTTCGTTGAGAAATCTTTAATAGGAACACAGTACTGATTTTTGGATAATTGTGGGCGTGGCAGTTGTATTATGACTTCCATATTCTGCACACACACACTATTATGGACCCTATGTATGTTTCTGCCAATTTTTATTCCGCTGGCATCAATACGAGCACAGCTAGGCTAATTTTAATTTTAGACCCGAAACTTCCCGATTTCGTCCGTAAATCTCCACCAGATCTTAAGTTATTAAAATTTTTTAATAGAGGGCGTGGCAGTTAATATATACCACCAACTTTTTGCACAGTGTTTAGTAGGCCCCATATCTCCATAACTGGCAAATAATGTCACGATTCCGTCAATTGGACCGAAGTTAGAGTAATTTTACAAAAGGTGAAAAAAGTTTCTTATATGGGAGGTAGGCGTGGTCTTTGTCCAAATCGGCCCATCGGCAGTCTGGTTCTGTATCCTTATCCAGACTATACTTTTGCAAAATTTCATTAAGATAGCTCTAACGTTGTAGAAAAAAAGTGGCCACAGACGGACAGACTGACAGACGGACGGGCAAAATAAAAATTGCTTAGAAGAAGATTCTGAGCATATCTGTATATATATGTCCATACCTACCACGCCTACATCCTGAAATTGCAACCCCTCTCAAAAGCACAAAATTAGTATACCCTATTTACCTTTTTTAAAGGTAAAGGGTATAGAAATCCAAATAGAAACTGAAAGCAATTCAATTTATAGTACTAGCTGTGTACCAGGGGACATATCGATAAGGCACACAATCAGATTTTACAATTGTTAATAGTTCAGTTTAGTTTATATTGAGTATCATTTATATTGAATTTTAGAATAGCATCTACCTTGATGTGTTCAGGGTTAATGAGTAGTCTCGACTGCCGCATGGCTTTTTGGGCTCTCCAGTAGTTCAGCAGACCTCGTCTATCCTGTTCGCACAACAGTTTATTTATGAAGCTGCTGCTTACCCCACAGCTTGGGGATTGGAAGCTGTTTTTACCATTGCAATTGCTTTTTGGAAATTAGGCCATACAATTTCCGCTCCAGCACTGCCATATTCCATTTTGGACCCATCAGGATACCACAACTGTGAGTCCAGTTTTAGGATTATTTCATAGTTTCTCCAGGCTGAACGGTCACTGATGACCACTTTGAAGTGCCTGGAGAAGTCCAATTTTCTGTCCATCTTGTCAACGAACATGAGGCATGGAGAATTCCAGACAGTGTCCAGAATCTTTGCGTGCCCCGTTCGGTTGCCTTCTTTAAGACGGGGTAGATTAGGTAGCCTTAGGGTCGCGCTGGCTGCCATCCTTTTAACCACAAGGTGTAGAGGAGTGAGTCCAGTGATTATTCCTAAAGCTAGTGTGGAGTACCTTCTCATTGGTCCCGTTACACTCAAACAGGCTATTCGGTGAATCTTGTGAAGGATCATCTAAGCTTTTGTTTGATTTACCTTTGGCCACCACACCAAAGAGGCATATGTGGTCATTGGTACTATTATTGTTTTATATGACCACGTCATAGTTTTTGGGCGTAGTCGCCATGTTTTACCGTACAACCTCTGGCAGGCGTAGGGTGCTTTTAAGGCTTTGCTAGTTATATATGATAAGTGGTTTTTCCAAGTTGAAGTTTGTCTACGATTACTCCCAGATATTTAATTTCGTTGGATATTAATAAGTTTGTGGCACCTAAGCTTACGTCCACAGTTTCATTTTCCTTCTTCTGGTTAATGGTACCACTTTTGTTTTATTCAGATTTATCGAGAGTCCTTTCTCCTGACACCACCCCATAAACTTGCTTGCTAATTAAGGAAAAACTTGCTATGTATATTTTTGCATGGACAAATTTTTTCCAAATGTTACAGTTTTGAATTACAACAGGTTATTACAGTGCTGTGCAGTGTAATGTGGTTTTTTATGGCTCTTACTGATTCTCTCTACCAGTTTGGCTCATTCTACTTTCAGTCAAAAATACGTGTAGTATGAATAAAAAAACCATAATTTTCATAAAAATTTTATGGAATGCTATCATGGGATAAATCATAGAACAATGTTTCTGTGAAGATTATGGCAGATAAAGTTGAAAGAATCAATGTAGTTACGAGGTGTGATCAAAAAATAACCGTTATTTTCATCTTTTCGTGAGTTACGTATGTTCGATGTTCGCATTTTTTTTTCTGTTATGTTGGTACACATGTCTGTTATATATGTTGGCAATACCAACCATTTTGGATTGTCAGTTTGTTTTTGACAGATAAAAAGGTTAGTCGTGTTTTGGTGTGCTCTTCGATTTTCTATTATTCGAAAAAATGGATCAAAGAAACTGTATTCAGTTTTGTGTAAAAAATGAAATTAAATGCGCAAGGACATTTGAAATGTTGACTGTGGCCTTTGGCGAGTCTACTATGAGCAGAACACAAGTTCAATTGTGGTATAACCGGTTTAAGGAAGGCCGAGAAGATGTCCATGACGATGCTCGTCCTGGTTGCCCGAGCCCGTCAACAACCGATGAAAACATTGACGCAGTGAAGAAAAAGATTTTGGATAATCGTCGAATCACTATCAGAGAGGTTGCTGATGATGTTGGCATATCGTTCGGCTCATACCAAGCAATTTTCACGGATGTTTTAGGCATGAAACGTGCGGCAGCGAAGATTGTTCCAAAATTGCTAAATTTTGAGCAAAAACAACGTCGCATTTACATCGCTCCGGAGCTGTTGAACATCGTCAACGACGACCCAGATTTCCTCAAAAAGATCATAACTGGTGACGAATCGTGGGTTTATGGCTATGACATGGAATCCAAAGCCCAATCATCCCATGGAAACGTCCAGATGAGCCAAGACCGAAAAAAGCACGTCAAGTTCGGTCGAACGTAAAGGTTTTGCAGACAGTTTTCTTTGATTGCAATGGCGCTCTGCATCATGAATTCTTGCCACAAGGTCGTATGGTCAACAAGGAATACTACCTTGAAGTTATGCGCCGTTTGCGAAAAGCAATTCGTCGGAAACGCCCAGAATTGTGGAAAAACCAATCATGGATTTTGCACCATGATAACGCACCAGCTCACACATCGATGCTTGTGCGTAATTTTTTGGCCAAAAACAAAACCGTTATCATGCCTCAACCACCACATTCACCGGACTTGGCCCCCGCTGACTTTTTCCTCTTTCCAAAACTGAAGACACCGATGAAAGGAAAGCGTTTTGCTACGATTGAGGATATAAAGAAAAATCGAAACAGGTACTGTTGGCGGTACCAAAAAATGCGTTTCAGAAGTGTTTCGAGGATTGGAAAAAACGGTGGCATAAGTGTATTATATCTGAGGGGAATTACTTTGAAGGGGACAAGATAGTTGTTGATGAATAAATAAATACTTTTTGAAAAAATAACGGTTATTTTTTTATCAAACCTCTTATGTAAGTAAAAGGCAATCTCAACGAAATTTTTCTCATATTACAATTACAAACAAAGCACAAAAAAATCAAATCATATATATTTTAGAAACAGCTGACTTCAACACCTGTCTATTCTCATCCCATATGATTATAAGAGCTGTCAGTCTTCAATTCAAGGCCTTTCCAAAGGGTATCTTTGTCTTTGTTGAATAATAAAATTTATTGTAAATGGTTAAAAATGTACTTATATTTTGATTGTACTTATTTATCTGATCCATACTACTTGTTATTTATACTGTAAATGGTTGTAGTGTTAAAAAATAAGAAGAAAAAATATCATAATCTCAGAATGTTTTACATATGTATTTAACAAACCAGAAATATAATTATTTTGTTATAAAAAATGCAATAGCATTAAAAAAATTTTGATAACCAAATAGAGTGGATACGTGAAAGGAAGGGGTTCCTTCCCTTTACAAGAAATTGCACAACAACCTTGAAAATTATATGGACAAGAAATCTATGACATTAGCAGTGAACTAAGAAGTGGCCTCTCAATTTTTTTTCCGCTTGCCTCTTTACTTAATTCATTTAAAACAATTCCATTCTCTTCTTTCGACCATTGCATTATTGTGGATTTTTTAAACAGGTGGCGGTAATGCGGAACATATAAAAGCTCTGTATTTTATGTGCATTGAAAGCAATATTGAAAAAATCTGCTTCATTTAGATAATTTTAAATATGACATTTCAATTCTACTGTGGGACTAAGTCGTGTCCAGCGAAAGTAAGGACTTGTCACAGCGGAAAAATATGCAATAGATGGTTATCACAACCTCGTTCGAAGGTGTCAATAATGATGAACTGTATTTGAGGTTCCATTGGTCAGAGCCAGAGAAGGTGTGGTGAGATTCAAAAGTTTTTAATTACTTATTAACACTTCTATACAAACAAAATGTTTCAATAGATTTCCAATCGCGGCCTAGCCTCTCCATCAACTTCTCATTTAATTTTAGTTTTATCCAACACTCACTCTTTTACAAACCAAATATGTGTTCTGACTGTGGATTTAAAAGATTGACATTTTCAAATATATTTGCATGTATCTGTCATTTAAAACATTATTTTCAGAATCCAGAGAGCGAATAATATCAACTTTTCGTTGCCATCTATTTAAAAATACACTACACCTATCCTAAAAAAAAATCATCCTTTAAAGTTCCACCAATGGACACACTGACGTCGCTGATATCGATTTTCCTTTGCACTCGTGCAGGAACTGCTTAAAAAGGATTTCTGTGATTCTAATTCTTACATTACATGCTCACAAAAGCTTTTCGGTTGGAAAATTCATCCCATTAAAATGAAATTTGTGGAAATGAAATGCCATTTTCAATTTGACCTGCAGATTTAATCGTTTGGAAAATGGTGAACAAATTGAATCAAATTATAAATAATGGAAGACATTTTCCATGTTGCCTGTGTATTTGAGAGCTATCGACCTGATATGATTACAGAGCACAGAGACCGCAAATAGCAGAATGCTGGCAGCAAAGACGAGACTTCAATATGTAACGTAATTGTATAAATTTAAGGATTATCGACTTCGGTTCTATAGCACGACCACCCCTCGGCAATAAATTTGGATAATCTACATCTCACATGAATAATGCTCTCATACAAATATTGAGTAGCGGAAACTGATTTAGTAGTTTGGCAGAAAATACGTAATAAATTGCTGCTCAGAATAGATCTCTAAAAAACACATCAGATCTTATTCACCAAGCCTACCTGTGGGTGTTTCTTTGTGTGAAATATTTAATATTAAATAGTTGATTATCCTGAAGAACTGATACGATGATAAACTGCTGATAGCCACATACGGAGATTATAATACATAAGATACAGAAAAGCCGATATTCAAATATTATTATATTAATTTACGGATCTAATGATTGCATTGATTTATTTCCATTAAGTTTTCTTTTTACAGATTAAATAAAACATTCTATAAATTACCAATCGCCATTGCCCTTTTCTGACTCAATAAACTTTTGTTGTGTAAATCAAATTGACCAGAAAACTTGATTGCATTAAAATTAAGCTTTATACTAATTTCAATAACTTTCATCAACATTGAGTAACTGAGTGAGCTAGAAGAACAGATTTATTGAATGCATTGAACCCAAGTTACAACCAATCCAAATAATGAAGTCGATTCGGATGTGAAAATACGATATACAAAACATTGCAATAAGAATGCGATGTGCCAATCTGCTATATGAGGCCGTTAAGATAGTCCAATGAGTATATACTCGTGCATTGTGACAATCTGAGATCTGCTTGGTTAATTTAATTGGTCCTTTCGTGTGATATCTTTGATGGGTCAATTAGATTGAACAATAATTAGCTAGCCGTATAAACCGCAGAGAGTATTACAGTGTGATTTACTTAGAAATATTTGAAACTCTATTTTGTGTTAGCTGCAGAAGGAATTATGTGTGAAATGTTTGATTGGCATCAGCAATATACCCGTATAGTATGCACTCTAAATCAACAAAAATATTTGCAAGAAATCACGAGTAGCTAGCTCCACACATATGAAAATCTACGGAAACTCGCACCCGCACAACAATGTAATTGGCATTCACTCCAGATCGTATGAGTTGCAACCAATACTGAAACTTGAAACTATATGTATTCAAGTGTCTGTGGCTGTATTAGAAACTGTGTGCGTGCCTAAGTGGCTGTTGATGAGGTTTAGAGCGGCATTTAGTTGAATTTTGATATTTCATTTTCAGCTCTTTGGAATGCTGAAGTTCAGCCGTCTAAGTTAATACAGTTCAGAGTTCATTTTGCGAGTACATATTGTTTGCAAATTTGAAACACATTGAATATTGAAATATAGAATGTTAAAAATTTAGTGGAATATTTACAGCATTCAGACAACATAAATTTTAATTATACGAGTATATTCTAATGCAGATGTCTAGCATCCAGAGTACAATTCCTTCAGTTGCAAAGCGGTCAGAAATCAGGGAATATGCTGTAAATACTGTATATTCTAGATAGAGTAGAGCAAAAGTAATTAATCTTAATAATTGCAAGTTTTCCTTGTATAATTTCATGTATTCACCCACCATGATGACATAGCGATAAGATCCTCCAGTGAATAAATCGTCATAATATTGTGAATTTTATATATAAACGGAAATGTAGTAGGGAGTTAATTTATATGTGACTAGGACTGCCAAAGGAAAATAGAAAGACCCCTCCAGCAAATGGGTTACATCTTAATACATTAACCAGATACTTAAACCACCTCGCGAAGACAGATATCCTCTTAAATATGAACTGATCCTGCTGTGAAAATGCAAAACAACATATTTGGCAACCATCAATTGTCCTGCATCCAGGCGTTGTCTTTCACGAATATTGAAGCTATTGTTAATTGTGCGTAATAAGTCAACAAATTAAATTAAGATTATATTTTACCTTCATTTTAGTGTCGATCAGGCTTAATTAGCCCCTCCGCTTAATTAGCCTCCGGCTTTGATCTGCCATCAGTGAAGGTACAACCAAAATTGACGAGACGTAACGATAGCGATTGGACGAACGTCTGCCCTCGTTACTTCGATTTTGACATTTAACCCAAAATGTGACGCTATCAAACGCATCGATGGATGGCTTTTTACATAAAAAGCGATCTCATCCTTCACAGCGGCGATTAAATTGTAGCAAAATTCCGTCATTTTAATTTAAATTTTTTGATAAAATAACAATCTTGTGAACAAAGTAGCCGCTGTGACGAGTAACAGACGTATGCAGTTCGCTTCTTACGGAACCGATCGTCACGCCTAAATATTTCGTTCAGCTTCGATCAAATACGTATGGCCATTTTGGCTATTAGTATTGATTCACATATGCTCGAACTGACTCGTAACGTTTCGTCAAGTCTATTTTGGTCGGCCCTTTACTCGTTACGTCTCGTCTCGTCTATTTTGATTAGCCCTTATGCTTTAACTTACTCGTCATGTCTCGTCTTGTCTATTTTGGTTGGCACTTGACTCTGTAAAGGCATGGGAAAAAAATTATCACCATAACATTCCATATAATGAGGAATTATATTACGTACCTAGCTCCTTCCAATACTTTTCCTTTTCTTTAACTTTTCATTGCGTCCTGAATTGTAAATTTTAATAAAATTTTTAAAGCCACTCTAGTGGTCAAGAAAATTGGATCGAAAAGTGTGGATATGCTTTGCAACAAATGCATTGATCTCCTGAATCTGAGCATTTGTATTATATTTTTCAATATAGAAGCACTTTTGAATGCTTCCTGCTATGTAGAGAATTGCATTTAGTGCCTCGTCTGACCAAACTGTCTGAAGAAGTATGTTGCAGTTAAGAACTTTCGAAGTCACAATGCTTCAATATCGCTCCATATTAGGCTTTTACCCATATTGACTGCAATCAAGCCAATCTTCAGAATTTCCCACTGAAAATTGCAATGTGAAACGTTTAAGCAAACTTCCAAAGCAGTACGCATTTAGATTCAATTAAATCCTCTACCATTTCAGTTCAAATAGAGTTTAGCTCGCCAGATGCAATTGAGTATTCCCAATAGCAACACTTTTTAAGCATTTTGATCACTTTGCTATGAAAATCCATTTTGCGATTTCGCATTTTCAAATGAAATGGTCAATAAAACATAGTCAGGATTATTGTAAGTAATGAATTCCAAGCAGAGCAGTCACTGTGTTAACGACCATAAAGTTTAGTAAGTCGGTATTGTAGTCCTCTAACTTAATACTTCTTCGCATAAACTTAATACTTCTTTGTCATTAAGTTGTATATCACCAGCACAAAATAAAGTATTCCATGGAAATAATGAAGCAGAATCACTACAAACATAACAGGACACCTGATTGGTGAACACCAACACAACTACACAACAATCTATAAAAAAAACTTACGGGAAATAGGAAAAGAGTCATACTTGGCAGACCATAACATAATTTGTAATATAATCGTACTCGGATCATATTGAACTGAAAAGCATCCGATTTCTCGTTCTCACTTCTTAAGTTTTGGATTCAAATAAAACCGCCCACAGCAGAAACATTATCATAAAAGCCAAAATAATTAGCAACACTTGCCAATAAAAGCGAACAGCATATTTTTGTAAAGTCCTTTCGGTTAACCTTTCCGAATGCTTCTTAAAAGGCTTAATTATTATTTCTAAGAAATCTTTTGTAAGTGTTTCTTGTACAGTAAATATATTTAAAGGCGTAATTATAAGAAAATGCTCCAAGACGTTTACTGTCTGCTGCCCCTGAATTTATTTGCACACTTTCTGGAAGTATTTAATGAGTTCGTCCTAATTGGTTGAAGTTTTGGTATGCCGAGGCAATGTATAGTTATTTGTTTATCTGTTTTTAACATATAACACGAAACTTGAGAAACGAAAGATGCATAATTCGGAATTTATTGAGTCTCAGCAAAATACTTGAAACGGTAGAATGTGGGGTGATCTACCAAACCAAAATCACTACCTCCATTTTATACCCCATTATTAAAAAAACTAAAAAGATAATGCAATATAACTGCATTAATTAATATTACGGTTTTCGAACCATTTAACCAAAACAATTTGAGCGTCGCGGACTGGAAACTCCATCGCAGAACCCTCTCCCTTTCTCTTGCATCTCCTTATCAGTAATAACTGGCCGATTTGAGAACAAATTATTCCAGCAGGTCCCAGTGCATTTTTTTTTATGTCGTAATTGTTTCATGAGCTGCTACGTCGAAAAAAAATTGTGAAAGAACAAAGTGTGTCCTGCAGATTCGATGTGACGAGCCAGATGTAAAACTATTGCTGCCCCTAAATTTCTGTATTATTTTCTTGAACCAAAACCCCGTTAATATATTGTTTAATAGATAACTTACCTTTAACATATTTTTCAGGCACTGCGGACGTACACTCTCAGAAACAGGTCGAACAGTACAAAATTTTCCATACATTCCTTTGGGCGTTCAAGTATATTCGTAAACTGTACCACTTTCAAAATATGCATGTGGAAACAATCTAAAAAAGTAAGAGAAAGTAGATTATTCTAAGTCATAGCCTCTTCAGAAAGGTGCCCAAAAGATTGAATCTCGTTCTGGGAAACTGGTTAGCCCTCGCCTCCATTGAATTTTTGTTTTATCGGTATAAATTGAAGATTCTCGTTACAACTGATTGGCATACTCGATCTCAACATTTTCGAGTGTCACGAACTTTTCCAATCCGAAGTAGAGCTCAGCTACTCCAGGGTTCGTCAACAGAAATTTGTCCTTTTTCAAGGATTCTGTTAAATTTGATTCTTGATTGCGCAGGATAAATTATCCTAAGATCCAGTTATCCTTAGCAAAATGTTACGTAAATTACTAATATTTAGGATGGACACGCGGATGGACAAAATTCAAATTGTTCAGAAAGTGATACTGATCATATCTGTAAATATATGCCCATATCTGCCCCACCTCCTTCTGGTAGTTGAAAACCCGCTCATCGGCAAAAATTTAACTCTTTTAAAGAATAGCCCAATAGCCGAATTTACCTATCTACCTCATCCCCATTATTATTTGCCACTCTCTTCAGACTTAAAAAATTTGCAAAATATACAGTTCTGTTTCTGATTTCAGATTTTATTTACTTTTGGGAATTTCAAGAAAATTCTTGTAAGAGTGGGCAAAATGCACTTTATTATTATCATATAAGTCTTGTCAGTAACCGAGCGAAAATGCATTGGATGACACTGTTTAAATGATTCAATATCCTGCTGAAATACGAGTAGTATATGATTCCGCCATTTGGCCGGACGCTCACTCAATCAAAACAATTATTTGATTAATTCATTTTAACGTTGTATAGTATATTCAAACTCAATATAAATGTTTATTTTTAGCTTGGATATTTTGTGTGATATTGCCTTAAATGCGACCTTAAATTAAAGCTACTCATATAAGATAATATTTGGCGTTACTTATAAATGGCTATGTATGCTGTTATTCCCCCAAGGGGAGAAACAAGTTACCAAAAGATTTCGTGGCAAACCGTTTCTTTTTTATTCGATATATTTGTGGATATATTTAAAGTTTTGGCCATTAAATTCAGCTGCATTTTCTATCTTTTTCTCAATTTTGTTGTAGGATTAATGCAACTAATAAGTAAGAAAGCAAAAGCAATTTGTTGCCACAAATATTTGTATAGTACATTGCAACATCATCAATAATGAAATTCCTTATCTTTTAAAATTTTGCTTATTATTTGAAACTTTTTAGCATAGTAAATGGAGCTTTTGTGCCAAATCTAAATCATTAATTCGATTTTGTGACTGGTGGAAATGATGGCTTTGTGTCCTTGTGCAACTAATAAGGCGTAAATTGCAATTTAATATTAAGTGCGTAAATTGCAATTATTAAATAAAGTTAGTTATTTTAATTTAACCAGCGATTGTTTAATTACTACACGATCCAGTGGTACGAATCTGAGTACAGAGAGTTAGAATAAATTGTCAAGAGGGCAATTTCATAACAATATGTTGCAATGAAGTTGAAAAGTAAAAATCACACACAAGAACCATAAAATGAAAAATAAAAATGTTTAATATTATGGCAGATGGAAAAATATTTTCTCAGGCTACTAAAATTATATACGAATAGGACTTTTTCAACATTTCATTCGGATTTTCATACATTTTATTGCTTAACTGTGTCTTGGAATAAGTTGTGAATTGAGAAATACGTTTATATTTAATACATTTTATACGAGTTTACACGAGTATGTATATTCAGGATGAATCTTAGAAATAATTTTAATTTATTTTATGTCTTCTCTTCTCAAAAAAATTTAAACAAACTATCTGAATCATCGCGAACGAAGAAGAAGCTTCGGCAAGACAGACCTACGGGACGGCACCCCAGGGTGGAAGGCGAGGAAGAGGAAGACCACATCTCCGTTGGAGATACCAAGTTATGCAGGACCTGTCAACCTTGGGCATCTCTAACTGGCGCCAGCGAGCACAGGACAGAAAAAGCTGGCCCGCTTTTCTGGACTCGGCCGAAACCGATATGCGGTGGTTGTGCCACTTATGTATGTATGTATGTATCTGAATCATCAACAAAAAGACGTTATGCTATTGTAAAAAGTTATATTTGCCATTGGAGTACATATTTGCTTAAATGCAGTAGTCTGGATTATGAAAATCAGGGTGTGCTGTGATCCTTTATTTCGAAAACTATGATTATATTATTAAAAAAAATAAACGGTTTCTCACAACAAAGGAAAAATACGTTTTTATATTCGAATTATAGGAAGGCGATTCATATTCCTGCCAATTTCGCGGTTAGTAGTAAAAGTTTCTAAGATTTAAATATTTTAACTAAGTATTTGTTAAATATTCCAAAATTTCCATTTTTTTTTTCTGTCACTTACTTCGATTGATAAATAGCCTTATTTTTTACTTATCGATCCACTTTAGCCTGCTTTTGTTGTAATACCGAAACTAACACGTCTTTTTGAAACAGAAAATTGGGTTTGAGCTCATATTTATGGCAAAAGTTGACAGTTTTTTATTTTGTAATGTTCTGAAAATTGTGTAAATATTGTTTGATTGGGAGGAAATAATTAAGTACATATTCGCAAAGTCTTAAATACCTACGACTTTTTGAATAATTTTTTTTTTGTGGCAAAAAAATTTAATTCTAATATGGTATTCCATTGGGACCATTTTGTATATGAACAGCAACAGAAGCATGGCATGTACATACAAAAGGGTATTCTGCATCAGCAGCACTTATCTCAGAAGTGGAAGTACCACACATGGCGCCCTCAAGTAAAAAATTGAAATTATTCCTTTGCAAACTGTCACCATGGTGGCTGTTTAGCTGACTTTGGGAAACAATATTGAAAATTTTCATTTCCCACTGAAAATATTAAAATAAAACCTACAACAATGTAAACAACCTGTTGTTAGGAAATGCTTTCATTGAACACAAAACATCCCTACTAAATATTCACATAATTTTGGTATGTGGGTGGATATTAAAAAATATTTTTAAATTACTTTGAAATATTACCAATTACGCATATTTCTGCTTTATACCTCCTGCTTTGTTCAAAAGTTCTGGTATTGTATAAATGAAATATCTACGAGCATTTCTCCTTTGATTAATTAGAGTGCACCGAAATTTTTAGGAAACCATAAAATTCTTTTAATTACGCTCTGAGTGAATATTTATAACATTTGAGAGACTTCGTTATTTGCAAATGAAACCTGAAGAATATTGTATAATGAAAATAAGCACAACTTTTCAAGCCTCAAGCCAACTCTAGCACCATGGTCACAGCATTTCACTGTTTGCTATTAACGAACTTTATTAATTAATGATAGGTAATTTTTTGTGAAATTTTATTTCCGTTTCTAAAACTTTTTATATCTTTGTGGCTGTATTTGATAATGAGAATTCAATGAGAACTTGTTCAATTCGATACGTAGAGCTGTCAATTTCTGGATTGACAGAAAAATAAAGATATGCAGAAATTCTTAATATTTAAATAATTTTAATTATTCTTGAAATTTTTAAAAGTTGATCAAGTTTATTTCAGTCACAATATTTAATTGTGTTACCATCCCATTTGTACTCAATTTAGAAGATTTCAAAAGTTTACAAACTCCATATGTAAGAACAACTTTTAGGTCCAGAAGTTTCAAATTGATAGCAGTGCCCTGAAAACTCCCAAGTATCTTCTACGAGCCAGCATGTAGAGTCCAGTAAAGTGTACTAGCTAATGCCTGGACATCTCTTCTTGTTCCATGCACAATCTTCAAGAGTCATCCGAGGTTATATTCACCAGGTGTGAAATTAATTTATTAAGTCTTGTTACCTGACCCATCATTATTCTTAAAGTGTTCTAGTAAAGGGGCATGCGTATTATGAAAGTTATTCTGGTTGCCTTGGTCTAGGTCCCCAATCCAACGGAATTAATATCTAGATAAGCCTCATCAAGCATAAGCAATAATCACTAAAACTAATAGAATGGTTACTTTGATATTTGAGTGCAGATACATATACCTGGCCTATTCATAATAACAGATATACAAGTATTCATAAAAGTTGTCGATGATGACAAGGAAAGTACTTCATTTTTTTAGTTCAACAAGTATTTGACAATTTTAGCTCTGCTCCGCATGGAAAAACGGAACTTCCTTAAAGATTTATACATCTGTTTAAAATCATTTTTACCTTTTAACCTCCAAGTTAATAACGTAATACAAATTTCTGAAATTTGCACTAAAGCAGCATGGGAAGAAACATTTATATGACGCCTTAAGAGATTTGCGTTTCGGTACCTTGAAACTGCGCCCTGGGTAGGAAGCAGACCACGGGCTATTAAGGAAAGTAACTCTGCGGTTTTCGCTTGCTTTCACAGTGAATCTTAATTAAATCCAGAAAAAAGCAAAATTATAAAAAGTGCAAACAAGTTGAAAGGAGAGAGCGAAAAAAACTATTAAATTCGGACTGATTTATACAAATTTAATTTGAATGAGAAAGAAATAAGAATGAAAAGAGTGGTGAAGAGTAATGGGGTTCGTGGCTTGGTTTCTAAAGATATTTAAAAGAGTTACAGAATTTTTGTTCTGGTGCAATTACCAGAAAGATTCAATTAAAGTAGAAATTTTTAAACACAAGTGACAGTTTGTAAATTTATGGCAAAGAGACAATATCTCAATTTAAAATTAAGGCAGGAAGTGAAAAAGTAATATATATTACATACAACTCTGGTACAATATTAAATAGTTCAGCTTTCGAATTAATTTAAAGAAAATACATGAATATCGATGACTTTTCTTTACTGATTACCTCTGTGCAAAGCTAGGTTAATAAAGTGATATTGCGGACTGTATATTAAATATGTTAAGGCTTTGTGTACAATACTGTCTTGAAGTCCTTATTCAGAAAAATTATTTTATTTGTCTGATTACTTCCTGCCACTGACATAACTCAAACATAACTATTGTAGTTGAATTTTTCAGAAAACATCCGATTAGAACCATTAAAAACAGCCAAAGGGGATTAATGGCAAATCTACACCGAAGTAAGTGGCAGCAACAGAAAGTCAAACTATATTATTAGCACTCGGAAAATAAATGAAAGCACGCCACACATTTACTCAAAACTTTTCAGAAATAAACTGATAAAGTCAACATTTGACAACCAGCTTCAGTCCTCATGTTGACAGAGTCCGCACATGGTACACTTAAGCATATTTCGTTGCGGATGACCAAAATGATTTGTTAATTTCTACTGCGGAAGTTTCTGGTTTTGTTGTGCCCGATGCAGGTATTATTTGGGAATTAAAACAAAACTCAGCATACCTCATTAAATTAATAAAATTTGGTTACGGTTTGTCCGCATTTAATTTTCGCATTTCATGCTTTCATGGTCCGACGGAATTCTGCGTGCTCATGTTTACTCGCATTTTAAATTAAGGCATTTTCTTTTGTTTTAGCATAATATTTAATAAATTTCCAAAAAAAGAAGGCCCATAATTAGACAGCAGTTTTAGTCATAATTAAAAAAATATGAGTACTAGGAATTAAAGGAAAAGAGTTATATGAAGCATGTTTTGAACAGACAAACTTTCATAAACAAAGCAAAGTTCTTTGTGACTTTAAATAAAAGCGCAACAGAGAACTAATGCATTCACACAAATTCAGATATATTTAAATTGTTCAACAAGCATTGAAGCAATCTTCACAATTTTTTTTTCCCTACTGCTTCAGATTTCATTTATGTTATGTACAGTTATCAAATCAACTATCATAAATCACCTTTAGATATTTTTACTTGTAGCCTGTGGAATTTGGGCTTTGTCAATTTATATTCTATGAAGCTCTAGTTTAAATTATAACTATTTGGATTGACCTCTAACTAAAAGCGCATTAACCACTGCAGCTTACCTCCGCACCCCGTAACCCTTCATCTTCCACAGATAATTGGCAACAATTCTCTTACTTAAAATATCTCCTCAGAGACAACACGAAATGGTATCACTACCACAGCGGTTTTCCTGTGTCATTTCAGGCTCTGCTGGACATGCGCTGTGTTCACTGCCCAGTCGGGCCACTATGGGGCTGTTGTCCATGCCTCAGTGGTTCTTTGCTCTTGCAGCTATCTTTCACTGTTTGTTTTAATTTTCCCTAAAGTGTGGTATTAAAGTCATTTTCACTTAAGACCCATTCTCATCGCATAATGAAGTCGATGTACAATTTTTAAAAATGTTTGCCAGAAGTTGAACATGTTCAAAAATTCTGAAAAACATATTCCAAACAAACGTTGCTGAGTCTGGGGATTCTAATTTTTAATTGCAAAATAATATCAAGGATAATATTAAACGCAATATTAATAATTAAAGGATGAGAGTAAGGGTAAAATAAGCTTGTGTAAAATTGGAGAAAGATGTTCCACCGTTAAATTATAAATGAATAAATTTATATCAAAGTGGACAACTGGACCATCCGGACTACTTCGCTACAAATCTACTACGAATAAGAACAAGTACAAGCCTTAGAAGACTGGACTTGCAAAGTTATTAAAATATTATACATTTTAATTTTTTTAAATAAATAATCTTTGCTGAACATTATCTAACTATGTTATTTTATTATATTGAAACGTGATTGCATACTTTTAGGATCCCACCTGGAGATTGAGCGCACCACCCAGTGTGTTAATTAGTCAACACACAATCTATTCTAATAAAAGTTTCTTTCGTTGTAGAGATAGTGGTGTAAAGAATTTTCTCGAAAGTAAGAACTTCCTTTGAGGTGTATGTAAAGTTCTAAAAAGAATTTTCTCGAAATTAAGAACTTCCTTTGAGGTATATGTAAAGTTCTAGAAAGATCCAGAAACTTCTAGTGTATTGTAGAAGTTTCTACCTAAACAATTCGAAGCTATAAAAGCACAAGACTGTGCTAAGTCGAAGACATTCGAACAGAGATCGTAACAGTGTGTACATCGTGCATTCAAATCGAAGCAACAGTATTTGAAATTATGATTTTGTAAAGTGATGAAATTACTTATTTAATAAAGTGATTCATGAATTGTGAAAGAAAGTGCAAATTGTACCAAACTAAACTTGAAGCCTAATATTAAGTTTTGTAAATTGCAATAATTAAATAAAGTTAGTTATTTTCATTTAACCAGCGATTGTTTGATAACCAGTGGTACGAAACCGAGTCCAGAGAGTTAGAGTAAATTGTCAAGAGGGCAATTTCGTAACAGAATAAATTGTCAAGAGGGCACTTTCGTAACAATATTTATTATTATTTTTTTATTATTAGGGTTAGGTTAGGTTAGGTTACGTTATATGGCTGTCGTAGGACACACTCAGGCCGGTTCAAGGCCCATTGTGGCCACTAGAGCTTTTTCCCCTGCAACTCCGGATCCTCCTTACACCATCCTGCAGATTTGATAAAAGCAGCCACTTTCCTTAGCTTCATCCGGGAAATCTCCTCAATGCTGTCAAGAAATACAAATCCAAGAGTGGAGAACCTTTTTCTGTATAGAGAACTGCACCCACACAGGAGGTGTTCCACTGTTGCCTCTTCTTCGACATCTTCACATAAGTCATGGTGGGATACCCCAGTCTACTAGCGTGTCTACCAACCAAACAGTGACCCTATTACAAATATAATTTCCTGCCTATTGTATGTCAACAACAGTTTTGAACGGCCGCGATTCCATTCCGGCCAAATTTGTCGACTTGTTAGGCAAGATGATAATTGTCTGCATCTAACATTTGCCACTTCGACAGTGTATCTATCTATTAGCAATTTGCATGTTGCTAGAGGCACTGGTAATGGAATTTTATCCGGAAGGATAGATACTGTTGTCCCCTCCCCAGCCAGCTCATCAACCCTGCAATTTCCCTGCATATCCCTATGGCCAGGTATATATTAAAGTATTCAGATAATTAAATTAATACTTTATGTCATTGTACCACGGTTTTCGACGACTCTCTTACTGCTTGGCTGTCCGAGGAGATATATATCCCTCGTGGATAGAGGAATATTCTTTATATGTAGCATACCCTCTCTTATTGCTATTACTTCTCCCTGGAACACATTACAATGGTCTGGCAAGTGGAAGGAAAAACTGAGGCTCAGCTTTTCAGAAAATACACCTCGACCCACCCGATCATTAAGTTTTGAACCGTCAGTGTAAATGCTGATTTCGTTCTTATGGATCATGATTCCATTATCCCAGTCATTCTTTGTGGGGAATATGGTGTAAAAGGGTTTTCTTAAATTCCATTCTAATGAGTTATAGTAATCTGTAGTATCGGGAATAATAGGAAATTTTCCTACTATACTCGCAAGACCACTGCTACTTGTAGTTAAATGGGAGAAGTCCCTGAATCTAAGAGCCGTTTTCGTTGCAAGTGACTTTCCAAGCAAATCAATTGGCTAAAGGTCTAGCATAATGTTCAATGCCGCCGTGGGAGTAGTTCTCAGCGCTCCGCTTATACATAAATTAGCTCCTCTCTGTATTCGGTCTAAATTTTTCACATCATAACTGTTATGAAGTGCGGCCACCATACCAGTATGCCGTACAACAAAATCGGTCTAATCACTGCTGTGTAAATCCAACGTATTATTCGGGGGGCCATACGCCACTTTAGTCCTACTGTCTTCCTACACGAATATAGTACTATTGATGCTTTTCTTACTATATCCTCTACATTTAATTTTCAATTAAGCTTCCAGTCGAAAATCAGTCCCAGGTAGCGAGCTTTACCTTGAAAAGTTAAAGAGATTTCATTTATTTTTGGGGATTTAATTCTGGTAATCTATGTTTTCTACTAAATAGTACCAGTTCTATTTTGTTGGCGTTTATGGCCAAACCATACGATTCTGACCATAGATTTAGCTCATCTAATATGCATTGCATGATTTCACAAAGCGTGTTGGGTAATTTGCCTTTTACAGAGATCGCAATATCGTCTGCATAGGCAACAACTCCCCTAAGCCCTTTTAACAGTTTATTCATTGTCAGTACCCAGAAGAGAGGAGGCAGCACCCCGCCTTGTGGAGTACCCCTGCTGACGGATCTACGCAACCTCGAGGCCCCCAATGTTGAGTTCACAAATCTGCATATAAGCATTTGTTGGATGAAAACAACCAGCGCTCCGGAGACGTCCAACTCCGTCAGTGCACCGGTTATAGCCCTGGGTAGGATATTATTAAAAGCGCCCTCAATGTCTAGGAAAGCCACGAATGTGTATTCTTTGTCTTCCGTTGATTTCTCAATTACCATAACTAGCGAATTCAAAGCCATTTGAGATGGGGTTATTATTTGGACTTACCAAGTAATTAAAATACTATACATTTTTATTTTTTAAAATAATTAATCTTGCTGAACATTACCTAACTTTGTTATTTTATTATATCTATTATTTTTTAATATTAGTTAACTCCAAAACATTGGTTGCGGGTTAAAATTTGTTTATGTTACGTTTAAGATTTTATTAATTATTCTTAGTCTGATGAGATCGATTCAATACATAATAATACAAGTAAAAAGAAAAAAAACTAGTCCAGATAAACAAATGATTTTTAGACTTCCTAGAGATGTGGGTAGGGCCGTGTAATGTAATTTATAAAAATTATCTACAACTATAAATGTGGTCAAATATTAATGGAACTTATTATGTTGCAGAAATGTCATAAGGAAACTTTTCCTGCCATATAATATTGTTTTAAAGAGGACAATCATCTCTTTTATAATTATACGAGTATGTTGTGCGTTTTTTTAGGAACAATCACTCATTTTAACATGTAAACAATTTTTTTGTAGCACTGATCTCAGTCTTATTCTATGTCCATTTGCGTAATGTAGAAGTTTATTGATGGGAATGTAGAAGTTTATTGATGTAAGTTAAATTCAATTTAAATTAAAAGTAGGGGGCAATTAGTGCGGCAATAGTAAACAAATAAATGCCAATATCGTAAAATTGAAATTCCAGCAATTATATCTGTTTCATGACAAATATGATCTCAATGAGAGATTCATTGCTGTGGTTATTTAATAGGATCAGTGCATAAAATAATCAATAAGATTATTGATTTTATCATGAAACTACATACACTTCGCAGAAAAATTCTACATACAACATATGAAACAACAAATTTAAGTTATTTATTCAATATCGGGATGATTTTTCATAATTTTGTTGATACAGTATCATAGTCTTTTAGATAAAAAAAAAGATTTGGCAAAAACAACAACAAAAAAAGGTAACTGAAGTTAAATTCAAAAAGATTCCAATCCAATGCAAAAAATCTTACCAAAGATCCATCATTTTACTTCCAGAACGCCACTAACCCAAGCATACAGCCGACGTTGTGAAGCTTTGCCTCATCCATAATGCACCTCCCTGTTGCTCACAGCGGTATAAAAATTGGCAGAAATACATGGGGTCGATTTTAGTATGTGTGGAGAATATGGAGATCATAATACAACTACTGCCAAAAAGTGTCACTAGTTTCCTTTTAAAGATTTATCAACGAAATTCCACAGGAAGGTTGCGGGTACTAAAATTAAACATCACACAAAAAATGAGCGGTTTATTTTTAAAGCCATGCCCACTATTGACATATTAATATAACTTACGACCAATACAATATTTTTGGATTATCTTTTATATTGATTCTACAAAGTCATACACAAAAAATGGAGTCGATATAATCAATTCAAGGAACCCTACAAAACGACTCTCTGCTTTCGACTACCTAACCAATTTTTCTTTTATAATATTTATATATCATTTTATATAGTATATATATCATTTTATATAGTAACCCAGTTTCTAAAAATTGATTAAGCAATTTTAAAACTGCTCAGATATCATTGAAAGTTGGTACATAGTTTGCTTCTTTATTCAAGACAAAACTATTTTCAGCACTGGAAGAGGTTCTGTTAATGGACTAATAACAGATTACATCATACATTCCAGATACCAAAGAGAATTTTCAAAAATTAATTTTTAATATCCACTCAGCTTTGTACATAGTTCCAGCTGCAAACTCAGCCACACACACGCAGGTATAAGAAAAGTGAGTGAGGTGTGTTCACTAGAGTTTCTAAAAAGATTTTATTAATATTCTAGAACAAAAGGGATGAAATATCAAGTATTACCTGATTGGAAGGGACACAATATTTGCCAAAAAGCGAAATTTTACCTGTAATGTGTCCACATACACACATATGTGTCTCTGTGTATATGGACCCATTTAAGGTAAAATTGCCAAATATTGTGTCTCTTCCATATGGCACGCAGGGAAATACATCCTGAATGACCATTTGTAGTTGGCCTGCCATTATGTGACGAAACGACTGAAAACATTTGTGATTGAAACCCACCCAGTTCCTGTGGCAAAATTCGAACATGACAATAAAAATTCCAAGTAAAACTGAGAAGATTATATTTGCCCAGCGAAAATTGGCTGGTAAATTTTGTGAAAGCAGGTGCTAGGGGTGTCAATGCCAATCAAGCAGACAATCCTTATGAGGGCGCAAAACGGTTCGTTCGATGTGCTTCTTATTCACAATATTATTAAATGCTTCACAATAATTTTATGTGAAGAAATTGTGTTTTGTTGGGCTTTTCAAGCCTCTTTAGTCGGTTGATATATACAACAAATTGCTTTGTGAAGTCTTTAGCCATAAGACACTAGTAAGGCTTAACTGTTATTCCCCCACATTTGTATCCTTTGCTTTCGATAGATTATATGAGAATAAGCTCTTTTGTATTGCCTTGTTTGTGTATGCAGTGCCAATAAGCTTAGTATTAAGAAGACAAACAAAGACTATATCTGACTATTTTATGTGAAGTATTCCAATGCTAGCGTTCATGTGAAGTGAGAATAACCAGTTTCCAATGAGCTCATTTCATGACATCGACAAAAAAAAACATTTTGTTGTACCGAATATTGGTATGAAAGCGAAAATGACATCGACAAAAAAAATATTTTGTTGTATAGAAATTTTTGTATGAAAGCCAAAATATAAAATTAAAATACTTTGCATTTCCTTGCTCTCGTTGCCTTGATTCAAGAGGACACTTAGGCCAATATGGTGTATTGTTATATCGTTGGATCTCGTACCATCCTCTACGTTTCAAAAGTAACTGAGATGTTAGCTACTTTATTTTATTTCTTCTATAATGTTCAAATGAATAATATTTGCAAATTAATTATGTAAGCCTTATATTTCTTTTATCCGAAATATTACCATTATTTATTTATTTGCATTATGTATTATAATATAAAGAGGAACTGATTAAGTGAAATAAAACTTACAATAGTAATTCCATTTTATCACATCTGAATACATCAAACCTAAATTCTTCTTTTCTTTGAAGTGTACACGGCTTAGTGCCCATTTTGTGCTGAAAATTTCTTTGTCACACATTGTTTGCTACCTGCTCTCCTTTGTTTCTAGGCCATTAATGAGCCCAACCAGTTTTGTTTCTGTACATTTTTATTGCCCTATTGTAATAACATTTCTCAGAATCTCTATTGATTTAAATTTTATTTATGTGTTAACTTTTCTACGAATCTTTCTTACGAATTTCTCCGAAGACTTCCGGCAAACAAATGGTCGTGTACCACTCAGAATTGACCGTCCTACGTTGCTGAAGCGGAACAGTGGCCACATGACCCATTCGGCCGAAGAAACAGGCGACGATTTGCTTCACTGTGCTTCTTCCACGAACAACTTTTGTTGGAATACCCGTCTTGGAATACCCGCACGGTCGATTGTTGTTTTGTTTCCGGCTCATACGCATATATCCATGATTCGTCACCTGTCGCGTTTTTATACATGTCTTTTGAAGTACCACGGTCGAACTTTTTAATCATTTCCTTACACTAATTGACACGAGCTTTTTTTTGAGCGTTTGTCAAATTATGTGGGATCCAACGCGAACAAATCTTTTTTACAGCCAAATGTTCATGCCATATTGAATGTATGCAAGTGGAAGTAATGCCCAAGGTGTCCTCTATCTCACGATATGTCACATGACGATCTTGGATTATCAGTTCACGCACTGCATCGATCTTTTGTGGCACAACAACCGATTTTGGACGACCTTCACGGAGTTCCGACGACGAAAGAATTCACTATACCAGAGAAATACTGTGATTTTTGATGGTGCTTTATCGCCATACAAAGAACGAAGTTCATCGACACATTCTTGTTGAGATAATCCACGTCGAAAGTTGTGAAAAATAATCCAATGAAAACCTTCTCTTTAAATTTCCATTTTTTGGCCAAACTGATTTTCTTAACTCACTGTAAACAAAACAAATAGCATTTGTACATCAACACGTTGTGAGTACGTTTATGCTAAAAAATTTCGAACTTTATTATGGTGTTGCCAGATTTTAGCTATTGACATTAGTGTTGCCAGTTCTCGAAATATAAATAGTTCCCCTCGTATACAATGCAGTTATTTATGTGCCTGTAACTCTGCGATAGCACTGCATTCTGTTAAATATTATGGCACTTTAGAAATAAGCACACCAAATTTACAGCAATAGTTACGGGTTCACTACGCAGATAAAACTAGTTCCAAATAACCCTCAACATTAATGCCAAAAGTTATTTTAATGACACTGAAATCTACTGCGGTTCAAATGAGCTTTATAATATATTTTTATACATTTGTAATGGGTCCAGAATACTCAATTAAACTTCCAATTCGCTGGAGTGATCTACAAATATTTCCTCAGTTCTTAAACAGTCTCATTCAGCTGCATTGGAGAAATTTCTTATATAATACATTTCTTCAAATATGTCTCCAAAGGCTTGGTCTCCAAAAAATGCTTCTTTCTATAAAATCCTTTTCTCTTCGAGTCGAAGGCCTCTGTAGCTAGTACTCATTCCCCCAATACCTTGCTCTAATAATTAACTTGTAAGATATATAATAATAATAATAATAATAATAATAATAATAATTATAATAATAATAATGATGTTTACAAATTATTTTCAAAAGTTGGACTAAAATTTTACCTTTCACTTATGTTAACAAGCCAGATTTTAGAAAATTCCGTTAAACTTCTCTGCTTCGATTGCTCTGTTGATTATAGCAATTAATATTCATCAAGTAAGTCAGGACATCCAAAACAACATGATAAATCCAGAAAACAGTGTACATGTGCAGACTAACATTGCTAAAGTAGAGAAAACATTTATAAACATTTTATATAAGTAATTAGAAAATGGCATGGCGAATAATATATAATAATGAAATATTCATATTTTTAAATTGGTTCTGTAAAAAAAATATATAAACTATTTTTTAAAAATGTATAAAAATACTAAGAATTGATAGAATTTTGGATATGGTTGTTTAAATAGTAGAAGTGGTAAGTATTTCTAGTTATAGAATTTTAGACTTAGCTATGAATCAGTGAAGCAGTGTCATTGTTGTTGTCGATTATTCTAAGACTCAAATAATATACAATATAATTTTCAACAATGATAGCAACAACGGATTTTTGGTAAGTATGAGATTCTGAAAGCAGGAAAGAATGAATCAACCGAAAATAATGAAAACTTGGAAATAATGCTTTCGGTTCTGATAATAACTTTACTGGAAAATTAATTTAAAAAAGGTCTTAAAACAATTTGGTTCCTGAAGCTACATATTAAAATTTAAATCTTTTTAAAATCCGGCGCACAAGCCACAAACATATGAAATTGAAATGCAGAGATAAATTGGAATGCATGTGTATAGTCATCAGTTATAATTGTATATACACGTGCATAACACAAATACTATCATTCCCATTGCTGTTAAACATTTTCCAAAAACTTAGATATTTATGTCGATAAAATTTAAATGGACCGGAACAACTCGAATGATCCAAGCTAAATGCAAAATATTGCAATACAAAAAATTAAAGTTTACAAAAAAAAAATTTAGATTTGTTCCCGTGAGCTATAAAAAAATCTTATAATTATATTTTATAATTTATAGAGTAGTGAAACGATTATGCCATTTATTTAATAGTTTGAAGGTATTTTCATTCAATACTCCAAATTTGATAATTGTCTGATAGTGAATAATTTTTTGTTATTTTCTTTCGGGTAGAGACGGAAAAAATACCTGTCGAATAATCCAAATTGTCGTCATAAATTTGGTATGTAAGGATTGCACTTACGAATATATCCCCCTCCCTCACTGGGAAAATCTTTCCACCCAGGAACCCTTTTTATACTTCCTTCAAGGTGGAGATTCTCACTTCGTCCATATATTTCCTGCATCCAGGTCTCACTTTTTCCACCGGAGCACATTTTCCACATATTTATCTACATGTTCCCAGTTTTCTTTGTTGCTTAGCATGACGTCTACGATGTTTCCGGTAGCTAGAGTTTTTCCCGATTTCCATTTCAAGCGTGGTGCGCTCTGTTCGCCACCTTGTGCATTTGAAAAAGGTGTGCGCTGCATCACCCGCATTACTATCGCCGTGCACTCAGGCCCTTCAATCTTTCTCATTCGGTATAGATACTTGTAGTTGTATCCGTGGCCAGACAGTAACTACGTGAGGTAGAAATTGACGGTCACATAAATTTCATACTTGTCTGATAGTAAATCTAAAAACTGAAATGCAGGTGCTAGAAAAGTAAGTTTTTAATATGTTTTCGTACTTCATTATAAACAATACCACTTTTTAAAAAAAGGGAAGTTCAACCGTGCGACGCAGGAATAGTAGCAGTTCTATTTATTTTTGAGGTGGGAGACCTGAATTTTTAGTGGGCAAAACGAACTCAAACTCAACGAGGCAAATTCAAGATTTCTGGAAAGAGCTGTTGGATGCCCTAAATGCTCTGCGAAGACCAACCAGAGCCGCCGCAAAGTGGAAAGAGGTATGAGCCCCATTTCCTTAAATATGTATAAAAATTCTGTCTCGTTTCAGACTTGAGGCGTGTGCCAAAATCAGCTACGTGCTCTAGCAATACTTTGAAAAATGAGCCAGCGGATTAGTGGTGGTAAGCCGCTAACTGAAATTTAAGAGCGTGCTCCAAATACTTTTGCAACGGCAACAGTAGATACTATTGGGAGAAATACTTTCGGTCTAACGATGCCTTCTCCAAGCCAAGTCAAGTTGTCACGTAGTCCTAGCCTGTCACCACAAGCAAGTCCTGAAATGTTTACAGGGTCAAGCCCAGATTAATCATCACATATTCGAGACTGGTTAATACAAGCAGGTCCTGAAATACTTATAGCGTAAGTCTAAAATTTTTCATGAATTCCTTTTAACTCAAAGAAAAGGGATCAATTCTATCGCGAATGGAAGGAATCTGATGTCTTCTTATTCTATTATCTCTATTTTTCTTTTCGTCGAGCAGTAAAATTACTAGCATCCACAATTCTCTAATTTTCAGAATTATTCTTTCACAGCTATCAACAACGCAATAAGTTTTGATAACTTGTCAGCATAACAACTTTTATTTTGATTGACATAATTACATTTCGTAATAAATAGAAAAAAGTTGGAAAGTAGAAAATTTGGTGAATTTATCAAAAAAACAATTTAGGCGGGCAGATTCAACAATTGACTCATTCAGAATGATACACAAGAAGGAGAGCTACTGACAGCCATAAAGTTTATCGCCGCAATAAACATTTGCTTGTATAATCTTTGGGAGGATTGTTTTCAAGGATTCCAAAATATCGAAAGTCGAACATTAGCAAGAAATATGATCTGCGTAATATTTGTATAAAAAAAGTAACAAATTTGGAAATAATATGTATCTTGTCTATTTGAGTAACAAAAATTATTTCAGGAAATGCCATCGTAAATTGGTGTCAGTAAAATTGTGTGGCGATATGAGCACCCCTTGAATAGATGCAGTCTGAATTAAACCAAATGGAGGAGAGAAATATTAACGTCAAATTGCTGCTAACTGTGCAATTCAAATCTGGCTTTGAGACAGGCCGCTTGCACGAATTTATTTAAATATGTAAATTGCGAATTGGTAACTTGGTAACTGCATATTTTTTCTGGAAATGACAATGAATAATCAATCGCAGCATGATTGGCGAAGTATAAATTAGAATAATTAGAATACAAATATCAATATGAAGTGAGTATAAAATATCCTAGTCAACATGTTTTGACCACGAGTTGCATACTTCATTTGATAGAGAATTCAACAAATTTAAAGCAAGAACTCTACACTAGTTTATTTATACCAACGAAAAGTAGTAATATGGAATGCCCATATTTAGCAAAGTGCCGCATAATAAAATGCATGAATGAATGAAGCCACCAGTTAGTTATGATGCAAACGGAAGAATATACACAATTGGCGCCCTTTTCTCATTTCATGCTCAAATACAATGTAAGTTCCCTAAAGAAACAATTTTTTAAAAGGGCAGAAAGTATACTGGTTGTTTAACTACGTCTCGCAGCCACCGAAGAAATTTATTTTAACTTTTTTTGTATCCTTATTTGGGTCAACGGCAGGCAGGACCGAAAAAATATTGATTTATTCATCAGCGGGGCTCTGTTTGGGATTCTTCATATCTCATTGTTTTCTGAGAGTGTTGACTTTTAATATTTACTAACACACTCACACTCTAGGATACGGCTTTTTGTTGCTTTGTTAAAATGCAGGAATGTCAGTTTTAGTAAATCTGGGCAATTTACTCACATTTTCATCACTTAACACAGTATTTAGATTGCATTAACCTTAACAATCGCTCGTTCAATTGTTCTTTACCTTATTATTCTTGGTTCAGAACATTTCAGTTATTCTTCTCTATAGAAATTGCAACTCCTGATTCTGCACTCGCTGCTTCCGGGTTCTTAGATACTCTTTTAGAGTCACAGTAGCTCATAAACTATTTTTTGAAATTACTCTCCCAAAAATTTAGCAAACACGAGAAGAATAGCAAAGAAAAAATAACGCAAAAAATAAGATTTTGCTTGTATTTTATATACAATTAATATTCCCTTTATAATTCTGAAGAATGATTTAGAAAGCACTTTTGCTCAATTACATGTAAATTTTCTGCAGAAAATATTTGTATTGACAACAGAACAGCATCTAATGCTAGATCCTCCGCTAATAAATTATTCCATCTGCTGTAACTACAATAGAAATATACACGAAAATTGCGGTTCGAAAATTAGTGCTTTCCAGATATGGTAACCGTCCATTTTGACGCTCTATATAAGTACAAATAAAAGTTGAATAGTTAATTTAGTATCACGTTTTAAGGACCTTAGAAAATATTTGGATGTATCAACATTGATAGTAATCCACTAAAAAATAATAAAAACAGAAATTGAGTTTTCTTTTAATTTAATATTTACTTCATAATTAACATTAGTGTAGATATTTGATTTCTACATTTTCATATAAATACAAATATCGATGGTGAATGAGAACATTCCTAGCAAGAATTGTAAACGAGCCTGCATGAATAGAGTTCACACTCAAATAAGTTAAATATTGTAACCAATATTTAATATTTTGTATGCCTGCAGATACTGAACCGTCCTGTCAGGGAAACAAAATATCAAAATGGCACTCAATTCTCTTCAGTATAATTTTAATATGAAATGTTTACAGCACCGTAGTGAATGTGAGCATTTATACAATTTTTTCAGAAGATAGAACGGTAGTGAGTAAAATATGTGCATATATTCTGGGATAATGACATTCATGAATTTACAACAACAATGGAATTATATGAAATATTCAGTTAAAGGCTTCTCTGGGGATTATTTGTATCCTATGGTCGATTTAGTAACAGATTCACACATTAAGCATACATCGGCAAAACAACATCACCCACAAAATATCATTCTTGGAATAAATGAAAAAAGCTGCATTTTATTTATTTGTATGAATTTAGTAGCTCCTTCAAAAATCTACCCTTGTGTCACTGGAAAATGGATCCCTAGACACATACTCGTAACAATGTTTCTCCAGAAAATACAGTCTTGGTTGGGATTGAAAAATGGAATAATAAAACCAATCTTTAGACAAAATGTATAATTGTGAAATAGACAAAGAAACACCCTCACAACATCCTGCGGAAACAGCGGTTTACATTTAGATACTTTTATTACATCCAAATTAAAATTTCGGAGTCTTGTTCAGTTCTTTACAGCTGTGGAGAGAGCGCTTTCACCGTTTTGGATCACGATGTGTGTGTTATATTAGCCCATCTAATCGCGCGAACCACCTCACTTGATCGATTTCCAAAATTAATATAGCAGTCAATTCACCATTATATTTGCAAATGGTTCTATAAAATAGTTGCATCACTAGCATCTGTCAATAAGTTTCGGCGAGCTGTGACTCAGTTCCTGCTCATGATATGCTATCCCTAAAGGCCATTGATGACAAGGTGATTCCGTTAAATACTAGTATTCTACAACAAAAATTAAGAGTAATCTACTGGGTCTTATTTCAAAAGTATTTGGAACATGTGGATCAATCCAAGGGATCACATGCCACTATATGTCTACCGTCAACTATATACTCGTATGCCAATCTAAATTCCTTTGAATTAATTATCTACTTGATGAATATAGCCAATATCTCTATAATATCATCATAATATCTCTTATAATATATGAATGAAAATAAGAACACATTTAATATTAATCGGTCCAGCATTGTCAGCATTTAGTCAACGACACATTGATACCAGTATGGGTAAAGGGTACTTCGATGTAGGTCTAAACCGACTTCATACTTCTTCCCTCGATGTTATATTTAATGGAATAGTAGTATAGAAATAGTATTCATACTTTGTAGATCTAGAACCACGGGATTATTTCTTCCAGTTTTCTCAGTAAAACCCATATTAAAATATTTGTTTTGATTAAAGTGTTATTACCATGAAAGTAAAATCTTTCAATTTGGACTAATTTTATTTTATTTTTTTGGGTGGATTAAAATGGGTATAAGATAAATAAAAGGAAATTTGAATAAACCGAATATCAACAACAACAATAAAAGCCACATATGTCGATTAGAATCGCACATTCCACTGTCTTGGAATGCAAAAATTTGTAGTTAGCACTGCAATTATGTGAAAACATCTGTCGATGAGCGTTTAATTCTAATATTGTGCTCCATTCAAAATATGCTGGCCTCTGCGGTCTAATGGAAATAATGGAAGAGTACATTACTCGGGTCATGGGCTCAAAACCTGTTCAGAACATGGTGCTGAAATACTTACTCCCAACTTGTTTTGTCTTTAAATCGGAGGACTCCTTTACTTGGACTCTTTCACACCAACCCATAAATCAGTATGGCGTAAGGTATAATAAATATGATATTATTTAAGAAACGCATTGTAAAATAATCGTCCTGCTGCACGTACTCGTATACAGCAAGAAAACATGAACAGATTAAAACTGTGTAAGTGTTTGTTTGAGAATATATTGCCATAAATTGTGATTGAAATATCTGCAGTCTCAGCGAAACTGCCACGCGGATTAACTTTAGTAAAACTTAGGTTATTGTATTTATTCTGATCCTCATCCTTAATTCAAGAATATTTTTAATGGGTATTTTTTTATGTGTGACACTTGTTTTACTTGGAAGGATTTAAATGCATATCGAGGGCCATTTTGTTCTTAACCCTTTTTTATGTATTGTTTTGCTCCCCTATTTTTATATATTAACTACAATTATACTTTCATCCCTTTTATACTGAGATGCGATTCTGTCAAATTGTTTCTAATGCGCTGTAAAGAGTAACTGAGGGACCAAAAGTTTGCCCGCGTATGTGTGTTTTTTCTTTTGAATTTATTTTTGTTTTATATGTAAGATATTGAAAGCAGGCCCTTCGGAGGCGAGCTGAAGCTAAATCATTCTCAAGCGAGTGATGATGAAATTTACAGTTCCAGTTATTGTACTGAAATACAATATATTTGTAAAGTGCGATCAAACGCTGCAGCTATAAAAGCCTCTTAGATAGCATTTAAATTCAACACAAATTTTGTTCTTTTATATATATGGGCAGCAATTGGAGGGCTACTGCTTGGTTAGTGAAACTTCTGCGCATAGCGTAGCTTTCCTATTTATATTCAAATTCTGTGTATTTTTATTGTGTTTGGTTTGGTTAATCAAAATGTGTGCTGGTGAGATTTATTGGCCAGTAAAAACACCACAGCTTTGAGTACATTGTTTTAATTTTATTGGCTCAATGGAAATGTGGCATATGCAGTTTCTACGACCATGGTTTGTTTACTGTATTTTATTATATGGAAAAAAACAAAAAAGTTTAATTGTTAGAAAATGTTAGAAAATAATTCGATTAGGCGTATGAGTGATATTAATTCTACATCTTTTTTTTAAAAGGCTTTCAGAGTGCCTTTAAATTCAGTTTTTGTGTTATTTAATTTCAGTGCCAATTGCAGGTTTCAGACCAATATATTCCGAGACTATATTTTAGAATATTTACATGAACTTTACGAACTACACTTGTAGCACGTATGACAAATGCATGTGTTTCGTATTTCCCTTTCGTATCTCTTTTCAAATACTCATGGCTGTGTACTAGCTCTGCTCACGTTAGGAAATGTATATTATTACCAATTGAAAATGTACCGGATTGCAAAATTTTAAATGTTTGTAGGGGAATTTTTAATAGTAATAATATAGTATAATATAAATAGAAATGTTTACTATACGCATATCTCAAATCATTATTCTATAGTTTATGTTGGGATAAAATTTAACACACATTTGATTCTTAAACATCAAGAAGCTTCTGAATTTGGGTACTCATAAAAATACAATAGAAATAAAAGTCCGTGAATTGGAGACTCATTTCACTTTTATACAAAATAAATCGTTGCCAGAAACAAATTGATTTTCATTATTCGAAAATACTTGAACTTCGTAAACATTTTTTAAGTTACGACTATGTAATCAAATGTGTCCGCAAGCTTCTTGGCTATGACATTAAAAGTGGCATAAACTTCATTGCTACACTTGGAGAAGCAGTGACGTAACTGTGAACATTCATTTCGAAAAATCCACCAAATCATGCTCAGGTGTTTGTGTGTCCATCAGTGCCAGAGAATATTTTAGAAATTGAGACTTTTTAAACATTGATGAAAAGTAGAGGGACTTCTTTACTCATGTAAATATAAATTTGGCGCTCAAATTATGTTCAATGGTGAACGTTAACATACCATATTCATTGCATATTTTCTTCAGAATTTGCATAATTCTTGTATTGACAAGAACGAGCTTTGGTTTCAACAGAATAGTACCATCTACCATCGAAACCGATCGGTGAGAATGTTCTAGTTTCCAGAAATGGACTAATCTACATTTTTTGATTATTTCCTGTAGAGTTACAAGAAGCCGCAGGCTAATGCTGATACATCAGCACAAAATATTCAATATTTATCATTCTGTTGGGCGTCCTACTAAGTTTCAGCTGAGCTTAATTGTTTTACTTTTTGTATATATAAAGATTTATGATTAAAATTCTGTTTATTTTTCCACATGTAAACAACTGAAGATACTATGTAGTGGCTTTAATGGTTACTAATTGAATGCTGAATAGGTATGTTTATCATCAAAATGAAATAAAATAAAGTGAATCACTCAATATTTCATAATATGCGTATCTGGTTGCATTCAATTTAATATGCTGTCCCATACTGTTTCCTGAACCACCACGAAGTTAACCCGCAAATACATACATGATAGCGTTGTTTGCATAATATGGGATCTAACCACTTCTTTGAGGCACCAAAAGGTATGAGCAAATTTTATGAATACATTCTCTTATTTATAAACGCATTAGTGGCCAGTCTAAAATCTACTTTTTCAAGGAAATTTTGTCATAGATTCTGTAATCTTTTTTCTTTTTTTAAATTATTTTGGGTGCATTCTCAAAAATGTCTTCTCTTAAGGACCGAAATGCGGTGATATTATTATGTAAACTATTCAGGCAGAGAGTGGGTTTAGTTTTTGGTGGATTACTTTCAAACGATAAAAAGCCAACATCTTAGAAAAATAATTTTTTTTTTTTTTTTTTTAATTCAACATGGATTTATTTATTGCATCTTTTCAATCGAAACCAACAATAATTTTACAAAGCTTACAACTAATAAATAAATTGATGCTCCGCGCCAGTGCTTAGAGCAATTTTAGTTCAAGTACATATTATATAAATTTTGTTATGTAGAAAAAAAAAAATAAATATAAAAATATTAATATAAAGAAACTCTATGTTTTTAAAAAAGTGGCCTTTTAAGTCGAGATGTATTCATCCTATGAAGCAGATTCCTTGCCAGTTCGTTAGGATGACACTGAAGTTTGAATTGGTATTTTATTTTTAAAACTGCTAGTTCTTCTTCAACGGGTGCTATATTAAGGTCGCGGTGAATATTTTCGTTTCTGACGAACCATGGAGCGCCGCTGATCGTTCTCAGAATTTTCGATTGAGCCCTTTGAATTATTTGCAAGTTTGATGCACTAGTAGTGCCCCATATCTGAATACCATAAGTCCAAATCGGTTTAATTACAGCCTTGTAGATAAGTACTTTATACTCTAAACGCAGTTTTGATTTTCGGTTGGTAAGCCAATACAAGGAACTTGCCTTGAGTTTCATTTGCATTTTCTTGGCTTCTATATGTTTTTTCCAGGTGAGCCGTCGGTCAAAATGCACTCCTAAGTATTACACTTTTTTGCTCATTTACTTTGATGCGCCAATCTGCTAGCCAACTTTCTATTGTTTTAAGGTGTTCCTCTAAATCCCGGGAGGCTATCCGTGGATTTAGGTGAGAGCTCAGGATAGCTGTGTCGTCAGCGAAAGTCGAGGTAACGAGGTTTTTATCCGTTGGCAGATCGGAAGTGTACAGAGTGTAAAGCATAGGTCCAAGCACACTACCTTCTGGTACTCCAGCCATAATTTCAAAGTCTGGCGTTACAAATTCTTTATATTTAACCCTAAATTTGCGATTTGTTAAATATGTCTCCAGAATCTTATGCGAACTTTTTGGCAGAAGTTTTTTAATTTTATATATGAGTCCTTCGTGCCAGACTTTGTCAAAGGCTTGTGCGACATCTAGGAATATTCGGGAGCAGTACATCCTCTGTTCAAATGCTCGCCTTATTTCAGAGGCAATACGGTGCACCTGCTCAATAGCTCCATGATGTTTGCGGAAACCAAATTGGTGGTGAGGAATGATTAAATCGAGCTTTGGTGCTAATTTTTCCAGCAATAAGCGTTCGAGCGTTTTAGAGAGCGTTGGCAGGAGACTTATGGGCCGATAAGAAGATACCTGAGTAGGGGCTTTCCGGGTTTTGGAATCATTATTATTTCCGATGTTTTCCATGTTGTAGGGAAGTAGCCCAGACGGAGTATTGCGTTAAAAATGTGTGTGAGATGTATTAGAGCTATTTGCGGCAATTCACTTACAATTTTATTGGTAATTAGGTCACAACCAGGTGCCTTTTTTGGGTTTAGACTCGTTGTACATAGGCCTTTGGTTTGAAATGAATTGGTACTGCTGACTTCGTAATTGAAAAGTTCTGTATGCTAGTGTTGTTGCAGGTCGGCGGGTTAGGTTGAAATACTGACCTCAGATGGGCTGCAAAGAAGTTGCCTTTTTCGTCTTCTGTTTTTGCCCAAGTTCCATCGCTTTGTCTTAGAGGCGATTCACTATCCTTTGGTGTTTTAACCATTCTTGTCGCTCTCCAGAGTGAGTAATTGGTGACTTTGAGAGGAGCAAATCTTCAAGGTACTTATTAAGGTTTTCTTCCTTTTCCTCCCGTAGAGTGTTTTTCAGCTGATTTTGTAATGACTTTAATATTACTCTTAGTGCTGGAGATCTGTATTTTTGCCATTCACGCCTTAATCTCCTCTTTTCTCTAACGAGGCATTCCACATAGTGTGATGTAATGTGTCTCGCGTTAGTTTTAGTTGAGTTTTGTGCGGGCGTGGCACTAATAGCAGCTGCTTTTATTATTGAACCAAGAGCCTCCGTCGCTGATTCAATGTCCTCTCCACTCTTAAGTTTTGTTTTAACGCACACGTGGGTACTAATATATTTGCGATATTTGAGCCAGTTTGTGTTCTTGGAGGTCAGTTTTATTGTTTTTTCAATGAACTCTGGTCTTTTTTTTAAATATATTATCACCGGTGAGTGATCGGATGATAAGTCGAAACAGGGCTCGGTTTCCAAGAAACACCTTTCAATATTTTTAGTTATGCCAAAGTCAATAAGATCGGGAATTTTTCTTTGATCAGTTGGCCAGTATGTAGGTTTTCCAGATGATACAAAGTCTAGACCATTCCGAGAGTCTATCAGTGCATTAAACAATTGCTTCCCTTTAGGGTTGATTAACCGTGAGCCCCAGTAGGTATGTTTAGAATTGAAGTCTCCGGCAGAGAGAAATTTGTTACCGAGCGATTTAAAGAAACAAACAAAATCGGTTGTGGAAATAGAAAACCTAGGAGGACAATAGACTGATGAAATTACTATTGGCTCACCCCAACACTGTAAAGAGATGGAAGTAGAATGGATGTTTTTTTTTGCATAGGATTCCAGAAAGTAATGCTTTAATCGAGACTTAGTTAGAATTCCCGTACCACCATAACCTTTTCATTGTGGGTGGTTTGTTGAGTAAAAATTATAGCCTGCTAGTTTCAAGTTATATTTTACAGTTAAATGTGTTTCTGAGATAAGCATGATGTCTATGCTGTTACTGTATAGAAACTTTTTTAATTGAAATTTGTGTTGGTTAATACCGTTAGCATTCCAGTGACATATTTTTAGAACATTCATTTTTGTGAAAGTAGAGTTTTCATAAGTAAGTTTTGGTTATGTACAAGCTCTTGAATCATAGATTGCATCGAGGACATGAAGTTAGTAGTACACTAAGACAAGTTAAATATTAACGTTTCTAAATTTTGAGGTTGCATAGGGTGACTCGGTTTATCAGAAACGCCAGTTTTCAGTACATTCGCATAGCTAGTGGATGAAGAGATGTTTTCAGTGGTGCTTCCAATATGGTTTGTGTTGGTAGGTATAGCACTATATTTTTGGGTTGGAACTGTCTTAGCAGTTTGGTTCATAGTGATTTTTAGTTGTGTATATATCGGGCAGCCTCTGTAGTTAGCAGTATGATTCCCCCCACAATTGCTGCATTTTTTTGTATCCTTCTCACTTGTTTTCAGCTTGCATTCCTTTGATGGATGGAAGTCGCCACACGCAACGCATACAGTACGTAAGGTGCAGTACGATTTCGAATGCCCATACTCTTGGCAGTTTGTGCATTGTATTGGGCCTTTGCGTTTTTGAGGCTCCTCGGCTGTGATTCTACGATGCATTAAATATTTTAAGTTGTAAATGGGGTGGGTTTCGTTTTGTTTTAATTTAATATTCCCTGGTTCTAGCTCTATTCTAAAGAGTGGTTGTGGAATTTTTTCCCTATTCCTTATATTAAACACAGATTTTGCTGTGAATCCAGACTCTTGGAGTGCATATTTTAGTTCTATAGGGTCTACTTCAGGTTCTATACCTTTAATAACAACTGTCAACCCTTTGCTACTTTTTATCTGATAAGTATAGTAATTTTTCTTTTCATTTTCAAGGAAAGAAACAACTGCCCGATAGTTTTTTTCCAAATATATTTAAATTTTTGTTTCATTTATTTTACCCTTCAACAGCGGGACCACATGAAAATTATTTTTACCAATCAAGCTGGCAACACTGTCTATTAAAAAGTTGGAACTGCGTTCCCGCAAGTAAATTGGTGGTGGTTTGAATGCAATACTCTTAGTTGGTTCAGACTCTGCACTATCGCTTAATAGAGCAAAACGGTTGTTGTTTAGGGTATCTGTATTATTTTTAACAAGTTTATTCTTTTCTGCCTTGGCAATCGGACTGCGTTTTCGTTTTATTGTTATGTATCGATCAATACCTGTTTTTTGTGCTTATGTTTGGTTTTGCACACTGTGTTTCTATAGTTTTATTTGCAACATTGGTAAGTTGTTGTTGCTTATATATACTCATAGCAGAACCTTTGTTGTTTTTGATTTGTGTTGGAGATGCAGTTGAATTTGGAGAGGCACATTGTCTACTCCAAGAGAGCTGAAAGTTTGCTGGCATATTTAGCGTAGCCGAGTCTGCTTGAGAATCTGTGCTTATTTTTTTGTTGTGCAAAGAGCAATATTGTTTTGCTCCTGCGTGTTTATTAGTTTTATTGGTGTGGGTGTGACTAGCTTAGAAGTTTGAGCGTGCTCAGTGCTTACCGTTTGCTGAATTACAGGTGGTGATTGCGCATGTGCTGAACTATTGTGAGAGATCATCTCCGTTGGGTTTAAATTGATTTGTTGATTACTGTCTATTGTTGCATGCGGGGGACACGCGCGGGTGAGACATCGATCTCTCGCTTGTGGCGGTGAGTGTCGAATGCTCATGTAAATTGTTTTTGTTTATTTTTTTCCCTTCTATTGTTGTTGTTTTTTGTTTGGAACCACTAGTTTAAAATTTTTGTTTGTGATTTAATTAATTGTTTTTGGCCTGCCCATAAAGGCTAGCCAACAAAAAATGTTTACCACTTTGATGCTAAATTTTATACTCGTAGATATTTTTTAATTTTTTATTTTTGATATACTCGTATTAAAAAGAAAAAAGAGCGGAGAATTGAACACCGTCACGCCGACCGAGATATACAAGGAAGTTAAGCTACGTTGAAAATAATGAAGAGTATATAGAGTGTTCTAAGAAACAAGTTTGTAATTCAGATTAATCAACTGTGTAAAACGGAACGAAAACACTTGCAACTACATATTACAATTAATATTTTTGTAGGACAGTTTCGGTAGCAACCGAAGAAGCGTAAGTAATGGGAATCAGGTCGTAGTGGTTGGGCATCTAAAAAGCGAGGGATGCCTAGAAATGTTTCCATATAATATTCCTTCAACACCAAATCGGTGATATTCTACACCAGTTTATGAAGAAACCACGTCATAATCTCAGAAGAAAAAAATTTGGTTAGAATTTCGTTTTAATTATGTAAACCCAGAAATGGAAATTTAAGATTACTTTGAAAATTATGTCTTGTTCAATTCAATATAGCACACTTTACTGAAATATTTGGAAAAAGTTTGACCAACATTTTTACACAATTCAATGCTTGCCTAACAGTAACTGAACAGCCACTTGTTGAACTGCATGGGACTGAAGTAAATTACAAATTATTCCTTTTAGAGAAAAGTTCTTCAATGTTCATTGGTGCCTTATGTACCCACATATTTGTCAGAGCTACTGGTTTCATTTCCCAACTATTACTTAGTTCTGCAGCCACAGGCAACTTGATAGGAGCACATGCGCCACGCATAAATATGAGCTGCACTGGCTGTCAGTTTAAAATGCTTCGTACCCACAGTCTATCAGCTGCAACGACCGTGAACCCTTTGGTAAAGTGGTAGTCTGTGCATGCGAGTACCTTTTACTGAATTGATATTACTTTCTTATGCAACGTGAATTTAAATCAGCTTCTTTCATTTGGAAGTAAAATGCATTTTAAATGTTTCTGTAAGTGCAAGCACATATTTTTCCCTTTTATTCTATGTAGAACTCAGCACATTCTATTTACTGGAGGACAAACAAAATAATAAGTTCTTTAATATGAATTGGTTTTTTCGTTAATTTCCTTCCTATAAATTGATACGAACGGAATATTTTTATAGGAGAGTCCTTTAAAGGAATCAGAATGCTTTACAAATATTTCTGCTTTATCACTCATAATCATATAATTATGTGCCCTTAAAAATATAACATGTAATTCCACGAAACATACACGAATATGTCAAATGAAAGTCATGTTAGAGACGGATTATTTGCATAGTCTGTGTTCTTTAGTAACAATTTAATTAACTTAGACTACTGAATTTAAAATCTCAAACCGTCGTTTTAGTTCCTAATGAGGACCGCGAATATTGCTTGAATGCTGATTGAGATTACGTATCTCGATTAATTGTGTGAACAAACCATTGAGGATAATAATATTTACTGGCAAGTGACATAAAAAGTGGAGCAATTTATTGTAATATTATGTATGCTCACAGCTAACCGCTCATCCGACTGTCGCAGACTGGTGATTAAATATCCGATTTGCCACCAATGAATTTTAAATTCTAAACTAAATATGAAAAGAATGCATTTAAGTGGCGCAACTAGAATGCTATTGGAATACAGAAATAGAACATTTTAACAAGCACCATTAAACATAATATTCTCATGTATTTCCGAGTTCAGTCGACAAAATTGTGGAAGGACTGAAAAAAGGATCACAAAAATTACTGTTAAACATGTGTTTGTATTACGCTCAATCGTATGTTATTACACAGATGCAAATATTTGGTTAATTTACTTCACTATAAAGGATTGAAGAAACAGATGCAAGGACTGGTATATTGGGGGTAAATTGCTACCGCTTTATGTGCAAATTGCTTGGCAACAAATGTGACAATATCAACATCCTTTTGTGTTTTTGAATTACAATTTCGTATATCGCGATATTACACTGAAGCACTCATACTATCACAGTTTCAAATTTGTGTTGATTTATTTGGATTTCCACTCCTCGCAATGAAATTGCCCCATCTTAAGATGGATTTGACAAACATTTAAAAAAAAATCTATTTTTTGGAAATGAATGGTAATTTGCATATGAAGATCGAACCTATTGCAGAAAAAGTTCCAATAACTAATTGGAATAGCTTATTATAAATCTGCAAGATGCTCATAGTTATAATTCATGTAATACTCGTAAATTTCTTAAGATAAAATTTTGGGGAGATCCATTATTTTTTCTCTCTATTTTAAGTTCTCTGCCATATGATATATATAGATTGTGATATATATAGAGTCTAATGTGTTTTAACAAAATGAATAGTCTGTTTGTTTAACAAAATATATAGTCTGATTTTATTTGGATTAACAATAATAAAAGTAATGAAAAAAGATATGAAAATAAGATCGCATTTTTGTCACTTCGCGGCACGGTTTCAACTAAAGCGGCCCTAAGATGCTCCACATTAACGTCAATTTATCGCACAATAAGTTGTACAAGAATATTACTAAGCCAACTCACATGAAGCGTTATTATTGCACAATAAATTAGGTCACGGCTGACAATCGTTCAGTCAACATGTGGAGTGATAAGAAGACAGCCAGTTGTGTGGCCATTTTCCAATATCAACTTCCTTTCATTTTCTTCCTGCGTCATAGCCATGCTTCGAAGTGTTTACTCTGTCGCGGTTGATAGAGAAGTGAACCAGTATTACGCAATGTTGTCTTCATCCAACGCAATATTTACCAGATTGCACAATAAAAATAAAACCCTCTTTGATTGACTCAATATATTGCGCAGTATTCCAATATTATTGTACAATATCAGTTATTGTGCTATAAATTGACGTTAATATTGAGCGTCTAGGGGCCGCTTAATAGTTTGATAGTCGGCACACGCTGATAGAGACAGGTCGAGAGAGAGAATCCCTGCAGAGTTAGGGTCCCACAAATATGATCACTGAATGCGAAAAATGTTCGATTATTAACTAGCCACAAAATGCATTTTGGGTAAAATGGAAGTAGAAGAAAGAACGCAGTATTATAATTCAATATCACCAGAATGAAAAATGATCACGAAGGTCAATATCATTCTCTTGTTCCTAACACACCCTTGTTTGAAGTTTACTTTTAATTTTGCTGTCGTGCTTTCCTGTCACTTCGGATTTGCTGCAAGGTGAATTTACTCACATGGTGGCTGCAAGAACAAATTTTTTTGAACCAATTTTCCCGGTTGCTGTCGAAATTGAAATTATAGAGTTTCGATTTGAGTGAATAAGAGTTTTTAATTGTTATTTTTGTGAAGTTTTATCATTATGAAGAAATTATGAGTCATTTAACTATTAAATATATTTTATATAAATTGTGTACCACTTGAAGCAGTTCTTCTGCATTTCTCCATTCGTCTCAATTTCGTTTATTTTGAACAATAACTAATCGGAGATTGTTTGTGTTAGACAATTCCGGAGGTACGAAATTCACATTGCAACCACCATGTAAGTAAATTCACCTTGGATTTGTTGCTTTTAATTTAAAATTTTGTCTTTCGATCTCAATTTCAATAAACAAAGTTTTAATCAGTTCATCCAGCGCAGTATGATTGCAATTTAAATGTATTTCTTTACACAGTACGCATTAAAAAAAATTATCCGCAGTCAATATAAAATATTTTTAAGTAAACTTCTGTAATAACCAAGAAAATTTCAAATAAATTTGTCCATTTTACTTTTCAATTCAAGTGGACAACTATGAAAGTGTTTAAATAAGGAGAATAGGCAAAGAAATGTTTGTCGCAGATTTTATGCTTTTCTGATGTCACTCAAACTCATTTTGCAAAATAAAGCTAACTTGTTTTCTAACGCATGGTTTGCAATTTTGTCGCTCTCCTTTCATTCCACATTTAGGTGAAAGCTTATTCAATTAAGCATAAGCGTCTTCACATTTTTTTGCCCTATGCCTTTAGCTCATTTATTTGAGGAAAGATAAGTGCAAAAATCCATCGCATTCATCGTTGCTGTTCAAGCTGGTGTGTGGGCATTTCCGATTATTTCATAGGAGTGCAATGAGTTTTCACCAATATTGGTGCATTTCTGCTGGAGTAGCACATGTCGCTCCATTTGCTTATAAACATAGTTCAATATTGCTCTGATGGCGCTTTAAAAAACAGCATTTTCTTGCAACTTAGACTAAAACTTACCTCTGCTCCCGAGAATTGGTAAATATTATTATAATAATAAAGCAAAAATTACAATTGCAGCCAAAATATAAAATTTTGATAATAATTATGATTTTTCTAGAATTAGAAGTCCAAATCTCTTGTTACACTTGCTAAATGATTTGTTGCAGAGGAAGTTTGAGTTGTATGCACGGTAACTATTGATATCAAAGGAAGAGAATTGAGGTCATGTAGATGATGTTGTTAAGAGTTAGGATTCTAGCTCCAAGTATTATAAGGCTTTGCTTTTGTAAATCTGTACATATCTTGCCATTAAAATACAGAGGAGTGGTCGCTATGTTTGGTAGAACTTGTTTACAAATATCTCGATTACAAATATCTATATAAATCAATAATTGTTAAGGCCGCTATAATATGTACGCAGCTGTTAGTACAGAAGTAATGACATCAAACAACAGAAACTGTCAACGCAAAGTCAGGGTATTTGACCTATGACATCATGGCAATTTCTAATAGCTGAAATGGCTAAATGTTTTCTTCATTAAGATTTGCATTTAACTGCATTACATTATTTAGTTAAATTGCATGTTGAAGTATTTCAAAAGAGAGTCACATGAATTGTATTCAGCTAGTTTACAAATTTAGCTTATTTTCCAAAATGTAGAAAATTTAAAATGCTTCTATTCACGGCAGACAATTTCATTTTACGAAGCATGGCAAAGTTCGGAAATTCAACTACAGGATAAAATGTTCACCGCTCTCAGAATGGAAATTCTTATGACATCATTAAAATACCTTAGTACATTAAATACAACTCACTGAGCTTCACTATAATTTCAGGTCCTGCTAGTTCACTTTATGTAATATCGTGCAAATAGTTTATATCCGCACACTTTCCATAACAAACTTTTGCTTATAATATTTCTGTTTATTGTGAATAAAGTCCCAATGTATTTTCTAAACAATTTTGACTCAAATGGGCACCGTGTTTCTTCTCAACAGTATGACAAAAGAAGACTGGTTAATTTAAGTTAAAAAATTTACCTTGTCAATTCCGAAATCATACACAAAATAATTAGAGTTCGTAAAATAGGAACGATTTAATAGGAGCCATCTGGAAATATGTCTTTAAACCACAGTTAATGTAACACCAGTAATTCTAGTAAAAACAGCAGCGACAGACAGTAAATACGCAACAACCATTCACTCACAACTAAGCTGTGGTTATTAACTGGACAATATGGACAATATATACAATAATCTAAGAATCAATTATAGTATCTTTAGAGCTGCTCAGGAAAGAAGCAAATAAAAATAATTTTTATAGCTTACTGGTCCTTTTTACTGTACAATGATGTTGAATTCGTTCGCATATACGCTTTTCGGCTGTGATCTGCTTTATTTTATAACAAAGGATTTTATTGTGTTCTCGATTATTTTTTCATATTAATATTTAAAGTGTTGATTTAAATTTATTTTAAAGCGTTCACATATAAGACAGGGTCTTTTAAATGCGGCAAGAAGTATCCAAATAACAATGAATTATATATAACAAAAATTACTTAAAAAAAGACTAAGAATGTAAGTTAAATTAAACTAAATTATTAGATCAGACAAATAAATAAGTTAAGATCAAATAAATAAATAATTAAACATATAAATAATTGAATAAATAAATAATTAACTTTAAAAATAAATAATTTTTCTGAAATAAGGAAAAGTCAGATCAGAAAAACAATGAATAAACAAAAAGGAAACAAAAATTAGAAAAGCAGAAAAGAGAAAAAAAAAATAGCATTAAGAGAAGTAGTGAAAAACTGCTTGCTTAAAGTTGTGCTTACTTGATATACTCCTAATTGCCAAAGGCAACGAATTCCACAACCTGATGGCGTTCACAAAAAAGAGTCTATTCGAGTTTAAATACTTGCAATTAGGGACTAAGAGGTTCATATTTCTCCTCGATTTACAAAACTTCAACTTTACAAACAAATAATTAGGTGTTCGCGTGTATATTAAGTTATGTAGAAATATGCAATTTCTAGCATCCATATAATTAAAAATATTGCAACCAAGGACCTGATTGCAAAACTTACTGATATGGTCAAACTTTCTTAAACCATATCATATACATATCTTGTAGCATTATTGAATGCCACCTGCAACTTATGCCTGGAACCCGAGTCAAGTTTACCATAAATAACCTCTGAGTAAGTCATGATCGGCACAATAAGCTGAAGCACCAACCTCCTTCTGGTCTCAGCAGGCACAAATGATGCAGTCCTCCTCAAATTCCGTAAGGTATAGTATACCTTACTCACCACTGAATTTATGTGATCCTCACAGGATAGTACGGAGTTAATGTGGTATCCAAGGTTTTTTACTTTTTCAACAAATTTAAGTTTTGTATCATTTAGTGAAATTGTCGGTATATCAGAGGAAGGGTAACCAGACTTGGAAATCGGGAGGACATATGATTTTTGGGAGTTGAGCTTCAGCCTATTAGCTATAGCCCATTCTGCTATTATGATCAAGTCTTCGTTTACCCTAGCACATAAATCATCAATGAGACCAATAGGTCTGGACAAATACAATTGAAGGTCATCAGCATATGCATGCATGGTAACATGACGACACTTACTGAAAATGTCATTTATGAACAGTGTAAATAAAAGTGGACCAAGCACTGACGCCTGAGGCACCCCACAGGTTGAATTACTGAACGCAGACACATTCTTTCCCACCCTAACCCTTTGAGACCTTCCAACCAAGTAACTATTTAACATACGTACCGCCGAGCTGGAAAAACCAAAATTCAACCGTAGCTTTTCACATAGTAATGAGTGATCTACAGAATCGAATGCTTTAGAGAAATCTAACAGACAAAGCAAGATCAAATGCCTCATATCAAATGACTCTCTGATGTCATCCAATATTTTAACAACAGCAGTGGAGCAGCTGCGTCCAGGCCGAAAACCAGATTGGAGTGGGGAAATAAGGTCAAATTTTCTGATGTGTTCTGAGATTTGCTCAGCCATTAGAGATTCACATACCTTTGATAAAGCCGACAACAAACTTACAGGACGGAAATCAGACGGTTCATTAGCATTGGACTTTTTAGCTATAGGGATAATCGTCGCTATTTTCCAAATACTGGGGAAGCAGGAGCTCGTTAAACAATGGTTAATTATATGGGTCAACGGGCTTAGAATGAAAGGCAAAATAAGTTTAATAAATTTAATAGGAATTCCATCCTCTCTGACAGCATTTGACTTTATCTTGTTGACACAGCGAGCAACATCATCTTCACCCACAGAAATAAACTCAAACACAAATGGGCATTCAGAAACATAGTCCCTCGCAACTACAGCAGACGCTGAACTACTACTAAAATAGTCGTTCAGAATACCCGGATCAATCCGACAATCTTCAGATTTCCCATTGCATACCCCAGCTTGTCTCAAATTATTCCACAGCTGCTTGGAAGGTCGTGCCAAACATAGTTTGGACATGAAAAATCTGCGCTTAGCCAATTTAATAGTAGAATTTGCATCATTTCTAGCTCTTTTGCGCTCTTCCCATCTAGATGCAGTTGGATTTCTTTTCCACTGATTGTATGTTCTATGCCGTTTTTTAATAGCCAATTGGGCATTCTTCGTAAACCAGGGACAACTGCTGTTAGTGACAGAACGAATTACAAGTGGAACATGCAATCAAACAAGGCACCAATTCTGTACATTAAGGAATCCAGCTTTTCATTCTCAGAGTTAAACAGCCTACATTCAGACCAATTAATAAGTCAGGTCATTAAACAAAGAATCAAGATTAATTGATTTATAGTCTCGAAAGGAAAAAGAATTTTCAGCAACCACTGGGTTTAGATTTACATTCACTGAACAAAAAATTAGATCGTGGTCGGATATAAACGATAATTGGTCAAAGATCATAACTGAAGAAATATCCGAAACCAGAAAAACATCCAACAAACTTGGAAAAGCATTATCTGCAAAGCGTGTTGGCATACTGGTATTCAGCACTTGCAGTCCAACTTCAGAAATTTTACAAATGAATTGCTTGGCAAGACTGTCCTTACATAACATGTTTATATTGAAATCACCACACACAATAAAATGATCATAATCGATTACACAATTTGACAAAGTAGCAAAGAACGGATCCAAATAGCAGTAATGATAAGGATTATATACACACGACAGAAAAACTTTTGTGCTATTGTCATAAATTTCAACATTTAGAAATTCCACATCTGAGCCTCCAGACATATTCAACAAATTCACTCTTAAATTACTTTTACAATATATTGCCACACCCCCGCCTTTTTTGTCTAATCTATCGTTTCGAAAAAGCTTGTAATTACCTATATTCAGGCAAGAGTCACCTATACCTTCATGCAACCAGGTTTCGGATACACAAATTACATCAACAGATGAATTCTCAAAGCAGTGTCTAACATAATCCATCTTAGAATCACTTAGACTCCTCGCATTAAAATGTACAATGTTTAATCCAGAGCGCTGGCTGCAAAAAACCCCAATCAATGTTTTATGAACGTCACTGGAGGCAGAAACTTCATCACCCATAATTAGCATAAAAATACATATCAGCAACACAACAATAAGCACTACAGTAATAGAAGAAGCAGATAGTAGAGAAGATAAAATTACTTAAAAAAATAGTCGAGCACAAGGCATATAGAGAGAGAGCATTTAAGCTATTAATATATGTAAATGTGCAATTAAACACTTGAATAAAAATAAAGAAGAAACTAAATAGTGAAGTTGAGAGTAATATTAAATAATAAATTAAAATAAAATAAATAGAATAATACATTAAATAGAATAATAAATTAAAATAATCAAGTAAAAGTTGAGTTTTATGCTCCAGTATAGCTTCTGCCGGCAACTGCATCTACGCTCTCTCTGCTACTCACTACTATTGCTTCAGCATTCGGATCGGCTCTCACAAAGACTCGGCCCCGAATTGTAAACGCTGACACTAGAAGTTCTTGTCTTTTGAGCTCATTGGCCCGACGCAATATTTCACGATTGTTAATCGTTAGACTCTCATGTACATAAAACGAGCTGTCACCCTGAACCCCAATATCATTTAGCAACAGCGGCCTTTTACTGGACTTGCGGAAGCCAGCAATGTGCTTGAGCAACTGACTTCTATCACGTATTGAAAGTGAAAAAGTGAAAAAATGCTTATTTTTATTTATTTATCTCTACAAATTGATCTTAGGACATTAAGGTAATAACCTTTTTAAGATGTCCTAACGACATGTAGTATATATATATTTTCAATAATTAACTTAACTGGAACAGTTCATTCCAAGGTAAAATGAAATATAAATTATAAAAGAAATTGATTTACACAAATAAAATTATAAAGTTTTAAAATTATAAAATTATATAAGTGGATGATTTAAACAATTAAAATTAAATATTGTTAAACGTACTCTCCGTTCTTTAAATATTAAATTAAGAAATATAACAACAAAACAATAAACAATAAGATAAATGCAGATCACAATTTATGAACAAAGCAATACAGATTGCCCAGAAATTCACCGCGCCCGAAAGTAGCCCTCAAGTTCATTCCTGAACTGTACAGTGTTGTCAATACTTCGCAGCCGTACAGGAAGTGAGTTCCAGAGTCTTACTGCATACACGAAAAACTGACGATCAGACATAAGAGACGAGTGCTTGCACGGGACAAGTCGGTTACAACGACAGGAACGTGTGAACCTGAGACATCTAAACAAATATGGAGGGTCCCGGGTGTAAATAATCTTGTGAAGAAAGATGATAGTCTTAGACTCCAAGAGTTGATCGAATGTGATCCCAAAAACTTGCCTTGATAAAGTGGATACATGATCTGTTCTAGTCAAGCCATAAATATACCTTGTTATATTATTAAATAGGACATTAAGCTTTCGTTTGCTAGCTGCATCACAATTCGCAAAAATTTCACAACCATACAGCAATGTTGGGAGAAGGTAGGCCTTAGCCAACAGCATTCTGATTCCTTGTGGGGTGAAATATTGCGTTGACCACAGTGAACGCAGCATACCGTAAACTTTGCCAACCGTGGCAGCAACGTGGTTACTCCATGTTAGAGTGCCATCAAATATAACTCCCAGGTTTTTAGCCGTGTTTACACGTTCAATCACAGACCCATTCATTATAATACTGGGTAGTATTGTGGTATCAAAGTGTTTCTTGTAAGTCACTAAACATTTTGACTTAGCAGGATTAAGGCCCATCCATTTCGATAATCATTTTTATATATAACATATATGTGACCTTCTCCGAGAAAAGGGACCTAGTGTGTGAAAATGAAGTTTTGAGAAAAACGCATTTAAAGTTTCATGACGCATTATCACTGTGAACACACCTTCAGTATGGAGATGCCGGTTTTTGACACGCTAGGTCCCTTTTCTCGGAGAAGGTCACATATATTATATACGAATTAAATTTACTGGTCTGAACCTTTCGCCTAATAAAGTACAAACCATTTTACAAATCCTATCTTTCCTGAAATTTATCGCGCACACTTGTAGGAATCAAAGATGCCATAAATGTAGCTTCTTGTGTGATCTGTTGCTACACATTGTGCTAAACTTCCTGTGGCTCCACAGCTATTAGACTATTAACACATTATTTTGCTTGCCTTTTAATTTGTCCTTTTCGGTTTCGCAGCAATTTTTTCGGTTGACAAATACCGAATTCTATTACATTTTGCGGTTGAAGTTTTTCGCTTGGTTGCTGGAGTGACCCCTATGTCAAGAGCTTTCCAGATCAAAGCACTCACAACTATTGAAAATCTTACTATAAAATTTAGGGATAATTAAATTCAAATTGTTTTGAAAACCAGGTAATTCTGTTCCACACGTAACTCTCTTAAGATATTTCTGAGAATGGAGCCTAAGCTGTACGAATTTGGTCTTGATCATAGGTCACTACCTTCATGAAGTCAAGTCAGTAAGATAATAATACTAAAATTTTAGTGTAGCTTTCAGCAATTCCAAGAAATTATGTAATTTTAAAGAGGTCAGAGAATATTTCCAATATTTAGTAAAACGTTATTGTAAAAGAACACATTAAAAACACTGCGCTATGTTTACCCAGTCGAGACAAGTACGAACACATTCACTCACAGAAGATATATTTTCTAGTGCTGCGGTTTTGTGTCGTTGGTTAGAAGGCATATTTATGTAGCATATTGAGCAGCAGTAATAAAAATATAAATCATGAAATACCTTGTTCACAAGGGAGGCGAAAGCTTCTATTTCTAGGCTAAGCCCATTGCGTGTAAATATTTTTTCAATACGAACTGTTTGCATACTTTGGAAGCATGGAAGGTGTTTTATATGTTTTATATATAAGAAATGAAGAAACTCTCAAATTAAATATCAAAGAAAAATCGGAAAAATCAGTTGATTTTAGAATATATTTACATATATACATTTGGGTTTATTGTCAATGGTGTAAAATATAAAACAGACTTTCCTATATTTTTATTATACCCTTTGCCTTTAAAAAAGGTAAATAGCATTACGAAAAAACTGGGCGGAATGTACTATTATCAAATATTCACATATGCCATTCTTACTATTAACAAATATTAATAACTTAAGATCTGGTAGTGATTTGTGAACGAAATTGCGGGAAGGAACATGTGTGTATTATAAAGCTTTTTGTAACAAATGGGGCTGATCAGAGAAAAGACACGCCCACTTTTGATATAAGGAACTTTCGGGTCTAAAATTAAAATTAGCCTACCTATGTTCCTATTGATGCCAGCGGAATAAAAATTTGCAGAAATATACATGGGGTCCATGGTAGTGTGTGTGTGAGCGGAATGTGGAGATCTTAATACTATTGCCACGCCTACAAATACCCAGCAATCATTCCTATTAAAGATTTATCAACGAAATTTCACACGAAAGTTACGGGTACTAACATTAAACACCGCACACAAAATGGGGGTTTTGCTTTTACAGCCACGCCCACTATTGATATATTATTATAACTTACGACCTGTACAATATTGTTGGACGAAATTTTATATTAGGACGTTTATTGCCAATCAATTCAAGGTACCCAACCGAGAATTACCGTAGTTATGCTCCAAACAACGATTCAAACAAAGATTACGACATCCGTCGTGGAAAATTTAAATGTTCTGCGCATGCAGAAAAAATAACGTCACGTTAACTAATGGTTACTAATTTCCAGTAAAATATTTGTGTAAATATGACAGTGGGACAATTTATTATTTTTCTTTTCAATTTATTTAATAGTGAAAAATGAAAATATTTTTTTTTAAATTAATAAGTTTTTCATTTCCTTCAATGTCCTTTGCTTCCGTCGAATTTTTTTGCAATTATCCGCTAGTAAGCAACAATTTGTCTCCATTTAATTTCAAAAAAATTGTATGGCAGGATTTCAGCATTCCCAATAATGAATTTGATGACTTCACCCATAAGAGGGTACAGTCCTGTAGAGGATTAACCATATGAATAGGGTCTTTGTTTTTTAATTTGTGCCTAATAAAGCCAGCCAAATTCTCCAAGCCGTCATATTCTAGTTTTTCTAACTCGATTTCATAATTTTCCCCATTTATTTATTTAATGAATCTTTCTTTGTGAAGAAACTAAAAGTGAATTTTCTAAGCTTACAGACTACATTTACATGTTTAGGTAATATTATCAGCCAGTGCATCGAATATGTAGTGTTTTCACTGCACGCAATAAGATTTTACTAAATCCGGTATAAGGTATCCATCCAACTGTGAAAGTGTACGGGTTTTCCACTAACTATAGCAAATTATATAGATTTCATTAAAACCCACCAAAATATATATTTTCCGTACAATTTCTCACTTAATTTTTTACTGTTGGTTTGCTAGCATTTGCACACTGCACACCTCATGTTCACACTCTTTTTGCAGGGCTGCCAACTCTCACACAATATATACATTGTTTTGTACGAAAACGTCATTTTCACGAATGAATCAATTTGTTATATATAAAATTTAAATAAACAGGACAAAAATAACGATTGGATTAAAATTTATCAATGATTTCGTATGAAATTCACTTGATTTGTTATATAAAAATAGTTCTAAGTAAATTATTTAGTGACACAGAAATTTGGCAACTCTTGCCAAACTATACCCTTGGACAAACTACGTCATCTAACGGGTCATGCCCATGTCCTAATAGCTAGTTCTTTCCTTCTCGACATGCTCCTAATGATGATTTATAAAGAAAGCATCCCCATTGTTGAGCTCGCACGCACAAGGAAAGGTAAAGGGTATTTCGAAGTTTGTCTAACCCAACATCAGACTTCTGTACTCGTCTTTTTTAGAAATATGTGCACTATTTTGGACCACTCTGATGTCAAAATTTGAATACCAAATAAAATTTTGTATGCAAAAAATGCAAATATTCAAAAAGAGAAAACGTGCTTTGAGTGTAACGAGCTAATAGGTGGCTTATTTGAATTCAATTGCTGAGAATTCATTTAAAATTAATTTTGAATGCAATAAAAATTAAAAATTATTATACAGCACCCGAGTAAGTGGTAAACTTGGCAGCACTGTTTCAACTGAGTTTTAAACATTTGCTTCTTTATATTTTTTATACACACTCACCATCTGAATATAATTTAAATCAACACAATAATAATATAAAAAATCAAAAAACAAAATCAAAAGCTACATTTTTGTTTTCTTTATATATAATCAGCTAAAGAAAAAAAAATCCCATAGGAATTTTTATGGGCTATTTTTAATCTCGTTGGTTTTCAAGCAATTTTCAATTTGGAAGCACTTTCTATTGAGGATAGAAAAATTCGCTCGTTTCATACGAGTATAATTTACTCGATATATTTTCCATACAAATGTCTGTCATATCGTCGATAGAGTGGGGAAACGAATGCGCCTTATAGTGAAAATGGATGACGAGCTTCTGGTTCAGCTTGTGCACGATCAGGGCACACCTTTTGCACATAATTTAATTTTGCATAAATCTCTGTTTTACATTTATTAAATTTTATCCAGGGTACACCGATTTGTGCTCCCTGTTCGAAGCTAAAATTAGATTATAGGTTGTCAAAATCGAGAGCTTTTTCACTCCACTGACAAGCCAAAATCCAAAAATTGTTGCTGTTGTAGAATTGTTGTAGCCTTGCGGCCACCTTCTTAGTGCACACTGTGCACGATAAAGAAATATTGTACAACCCGGAAATGTCGGGCTACAACATGCCAAAGCAAAAGTCTCGCGTCTGGAAGATGATTGCCCAACAACTTGGATTCACCGGTGTGCAGTTAAACATATTAACTTGCGAATATGTACATATATACAATTTCTGAATTATTCCACTCTTTGTTTGGAGAAGAGGAATGCATGAGGAGGTGGACAACTCTACGAAATAAATATACCAGGGAATCGCGGCGAATGGATACCCTTTCTGATTCTGAACCCTTCACAGCAAGACGTTGGTATTTATACGATTCACTTACGTTCCTTAATCCGCACATTAAGCCGCGAAAGTAACTGTTTGAAATATTAATTTTGGTTTCGTATTATAATAATTAGAATTTTGTAAACTTTCAGATCACGGAGTATGAGCAATTTCCTAAATTTGAACAATAGTAGCGATTGCAAGAACAACGACAGTTTAACATTGCAGCAGCAGCCCGAAGCCGCCGTTTCACCCCCTAACTTGGAGCCCGTTTCACCCCTTAACTTGGAGCTCGTTTCACACACTAACTTGGAGCCCGTTTCACCCCCCAACTTGGAGCCCGTTTCACCACCTAACTTGGATCCCTTTTCACTCCATAACTTGGAGCCCGTTTCACCCCCTAACTTAGAGCCCGTTTCACCACTTAACTTGGAGCCCATTTCACGAACTAATTTCGAGTCGGTATCACGCATTAACTCCGAGTCGCCTTCACGCCGTGACTATGTGTCGGCCACCGCAACGCCGTTACAGCAGAATCGAAAAATGCTTGCTGAAATACATAACAAGGAAGTTACTTTATTTACGCAGCTGATAGGACACACAATTCAAAAGTTAAACAAACCATGGCAAAATAAGGCGATGAAGGACATTTTAAATTACTGCAGTGACTTGGAGAGTATTCAAGACGGCATGTCAGATGAATGCCCATCTTTGGCTGTGGAATAATTTTTAATGTTACCTCGCAGAACACTGTCCAAAATCTGCTTTTTTAAAATCCACACATATGTATGATCGTTGCTTATGATAATCACGAACATCCGTCTTCCAGCCTCTATTATAAGCGTTATGGTTATAAAATACAACGATTTTTTTTGTTTCTTTTAAATCTTCAATAAATTGCATTGCATTTAAATGCTAACTCTATACAATTACTAACCACTTTTTATGGTTTATTCAGCTTCATACAAAAAGCTATATATGTCTATAGCTTTTTGTATGAGGTGAAGGCCCACATTTTGCTACAGCTCTTTTTTTATTTGTTTATATATTTTATGGGTTAAGTATAATAAATTTTATACTCTTTACATTTAAAAAAGGTAAATAGGGTATACTAACTTTGTGCTTTTGAGCGGGGTTGCAATTTCAAGAAGGAGTCGTGGTAGGTACGGACATATATACATATACAGATATGATCAGAATCACTTTCTAAGCAGTTTTTATTTTGACCGTCCGTCTGTCCGTGTGTGGTCACTTTTTTTCTATACCGTTAGAGCTATCTTAGAGATTTTGCAAAAGTATACTCTGGACAAAGATACAGAGCCAGATTACTATATGGGCTGATTTGGGCACCTACCTCCCATATAAGGAACTTATTTCAGCTTTCTTACAATGACTATAACTTCGGTGCAATTGACGGAATCGTGACATTATTTGGCAGTTATGGAGAGGTGGGTCCTACTAAACACTGTGCAAAAAGTGGGCGGTATATATTAACTGCCACGCCCACTATTAACAAATATTAATAACTTAAGATCCGGTAGAGATTTTCGGACGAAATTTTACGGGAAGAAACATGTGGACATTATAAAGCTATCTGCAACAAATGGGGCTGATCAGAGAAAAGACACGCCCACTTTTGATATAAGAAAATTTCGGGTCTAAATGCCAGCGGAATAAAAATTTGCAGAAATATATATGGGGTCCATAATATTGTGTGTGCAGAATATGGAATCATAATAGAAATGCCACGCCCACAATTAGCCAAAAATCATTACTGTGTTCCTATTAAAGATTTATCAACGAAATTTCACAGGAAGATTGCGGGTACTAACATTAAACACCACACAAATAATGGGCGTGTTATTTCTACAGCCACGCCCACTATTCGCATATTATTATAACTTACGACCTATATAATATTTTTGGACGAAATTTAATAGTAGTACGTATATGGACCCTACAAAGCCATATACAAGATTCAGAGTCGATCAGAGGAAGGATACGTCTCCCTCCCATATAATGAACTTTGGGGACCCCACTTAAAGACAATTACCCTATCTATGCTTCTAGTGATGATATATGAAAACAAATTGGTAAATATATACACTGGGTCTGTACAAGCATACATTCCAAATAAGGGCAGATTACTACTGCCACGCCCACAATTAACTTAAAATCATTACTAGGTTCCTATTAAAGATTTTTCAACGAAATTTCACACGAATGTTGCGGGTACTAACATTAAACACCACACAAAAAATGGTCGTGTTATTTCCACAGCCACGCCCACTATTCACATTTTATTATAACTTGCGACCCATACAATATTTTTGGACGAATTTTTATATTAGTGGTTATATTGACACTATAAAGCCATACACAGGAAATGGGGTCGAAATAGTCAATTCAAGGTACCCTACAGAAAATTACCGTTGATATGCTCCCAATGATAATTTATGAAGAAAACATCGCCGTTGTTGAACTCGCACAAGAAAAGGTCAAGGGTATATCGAAGTCGGTCTAAGCCGACTTCAGACTTCTGTTCTCGTTTTTATTATTTTCGGTTACACAAGAGACAACTATTTGTTGTTTCAAATGGCTTGTATGACAGTTGGATGGCAATATGTCTCCAAGTACTTTAAAATGTATTTGGCAGATCTGGAAAAATATATTATTGTTTAATATTACCAGGCTTGATTGGATGGCGAGTGATTCGACTATTTTACCTCTAGCATTAGATGCGCTGGATCCTCATGTTGTATGTGCGTTGAAGTCACCGACCAAAATAGCATGTCCGTTTATTTGCTTTAGGATCGTGGCCAGGTCTGATTATGGAAAGTTCTGAGATGGTGGGATGGATGTCGATATTACTGTGATTTTTATATTGGTGTTTATTTCTGTTATGGCTGATTGTATGAAATGCGGTGGGCAATTTGTTTTGGATGCTTTTTTTGACTCGGATAGCAGTACCAACTGTAACACGCAGAATTACTGGCATTTACTTGTAGTGGTTTATAGTTAAGTATTATTGTGATGATTTTCATGTAAAGCCACGATGTTAGAATTTTCTGGTTTGATTAGAATTTGTAGGACATGTAGGTTATTATTGAAACCATTCAAATTCCACGGATGGATTTTGAGGTTCATCGGAAAAGTTTCGCATGACTACCAATAGTATTTTAATCTAAATACTATTTGGATAGCTATTTATATATCCTGGTTGGAGCAAATGGAGTCTGAGCAGTTATATGTCGAGATGTTCTCATGATTCTAAATGTAATTTAGTGGTATTGTTGATGGTTTTATTGCTTTTGATTTTGCTTTTAGTTTTTCTATTGGTCTGTTTGAAGTGTTTTTGGAAAGTATTTTAACTTATATGACGGATGGGCTTTGTGGTGCGGTTTTGCTATCTGAAGAAGTATTTGGTACTGAGAGGATACTAATTGGGGGGTTTTCGCTATATGTGGTTATCACAAGGCCATGGATATGATGTTACAGTCCTTTTATGCAAGTTTGTACTTGAAGAATTTATTGTGTTATTTGTCTGATTAGAAATCAATTGCGATTTAGTGACATTTGAATACAATGCATTCATGGTACGATGCCTACTTTTTTGTTGTATACTTTTTGTAGGGTTTTTATGGATTGAATTTCGCGTTTTTTGATAAATAGGGGACAGATTTTGTTTGTTGATGAATAGTTTGTATCCTGTAGTTGGTGCTATGCGTAGTTTGCGCATATTGATTGACCAGTGCAAACTTCATTTGATTTAACTTCAAGGGGAAAGGTTCTACACAGCTTATGCGTTTGAAGATTTTGCTTATATATCCGAAACGTATATAAGTATTGCATGTGATTGGTAGTACGATATAGGGCGTACTTTTATTCTTTCATATCCAATGTTTCTATTTTCTGGAAGATTTTTGGATTTGAATGTGATTGTTCTGAGTCCGGTTTCTTTTAGCTTGTTGTCATGTTTTTAATATTTTCTTAATTTCGATGTTTTGCGGTTTTAATTCTTCTCAAATTGTTGTTTCGATTATTTCCCGTAAATCGTTGCAGTAAATTACTCTATTCGCGCGTAATGTTAAATGATTTGTGAAGTGGTACGCTGATTGGATTGTTGTTGTGCATAGATTTGAGATTTAATAGTTTATTTGTTTGTGTCATATTTTTTTTTTACTAGCAGTGCGCCAGCTTCACCGTTACAATTGTAATGGATGATCTTTTTATTATAAAGGGTGATAACCCAGCGAAAATTTCATTTTCTGTTCTGTTTTATAGTTATGTACTTTGACCTGTTAATATTTGGAGGATTGCTCCTCTAAATGTCAGATGTGTCAAGCATGTAGATTTTTCACTTCTATGTAATTATTTGTGTTTTACGTGGGATTTATATATATGGCTATGCTGAACCGGTTTGGAACGAAAAGAGGGTGAGATGATAACGAACTCCTGTGAAATCCACTGACAATTTCTAAAAAAATTCAACTTTCCAGAAATTCGGAAATTTATTGGCCAACGCGTTTGCCAGATTTGTCAGCACGCGACTATTTTCTTTGGGATTATTTGAAGGAGCGAGTATATGTGAACAAGCCCAAGACAATCCTTGAACTCATGCCAACATTGTTGTAGAAATTCGAGCGCTACAACCACAAATTTTGAAAGATTTTATGGAAAATGCTCTAAAACGAGCCCATCGTTGCGTAGCTGAAAACGGGGGTCATTTAAGTGACATTATTTTCCATACTTAGTGTAAAAACATTTCCATTTTGTATATTTTATAATATGAAAAAAAAAATTAAAGACATATAAACGAAAAAGTTATTAAATATTTAAACCCCATGGTGACTTTTGGCTCACCCTGTACTACTTGGAAAACAATCCAGGGATGCTGTCATAAGAGCAATCGTCCAACTACAAAATTTTCATACAAAAATCTACATTAAAATGCCGCATTATTCTAAGAGACAGGATGGAAAAGTTAATTTATTTTTATAGAATGATGGAATTAATAAATATATCTCACCAAAATACCATTTTAAAATGAATTCGTAGTAAATTGGAAAAGGATATAAAATGACCTTTGGAGCAATTATTCCTTCACCACAACTTCTATCATATTTCAATATGTTCAAAATATAACATTGAATGAACATCAGACCATCTAAACACAGTTGAGATTTTCCTCAACGAGAGAAAAATAATAAATGACAGTTTAGAAAAAGTCTCTTGATTCCATTGTGACCATCATTATGGGAATGTTTGAGCCGCAAATTTCTAAAATGAGTTAATGTGGAAATAATTCTATCCATGGAGTGTGTGGTTGCCATAAAGATGATTTTAAAAATAATTGTTATCAATTTGAACAACTTCCAGCAATATTTTCGTTGGCGGGCATGAAGGCACAGCAAAGAACTTGACAAAATTAAAACATTGTGGCCGAATTTCATTTCTGATTTTAGTCAGTTTTTATGTTTGAACCAGAGCTCTCAGGGCCATGAACTACATTCTAACAAGAAAGGGAACAGGAACCGAGTTTCCACAAATAAAATTTAAAAAATATTTTGAAATTAAGTGTAAATAGGACACGATTAAAACATAAGCCACACTGACATAATTCTATAAACAACAATCCGTTAGATTCGAGTAAACAAAAGTAAAAGAGCACAGTGATTGAGGCATGAGGGTTGTTTTTGCTTGAAAAATGTAGCAACGTACTCAACAAGTTTCTTGCAACGTTTCGAGGAATGCGTTATGTTGGACTAACCCTACGTCTCCATTTTTGATGGCAAGACTGCAAATTGCTTCAAGTTGGTAATTTATGTTATGAAATATTTTATGCCATAAATTGCCAACGTGCTGTGTTGCAATAATTTGTCATTTTGTTTGTTTGACAGTCATTTTTCGTTCTTTCGTGACGCTCACAGTGGCAGCATCGTCGAACATTTCAGTTTTACCGCGTCTATTAAATTAATTTAAACGCTAAAATGTATGGAGACTGTGCATTTGCATTCTTTGTAAAAAAGGATTCACCCAGAATTTCGGTTTCCTTCTCTTTTCCTCTTCATCGTATAAATCTAAAAAATTTTCAAGCGCAGGCACAGCGAACTAGATTGCTTGACGACATTTTCAAAAATAACGATGGCATAACATCGCAATGCCCACCATTAAAATATTGACAACCTTTGCAATCAAATTTGACAGCTGGTATGCCATCAAAAATTGCCCGTGGAGACGTGGGGTAAGAGAGACACGAAGCAATTGGGTTCAAATTGGTCTTCAATACGAATCAGAATCGCAAAAATTTGTGTGTGTGTGTATTTGTGCAGGATGTCAATGAAAGTTTTTTAGTATCACCAAAATGAAAATACTTACGCTACTTCATAGACATTCACTAGTATAACAGACATACGTGTAGGGAGCACGTAGCTATCGCACTGCAGCAATACTGTTTTGTCTATTTAAACTTCTACATCTATTTCTAAAGAACATATTTTGATGTGACCGAACGCCCTTTAACAAAAAAGATGTTACCGAATTCTTCAAACGGCATGGAAATAGGCGTTGACTTTTGATACTAAAGGCAGTAGTTTACTATAACAATCTTTTCAATGGAAACATAGTGGGAAATTCCTTCTGGAATTGTTCTTAAATTCTAATTAATGTTTAAATAAGGGCTGCAAATATAGGTTGAATGCCCCTTTAGAATGACTCTTGATGAATTGCAGGTCGTCTGGCTGCCTCAGGCTTTCGATTATCATATAAATTGCTAGCATTGCAGAATATTATACGAATTTGTGTTAAATTCTCAATTCAAATGCACTTAAGTGGCGCAACTGGAGTGCTATTGGAATATCGAAATTGAACATTTTCATAGCACCATTGAACGTAATATTTTTATATATTTTCGATTTCAATGTACAGGATTGTGGGAGGTCTACATAAACGATTACAGAAAGCACTGTCAAACATGTGCTTGCATTGCACTCAATCGTGTGCACAGCTGCAAATATTCGTGTACACAGCTGAAAATATTTGGATAATTTGTTTTACTATAAAGGATGGAAAGAAGGACTGGCGGCGCATGTAAGTAAATATTTGTATATGTGAGGGCGAATTGCAACAATTTTTTAATCAAATAGCTTGACAAAATGTATGACAATATCAACATCCTTTTGTGTTTTTAAATTACAATTTCGTATATCGTGATATTAAACTGAAGTACTCAAAGTATCACACATTCCAATTTGTGTTTATTTATTCGCATTTCCACTCCTCACAATGAAATTTCCCCATCTTAAGAGAAATAATGTATTTTATTGAAATCAGTGGTTATTTGAATGTCACTCTCGCACTCTTGCAAAACTGATTTGTCTCTTCAATATTCTACATTTATTTTTGAAGAATTTAATGTGAGCGAACCAACGTCCTTCAACAGCCAAAATGTTAATGAATTTTTCAAATATAATGGAAATAGTCGTTGACTTTTCATACGAATGGCAGTAGTTTACTATAAAAATCTTTTATATGGAACCTAATTGGAAATTCTTTCTGGAATTGTTCTTAAATTTTGCAGTTTTTCGATTATTCTGCAACAAGGCAGAAATTGATATTCAACTAATCAATTAAGCACCATTTAGCGTCGTGATTTCGGTTGAAAACGTTTTTTTAATGGATCTTAATATTGAGGAGCAAGCCTTTATAATTTATAAGAGATCGGTAACACAAATACATAGTTCCTGTAATATGAATATATCACACGGATATGACTGAAATTATCCTGTCAGTCTAAGCTTTTGATAGTATAAGAGTTAAACCATAACGATATTGGCATTAGTTTTCTGTTATCTGACGATTGAAAAACCAGCTAAACAGAACTTAATATGTATATGCACAAAATCCTTTATGAATTTCGATTTTTCTTTCCCTTCACTCAATATGCATGCAGTCTACATAAAAGTTGCACTTCAATTTATTATTTATCGCAGTATTCACAAATACCCTAAAGCTATTTGTGAGTTATTTGAATAATCATACGACAAGAAATGGTTCCACAAATCAAGCAATACACTTTAGTTGTGATTTACGTTTCATTTTGTGAAAATCGCGAGTAAGGGACTGAACTCATACTAATGGCAACTATTTTTTTAATTGCCAGAGGTATTAATTAAAATAATAAATGAACTGGAAAAACATTGGACATGACATAAAAGCATTCATAATTAATATTAAAAAGTGTATTTGAAATATCCGAAGCAGCACAAATGTCAGAGAGATATGGTGGCAAAAGCACAAAGAAAGTGAAAGGTAGCTAGAAAGATATAAGTTCAGCAATGGATCTGTAAATAAAATACCCCCTGTGATACTTAAGTGCTATAATACCAGTGCTATAATAATTAATCTGCCGAATCATGACTACACTACTTGAATTAATCTGCTGAATCAGAAGTATTTAAGAATCTTAAACGTAATCAGTTGATATTGAAAATTTACTTCAATACTCGTATATTTCAGCCCAAAATATTATTTGCGTCGAGAGTTCTACATCTACATTTCTTTGTTCTCCACTTCCTTTGTCCACTTCTTTTTCAGCCAGTGAAAGTTAATACAACTGATATATGAACGGTGATGAGACTTCCTCTGCACTGCACAGCAAATTGACAATTATGGCTTTTCCCAGAGCATTTCATTTGAAATAATTTCGGATTATAGCAAATATAATGAAAATATCCAATTGTGAAAAGTTTGTAAAGAGCCGCAAATCTGAAATGTCTGTAGAGTTGTTTTCCATTATTAAATATTCATTACTAGTTTAAATACATTGAATTAAATGTTTGAATATATTAATTTTTTGGAAGATATTAAGATATTACGGATATGACAACAATAAAAGACATTCAATGAAATGAAGTATATGAAAAATGAAGCTCAGATAGTTGAATTTTTTGTGTATTTATTGGTTATACACAAGAAATTCAACTATCTCAGTTCATTAAAAAGTAAGTATAATTATTATTTTTGCTTGTTTTCTTTACAGTATCGAATTTTTCATTAGAAAACTTCACGCAATTGATTTTGATTTCAAACCGATTATTTTACAAATGGTCCTCCAAAAAGTAAGCTGAGATGAAAATAAGTGAGAGTTCATGTAATTTTATTACTTAGTAAAAGATGCAAATGTCACATCTATGCAGATTATATGAATAATGTCTCATCAAACATTTTAATATAATTAATTTAATAAGATTTTCAGCAGATTCCTCTTGAGAATTTTTGTAAAGCGTAAGCATATTTAAACAAATGTTCGAATATGACTCTTCAAATTATCTTAACAGAGAAAAATCTCCTTTCTTAAATTTCACTATAGTACGTACCTATATACAAATTTATGTATAAATATGTATTTGACACCATGTATGCTTATGACAAGCCGTTCATTCCGTATTTGATGAAAATTTGTAAAGAACTTTGTAAGAAATTATAGTTACGAAATTGTCCTCTGACAATTTATTCTAACTCTCCATACTCGAATTAGTTCCGCTGGATTGAGTAGTAATCAAACAATCGCTGGTTAAATTAAAATAATTAGCTTTATTTAATGATTGCAATTTACACACTTAATATTAGGCTTAAACGTTACTTTAATACAATTTTTGACTTTATTTAATAATTCATTTCATCACTTTATTGCTGCTTAATACTTTTACTGTTACGATTGAAATACACACTGCTACGATTGCTGTTCAAATGTCTCGATTTTAATTGTGTGGTCGCTTATATACTCGTACCTCTCGTATGTTGAAGTAGAACATTCTAGACTATACTCTACACTTCGAAAGAAGTTTTTGGAACATTCTAGAATATTCCTACACTTCGAAAGAAGTTTCGAGAACATTCTAGAATATTCTCTTTACTTTGAAATAAGTTTCGAGAAGGTTCTAGAGCAAACTTTTTCGAATAGAATGTGTATTGGCTTATATACACCTCGCGCGAGGTGAACTGCAATGAATAGAGGATCCTAAAACTACGCAATCATTTTTTTTCAATTCTCCCATATGCTAGGCGCTTTGGCGTGGTGTGGGGGCTTAAGTTGAAAAGATTTGTCGGACTATTTTAGCCTAAGGCGGCTATATTCTGCCCCCTGGCATGGCCGCGAGTGTTTTTAGACAGACCGACCGATGAGTAAAGAACAAAGATCTACCACGTGTGTCTCTGTTAGGGGCGGCCCACTACGACGTCTATTTTCTCCATGTTAGGAGCGGTCGGTTTTTCTGAATGTTGTTGTGTGTGGGGTGGTAGACTGTAAGGACAAAAATTGAGAATTATCTCATTAAACAGCATGAAAAGGTCGTAGCAAGGTTTGAGAAAAATAACGCTGCGGCCAGTTCATACAATAAAATGGAGCAAGGAATTGTTGGGACAAAGTACGATAAGGACAACGACCTCCATTAAAAAAGGTAAGCCGGATAAGCCGCCAAAGCCGAGTTCTTCGAAGGAGCCACATACCTTCGCATCGGGCAAAATTCCAAAAAGAGTTCGGTCTGATCAACAGGCTCAGAGGGCTCCAAAAAAGTCGAAGCCATCGGCCTCCTTCGAATCACCTATGGAGCTACAGGTAGCTATCATCGACAGAGTTCACCCTGATGGGAAGATAACGCCGAAGAATTAGTTGCTAGTGGAGGCGCGGTTGAAGAAAAAGCAGTCGGGTGGAAGAAGATTGGGAAAGTTATATAGTCAGTTTTAATGAAGTTAAGGCTGCAAAAAGAGAGTCCTGGCAGCAGTTCTGCGGAGCACTGGAGTCGGTAAATGAGGCATCGAAATGAAACTTAGGAATATAGTGCCGAGAACCATGACGGTTCCCGGCAGTGTGAAGAGGCGGGATGGCTCATGGACTGGAGTCGTGTCAGGAGTCCCTGGAGGTTTTGATGGAAACGCACTTTCCAGGTTGCACGAATTTGTACACCATCCATACGCAGTCGATAAATCTTGCCCGTGTTTCAAGGACCGACGTGTCGGATATCGTGATGGAGGATAAAGTTGCGTGGGCGATAGGCTCCTTCGACCAGTATAAGTCAGCGGGTCTTGATCGGGTTATACCGGCTATGCTGCCCCATTCTGCGGAGGGCGTGATTCCCCATCTAGTTCACATCTTCACAAGGTGTCTCAAAAGTTGAAGAGAAATCAAGGTGGTTTTCATTCCAAAAGCGGGAAAAAGAAATCCTTCTACAGGGATTACAGACCAATAAGTCTCTCATCGTTTATTATTAAAACATTTGAGAGACTTATCGATTGGTATATTATAAGGGCTACCAATATTCGCACAATAGATATCGCGCAACACGCATACCATAACGTAGATCAGTGGATAGAGCACTTCATGAAGTGGTTGGTATCATTAAGAGGTCAATGAACTATAAGGAATACACGTTGGTAGGTTTTCTTGACATTGAGGGGGCCTTCAGCAATCTAAATTCAGAGGCGATCTGTAAGGCGCTGAGAGATCACTGACTGAACGAGTTCATAGTGACATGGATTAACACAATGCTAGTAAGAAGGGTCATTAACGCCAGCCTCGGTGAGTAGGAGGACTCGAAGGGGTACGCCACATGTGTGAGTGCTATCACCTCTGCTATGGCTTCTAGTAGTAAATGAGATTTTAGGACCCCTCAATACGAAGAGAATAATCAATGTCCAAGACTACAGTTGAAACAACTTCAATGTTGGCGTCGCGCTTCTTCACAAGCTTGACAGAGATAACGAAGGTGAATTTATCGGATCTACTCTCTTTCATTTGGAAAGCCAAATAGTTTAATAGGGATGGTACTTCCAATGTTTACGGAAATCGAGGGACATAGATGTCTCCGAGTGGAAGTGCAGATACTTCGTATCCGCACAAGCCTTCCCTACCTATCCTAACCTTTGTTTCCATATTTTCGACTTACACGTTGCACTTCACTATTCTATTGACCCTTTTTTGGTGTTGATGAGCGAGTCTTTAGAGCACAATATAGGATGTTCCCGTAATGTAACGATTGGGATTTACTATGACGTACAATTTTTACTTTCTATTTTATGGATCATTGTGGCACAATAAATTATGTTCATATTTCATGTACACAGATGTCTGCTCTGTGAAGCTATTCCATTAATACTAATTGAGGACAACTTAGGGTGTGCTTCTTTCTATAAAATCGTTTTCTCTTCGAGAGGAAAGCCTCTGTAGCTAATACCCATTCCCCCAATAATTAAAAGATATTTAAGATATATGTGGCTTAATGACAAAAAAGTGGTTATGACAACATTCTGTCAAGATAAGAGTTTGTTCAGTGTTATGTAATATTTTCCATTATGTATATTTGCCCTTACTGCTTCCTCCATTTATGGATTTATCAAACCTCCGTGTATTCGAACATATCTTATAATGCAGTTTTTGTCACTCAAACTCATTGCAGATAATATGTACGAGTATGTATATGAAAAGACGATCATTTTACTTGCATAAATACTGTACTAGTAGTTTAAGACTTGTTAGAATAAACGATGTCAATGTATGCTGCATGATTATTTGAAGCGTGATCCACCACGTAGTCGACTTCATCATTTTTTGAAATACATTTGGAATTAATTCATGCTTGAACATTGGATCCTCTTCCTCCTTTTGAAGACATAACCCACACTACTCATATGACAACTTGTATTTGGTTAGTGATTTACATTTATTCTGTTAGAAATTATCCCATGATAAAAGACCGGTGCTTAACTTTTAAGCAGAAGAGTCAATTAAATTTTGTGATCACTAAAAATTTTCATTGAAACACTCTGAGGAATATTATGCAATTCTAAATCGCTACATCACAGCCATGTGCGTATAGAGAGCTATAAACGAAACTCTAAAAATATGATATAAGGGGTGACAAAGTAAACTATCGTTAATTGCTATATGCAATATGTAATATTGTAGGGCGGCAGCAAAAGAGAGCTACTTAGACCAGAATACGGCCCGTTGTGGGACCTTAAACTGTCACACACCAAGGGAATAAACGGGGGACCAATGCGATTCTCTGATAAAGCGAGCGCCCCCACTTATGCTGATGGACGATATGACCGCAAGACCCTCGATAAAAGGTGCGTTCAGGAATCGAAATTTTCGTCTCGCGAGGGATATCCTCCTCCTCGTTCGACGACCCGCAGCTGCGGCAGAAGATATTGGAGTGTTTGGTAGTGACACAATGGCCTATCAGCACATCAACTGTTTTTGCAAGAAAGTCTCGTCTTAGCTGAAGAAATTTCACTGTGCTATTCGGGCTCATCGAGGCTCTCTCTGGTGATCCTGCAGGTCTGTTTTTGAATCCAGAGCCTGTTAGCTACACGCCTGCATTACTGTTTGATAAGTAGCTTTACAGACTTGAGTGAACCTAATAGGCTATTTAGAGCGGACCAGCATATTACCCTAGCCATTGAAGGGGTGTAGACCACAAAAAGTGTTATAGCTGCTTGCCTGCCACAGCAGTTATAGATATCGGAGCTATTGATGACATTGCGCCGCCATCAGAATCGCCATGACCTCTCACTGGAAAATAATACAGTGGTCTGGTGGGCGGAAAGAGAGATTAACCTCCAGATTTTAGCAGTACACTCCATAGCCCACTCTGTCGTTAACTTCGAGCCATCAGTGAATATATCTGCGAAGTATGCTGGGGGGGACCTCATGGTCATTTTCTTCCGGTGTAAGAGGATCATGCAAAATACTGTTGGCCTGAACTAAGTCAGTCCTGGATCATTTGCAACGTTCAGCCATACGGCAGCGATATCGTGTTTGGCTTTGTGTGAGATCTTTCCCCCGTTTTAGGGCTGAAGACGACCCTAACTTCTCGCCAACCCTGGGAGATGTATTCCCATTCCATGCAAATTATGTGGATAGGACCTAGCCACTGTACCACCCCGCAAACAGCTTGCTGAAGCTCAGCAGGGATAATTCCGTCGGGACCCGGAGACTTGAAAGGTTCAAAGGAATTAATTGTCCAGCTGATAACATCATCAGTGATTATGATATCGGGACCTTGTGGTGGATATCGCACTCATCCGTGTTGCATCTGCCAGAACGGTGCTGCACGGAAAGTGTGCTTGTCATAAACCTCCCAACGGTTTCGTTACTGGATTCGGTCCAGCTTCCATAGGTCCTCTGTGTAAAACCTCGAGTTTTGGAAAATTGGCTGAGGATTTTGCCAAGAACAACTTTCTACGTCTCTCCAGAAGGATTCTTATTCATTCTCTTTCGTTTTCCTCACAGCAGTCTTGAATGCATTATATATCATCCAGGAGTGGGGCCATTTAGCTGCATCAGTTGAGAAGTGGGCATGCCTGTAATAATTTATAAGAAGTCATACTAATTTACATGTTACATCAACGATTTCCGGAATGTAAATTGCGCAATTGAGAACCTCTGAAACCACAGTATTTCGATGCACTGCAAAAAGTGTGTCTTTTATATAGCATAAACATAATTTCTTGAAAAATATATACCATTTTTACCATTCGAAAATATATATAACACAGCCAGATATTTCCGTCAGCCAGATATTTCCGTTTGATTTCGAGCTTGGCTGTTGCCAGTGGAATGCCGATGTTTACAGAGGGGCGAATGTCGTGCATTAGCGTGCCTGCCTTGGCAAGCTCGTCCGCCTCGCAGTTTCCCGGGATTTCGCTGTGTCCGGGAACCCAGACTAGGTGCACCCGAGAGTAACTTGCGAGCTCATTTAAAGATGTTCGACATTCATTAACTAGTCTCGATGTGGCCGTGGAGCCAAAAAGGGATTTAATGGCGGCCTGGCTGTCTGAGAAGATAGATACGTCAACTGCGCCGATATCACTACTCAGCATCCATTTGGCTGCGTGGTAAATGGCCATGAGCTCAGCTTGAAAAACGCTGCAATGGTCTGGGAGACGTAGGGAGATGTTTAAGTCCAGCTTGTCGGAATAAATACGTCAACTGCGCCGATATCACTACTCAGCATCCATTTGGCTGCGTGGTAAATGGCCATGAGCTCAGCTTGAAAAACGCTGCAATGGTCTGGGAGACGTAGGGAGATGTTTAAGTCCAGCTTGTCGGAATAAATACCGCTGCCGACTCTACCTCCAAGCTTGGAACCGTCGGTGTAGATTTCGACTGTTTCACCGACGATTCGGTTTTCTGAGGTCCAGTCGCTTCGACTTGGAATAGTGAGGTCGAATTCCCTGTTCAAATCGGGATAGACCGACATATAATCGATAAAGTTTTACAGCAGTATATAGCGCATGTTGCCTTACGTGCCCTCTCAGCTAGATTGGCTTTCCAATTAAGCTTTGGGTCGAGAATCAGGCCTATGTAACTACTTAACGTGTGTGCTCAAGGACAGCGGAGTGCCGTTTAGACTAGGCATTGTAAAACTTGGAATTTTGTACTTCCTAGTGAAAAGCATAGTCTCGGTTTTGGATGGGTTAACCCCAAGTTCGAATTCGCGACACCAGTTCGACACAATAGAGAGTGAATAGTTAAGTTTTTCCGAAAGTGTTTGGGGGAATTTGCCGGATGCCGCGATTGCTATGTCGTCCGCATAGGCTATCACTTTGCATCCAGTAGATTCCAATCTCACCAGTAGTGTGTTAACTGCCAGGTTCCAGAGGAAGGGTGATAAAACACCCCCTTGTGGCGTGCCCCTGTTAACCACCCTCCTGGATTGGGCACTGCCGATCGTGGAAGTGTTGATTCTGGATTTGAGTAGAAGCTCTATAAATTTAAGAAGACCTGAATTCAGGTTAAGGTTATAGAGTGCGGAAATGACAGCGTTGGGGCATACATTGTTGAATGCTCCCTCGATGTTCAGAAATATGGCAAGTGTGAATTCCTTGTACGCCAAGGATTTTTCAACTTGAGAAATGAGAGAATGAAGTGCTGTTTCAACCGATTTGCCTTTAGAGTAAGCGTGTTGAGATACAAAGAGAAGAAAAGGGTTAATCGATGTCCTGATATGTAGGTCAAGAGCTCTTTCTAGAACCTTAAGAAGAAAGGATGTTAGACTTATGGGTCTGTAATCCTTAGATTTGGTGTGCGAGGCCTTCCCAACTTTTGGTATGAAGACGACCCGAGCCGTGCGCCAGCGTAAGGGAATATATAGCAATCTGAGGCTTGCATTATATATCTGTAGCAGCCATGGAAGGATAATCTCTTCCCTATTTTGGATATCGGCAGGAGTGATGCCGTCCGGTCCGGGGGACTTGTATGGCTTAAAGGTTAAAATGGACCACACAAGGTGACTTTTTGTCACTTGGAATGTGGGGAAGCTATCGTGGGAAACCTGCTCCACCTGGTAGAGTGCTTGATCCGCTGTGGCTAAACTCCCTGGGAAGTGGGTGTCTAGTAGGAAATCAAGGGTTTCGGCGCTTGAGTGAGTCCAGCTGCCATCTGGTTTTTGGATACAGTCATGGGCTTTGTTAGAGGAGTGGAGAATTTTACGAAGACGGCTAGCCTCGGACGTCGATTCAATGCTTTCGCAAAATACCCTCCATGACGCTCGTTTACTTCGCCTAATGGGGTATTTAAACTCTATTTGTTTATTTTTGACAGGGGCCCAATCAGCTGTAACTTTAGCTTTGTTGAAAAGCATTCTACAAGTTTTGCGAAGACTTATAATTTCCGAGTTCCACCACGGAGGTTTTGGTTTGCCCCGTGGTTCGGGAGTGATGCAAGAAATATTAGTGGCTTTTTTAAAAGCTGTGGTCAGATCGTCTACCGCCCGATCAATGTCGGGACAGTTGTGGATTTTTGGACAGTTTGAGCCGGAAAAGAGGCCAGTTCGTGTTTTTTCTATTGACTGGATTAGGAGATACTGTATTGCCTGTAGTCTCCCTCAAGTCAATGTCAAAGGTGATATAGCAGTGGTCCGAAAAGGAGCATTCCTGTGAGACGAACCAACTGCTTATCATGTTGGAGTAGTTATCGCTGACGAGGGTGATGTCGAGCACCTCCTTCCTGACGGATGTAAGGAAGGCCGGCTCATTTCCCCGGTAAGCAATGCCTAAGTTATTTGAAATGATAAATTCGAAAAGACACTCACCTTGATCGAGCTGCCCCATATTTCGTGATGGGCATTGGCATCGGCGCCGATAATTCCCGGAATCTGTTTCTGGTGGACTGCCGCAACTATTTGCATTATTATTATGTCTGGTGGCGGAGAGTCGCCATAGTCATGAGCCATGTAGTTAGAGGAGATCCAGAAGATCGTGGACCAATTTAAATGACCAATCAACTTTCGCGACCTTCCAACCATCGGTGGGAAGATCGGTATTGCTGAGCTTGAGGATCTTTAAGATTGCCTCAGGCTCAGAGGGCTCGGCAGGAAGCCATGTTTTGGAGCGAGGGCGTTGGGGAACCTGGTCCAAAGGTACCGCATTGAGCTTTGCACCCGGCCAGATCTCACCTACCCTATTGATCGCTACCTTATATATTCTTGATACCACCCTGCGTCACGGCAGCTGGGTGAAGGACGAGGGTTGGGGGACATAACCTCAACGCTTCCAGTTAGTATGTAGTTGTGCCCATTTAGAAAGCTGCTCTAAGTAGCGGTCGGTAATTCCTTCCGCTAAGTGTGATCATGTACTCTTTCAGTACACTGCATTCTAAACTACTGTTTCTCATTATTACGCCTCTTTTTTAGGTCAATTCCTCCCACCTGTTATTGAATAGGTCAAACCCTGTTCAACAATAACGTTTTTAATATTATTTCGCTATATTCTTTGTAAAATTTAAAGAATTATAGATGTAAATTTATGAAGAAAAAACAAAAAGAAATGGAATGTCATAAAAAAGGTGAATTTTACTTATTAATACTTTCTTCAGGGTTTGGTTTGGTTCAGTTCGTAAACCATGTCTGGATTTCTACCATTATGCAATTTATTTTTTGTATGAGGGTCGTGGATCAAACAAATGCGTTGCAAAAAGTTTCCAACTAAAAAATTGTGACAGGCTATTTGAAACTTTAATGTGCAGAAAAAAAATGTGGTCACTTAGATCTTTTTACAATCTTCTGACAATTTCGATCGATATCGATGTAACATTGTGTCTTTAATTAAGTTAAATAATAATAGTAATATATAATATATCTGGCTTATTTACTAAAATGGGGTTATATCGCAATATGTCATTGAAATGACACTTTAAATTTAATTTTCATTAAAGTTAATTTCAAAATAATATGATATATTTAAATCAATTTATTTCAATGAGTGTGTGCGAATTTTTATATGAGTGCTCATTACTCACGTTACGCTTTTTAACATAATCAAGTAAACTAAACTAAACTTATTTTGTTACTTAAATTGTTTTTGCTATCGCTGTTGTTGATTTTAATTGCTTCCTACAAAAAAGTTTGCATGTTTGACGTGTGTTAAGAGTCCACTTAATTACGGACACACATGCCAAACAGCTACACTACAACTGACTTCGAATCTTATGTTGCCGACAAGCATATAATTCCTGCTTCGACCCCGCTGAATTTTGGCCCGTTCTTCCCTATCTTGATTAACTCTTTTCTACATATTTTTAACACAAATTACGCCCGTAGACACTCACTGAGACACAAATTCATATAAAAAATCTCCCTTCTCATTTATTTTCTTCGCGCCATATTGGCGTCAAGTGTTGTGGAGTGGCCTGATTATTTACATGGTTATGGTGGCGACTGTTGGTAATATTACAGCCCTGTAAATTATGAATACGACCGTAGGTTAGCACTTTATATATGAGTCACACGCTCTCCCACTTTATCTTGCGGTGATGACATTTAACGACTCATTACTGGAATTAAAGCTGCCAACTTTTATTCTACTATTCCGTCATACCTGAAAAGATATAAATGTGGCGATATATGGAAATGGTTTAGAATGGAGGAACAACAATAGCAGTATAAATGAACATTTATATAGAAACTGCTTAAAGTAAGCTGGTATTTTCAAGGATAACCTTTGTTGACTGACCTCTACTTTTATGGAGTTGTCAGATACAATTTGTGCACATTTCACAAAAGATCGCAAATAATTAAAATTTAGGATTCAGAATGTGATCAATGAATTTTGACCAGAATATTTATTGAGATGTGTGTAAATCGCATGTCAAAACTTATCAAAGTCAGTTAAAATGTTGTTCATTTTCAATTAAATTGCAGATTGTGAATCATTACGGTTTATTTCTAGTTATGCAATTTAATCGAATTTTAGCTTTGAAATTTATAATAATGTACAATATCTTTTACAACATTGAGCAAACTCAGACTTTGAATTTATTTTATATAGCAGACTCACCAAAACCAAGATATTGGCTTCAAAATTCAGATTTACGAACTATTGAACTTATTTTCATGACTTAAATATATCATAATATCTTCTTCAGGAAATGCAAATAATTATAAGCAAATAATTATAAGCTGATTTCGTTTATACCAACATAAAATTAGCTGGAATCTCTTAATTCGAAAGGGAACATATTTCACTAGCTGTAGAAGTAATTACATTACTGGAATCAAGGTAGTTTCGTTGGGTCTGCACTAGTATGATATCTGCAATATTTAAGAAAATGAGGTTGTGAGTTTTTCCACAATACTAATGACATTTTTCAGTTCAGTGTTTGTGATACCTGGGAGTGACATTTCTTTCAAGTAAGTTTTAGAAAACACTTTTTCCAATTCAAAATTTTTCAAAATTTGCTTTCAAAATCAATCTTTAGTTAGATATATTGATAGAAAACATTTTTTTTTCTGCATTGAAGATACCATTATACCAACTTTTATATATTGTTTGCATGGTTCTAGAAAAATATTCCATATTGCCACCTTGCACATTACAGATGACCTCATCGGAGGATAAAAGAATTAATATCTTTTTCAAATGTATTTCTCTGATCTGTGTTGCCTTCGCGTGACCTTAAAGTAGCTGTTTTTGGACATGCCTAGCTATAAGCTATTTCGAATTATTTAAACCCGTTGGACGCATCTCTTTGAAATCAACATTTTTGTCGACTTTATGAATCAGGTTGTAATCAAATATCGACTTCCAACAAATTCAACGCCGTGTTTGATAACGGGCAAATTACAAGAAAGCTTAAACTATTCTCCATTAAAATTAAATATCAATCCTCTCAATGGGTATTACTATTCATAAGTTAAATAAATAAGACATTATTACTTTTAATTGTAACTTCGGAAAGAATTATAATTACTTCTTAGAATTATAAACCGAATCCAAATGTATATATGTTATTTATAATACTATGATATTATTAGTTGAAAAATTATGATATTTATTAGTTGAAAAATGTATCTCTGGCTTAATTTAAATTATAAGGTCTCCTTCGTGTTCCACATCTAAATAAAATTTATTTTATTTTCAAAAACTTTAATGTTTTTAATTATAAATAATATATATAAATATATAAATATATTTATTTCAGTGGTTATTATGATATGATACGTTTAAGCAATTTTGGAAAACTTATCCAACCACAGGTACATAAATTATCCACATTATTCTTATTACGAGTGGTACTATTTATATTTAGGGAACTGGCAACACTAATGTCAATAGCTAAAATCTGGCAACACCATAACAAAGTTTGACATTTTTTAGCATAAACGTACTCACAACGTGGTGATGTACAAGTGCTATTTGTTTTGTTTACATTGAGTTAAGAAAATCAATTTAGCCAAAAATGGAAATTACAACAGAAGGCTTTCGTTGGATTATTTTTCACAACTTTCGACGTGGATTATCTCAACAAGAATGTGTCGATGAACTCAATTCCTTGTATGGCGATAAAGCACCATCAAAAACCACAGTATATAGTGAATTCAATCGTCGTCGTAGTTCGGTCGCCGACGAACTCCGTGAAGGTCGTCCAAAATCGGTTGTTGTGCCACAAAACATCGATGCATCGATGGTGCGTGAACTGATAATGCAAGATCGTCATGTGACATATCGTCAGATAGAGGGCACCTTGGGCATTACTTCCATTTACATACATTCAATATTGCATGAACATTTTACTGTAAAAAAGATTTGTTCGCGTTGGATCCCACATAATTTGACAATTCCTCAAAAAAAAGGCTCGTGTCAATTGGTGTAAGGAAATGATTAAAAAGTTCGACCGTGGTGCTTCAAAAGACGTGTAGAAAATCGTGACATGTGACGACTCATGGATATATGCGTTTGAACCGGAAACAAAACACCAATCGACCGTGTGGTAGACGAGCTAAATCCAACAAAAGTTGTTCGTAGAAGAAGCACGCGAAGGAAATGGCCGCCTGTTTCTTCGGCTGAATGGGTCAAGTGGCCACTGTTCCGCTTGAGCAACGTAGGACGGTCAATTCTGATTGGTACACGACCATTTGTTTGCCGGAAGTCTTCGGAGAAATTCGTAAAACCAACCGCCAAAGACGAATCATTCTCCATCATGAAAATGCGAGCTCTCACTCATCTCGTCAAACATGTGAATTTTTGAGCAGTCAAAACATCGAATTGATGACTCATTGTAAGTACAGTCCTGATTTGGCACCCAGAGACTTCTTCTTGTTCCCGAATATCAAAGGTAAACTGCGTGGTCAACGATTTATGAGCGCCGAAGAAGCAGTTGGAGCGTTCATGAAACCATGTTTTGGAGGTGTCTCAAAAGGAATGGAAAAACTGCTACGACAAATAGTTTCAACGAATGCAAAAGTGTATTGATCATCAAGGGGAATATTTTGAAAAACAGTAAAGCCATTTTCATTTAAAAATGTCTGTTATTATTTGCTACTCCCAAAATATAAATAGTACCCCTCGTACCTTGCACTTTTTGAACTCAGTGCCGAATAATCCACATAAGCAGTTCTCTCCCCATTGTATTACCTCGTATCTAGTGGAATATTAACCTGCAAAAATTTACACTCGCCAGTTGATAATGTGGCATTTTGAAGTGTTTCCACTGTTGCTATTTTCGGTAATGTGACATATAAATTTACGGCAAATGTTGGCTTTGCAGTGCTGTTGGAAACACATTCTTAATGCGTGGTTCTAAACGGCCGACGTGGCAATTTTACTTTCTGCTGTGTTTTTGAACATGGTGAGCAAACTGTTGCGATTTATTACACACGTAGATAGTTGAAGTGAAGACAATATTCCAATGGCACATGATTTATTGCGCGAATTGCTTCAGAGAGTGAATATGATTTATAGGATGCAGTCACATTAGTGGATAATTGATCCACCCACACGGATAATTTTTCATCGGAATTCCTTGGCAGGGAAAATCGATGACCATGACATAAAGATTCTGAAGCCTGTTTAGCTGGTATTGTCTGTGAGCAATGAAAGAGGTATATAAGGGTCGAAATGATGATCACAATAATGAATCCAAGATTAGGGTAAATATCTATTATACTCGTATATGTGTGTAGGAATTTTCTATACAAAATATTCTTCAAGTATATTTAATTGAGTTTTCGCGAAAATTAGAGAGTATTCTAACTTATACGAACGATTTACTTTTTTCGAGCAGACGATCCGGAAGTTTTCTATGGTTCATGTTTTTAAAAAAGATTTGAGCAATATGGCTTTCAGGATTTTTACATGAGTCAAGGACATCGAATTTGTTTGCTACAATTTACAGCAAAGTGACTGCGATTAGGAAGTTCCTCAGTTAATATTATATTATAATTGCTCACTAATATCATACTTTCATGAACAGCGCATTAATACTGGAATTAGCAATCAAAAGACAGTAAAAGTATAATTTGATCTGCCTTCAGCACAAAAATTGGAATAGTGTCGTCCTTGAGCGGAACTGCAATGCAGCGAGTAAATGGCGTATAATATACTGGCCTCAGAGATCTGAAAAAAGGCTTTTGAGCGATTAGAGAGAAGCCCTAGGTACATACACAGTAGAGTGGAGAGACTGGCACGGTTAATTTTCAAATTGTACTCTGAAATGAATGAAAGCTTGCATCCCCCTTGATTGAAAGTTGCAGCAATCAAGTCCAAACAGAGCAAAATTACTATATTCTGATCAGCGGTGACAAAATGATTTTTATCCATTCATGTTAATTCATTTATTACAACAATCTTCTATTTTATGCTATTTTATTGAAATAAGTTTGAATTGTAGCAGAACGCCGTTTGAATTATAAATCAGTTGGAAACAGAAACAAAAAAGTAAACAGGAGGATATTACTTTGCCAATCCAGCAAAACAATTTTCAATTGTGGAACAAGAATTTCCCCAGCGGTTGAATGCTGTCGATTATCGCAGTCAGCATTCAAGAAAATGAAATAAACTTTTTTCGGAAAGACGATTCAAATTTCAGAGTAAAAACTTTTATAACTGCGTGATATAATAAAATCACATTATGATTATAATTAGAAGAACCAATAAAGTAAACTTCAATTGTGTCTTTGAGTACTGAAGAGTAGACGATTTATTTTTCGAAATAAATTGGAACAAATAATTTTTATTAACCAATACGAATGAATTATTCAGTCCGCAATTTAAATTTCTTTAAAGATTCCCTTAGATATTATTTCTTCAGCAAAAATGTTCTCAACTTCCACATCTAATTCCAGAAAGAAAATGAGCTTGCTGATAAAGAAACCAAAACATAAAGTAACATCAGTGCCCACAATGTCAAATAATTGAGCATCCATTTTAGCCATTAAAGGAGCACTTTCTTGATACATTCACAGTTGTTGTCTGCTCAACAGTTGCTAACCCATTAAAATTTAGCTTGCCATAATTTTACATGAACCACATACCATAAAAAATCATCACAGATTTGTTCATTCCGTTTTAATGGTAATTTTTGCGCCACTTGAGGGGTTTTCAGAATTGTTTAGTATTGCAGCTATTTCCTGCGGATACTTCAATGCAGTTCTCAAGCAAAACGCAATTTGAGCTGGATCAGTTGGGGAATTATGACCAAATAAATGAGTGGCGTTTCGGAAAATTATTTTATCCCATTGCAATTTCAGAGGGAAATTGTGAAAATTATCCAGATGCATAAAATTAATGAACATAATTGCCGTAGATGGAGGGGCTAGCAGATAATCAAGGTAGTTCCATTAAGCGAAATTGCGATGAACGGATAAAGTTAAAAGGAGAAATGCTCTTCAAGAAATATTAAGCAGTTGGACATTTTTTTCGTTATATTTGCAATAATTTTTCACTGTTCTAGTACTCTAAGAGGCATAGTTTAAGATATAATTAGATGATGACTGATTGCTTATTTGATAACGATTTAATATTGAATATTTAAAGTGAAGAAAATTGTTTTTAAGATGGTATTTCGGTACGTGAGTTGCAAACTTTAAATTATCGACAACAATTAAAAATGTTCCGATTGATCGGAAGTAAAGTTATCATTACTTAGAGACTATGCTCAGATTACACCAGATTTAGCACTCGTATGAAGTACACAAATACACGTGGAAATTAAAACCGCCAAGTAAGTAATATTATCCATTTTTTTATGAATGTACTCATGGATTACATTTATAAATGTTCGCTATATGACTTCGCTGGCTTTGCCTGCAGAGACCATAAACATATAACAAAGATTATATTAACCACATTTGCCCTATTTCCATAATTTTAGTCATGCCAAAGTATCAAAATCGGATTTTACAGTAGACCAGCAATGAGAAAATTGTATGGGAGGATTTCACTGCACACAAATTAAGTAATTGCTTTCAAATTATTGGTTGCAAATTTCACACTTCAGCTGTAAAGTGCATTCAATTGATTATATTTGAATTAGTTGATGCTTTTGAATGGAAAATTCAATATAAGAAGAATATATGTATAAGGCAATGAAAATTCAGTTTCAGCCAGTTGACTGCTCCAAAATTGTTGAATTTTTTTACACTTCAAGTACTTGTAAATTTGTGATAAAATTTATATATTATATATGGTTTGGTTAATTTTACTTGGTTTAATAACTTTTTTTTATATCTCATTAATTTTGTATACTCTCCTTTATCTTACCGCATATTATTGATATCAATTTGAAACTATTGTGATGTATATAAATAATTGAAGATGCTTTTTATTTGTTTCAACCTCTGGCTTACTGCCACATTTGCCATTATTTTTGCTATACACAAACTTTTTTTCTTTGGCGCACTTCTCCAAATGAGTTTGTCACATTTGGTTGTCAATAAATATCGGCATCGTCTCAGTAATCGGAAGGTTTGCCCGAAGCTGTGCTCCATTTACGATATATCGAATAAATTGTGCAATTCTACATCTTTTGATAGGCAATAAAATATAAGCGGTAATATAAACGTAGCTTAACGAGAAAACACTTTTCGAAACTGCAAAATTAATCACAAAACAAACCAGTTATTATTATTATAGTTGATCAATTGAAATTGTACAGCTTATTTTTAGATATGAGTAATTATTAATTATTATGTAGTGTAGGATATTCGGGTGGCAGTTGAATCTAATCGAATGTGTTTTTCATGACACTGTTGGATCATTCTAAAGTGCTTGACTGTGTTGACCATGATATTTAATGTACAAAATTATTGATTATGTACAACTTCTCTCCCAGGGCGGTAAAGTTATTAAAATCGTACCCCACAGATAAAACGCAAGCGGTTTACCAACCGTGCAGCAGTATTATTGCGGCATGTAATTTTCTTTCTGTGGCTCCAGGTGTACCACTGGGCTCAATTTTCGGTCCACTTTTCTTTTGCTTGTATATAAATAACCCGCCGACTGTCTTACATCATTGTAATATTCATATGGTTTGTTGATTCAAATTGATTCAATTTCACATCAGTTGTACACCGAACAAAATGAATAAAGACCTGAATTATATGTATGTACGAGGTGTGATCAAAAATTAACCGTTATTTTCATCTTTTCGTGAGTTGCGTATGTTCGATGTTCGCATTTTTTTTTTTTATGGTGGTACACATGTCTGTTATATATGTTGGCAATACGAACCATTTTGGATTGCCAGTTTGTTTTTGACAGATAAAAAGGTTAGTCGTGTTTTGGTGTGCTCTTCGATTTTGTACTATTCGAAAAAATGGATCAAAGAAACTGTATTCAGTTTCGTGTAAAAAATGAAACTAAATGCGCAATTACATTTGAAATGTTGACTGTGGCCTTTGGCGAGTCTACTATGAGCAGAACACAAGTTCTATTGTGGTATAACCGGTTTAAGCAAGGCCGAGAAGATGTCAATGACGATGCTCGTCCTAGTCGCCCGAGCACGTCAACAACCAATAAAAACATTGACGCAGTGAAGAAAATGATTTTGGATAATCGTCGAATCACTATCAGAGAGGTTGCTGATGATGTTGGCATATCATTCGGCTCATGCCAAGCAATTTTTACTGATGTTTTAGGCATGAAACGTGCGGCAGCGAAGATTGTTCCAAAATTGCTAAATTTTGAGCAAAAACAACGTCGCATGGACATCGCTCAGGAGCTGTTTTTGGCCAAAAACAAAACCGTTATCATGCCTCAACCACCGTATTCACCGGACTTGGCCCCCGCTGACTTTTTCCTCTTTCCAAAACTGAGGACACCGATGAAAGGAAAGCGTTTTGCTACGATTGAGGAGATTAAAGAAAAATCGAAACAGGAGCTGTTGCCGATACCAAAAAAAGGGTTTCAGAAGTGTTTCGAGGATTGGAAAAAACGCTGGCATAAGTGTATTATATCTGAGGGGAATTACTTTGAAGGGGACAAGATAGTTGTTGATGAATAAATAAATATTTTTTTTTTTTGATCACACAATAACGGTTATTTTTTGATCACACCTCGTATGTGCAGGGAAAAGTGGTTTCTGTCTCAATCCGGCTAAGTCTAAGTGTTGGTGGTCTAAAAGAATCATTTCGTAAACATGGGGCTGCCTGGAATATTTATGCATTCGTCTTCAATTAATTATCTTAATATGACCAAAAATTTAGGAGCTATATTTGATGGTACTCGTACACGTTGGTAGCGTGGAGTAATCATATTGCAGTAACTGCTGGTAAAGTCTATGTAAGCAATATTTTACTATGGGCTAAGCAATATTTTTCTCCCCTCAGGATTAGAATGATACTAGGCAAGTTCTTCCTTCTCCCAACTATGATGTATGGTTTTGAAATATATGAGAATTGTGATGGGGTAAGTAAGTGGAAACTCAATGTGTTTATAAAAACTATAACGAGGTACATTTATTGTTTAAGGCGAAGAGATCATGTGACTGGGCGAACTATTTCATATTACATTCGATCAACTTATTGACACTCGTAGAATTCGATTATTGCACACAGGAGCCTCCTTATTTATTTAGGCGTCTTAAATATACTTATTGTTGTCATTCTAAGCAGCTTGTCCCGTTTAGACATTCAATTTTTTGTTAATGCTGTATGACTCTGGTATGCACTGCCTGTACTTATACAAGGTATTGGCAATGCTAATCAATTCATAATTGAGCTTAATAAGCACTTTCAGGGTCAATAAATTTGTCAGCTGAACTGGAGTTGCACTGTCAGTTTGACTGTACACTGCTATCTGTGTTATCTATATTGTGACTAATAACAAATTTGAAACTCTACATTCGTGTGGTTATTATTTAGAATTGAAATTTGAACTGTTCAAATACATATTGTAATGATTTTGTTCGTAACTGTAGGGTATTGTATTTATTGGTTTATGTTAAGTTTTGTCCTGTTTATAGTTCTAATTTGTAATTCTAATTTCATGTTATTGGGAAAATTGTACAAGGTTTTGCCTTAATAATAAATTGTTCGAAAATAAATAAATAGATAAACCAACAAATCCAATTTTTGATTGCTTAAAATAACTAGTTGCATGTCACTAAATATATTGGATTATTTTTACTGGGTTATCATCATTTAAAGCTTTCTAAATATCTGAATTATCCTACAATGTTTAGCTATGCCTTTATACAATCTACATCGCATTTTTAAAGTGTATAATTATCTCTAAACACCCGCACTACTCTGAGAAGGCATTGCTATTATATTAATAAATACCTCTGAGTGTTTGTGGTTCTTAATTATCAATAATTGTCTATGTATTCAATTTTTGTTTGAATTCTCTTAACGAAATTACTCATATTTTCAACAACTCGTTTTCATGACTAAAATTAATATTGGCCTGATTGGCTTATTGATTTCATAGTAATTTGCATTATAGTCGAGTTATTCCCCCTTCATTGAATCCATTGTCATAATAAAATGAATAATATATTTTATTATATCAATTTACTTCATTACTTCAAGTATATAATTTTTTCTTAGATTATTCTTACCTTATAGTGTGGTATGCAATCCAACACATTCTTATGTCATTTCCAATATTTCATTGTATAGATATTTGCTTCAACCTTAGGTTCTATATATATATATATTTCTATTAAGTCTTGAAGCTGTTGTCAATCCCTAGTCACGTGAATTGCGTTTTATATTTTAATATAAACACTTGATGAATAGAGCAGTCAAATGTAGATAGGTACTTGACGAAACATACTTGTTAATAGGTCTGAGGATTTGATTTTGAAATGAATGTAGATTTGCTTGAAAATTTGTGGATTTCTCACTATCTTTCAGTAGAACATTAAAAAAATCCCACATTTATTTCTATTCAATTTTTACACTGACCCTAAAGTAGCGAACAAATAAGTAAACTAAGAGCTAGGTAAGAAAAAAATTATTTTTGCGTTCTAGAATGAACTCTTGGTTAAGTTTTAATTTCACTCTAATAAAAGACCATCAATTATGTTATATATATATTTGTATATATGTATATAAAATATCGGATGGCTTAGTATATCACAGCTGCTCTGATATAACTCTGATAGGCTTGAACGTCCAAGTAAAGATCAACACACACCAACACAATATGTGCTAACAAACTGCAGTCCAACACTTTTTTGTCAGATACTATTATTTATGTAGTTGAATGAGGCAAAGGTTACTCTGCCGTCTGACCTTAAAGAATGGGATGAGTTTATATATACACTTAAGTGCTCAAATATTATATCTGCGGATCTGTGAATAATAAATTACCATTTTACTTCTCTCTGCAAGCAACATTATCGCTTTATTTGTATATAAGAGGCATTTTTACAGTATAGTGGCAGTGATATGGGAACTGTGGAAGATATTCTCACCAGGACGCCTTCGAGTTTGTAAACAACTGTTTTAGTACTCTGTACAATTGGTGAATAGTTCAATTGTACAATTTCTTAATTATTTTCTGCTCACAAATTAAGCAAGTAAATGGAATAAATTCGAAAAATTAAATGTCAACACTTTAAATGTCTTTCTTTATCCATGAGAATCAAAACAATCATCTGTACAATATTCAATTAAAATGTCTACCAACTTTCTAATTGAATAGTTTTCTGGCAAAATTTAGATAATTCACAAATGATTTGAGTGATTATTGTTATGTAGGAGTCATCGTAATGCATACAATATATAGAACTGACATAAATATTATGAAATTTTATTTTCATATTTTTCTAGCGCTCCTAAAATCACCGATCTGTAGGCCACATAAATACCGTTCACTGGCATCGGCTATACTGTTCAATATTCAAAGTATTAAATATAAAAACAACTATTGATCTATACTCTAGTGACTATTCCATAATTATATGGTAGAGAATTTGTTGGCAGCTGTTGTTGAATATTGAGCAATATGTATTGAATGGCAAAGTGTGTCTTAAACCATTTGAGCTGCGTTGCAGAAAGTAGAGATATTTTGTAAAATACGCACGCTACAAGAATTAAGTAAATAATATGGAATAAAAGTATACTTTTTTTCTTGTACATATATCGATTACTGAACTGGGTGAAGTCAATTTTTACAGTTGATATTTTCCCTTAAAATTCTAAGAATGAATATTAGGGCAAAACGTTCTTACAATCGCAATAGATAAATATATATTTTCTCCAGAAGCTGGGATTATAAGGAATATTAGACCCTTTCCTCTGTAATACGATTTGAAATCTTTTGAAATGCAGCTATTGATAATATTTGAGGGCTTCATTTCTCACTTATCCTATTTTTAAGGCCATAGAAGTCGCCTGCTATTATATATATGAGCATAGCTGCTACGTCAGCATATAAACTTACTTAGCTTTTGCATGCCACTTCATCATTTGTTGACGCCTTCATCCAGCAATAGCAGGACAGTCTCCAAGAAGACGTTACCATGTGACATAAATCTGACATGTCCAATATTTGCACTGAAGATTGGTACATTATACTCGAAAATATAGTGATATGCCCTGAAATAGCAGCTTTAAAGAATTTATTGTAAATTATTCTTAGTAGCATTGGCTGGAGTTGGCAGCGCAAAAAACGGAGACGGTCCTCCTGACCACACGAAAAAAATTGGAGATTTTCTCGTTCAGGGTTGGAAACCATAAGGTAGTGTCGCGGCCATATCTGCGGTATCTGGGCGTGCTTATTGATGCCCGGATGTCTTTCAAGGAGCATCTGATTGCGGTCAGTGAAAATGCCGCTAAGGTGAACGGCGCACTCTCATCGGAGCCTTTCAAGACGCAGCAACGAAGATTATGATTAAGCATTGCTGCAATAAGCGAGGGAGAAACGCTGACCGCGCGAGGTTGCGCGATGCGATCGAGAACAGCAGCGAATCCGCTGCAACAGGGACGGATGGTTGACCAAGATCAACGACTGACGGTTGAGCAATGATGCTCTGACGGCCTCCAGACGAAATACCTGACTGTGGGCTACGGGAGGATCCACCCGTACGTTTGGGGAGATATTTAGTGGGTTAGAGACTCACACTGACTCCGGCTTTAGACGCTTTTACTCCTCGTTAAAAAAACACACACACATACATACAAGCACAGAGGTGGTGGAGATCGGTATTAAGCCGCAGCCAAGCATTAAGTATCTTGGAATTAGCATCGACGCGAGGCAGAAAAGGCTCTAAAATCCAAGTTGCCCTCGCGCGGAATCTTCCGAACATTCGAGGCCCACGTGAGGAACAAGGCAACTCCTGGCGACGGAAACTGATTCCGTGATACTTTATACAGCACCCATCTGGGTAGGAGCAAAATGAAGGCATCTGGGAGAGGCTGCGCAACCCAACGTTTAAGAACGCTTAAACTCACTTGCGCCTACCGAATGGTCTCCGACGACGCAATTTCAATCAAAAATGCTGCAAAAATAACCCGGACCTACGAGCGTTGGAGTTGCAGCGACTGTAAAAACGACAGGCCATAAGGCGACTGAAGGCTAGAGCAGTGTCGGCGATGCACTGAAGAGTGGCAAGGGAGATGGCAGCAGTCCGAGAAGGGTCGATGGACGTACCAGTACTATATGACGCAGTTATTCAGCGATCATGGATGCTTCCATGAATACTTCTACACCTTCAAAATATCAGAAGACCCCTACTGTCCAAAATGCACGGGTAAATTAGAGAGCGCCTGGCAAGTGATGTTTTACTGCTCACTCTTCAGGCCGTGGAGAGAGGAGCTAGGGACTGCATACCGACCTCAACAATCATAGTGGATGCAATGCTGGAGTCATCTGCTAAAGGGAACGCGGTATCGACCTTCGCTGAATAAGTTATGGTGGCGCTACGCAAGAAGGATCGTGAACGCCAGCGGCTACTGCTAGCAAACGTAGGAGAAATTTCGCAATGGAGAGACAATCAACAGCGGACTTGATATATACTGTCAATTACAGACGATTGATAAATAATGCTGATGACGGGATCCCGACAAAATAACATTTGTCGCTACGGGAGGGTTGCCGACCACCACAGTGAGGAGGTTTTAGTCAGTTGAAGTCCCACACTAATAATAATAAATAATTGGCTTGAAGCTTTCCCCTTCATAAAAAAAAAACAAAACACACACACACACACACAAACATAGAAAATTCTACCACAAAATATACGTGTAGAAATAGTGATGAAAATTATGCCAAAAGCAAACAGAATGCATTAAATTACGACAACGGAAAAACAGCATTGAAGCACCAACAAATCACAAGATAAGATGAATGGCGAAAAAAAGGTTAAAGGTCAGTAATCAAATATTTCGTAGGAAAACAATAAAGAAAACACTGCACAACAACAAATTCTGCTGCCTTACGATTATGATGCAGTGGACTGAGCTACAACATTAAACCTCTGGTCACTCACGCAGGGAATGTGTAACAATAAAATACATTGCTTAGGCATCAGTCTGAAGCGAGCATTTTCACTTCCTATTTGAAGATGGCGGAAAATCAAAGAAGAAAGTCCCAGGCAGCCAGTTACGAAAAAAAATTTTTTTCTTTGATGGATACCTAGATACCGACGAGAATAGCTCGGAATTTGAATACTTACAATTGGAAATTCAGTCTTATTTTAGTGAAATCACAAATTCGATAGTTAAACCAATAAGGAAACTACATATTTGGTTCTACTAAATTGAAGATTGGATACAATTGCGTTAACCTTAAGAAGAAAAAACTCTGTTTCATAAGAGTAAATCTTTTGTTATTGACCATTTTCGAAGCAGGTAACTATCGGATACATTTTATTGATCCCGCCTACTCAATTGAGTGAACCTGGAGAGAAACAAATGACTGAAAACAATGATAAAATAACTCAAGTTTGCCACACATGCACCATGCTAGAATTTGTTACTTAAAAAAACAATTTTCAGTTGTGTCCAGCTTAGTAGGCACATTTATTATGTTATCTTACAACAAATTGATATAGCAATAAAATAGCACCAGTCCAAAAGTAAACTTTTCGAATTTTTTTGGAGTTGCGATACGAAGATGGATAAATGATTTAATTACTTGGAGTTAAATTGAAAGAGGATCATTCATTAGAACCATACTGTGCTGTTTCCTCTCAAACAACATAAAACAATTCTATTAAAGTTTTCTAGATATAATTTTTATTTCAACAAATTTCTCTCTTTTCACTTCTCTTGGAGCCTTTGTCTGAGAGAAAACAATATGAACAAAATTAATTATACAGCAAAAAAGCAGATTTTTATTTCTTGTAATACAATACTTTACATGTCATCAGCTTAATAAACCTTTAAACTCTCAATGGTAAAATGCACCACAAAACCGTTGACAAAAATTTCTTAAAGAGATTGTTACCAGATATTTGGTTTAAAATAAATTAAACATCACTTTATAAAGAAGGAGGCCCACGAAGCTTCCATGACTACGGATGAATGCAGTTATCTTTTAATGAATTCATTCAATAGTTTACACAAGTCACAGAATTGAGAGTACTTTAGTACATAAGTTCAGCCTTCGTTCGTGTTTTATTTTTGTTATTTTGAAACAGTTTTGTTTATTTTTCACTTCAGTTTCAGTTTTAAGAAAACTTAGACCCCCAAAATCAGCTAACAAAGTATTCACGCTGTAAATTGAATTTGATTGCTTTTTAGTTTTTTTTTCAATACTTGTAACCGCAGGGAATAAACAAACGAGCTCAAACAACCTGCTATAGACAGACAAAGAAAAGTTGGCAGGCCTACCTCAACAAAAAAATGAGACAACCGAAAAAGTTTACACAAGGCCGTAATTGTTTTCAAGTTTAAAGATAAGGATTTGCTTATTTTTTGGTTTTCTTTATAATTTTAAACTGTAGCAAACTTTTGTGAACAAACTCCCAAATTTTAACGAAGAATACAAATTTCGGTTAAAAGATTCAATTTTAAGTTTTGTGTGGTACTTCAAGACGTAGATTTATATTGAAGTAAAAAGCTGAGGCGTTGAAAAATATAATGATATCAGCTACAAATATGCGAGTGTTAGTTTAAAAATATCAACATTAGTAAATTTATTCCAGTACCTATTTGGAATGACCTTGGACTCGTTCACAGAACACTTGCTTTCTTCAAAGCTTTTCTTGGTATATCAGGCTGCAGCATCAAAATTACTGTCAGTACTCATTCCGCATAGCTCGGAAAAGGAAACAAAGTTTCTTTGATTTATCACAGGTGTCACCCACTGCAGCTAATGTATTGCCCTCCTAACAAAATAATATTCTGCCGAAAAAACAAATGTTATTAAAACACTAAATCTGAATTTAAAGTAATCAGGACAGAAATGTCAAAACGCAACTTTCTGCTGCAGTTGATTTCATGCCCCGCTGCCAAAATTAACTCTATGCAAATCCGGAATTTTACTATCATCTCAAAGCATCCTTGTGGTAACTGATATTGTGATCATCCCAAATTCCGAATTAGGATGACTGACCTTTCACAGGGCCCTAGATTAAAAAATAAAGAGCTCCTTACAAAAAAACATAGAATATTATTTATAAATTTAATAAAAACTAATTAAAATTATAAACAATTTTAGATTTTATATTTACATTCATAATTTTAACTCACATTCCATTAAAGTGAATCTCAACAAAAAAAGTAAATGAAAGTAAATAAATCGGGCCAATCAGATAAAGGATACGCCTCCCTCCCATATAATGAACTTTGGGACACCACTTTAAAAAAATTAACCTATCTTTGCTTCTAAAAAGATATATGAATAAAAATTGCTAGCATTTTATAATAGATCCGTCATAGAGGGGGGGGAAAATGTGGTCAAATTATTGCAGCTACCCCGCCCACCATTAATCAAAATTCAGTTTTTTGGCCCTATGCAAGATACATCAACAAAACTTCATATGAAGGTTCAGAGCGCTAATATAAAAGACAAAACAAAAAATGGGCGGTACATGTTGAGAGCCATGTCCTCTATTGTACATGTTTGAAACTTAGGACTTATGCCAAATCCATTACCAAATTTTATATGGATTCGTATATTCACGTTTCAAAGCCATTCACAAGAAATTGGGAGATTATATAAAGGCCTCCCTCCCTTCTTCGAATCAACTCAGAGTGCTCTACTGAAAATTACCTTTGATATGCTCTAATTGATGAAATTTGTATAAAACATCGTCATCGTTTAACTCGTATGCACATGTAAGGTAAAGGGTATTTTGAAGTCGGTGGAACCCGAATTCGGACTTCGTTACGTTAAATACTAATTTTATAAATTTATGTGAGTTTTTTTGCTGTCGCTTAGGAATTTGCATGCTAGCAATCGAATTTATAACAACCAAATTATTTACGATATTTTTGCTATTGCAGCTTTTGGAATTTGTGTAAATTATGACATTGTATAAGAATTTTCAATGTGGATACTCTGCCGTGCACGCAATTTTAATATGATCTCTTCAGTCACCAAATATACATTTATTCAAATGAAAAGGTCTTCTTTATTGAATCGATGACATTATATTTTTACTGTATTTAAAATTTTATGCGAGTGGTGAAAATATTTATTTTAAAAATAAGACTTTGGATTTGTCATGAGATTGCTATTACACAAGTATCATCACCAATCAAATCTGGGCTAGAAAATACAACTAAAACTCCACCAAATCGTCATGTCATGAGTAAATATGAAAAAGTGACATCTAAATTAGAATCGTTATATTCAAATGTTCTCCAGATCACTGATTGTGGATTGGTATCATCATCTCCTTCCCACAAATGATATTTGTTATAAGAGAGATATTTGTGAGAAGTCGTTAGTCATATTGTGTCTTTGTCTCATACAATGAAGAATCTATCTCGTTAACTAGATGAGCAATACTAGACTACTAATTTTGAATAGGGCCGCTTCTACGACAATTCAACCTTGTGTTATAAATAATCGTACCCCAAACTAAACTAGCTATTACTTTGAATTATATTCCATGAGAGCCAAATGCCTTCAAAGTTTAAAAATTTAAACCCGAAATTAAAAACAAAGTTTTTCATTCACATTTTTTCCAGTTAAAAGAAAACTCTTTGAAATTCGTACAATTTTAATGATGGCATTAAAAATACTCATAACAATCTGAAAGCTTTACAAGTTCATTTATTTGAAATTTTCTCTCATTGGGTATGGTGAAGCACCGTCTCCCTAAATTATTTTAGAATTTGTACTTCGTAGCCACGGTGGAAAATTAAGAGCATGCTGTAAGGCGATTATTCCGCTGAAAAATACTTTCCACTATCCTAAAAGTGTTCTACCGAGCACAAGTAAGAGTAACGAAAGTGAATATTATATCTTTTAAATTACCCGTTTACGAACCACCCTTAGTTATACTCTCTCTGTGGTCACGGTTCACGTTTAGAAAGTAATATAAATTATGTTCTTGTACTAAAAATCCTGCAATTTTAATTTGTAGTAATGTGTTTAAATTAAAATCGTACTTCCTTAGAAATTGAATTTGGCTCCCAGAGGACATCTGAAGTAAAAGTGTAGTTTCAACTATTTTTTATGTTCAATATTCCAATAATTGATGAAAAAAGGGAGTATTATTTGACACAATTACTTAATACCTGAAGAAGTTCGCACAATCCAGTAATTTTACTGTTACTCTAAAACTAATTTTAGAGCATACTTTCACACCTAAATTAATTCAAACCGATCAATATTTATTAAGTGATAACATTATTAGAATTATATGAATCTGCATTACTGGAAGCATTTCAAATGTAAATATAATCAGAATCGTAAAAATTCTTCCCACGTAATGAAAGCATTGAAAAAGGTATTCATATCGTATCACATGCAGGCAATTAAAACGCAATCTGATATGAAATCAAAAGAATAAATTGCTTGAAGAAACACCGGAATTTTTCCAAAATTTTATATTTGGTCATCCCAACACCACTAGAATCACCAGTAAAGCAAGTGGGCCATCCACTCTTGTGTCATACATGCCAACTCTGACAATTGCATTCAAAGGCATCACTATTCTGTTTATTGTGTTATTTCTTACCAATGATATCAGGAACTCAATTAGGATTTCAAGTTTCCAATGCTTTTCGGTTCTTAAGAGACTTTTCCATTGAAAACTCTCTATGTAAACCGCAAGCACCAACGTAGTTGACATTTGCATGAGTTATTAAATGAAGCTAATGCAGTTCTTATTGTAAATTTTCGTTTATCAAATGTGAATATATTTTGGGGGAACTCAAAGAAATTCATTCACCATGTCTATTTAGTATGAAATAGTGTGCAAATTTGCCAAAGAATGCACCGCATATTTTACAAAGGCTTTAAATTTAATCTACTGAGTCAGTGAGTTATGCATAGTTAAAGCAATGGGCAGGCAATAGTAGGGACTGGAGCAAAAGACACCGATACTTAAGAGAGTAAGGGACATGATTCCTCTTTGTATATATTGACTGTAATAAGTATTAGAAGAGGCAAATATTTATAGAAAGTTAATTTTTAGGAGACCAAGAAGATCATAATTAGTTATTCGCCTAGTCAATGCCATTGGACAGGTTTTTAAACAGTTTACGCTATATTAATCAAAAACAATATAATATTTATCTACTTAACCCCAGATTGCTCATACGTACTATAAGGAATAGAGGATCCATGAATGCTATAATAAGACCATCGATTCTAATAATTATCCACACACTTCTACTTATTCTTACTAAAACAAAAGCTGTCACTTTAATTTATACCCAGCTAAGTCGTACGATCAAACTATGTATGTGCCTCTGGTATTTTTGTACAGTACCGCCCTTCAGTTAGAGGATACGAGATATCGAATATATAGGCATAGAAGGGATACTAATATCCATGTGACTGCCAACAATTTCTTAAAGATTCTAACGCGCACCCACCCACTGCCTATTGTACTTCAACCTGCAGATTTCATGATATAGTACCTAAAAAAGGTATAGTTTCTAAAAGTAATCAACACCCCTTTGGAAGCATTAAATGCAAATAAATAATGTCCAGTTTAGGAAAAGTTCTAACAGTCTCCATGGAATGTTCAATAAGTGATAAGAATTATACCAGAAAGACTTTGACGAGGTCTTAGCTGTCCATATTAAATATGGAAGTATATTAATATTCTAAAAATCCATGCTATATAATGAAAATCCAAAGGATATTCTCACAATTTAACTCTCTACGTAATTATCACGCCATTGCTGTCAATACACAACTACACGTAACTGTGTGTGTGTGTGAACCGGTTCTATAAAAATTATATATACATATGTCATATCTCCTGTCCTCTCCAGTATCTCTTTATACCCTTTACCTTAAAAATGGATAAAAGGGTATACTAAGTTTTTGCAGTTACGCTATTTTCAACTAACATAAGATGGTTATGTTAGGTTACGAATGCTTCGTATCCGCACTTCCACTCGGGGACATCTAATACATTGGAAGTACCATCCCTATTAAATCATTTGGTTTTCCAGATCAAAGTGAGAAGATCCGATAAATCCACCTTCGTTATCTCTGTCAAGCTTGTGAAGAAGCGCGCCCGCAAACATTGACGTCGTTTCAACTGTAGTCTTGGACATTGACAAAAAAATTGATCTATCTCTATTTCATCATGGCAACTCCTGCATAGCCCACTTGACGGAATACGCCCGGTAATGACTCCCGTAAGCACCCTTACTGCAGGTTTTTTGAGCCCTAAGAGAACCTTCGTTCTCTTCATGTCTAACCTAACATGTCTAAACTTCACAGTCGTCACGATTAGTCCATAAGTTGTTTGTTACCGCAATAGTGAATTCATTTATGTTCTTAAGTAGTTTACATATCGGGATTTTTATTGAAGTATCTGCTTCGTTAACATCCATTTTAGAGCACTTTCTGGCCATCTCGTCCGATAATTCATTCCCTTCTATATTGCTATGTCCGGAAACCTAGCAAAGTGAGACCTTGTGGGGTCCAATGTTCAGTAGTGAGGTACGACATTTCATTACCAACTTCTATTTTACTGTCTTGGATTGAATTGCCTTAAGCGCCGCCTGACTATCCACAAAGATAGTGATATTCGAGGGTCGAATTGAACTACTTTGTAATTGTCTGGCCGATCTCTCAATTGCATAGATTTCTCTGGATGCGTCAGGCAGCCGATATGACTGTCTTGCCTGCAAGCCTTCTGAGAAGACACACGCCCCCGTTCCACCCTACATCTTTGAGCCGTCATTGTAGATGATAATGTCGGAATTACCCGTCACAGAGCCTGACTCCCAGTCTTCCCTGGTTGGATAGAGAGTTAGAATTCTAGCTGTTAAATCTATAGTAGAAGTCATGTAGTCTGTAGCCGTTTCTAATTTTGCCGTAAATATCCTTTGACCATTCCGTCTTATTTCGCTCAATATTGCATAGTGTCCATAGTTGGCAGATTTCCACGTGTTGCACTACCTTAGTCTGAGAGCATACTTGGCGGTGCAACCCTGAATGAACACTCCTAGTGGTAAGATGTGAAATAATATATTTAAGCCTTCTTGAGGCGCGCTGCTTAAAGCCCCTGCGATTCCAAGGCTAGCAAGTCTTTGTATTTCCCAATACGATTTTGATTACATTTTCTTCCCAACGCCTTCCAGCAGACGATGGACCCGTAGGTTAAAATAGGTCTAATAAACGATGTATGTAATACAGGATGTATGGTGTCAATATTGTGCCAATATTGGTAACCCTTAGAATCGATTAGTCTCTCAAGTGTTTTAAGAATAAACGATGAGAGACTTATTGGTCTGAAAGCCCCGTCAGTAGAAGGATGATCATCCTTGTGACACCCTGTGAAGATGTGATCTAGATGGGGAATCACGCCCTCAGCACATTGTTGCAGCATAGCCGGTGTAACCCCATCAGGACCCGCTGACTTATGCGGGTCGAAGGAGCCTATCGCCCACGCAATTGTATCTTCCTTCACGATATCCGACACGTCGGTCCTTGAAACACGGGCAAGATTTAGCGACTGCATATCGACGGTGTACGAGTCCATGCAAAGTGCATTTCCATCAAAACAGACGAAGGCGTGGCAGTTATGGGTATATATCATATCAGATAAAGGACGCGCCGTTTCAACGAAGAAAGCGAGGTGGATTTGTGCCTGATTATGCCGTTGTACGTACTGCTGATGCATTGAGGGGTGTGTATATTGTTCATCCTTACAATGCTGAATGTTTTTATTTGCGAATGCTGTTGCGTGAAGTCAAAGGACCAACATCATTTCAAGGAATCAACACGATTAATGACTATGTATGTGGGACATATTGTAATATACTGGGCTTAGCTGAAAATGGAAAACATTGGGATACCACGTTAACGAAGCATCTGTTGTACGTTCACCGCAAGAAATTCTCTCTTTATTTGTTATAATTTTTATACCAACAACCCTTGGATCCAAAAAATTTGTGGTAAGACATACTGAACGCCAAAGTGAAGATATAATTCGACAAGTGTGCAGAACGAATCTTGAAATTGATATTCAGTATTTAAACGAACATTTTCAATGAAGCACTCATATTACTTGAGGATAAATGCATATCTATCAAAAACAAAATTCTTTTTCAGTTTGGTGTACCTGCACGGATACATGAAACGCTATTCAAGATATAGACGTTTTAGGTGAACATCAATATGACATTGAAAAGCTTCATGTATTTATTGACGCTCAAAAAAGATTATTGACTAATGACTAAAAACGTGCATACAATACAGTTATCCATATCTTGCAAGTAAAACTTATTTATTATATGTGCTAATTTGGACAGATAAGTTAACTTCTATTCTCAGTAGAGTATTTTTATTGATGCCTGTTAAACTCTCAAATATAGTCGCATACTAAATATACAAAAATTTGAGTTAATTTCTGATGATTTAAATTCGGTGTTAAATTAATTGGCTCATATTTCTTGCACAGAGCAAAAATGGCATTTACGTCACAGCAATCAGTATATCAAATATGGACTCATCTGCTATATACAATTTTGGCACGGGCTAATAAAAAAAAATAATTGAGGAACACCAAGATTCATACTCAAATATCATTGAATGCGGCAAATTATATTTAAAATTACCCAAGAATGTTGTTAATGTTGTTGTTTTGAGCACACAAATAGCTGATATTCATCTCATCCTGGCATACCAGATACTCGTACCTTCCTTCTGTATATACTGTCTGAGATAAATACACTCATTTTCAATTAATTATTAAGTGATGATGCTCATAATTACTAAAAGTGGAAATACGATGTGCAGGAGTTTACTCCCAATAACCGAAGTTCTTGTTTGCTGACGTATGCGACTATGTCATAATTATTCAGGTAAAGTTTCAGTAATCAAATAACAGGATATCGTAAGAAACTTTAAAAACTAGCTGGTCTACTTGACTTTAAAACGCAAGGTTATGACATCCGTCTTATATTGGAAACACCAGAGTACTTTATGTGTTTGTTTTAGAGTCTATAGACGCCATTCTTCCTAATTATTGTGCAAGAGGTCAATACTTTCCTTTGAAATTATGTTTCTCAATTTACCAATATTCGATTTCCGTCCGGAAAAAGAAAAGGGCACATAGAACGCGAAGATAACACAGATATTTCCAGATAAATCTCATATTCGAATTGAATAATCGCAGTCAATATCTTTTCTAGCTACTCTGCCATACCGAAATGGTAAAAATGGACAACAGAGCCATTCGAATTCGTGGATGTGGAGTGTGAAAAAATAGATGCGATAATATTGGAGTGTGATGAGTTAAAACAAGAATTCACTATTTGAAAATATGGGACTTTTATCGTCGGATCACATTCGAATCATAAAATCTGGATTATAACAGCAGCCTATTCTTATGTGTTTACAGTTCGACAAATGTGTCAGAAATTCTTACATTATCGACACAAATAGAGGAAAGCGATCTGTGACAATTGGAAACCACCTTTCTGAATTATTATTGAGCTTCCCTTTTAATTTTTTCATGTCATATAAAGTAGGTCTCCCGTTTTGTTTACCAATATTCTGCTCGGCATAAAGCATAAAGTAATTTCATAGTTTATTTAATAATTCCGTTAATTCTGTCACTCAAGTAATAGTTGCAATAACTTGCAATAATTAAATTAAAGGTAGACGAAAATAAAACAAATGTGTCGCCTTCTTTTAATCAGTTTCGTTGGCGTTAACATTACCACAATTAAAGGGAACTGATACGAGAAGGGATGCTGGTAATTATTCCGACAATGTAATTATTGGGTAGATAGTGGCATTATCTTCCCAGAGTTGCTTGGCTTTGCTGGATTTTTAAGACTAGTCTTTTACCATTTACCTAATGACAAAGTGCTAAAAGTGAGTGCTAATGTTTTACAGCATACATTCCACGGCTGGATTTTTTTGTACAGTCAAATATTTGGTTCTTAATAAATAAGAATGAAAAATTAGAATTGTGAAATAATCTGTGTAAGTAAAATAGAAAAGCTGAGTCTATATTCTACTATAGTCAATTAATTCAATTAAATTCGGAAGTCTGATGGGATTGTGTCGTATCCTATTAATCCTGTATGGTTAATCTGCTGGTAATACTTACAAAAATTAAGAAATAATAATTTAATCTAATATAAATGGTTTATTCAACGGTACTTTGATGGCACCTGTCGGAAGGATGTAGTTACATGGTGGAATATATAACCGAAGGTTTCACAAAGTACGTATGTCTGGCATTTTTAATCCTTATATAGCAATATTTGGAGGAGGGACATTTGAAAATAATAAAATTTTCAATTAATATATTGAAATATAAATTTAAATGCATTGAAAGGTAAATTTAAATGCATTTAAATTTTGTTTAGTAGTCCAATATTTCTACATTCACTACATAAAATATATCGAGGAGTGTGGAGAGTTTTCTATTTCCCTAAAAAGAAATAGTTCCTTGGATTACGCTTCTCTATTTTAAAGCTCAAATGATTTCATTTTACTACTGTCTACAACAAAATGCTGGTTGGGAAAAATATCCATAATTAAATTAAGTATTAGAAAATAAGGATCAGATACTACTAGTCAACACTCTAAATGAATATATCTTTGAGATGTGGGAATAATGAAATAAACAGACCACCAAATAATAATATGCAGAAGTGCACTGTGGTTTCCCTGGCACGTGCACAGCTTATGTAGCAAAATTAAATATTAACCCTCCGACGGTTGAGTCATCCGTTGCCCTTATACGAAGTACAAGGTCCACAGGGACCTCTATTTGTATGGAATTTTATATGAAAAGGCATTTTTTTACATTTTTTTTTGTTTTGATTTATTATTATTTACTAATTATACATGTATAATGAATGTTAGAAAAAAAATTTTTTTTTTATATATAACATTAATGATTATCATTGATGTCTATATGTGGTTCAGTTTCCGCATCCGAATCATCAACATGAAAATTTGCTTGATATGTGAAATCGTCATCACATTTAAATCTCAATAGAAACTAAACTATTGGTCGGATCGCTTGAAATTTTTTAAACGATTCTAGATAAAATTTCCTTGGAATACATGTGGGGGTCGGGTATACTTCCCATGGACCATCAAGGAGAAATTTCAGTTTGAAAATGAAAGAGGTCCCCAGGGACCTTTTCACACGCCGGAGGGTTAAGAAGAAACCCTTGCCATCTACAGTGGTGTGTCATGAAATCATTTCCGACTGTGATAGAGCAATTTTTCCTCCGCGAATCTCCTTCCAGACACCAATGTTTTCGAATTTTGTGTTATGCTTTGTTTAATCCATCCACAAATTTGTAGATTTGTTGGGAAGTTCAATATTTATGTTCTTTAAGTGTCGAGGCACTGTATATTGTCAGTTGAACACGTTAGCAAAACAACTGAAAACAAAACAACGCAGGAGCAAAATAAGTGGTGAAATTTTAAGAGAAAGTTTTTGAAAGACTGTATCCGAAAACAAGTGCAGAACTTTCGACTGATGTTAACATATGCCTATATCTAAAGTACCAAATACAGTCCTTATTAACCAAATTTGACTTTCATTTGTAAATTGGTTTATTATTTTCGTTGGCATTTGCGTGGGGAATAGAATGAATTTTCTGAAAGACAATGTTGAAAGTTCTGCTTTTATCTATTTGTTTACGCTTTTAGCAATATTAAAAAAGCCAATTTTTTTTACAAGTATAATCCAATCTCCGGAGCGAGAATTCCGCGTTTTAAGGGAATACGCTTTTTAAACTTCCGTTGGTGCCTGTTCTTTGAGAATTTGCTTTAATAAGCTCGAGTGGTGATTCTTTTTAACTGATTGAAACAATATTTATTTGTTATGAACTTTATTTCTGTTTACTTTTTTTTTTTTTTTTTTTTTTTTTGTCGGAACAATTTAGTAAGCGCAGCACTCAGACAGAGTATATATCCATTGTACTGCACTTAAGGTTCCCTTTTACTCTGTTTTAAATCTACCCGACCTCCGAATAAGTAGAAGTAGATCCTGTGGTGCCAAGGAGCCAAGTTGGTTACTCCTCAGCACATCAGTGCCAAAAATCCTGAACCTGATACGAGCAAAGGCAGGGCAGACGCAAAGAAAATGGCCCGCCGTCTCGTCTTCCTCTCCACAGGCTGGGCACAGCGCACTGTCTGATATGCCAATCCTTTCCATGTGCCTAGCCCATAGAAAGTGCCCTGTCATCACGCCAACCAACAGCCTGCAGTCCCTCCTACCTAAAGATAGAAGGAACCGTGACCATCGGTCAGAGATAGCAGGTAGCATAATTTTCGTCCATCCGCAGCCTCTCTCAGTCCGCCATGGTCGCTTGTGGGTCGAAACAACCCACTTGTTTGCAGTGGCTTTGATGGCAGCGGAAGGGAGTGGCAGAACAGGCTCAGGGCCAATAAAAACAGCCTCGGAGCCCATCCTGGCCAAGGAGTCAGAGGTCTCGTTACCCGCAATGCCAGCGTGTCCCAGGACCCAAGTCAACATCAGACTATTATGTTTTCCAACACAATTTAGCCTGGATTTGCAGGACCTGACTATCGTGGAAGTGGTGGTCGGACTATCCAAGGCCATGAGCGCAGCTTGGCTGTCACTGCAGACACAAATAGATTTGCCTTTCCACCTGTTTTCCACAACAAAGTCCATCGCCTCAAGTATCGCATACCGCTTTACGAATGGAAAATAACGAATGGGCTAAAAATGACCTTGAAAGAGCAGTCACATTTGCCCGACACTTAAAAAAAGTATTTACCCCACAGGAAATCGAGCCCCCAGCATGTGTAACAGAAGAAGTGAAAAGTGTTCTGAGTAATACCCATCAGATGGACCTACCCATACGTAAATTTTCCAAAGCTGAATTGAAAGCAGCTATTGATAAGCTAAATATTAAGAAAGCCCCTGGGTACGACCTTATCACTGGAAAAATAGTAAAACAACTTCCAGAAGAAGGAGTGACATATCTTACCTACTTATTTAAGGCGGTACTAACATCTGGCTTTATACCTCCCCAATGGAAAGTGTCACAATTAAAAATGATTCTCAAACCCGGAAAAAGCGCTGATAAAGTTGAATCGTATCGCCCAATTAGCTTGTTACCGATTGCTTCTAAACTCATGGAAACCCTTTTCCTGAAAAGACTACTCCCAATTATAGAAGAGCGAAAGCTAATTCCAAATCATCAATTTGGATTCAGGAAAAAACACAGCACAATCGAACAGGTTCATAGGATTGTTGAGTATATACACACTGCATTCGAACATAAACAATATTGTACAGCAGCGTTTCTTGACATCTCGCAAGCATTTGATCGCGTTTGGCACGATGGCTTGCTTTACAAAATAAAAACTACACTCCCCATTAACTACTATGTGTTAATCAAGTCCTATCTTACAAATAGATATTTTTTCGTAAAGCAAGGTGAGGAACAATCTGAGCTCCATGAAAGCTCAGCAGGCGTACCCCAAGGAAGTGTCATGGGCCCAATACTTTATCTACTTCACACTTACGACTTACCATCAACTGAAGGAGTCACCATAGGTACCTATGCAGATGACACTGCTGTCTTCGCTGTTGACAGTCTCCCACACTTAGCTTCCTCTAAAATCCAGAGTGGGCTAAACAAATTTACTGACTGGCTAAAAAAATGGAAAATCAAGTTGAACGAAACAAAATCAGTCCAGGTTACATTCACTCTCAAACGAAACACCTGCCCACCCGTTAAATTCAATGGCATAAATATACCCCAATGTAATGAGACTAGATACCTTGGGATGCACCTCGACAGAAGATTAACTTGGAAAACACATATATTTACAAAACGAAAATCACTCGGTATAAAGCTCAGAAATCTACACTGGCTCTTGAATCGAAACTCCAAAGTCTCAATCGATACCAAATTGCTCTTGTACTCAGCAATTTTAAAACCAGTTTGGACATACGGTATTCAGCTGTGGGGCACTGCGGCAACTTCCAATGTTGAAATACTTCAAAGATTCCAATCAAAGACCCTAAGAATGATTGTAAACGCGCCCTATTATGTCACAAATAACCAAATCCATCGTGACCTCAAAGTTCCTACAGTCGCTCAAGAAATAAAAAAGCTCTCTACTTCGCACAATCTGAGACTCCTAGTCCACCCAAATCCACTGATATCGGAACACACTTCCAACCCCTTTACTTTCATCCGACTGAAGAGAAAATCCACAACAGATCTCCTGTGCTAATAGGCAATGGCTGCACCACTGGGTGTAGTCCATAAAAGACAGTAAATACAAAAATTAGTCTTAAGTTATTAAATATTGCTGAATGTGATTGAATGTAACAGATTGCAATAAAATATTTGGATATTAAAAAAAAAAAAAGTATCGCATACACCTCCGCCTGAAACACAGACGCATGCAGACCAAGGGCAAAGAACCTACGGGTCCCACAGGATTCCACGAAGACACCAGAACCTGAACCTTCTTCAGTCCTGGAACCATCAGTGAAAATACGGCAGCAGTGTTTGCTGGGCTCGTTCTCGGGATCTAACCATGAACGAGCGTCTGGCAGCAACACATTGTACCGCTTTTCTAGTATGACGGTTGACGACATGGAGTCCGGGGGCATAGACAGGATTGCAGAATCGATGTCAGTGCCTGCGCCGTCGTCCAACATCGAGCACACCCCATACCAGTGGCCACTATGTTTCACTCTGCAGATGGCCTTAATGGCCTCTCCGCGGATGAAGACATCTAGTGGCGGGAGATTCACCAAAGCATCAAGTGCCGGGCCTGGAGTAGTCGAAAATGCTCCGGTACAACACATGGCCACAGCACGTTGTAGTTTTGATAGAGCTTTTTTGACCCCTACAAGAGAGAGTCTGGTCATCCAAACCATCGATGCATAGGTGATAATAGGTCTTACCATAGCTGTATAGATCCAAAGGACCTTACTAGGGGAAAGACCCCATGTCTTACCAAATATACCCTTACACTGCCAAAAAACTGACAGTGCTTTGGATGTCTTCAGTTCGACATGTGTTTTCCAAAGAAGTTTGTTATCAAGGATGACTCCAAGATATTTGATTTCCTTGGATAGCTGGATAGTGACTCCTTTCAGTGTAGGCAGAATAAGTCCATCAAGCTTTCTCCTTCTGGTAAAGAGGACAATACCAGTCTTGACAGGATTAGCCGATAGCCCATTCGCACTGCACCAAGTGTCAATCATATCCAGAGTTCTCTGCACCCTTCTGCAGACAATCATAAGGGATGGACCTGTCACAAGACAGCCAACATCATCCGCATATGCCTGAGCGTATACCCCCAAGTCATTAATGGCGTGAAGCAGGGGATCGATTACCATGCACCAGAGCAATGGAGACAGTACCCCACCTTGGGGACAGCCTCTATTAACCCCAGACGACACCAGCAAATCTTTCTCCGCCCGCACCGTTATGATTCTCTGGGCCAGCATTGAACGTATCCAGTTTACTAGGACCCGGTCTACGCCATGCCGCCTAGCAGAGCCGCATATACTGTCGAAAGTAGCATTGTCAAACGCACCCTCTATGTCCACAAAGACGCCTATTGCGTATTCTTTCTCTTCCAACAAGGTTTTGCAGAGCCGTCTCGCAGGATTTTCCGCTTTGATAAGCATGCTGAAATGGAGACAGTGGATGCGTCTTCAGAGACTCCCTACGCATGCGAAGCTCCACCAGCCGTTCTAAACTTTTTAGCATGAACGAGGTCATACTAATAGGTCTGAAGCTCTTGGGATTGGTGTAGTCGTCTCTTCCAACCTTAGGAATGAAGGCAACCCTCACCATCCTCCAAGAGCGTGGTACATAGGCCAGTGCGAGACATGCAGTGAAGATCTTCTTCAGTGCTGCCATCATCAGCTCAATGCCTTCCTTCAACACAATCGGATATATGCCATCCAGTCCGGGCGACTTGAAGTTGTCAAAGGATTTGATAGCAAATCCAATAGCAGTCTCATTCGCCACAGTTCTGGCGACATACCAATCATGTCGAGAGGGCGCAGCTGCCCTGACAACATTTCCGACCAAAGGTGGTTGTTGACGGGCTATGCTTACCTGATTTCCTGGAAAGTGTGACTCCAACAGCAAGCTGAGTGTCTCACTTTGCCCCTCCGTATAGGAGCCATCAGGTTTCCTGAGCGACCCCAGCTTAGCGGTTTGGTCCTTTTTCAGGACTTTCACCAGTTTTGCCGTGTCACTCAGGGATTCGATATCACTGCAGAAGTCTCTAAAAGAAGTCCTTTTCGAGTCGCGAATTAGCTTCTTGTAGTCCCTCTGAACATGTCGATATCGTTCCCAGTCCTCGTCAAGATTCGTCTTGAGGGCCCGGTTGAGGAGTTTTCTAGACTCACGCCTCAGCACCTGAAGCTCTCGGTTCCACCATGGAACAGGAGTCCGGCTAAGAGGAGGTCTAATTGGGCAGGCTAGCTCGAAGCTGTTTGTTAGAGCGGTGTTGAGATGCTCAACAGCCGCCTCAATGTTCTGCTCCTTGCGAAGTCTCAGTGGCGTCACGTGATTGCTACGCAGTGCCTCCCTGAACTTCGGCCAGTCTGTTTTTCTTGGGTTTCTGGTGGGCAATGGCATCTGCGCCCGCTCGCCACACTGAAACTCAATGTATCTGTGGTCCGAGCACGAGTCTTCGGCGAGGACCCTCCAGTTGTTGATCGACCACCCCAGTCTTGGATTTGACAGGGTGACGTCAATTACCTCCTGCCTTACTTACACGTACTGGTGTGAACGTAAATCATAAATATAACATAGGGGAAATTTTGTAAGAAGGTTAGAAGAATGTAGGGGAATCTGTCTACTGCTGCTGTCATTGTATGAATCTAATCGATATACTCTTTTTTTTATGAACGATTTTGGGAAGTAGGTCCTAGTGAATTTAGTCTTACGTAAATAATCTAAGAGAAAAGTAAACCGAAAAAAAGAAATTTGCATGAAAATATTAAATTAATTATAAGATGCATCGAATTCGATTTTGGTTTATGTATACGTATACTTAACAAAGGATTTCATTTATATCAAGTCCAATTGTATTATTTTCTGATATTGTATATGGCAACAACTCTTTCTAGACGTATATAAAAATGTACTTTGTTCCCATCATCGCGGAGCTTATTTCTTCTCACAGACAGTCACTCAAACCATAGGTAAGATCTCTTTCGAACATTGAAGAGACGGGAGTCGTCTCAATCGACATTTGTAATAGAATATGAATTTTATTCAGCAGTAAGTCATATTATTGGCTAGGAATTAGTTTATATTCCGGGATTCTTAGTACGAACTTTATATATGAAGGTTAACATTTATTTGAATGGTTATTTAAATATGTCCTTAACTTACTACTAACTATTTATTTTTGAAGCTAAATTATTTAACTTAATCGAGTGAACTGCAGCTAATTTGGAGATTATACTGGTAAGTATATTATTATATATGTCTACCAAATATTGGAAGTATCTTTTTTAAATAGTTCCAAATATTGACCTAAATCTTCAAAGAAAAAAGAATACCTGTATTGAGGTATTAAAACTACTGCAGAAACCATCCTACAAAACGCAATATGCGGGAAGAATAAATTAAAAAATGTCAACTTGTCAGCCGCAAAGCCTTTCAAATTCATTTTACCTCACGTTTCTTCTATATTGATCCAGATTAGAGCTCAACCCATATACTAGTACAAGTCAAACTGAAAGTCACTGATTTAAATTCAGAACGCTGCATTGCAAAATATATATCAATTCAGAAAAATGAACTCGTACATGGACAGACCACAAATTTACCACATGTAGAGGCCACTACATTTGATCGATTGTGGGCAATTTTTACTATACAGTTTCAAGTAGCAGCCAATGTAATTCATATTTATGCGTGGCACATGCGGTGCTATTACGTTGCACGTGGCTGAAGAGCTTTAAACCTTGCAAATAATTCTGGAAGTTCTGAAAGATTTATGATCTAAAATCCAGTTGCCAGCACATTCTACCACATTTGAACAAAAATTATTTTCAATGACTTTTTTTTTATTTTTTTTTTTTGAACACTTGAAAAATTTTAAAGAGATTGCTTGATTACTTTAAATGATTGAGCTATGAACGTAGAAAATAAATAATCAATTTTAATAAATCCACATGGATTTTGTTGGTGAATAGTTTCAATATTGCGATTTAATGAGTGTGAGCATATACGAGTACGTAAAAATTGTAAATATAAATTGTAGAAGACATAAATACAAAAGATTTAGATATATAAGCCGAAACTTATCAAATCGCAGAATTTAAAATTTAAAAAAATATATACTCTAGAAACAGTGGAATTTGGAAACTAATACATTCCAAACGAGAAGAAAAGCCTGAAATCGGGTTATACTGACATGTGCCTGCGAGTTAAACAATGGCAATGTTTTACAGATAGCATCAGTAGGAACATATCAAAGGTATTTTCCGTTAGAGTACCCTGAGTGGATTCGAATGGAGGGAGGCGTGGCCTCTTTCTGATAGTCCTCATTTCTAGTGAATGATTTTGCATCGTCACTATAGGTTAGGTTAGGTCAATATGGCAGCCAGTTCAATCATACCCATTGTGATACCACTGCGTAACAACGCACCTCCCATTTACTCGTCGAACCATTTCGAAGCCCTAATAAAGCGCAGGATTTGTTTGATCTTCGCGCTAGACACTTCTGTAAGAGAGCTAAAAGCGTATTTGCCTAAAGAGCCCGCTCTGCTTCTGGCCAGAGCGGGGCAACTACAGAAGAGATGTTCCACAGTCTCTATACTAATCCAAATAAAATTTGCTCCAAGAATTGGGCATAGGTCCTTAGTTTTACACATGAATCAATAGAGGGTATGTCACTCAAAATGTCCCTTCCATTTTTTTGCTTGGTGCTTATGCTAGCACTCTCAACTTTTGTATTATGTTTCGTGGATGATTCTTGCATAGGGCCCCAGAAATTAATATTGGCGTGTACGGCTGTACTGCCATCAAAACCTTACGCAAAATTTAGGTAAATCCTTGATTATATCAAAAGAATCAGGAAATGAAGGAATGTAATTTTTGTACAGCAATATTAAGAGATGAAGTAATGAATTTCTACAATTATTGTTTTAAATTCAAATTAATCTCCAACTGAATTCTTGTAAATGGAGCACTATTGGCATTTGAGTCTAGTTTCAAGACATTGAATTTCGAATTCCTTATCAGTTTATGTATGTTATCTACTCAGAAAGTATAAATGATTCCAAATTCCATATATTACATTTTGGTTTATCGTCCTCGACACATTGTAAAGGGTTGATACGAGATTAGATTAAATTTAGTTCTCAGACACAAACTGTGTTATTCATATGCCCTGAATATAGAATGGATGTGTGTAGAACTTTTTGGTTTTAACGAAACAAATAACAATACAAAGAAAATACAATAAATATACTGTCGAGTTGGAGAATGGAAATACATGCACGGCATTTCCATAGAAACCAATGAATTGGAAACAATGTTGACAAGGTTGCGGTGTTTTTATGTGAAAATAAATCATATAAAAATCACACCAAATTTGTTAAACCAAACCAAACACAAGAAAATCTATACACATTGGGAAGCAATGGACGACATTGATTTATGCAGGATTTGCTATAGATATTAAGTAAGAGTAGGAGTTGGGCCTATTTCGACAAAAATATTTGTGTTTTATACATTTCATTTGCTAAAATATTTAAAAAGAGGAAAAATTTTGGTTAATATTCGTCCGTGCTCATATCAAGCACCATCATTTAGTTTTGTAGCTCAACAAGTTTTCATACTTAATTTACCACCCTTTCTCCAGTACGAATTTTTTCCTAACTTGGTACTATTGTTAGATTTTCCAGAAAATAATTGATTTGTTTCCCATGGTTTTGCTGGATCTAAGTTGATTGGTTGCTAATTAAGCTTGAAACGTTCTTGAAAATATTACTGCATCATTTTAAAATTTGGCAGTACCAAATCATTAAATAGCTTGATAAACTGGCATAAGTAACAATATGAATAATACCCTAAATCTTTTCTGAGAACTTCAAGTTAATTTAATCTTTTCTGAGAAATTCAAGTTAATTTTTCTCTCAATGCGTCGTGCCAATTTTTCTAAGCTCCTCTTTACCCCCACCCTTTGCTTCTTCCTTTTCTGTATGTTATTTCTTATGTCTATCAGTCTGTTCCTTTTTTCATATGGATCATATTAAATCGTGTCTACTGCTGCCATTTGCCAAATGTGGCATATTCCAGCAATGTCTATGAATTGATGAACATTATTACTGTCTGCATTCAATCAACCGACATAACTGCCTCCTTTCATTTGCTTCTCAGTCAGTTTGGCTCATTTCTTGCCAATCCAACGCATACATTTGAATTTCAATTCAGACGAATATTTCATTGATTCCGACTTCTGAATCCCAGTTTTAGTGTGTCTGCTGCTGACGTTTATAGTGAAATAGTTTTCCGAAGCGGAGAGGTGACTTATAAAGTAATCTTCACGTTGCTTTGTTGTGTGAATTTTTTTTGTTACTTTCTAAGGAATTCATCGGATGAACAATTTCATTTTCAGATAGAAAATATTACAGTCCGGATTTTTATAAAAATGATTGTATTTATATTTGCGTGAATGTGTGCGTACATTGGAGGGAATGTGAAAAAATGTGTCATTCTCAGCCACAATTTGTACTGTGATGATTGTACTATTGTTCAATTTCTCGAACACCATAATATAGCGACACCGGGTACAATACAAATGCATTCGAGACGAGATGTAAATATCACAAAAGCCAGTTTCAATCTTTGCTAACAAGAATATAAAGAAACGTATTCTTTAGTTTTCTTTTTTCAAATTGTTAGCCAATTTTTAGAGATATTTACTACCAACACCTATATGTGGCAGGGGAACCAGGGGTACATGTTAATTTGTGTCTTTATAGCCTAAATATAACTCGTAAGTCCCATATAATTTGATAGAGTATTTTCTTCGGCATCATAAGTAAATAATTTTCTGCAGAAGGACGATTTTTCGGACAGAAAGAGCCGTACCGAAGGTGTTGAAGTGTATTGTTGTATGAAAAGGAGCACTAATCCGAAAAAAATAAAATTTTGGAACCGAAAAAAATAAAACCGAAAATACAAAACCGAGAAAATTAAATTTTGCTTCTATTTATTAAGTCACTACATTAGCATATATTTCAAGCACCACCTTTCCTTATTCAAAACGTAAAAATTAACATTTTATTATTGAAGTATTGGAATGCTATAAGAATATTAAAATGAGTATATTTTCATAATTCCATTACACACAACAGAATTTTTATAAATTGCAATCGGGAGGATCGGATCAAAATAGGAACAGAAATAAATACAATTAATTGGAAATTTCCGTTTGCGCACAGAATCAATACGTTGTCATTGCTCAGATACCAAATTCGCTAAAATCACTGGAAAAAGAGTAAATTGAAGTGGTTTTCGTAGATTAGCTGAGTGTATATATATAAGATTCGGGTAGATCACATGGGAAGTTCAATAAATGTAGCGGATACATCAATTGAGCGTAGCGACGCCTTATAACAGAATTTTGAAGCGACTTACGAATCATGAGTCTTGTTTCGGTTTCAAAAGAGGGTCAAGTGTTTCGCTTTATTTTTTATTATGTGCGTTGAGAAAAGACCACGCAGAGTGCAATGGTGCTTCCTGCTTTAATACGTTGAGTGGTTACTTTGCTGTGCTCTGTTTTGTTTGGTGCTCTTTTGTCCCATCGCTACATAATGAAATATGTTTGCGACTCACTCAAACACATTAAAAATAAGTTGTCTGGCTATAGCTGGCATTCAGGCATTTCTAACTGGGTGACTTGTTACCAAAAAAAAGCAAATTGTTCAACAAATAAATGTTGCGGCATTAAAAATGTCTCTATCAATAAATTTTTTTTTTCTTCCAACATCAACAATATTTTGTATTATCAAGTGAAATAATATGTGCAACAGTAACCTATTTATGATGAGTCTTTGTGAACTAGTATTACAAAATTTCAACTTAATATACACTTCTCTTGAATTTGTTTTCCAATATAATACCCCACAATACCATACAATTCTGGACAAACATTTTTATTATAAGAGCAAAAAAATCAAAATATTTTTCCGTCCAATCCAATTAGCGTGTGAAGTATCAGAAATTTATACTTTAGCGATTTTAATTGGAACTGGAAATTCAGTCAGGAACATAAAATAAATAATTTCTCAGTAACGCAAGTAGTCCTGACTTTTAAGTCCCAATTAGTAGGGGTAAAAAAAAATTCTCTATTAAAATCATTTTAAAAGACGATACTTCAGAGAAAAATCTGAATATAAAACTGATCATGAACTCCTGTTGTTGCAATGGGTCGCTCTAATTACTTAGATTTGCTACATGTGTCAATCAGTTAGGTGATCTATAACGTTTGCATACATGTGAGCAATTTCAAAGTTTTTTGGAATTTTATTGGTGGTAGTTGAAGAAGCTTTCAGTAGTGACGTCAAAGGAAGATGTCCCTTCCATCAATTGTGTGTTTAATACTCTAAAGAGCGCATTGGTGGGCCTTTATTTCTCAGTGCTTGAACAAGTAATAAATGGCTTTAACATGCATTTTTCGTCTTGTTGTTAGTTGCCTTTGAGATGGATTCTAGAAATGTATATTAAAATCGGCTGCCTATGGAGTTTTAAAGGAAATGGCTCCTTTTTATAGCCGAAACTTCTTTAAGGATATATTTTTTACGTTTTTTCAACTTATGGCTGATTTATTTGTGTTCAATGATTTTAATATATATAAAAATATATTTTTTGTTTAGCAGAATTTGTAGATTCTGAATATTAGCAGCAAAAAATTGTAGCTGGAAGGGTTCTTCTTTCGTAAACATAACTATTAATAAGATATATTAGAAATACTTAGTTGGGTATCACAGTTATAGGCATTGAAAATATTTGAATGTATATTAGAATATTGAAGTGCTTATTTTCAGTAAATTTTAAACATGATCTGCTTAAGAAAAACTAATTAATTATCTGAACAACTGTTGACACTGCTGTAATTGAGGCCACATTCTATAAAGGTTTGCGATAGGCGACATTTGAAGTGCCATTAAAATTTAATTCCACATTTTCTGGCTTAATATTTAGTTAATTCATTTCTGTTTTACAATTACTCTCAATACTTAAACTAATTACTTAAAATTGTAAACTCAGAAGCGTTACAGAATCTGATATTTACTTTCCCTTCTTTGCAAAACAGTAAAGATGTAAAAGTAAACGTAAAAATTTACGTAAATATTTTCACCATTGTTAGCGCTTCTTAAACGGGCCTGAAAACTCATTTACCCAGATAGCGAAGGCGAGGTATAATAAAGTAGTACATTCGACTTTTACTTTATGACTGGAAGGCTCGTTTACTTGGCGAGTTGAGAGGAAATGCAACAGTAGCAGGATTACTGAGATATTCTGCTGGGCAAATTGGTGCAAAAAACATATTGCAAGCATTCTATTAGCAAATATCTATTTCGGAGTTAAACATACTTTAGAACTGGTAAATGGTTAATGTTAAAATTTACTATTCATTCATTTTACTATACCCACTAACTAAACCTGAATATAGCCGAACTTAAATATTTATACAGACAAAGTGCGTAGTAATCTGTTTTCATACTTACGCCAAACTTTTGGAGATTTTTAAAATAAAGTATTACATAATATGGCCATTTCCTTATAAATTAACAAATTTCATCAATAAAGTGTCATTTCTTAAGCCGAAAAATAAAATTAAAATTCTTTTAGAGAGAGTCAAAGGTTTTGTTTTTGTCAGTGTAAAAATGCATTAAATATGAATACAGAAACTGAGAGCAACAATCCAGTTTTTATAAATATCTAAAATAATAAAAAAGTCCAAAACTTTATTCCTAGTTATCACAGTGACGAAGGTCATTTATCAATGTAAAATTCCGGATCTATAGATCCCATATTATTAATCTAACACTCTTGATAAATTATGTACGATAAACGCACATTATGTTGGAAGGAAGGTTCATATTTTCCTAGAAACGATTCCGCTTAAAATTCTGCACAATTTTCCACGAAAATAAACTAAGTTAACTCAAATTCAAATTTTATTGAAAAATGGGGTCTTTGAAGAGGTACAAATTTTTATATGAACTTTCCTTATATTTCTCCATAAATTTCCAATGCTCCATTATCAAGAGATTCATCAACAAAAAAATTGATTTCTGAAATGTTATTTGTAGTAGAAGTAATCAGTTTTAGGAAATTTTAGCATATCGTTATTGAACTAGAGTCCCAATCCGCTGACAATAAATAATAAAATAACTGCATCGCTATTTATGCAAGTAGTCCTAGTTACATACTTTAGCAGCTTCTCTGTGAACTTACATTTCTCTTAAATTCCTCTTAAATTCCATTTATTATTGAAACAAAAGTATAAAAATTACTTTAATTTTGTTTAATGTATAAAACATTTGCTTATTTTTATTCTCAAAGAAATACGTTTGTGGAACTAAAAAGTGTACGGAACTAAAAATCCAATACTTCAATGTGCATTAAGCATCTGAAACCATCGAAAAGAGAAATGAAGAGACATTTCTTTGCATTCAACAATCACCACAACTTCCAACCGCATTTCATTTACTAAAGAGTTTTTCAGTTCAGGATCGTTTTCATCTCCCTTGAATCCCCTGTACACTATTTTTTGTTTCACCTCTTTGTTAACGCGCTATTTTCTGATTGTACGAGCGCACTACACTGGCTCCGGGCAAACTTTCATTGAACAAAAAGGCAGTTTTCGTTTCGTATCGTATTCAGATGCAGCATCTGTTCCTATTCTTAGTATTCAATAAATTTTAATTTGCCCAATACATCGTCTGTGTGAGTTCTATAAGCTCTTATGTCCTTTTGTAGGCTGTTTCTGATATTAAAGCCTCTGATTTTGAATCCCCAATAAATATATGTGAATTTGAAGAGATTCAAGTGAGATGCGTTTGTTTTCTAAATTGGCTAGGCCATTTTCGAGAAGTGGACTCCTGACAGAGTGCTCTAAAATAGCCAATGAGTTGCTCAAATAATATAAGAGAGAAGAAGATATATTCCATTAAAACCGTGAAATTTATTAAACCCCTTCTATATGACAAATTAAAAATTTTTAATTTCTCCTGTGCCAAAATCTAGCTAATTTGCTAATTTTTTTTAGACTATTGCAGAACTCCAAGGAAAAGCTCCCAAATTTATTCACTGCACATATCTGGTAACAAACTACTTAATACACATGGCAGAGTAATGTCTTTTACAGTTCAGATGAGCACGGAGCACCGAAAGAACCTTCAATATCAGATTGCGCTATTTTTTCACGAGAGCTTATGTGTTTATACCCTTTACCTTTAAAAAAGTTAAAAAAGGGTATAGTAAGTTTGTACGGTTAAGAGGTTTTTGAAGTTCCAGAAGGAGACGTGGTAGGTATGGACATATATATATATATATATATATATATATATATATATATATATATATATATATATATATATATATATATATATATATATATATATATATATATATATATATATATATATATATATATAATCAGAATCACTTTCTGACCAATTTTTAGTCCTTTTCTTTCCTTTTATTGACCATTTTTTCCAGAACGTTAGAGATAACTTAATAAAATTTTACAAAAGTATAATTTGGACAAAGATACCGAACCAGATTGCTAGAAGAGCCGAGGACGAAACCCACGCCTACCTCCCATATATGCAAACGTTTTAACTTTATTGAAATAACTATAAATCAGATAAATTGATAGAATAGAAAGCTATGTAGCTGAGGGTCCAACTACACTATGCAAAATATAGGCGGTATATATTAACTGTCACTCCCACTATTATCAAATATGCGTAACTGAAGATCTATTACTGTGTTATAGACGAAATTTTATGAGCAGCAACATGTGGACATTATAAAGCCAACTGAAGGAAATGGGGTCGATCAAAGAAAGGACACGCCCACTTTTGATATAAATAACTTTCTAGTCTAAAATTAATATTAGCCTACCTATGCTCGTCGAAGCTATGGGAATAAAAGTAGTGATGTGCGGGAATAAAAGCAGTGATGTGTGAATGCGAAATATGGGGTTCATAATACTACTGTTATGCACACAATTAACCAAAAATCATTACTAGGTTCATATAGCAGACTTATCAACGAAATTTTACAGGTAGGTTGCGGTTATTAACATTAAACACCACACCGAAAATGGGCAGCCCAAATGGGAAAATTTGACAGCCCAAATAATTCAATTGCTGTGATTTGTCTGACAAGCACATGCGGGAGTCTGGGGAAAAATAAAATTTTATTGCATAAGATGAAAAAAATTCTTTAAATAAATTTATTTAATAAAGGTCAATAATTTTCACTATCCTTACCTACAATGCATAATACGATTTCAAACGGTGACAGTTTGTTTTAGATTATATTTTCTAAAATTCACGATTTCTATATTAATAATAGAAGCAAGAAAGTAATTTGTAATCCATTTTTAATTCCAGTGCCTAAGATATAAAATAAATAAACTACGGAAATTCGCGAAAATGTGTCTCACAATTCGTTTTTGCTCAGAGTCTGTATAATTATGAATACCCTTATATAAAATGAATCAAAAAATTCTTTATTGCACTGTCGGTTAATTTATTTGGGTCAATTTCATAGTCACTGTCAGTGTTATAGCTTTTAACTGAAGGCAGTATCTTGACAAAAAGTTACAATTATAAAACCACTAATTTCTGAATGGAAATCTGAAATTAAAGAAATTAATCAATAAAACAAAAGTGACATTCGACATATTTCACAAAACATAAAAATATAAATTTTTGGCACAACCAGGCGTATGAGTGATATTTTGAATGGTTCTAATTTATCAAGAGAGAATCAAAAGCAAATACAGCACTAATGCCATGCTTTGTAGTAAAAAATAACTGTAGTAAAGTTTTACTGAAAGGATCCAACGAAATAACAACAGCAAACACGTTCACAAAATCATTGTCGCGTGTTGATGAAAATTGTCTCTGGGTAGTTAAAAATTTCAATTGTTATATTTGGATTTCTCTGAAAAATTTGACAAATGATCAGACGTTGATTTCATAATAAAGAGGAAGGTAGGCCGTTAATAATAAAGAACAACATCAGCCAAATTGCTACCACGACCCTGCTTACAGGACCATATCCTTTTCATGAAATTTTCCATAACCAAATCGCAAATTGGCTGCCCTATGTCCTCTATAGCCTCACGAATTCTGTCTTTGAGGTCTTGAATCGACGCTGGGCTATTGGCGTAGACCTTATCTTTCACGTGGCCCCAAAGGAAGAAGTCGGAAGGTGTTAAATCACAAGATCTCGTTGGCCAATTGTGATTACCTTTTCGAGATATAACACGAGAAAAACACATTGTCCAGATCAATACCATCCAACTCCGACCATAAAAAATTAATAATCATCTCTCGATAGCGCAATCCATTCACCGTAAGTGTTGATCCAACCTCATTTTCGAAAAAGTAAGGTCCAATGACCCCGCCGGACCATAAACCGCACCAAACAGTCACAAGTTGAGGATGGAGAGGCTTCTCAACAATAACTCTTGGGTTTTCCGAACCCCAGATGCGACAATTTTGCTTGTTGACGTAGCCACCGAGGTGGAAATGGGCCTCATCAGTCAAGATGATTTTTCGATGGAATTCCGGATGATTTTCATGCATTTCAAGGACCCAATCAGCAAAGACACGACGTTGTTGATGATCGGCCGGCTTGAGTTCTTGTGTTAACAGAACTTTATAAGCCTTAAGACCCAAGTCTTTATACAAAATACGGTGTAATGACGTTTGTGGAATACCCAATTCCAAAGAACGACGAGGAATGGACAAACCTGGGTTTTCTTTAACACTTTGGACTACCGCAGCATTATTCTCAGTTGTTCTTGAGCGACGTGCACGGGTTTTATTCTTCACATCACTAACTTGTCCCAACAGTTCCAATTTTTCCACCAATTTCTGTATTGCGGTCCGACAAGGTGCTTCACGACGACCCAAAAATGCTTTAGTTTTGCGGGCTGTGACTGCAAGATTTTCACCATTTTTGTAGTGAATTTTAATAATTTCAGTGCGTTGTTAAAGCGTGTATCGTTCCATTTTTAGTAATGGCGTAGTTTCTACTTGTCAAATGTCAAAGCATAAGAGCTTCGAAAGTGACAGCTACCGAAATACCGGGTGATTCAAAATAACACCTCTTGTTGGAAAACCAATCCTTTCATACTAAATTAAAAATTTCAGACCACAATAACAAAACAATTAACATTTTGTGACCAATGCATATTCATTCGAATTCGTTAAATGTGGTATATTTCTTATTTAAATACTATTTTAATTTATTTTAGTGCGATGTATATATAAATATGAGATAAAAATGTGCATAATGCTTATTTATTTATAGAAAAATCTACAATATATTGACGGAATAACAAGTTTGAGGTTCATAAGTCAACATAAATAGTTCATTCATATTATATATGGAACATTATTACATTATTACAATTACACTGATATTGCTATCTCTTTCTAAGATTGAAGAAGTCATTAGCGATAAGTCAGTAATGCCGGTGATAGTTTCTCTCGTATACAATAATCTCATTTATACTCATTTACAAATTTCTTATATATTCTGGAGAACACAGTGTGACAATAAATGCTTTGTTCTAGTGCAATTTGGAAGCCGCAAAATAGATGAGCTAATAACAAAACTTGATCAACGGCTCTTATACTCTGTCCACAGCCTGTTAACTGAAATACATCAACTTTTCATAATTGTAAATATGGTGTTTGTGTACTGTGGATCAATTCATTGATAGTGCCATTTACAAAAAAGCTATATAATTGGTAAGGATTTAATGTTAAATATAAAGTTGACTGGAATTAAACATTCTTGGCCCAACCACCTTACTTACAATTTTCCGAGTTTAAATCAATTTCTAAAAAGCACAGTATCAAGTAATTTGCAAAAGTTAAGCATATCTTTCAATTTAAAATTGTATTATTTGATCTGCCCACCGATGACTTGCAAAGTCGGGACCATTTTATAAATTTTACCAAAAAACTGTCAATGAATCTGTAATGTTTGACTGCGCTGACATTTTTCCACAGGGAAATTTCTTAGATTTCAACTCACTGTAGGAAAATTTAAAGCAAACAGTAAAAGCATTCAACTGCATGCCCAAATAATCACTGCTACTTGTCGACAAAGACAGAGACAGAAACGTGGTCTTTGCTTATGTCCAGTAGCCTGAAATGTCTGAAGAAAACTTATGTGATTATGTGTTAAAACTATTTCGAGTTTTCGTTGAAGGGAGGTGTTTAACAAGGTTAAATACCGCCAATAATTTGAAGCGAATTTCAGGCAACGGGTTGGAATTAGTATTCACAGGTATTGAGTATATTCCAAATACACACAATTTAAGACTTTTTTGCAAACGTTGAAAAAGTGTGTAAATTTCATGAAGAATTTAAATGAAAAGAAGAAAGAGTAGAGACCGCCACCGGTTGGAATAGTTAAGTTTGTGAGTAGCATCGCCAAGCTCGAATAGAAAAAATATATAATTTTTAGGAAGTATTTTAACAATTACAAGGCAACTTCATTATATAAATTATCTTTATTACTGCCTTCTTAATTGATGGAAACTATAAACACTACATCAGTTACGTGTTAGTATGCAATGCAAACCATTATTAGTTGCATAAATTTCCTCACTCTGTAATAAAACCAGAGAATGCTTATTAGCCAACGCTTTGTCCAAAATTGTCCTTGTTTTCTCATTCTGCTGTTTTCAGATTATATTTTTCACATTTTTTTATATTATATTTTTTCTCTGTTGCCCCTGAGATGGCAAATTTTCTTCGTTATTCTTTGGCAATCGTGAAAATATCGTGTTACCAGTAAATTACCTTCAATCTGAATAAATGCAAAAATCTGTGGAAACGGAAAGTACGAAATGCCAAAATTAAATGCTGACCAAGGAAAGCGAATCGGAAAATTTTATCATTTAATGAGTTCTGCTGAATTTTTTATGAAAAATGTGTTTATATTTTGATTCTCTTATTCATCAGCAGCAATAATAGCAACCATTTAGCAGCTCGAAAATGGGAAAAGCGCTTCAGTGCTCCTCAGCTACTCATGGTCGATGCAAAATATGCTGTGTGCACGAAGACACGTTCTCCTGGAAGGATTTAAATAACTATTTATAATATTTTTATATTATTCTGGGTTTATTATTTTGTTACTACAGTTTATAAAAATTATTTCTGGTGGCATACCAACGAATCCCAACAAAATCGGGTTAAAATTATATTCCAACAATAATCGCATTTATAATAATTTATAGTAATTTTTTGTAAAGTATAACCTTGGGTCAAATTCCGAGTATCTTAAACAGAAATTATGAAGGTTTATGAAGGGAGGCAGGCACTTAACTAGAGTCCCAAATTAAAGAAATGGAACTTAAAATGGAAGCGGCCTGAACAGAATATCGTAATGTATGTCAAACAACTTTACGCAAAAATACTCCAAAAAGCCATAGCTTTTGGATTCTGACATGGTCATATACTTGAATTTTATAATGTGTGACTTATAACTGCCTTATGCAGTGTTTACAATATAAGATGCTTCCTAAATCAAATTAGGAAGCGAACGGTTTGGCGAACGAAAAAAACCACAACATCTGATGATGATTTATGTCCTTGTGTACACACGGTCTCCAGGGGTTTAAAAACGGAGCTCAATTGCACAAAGTGACCTATATATTGAATCTTTTAAAGCAACTATCCAAGCATGCAGCCTCAAGCAAATTCGCAGCCTGTAAGAATAAACAAATTCAGATCTGAGAGAAATACATGCATTAGAAACTTTACAATCAAGCAGACAGAAACGTTTCACACCAACAGAACTAATGAATATATACTTATAAATCTAGCCTGAACTTAAGCTAAAATCTTAGAATGTAAATGTAAATGTAGTCTTAGATATTGGTTGGAGATAACCACTATTTCCTAACTGTTAAGAATTATTACTTAGTGTCAATAGACAGGTGTAATGTAAATGGGATATAATAAAATAAAAAAACCTAATTAGTTGACCCCTCATTACATTTTTAGAAACAGCACAAAAGTAATTAAGTGGACCTCACATTTTGTTTTAATTTAGTTTTTTGCCGAAAAAATAATATTGTCAAGATAATTGTTCAAAAAGAGTAAGTAATTCGATCGATTGGAGCCATTTGGAGGTGTCTTCAGCCACATTTCCAACACCCAACTGCTTTGATTTTTTACAAAATTGACCCTTTTATAATAACCCCATACTGAAATACTGCAAATAATGGAACTTAAACGAATATTATCACACTGTATTTTTTCGTATAATATTCAGAAAGTTGTAAAATTTTTTCATTTGTCCCTTGTTTCAATAATGGAACGAGTCCAGTTTTTTCGTCTTTAGAGGGTAGTTTTTAGTGTTCCTACAAGGATTTTGCTGAAGATATTTCTGGGGTTGAAAAGCTTGGTTAGTAATTAAATATGTTTTAAGCAGTATAGAACAAAAATATATTTGGTTTACCTATAATGTCGATATCGCTAGAGATTTTGATGCAGTAATGTATTTATATAATGTATAAAAACCAAATTGGTTGGTGATGTAATTAAAGTTGCTTGGAATAGAAAGTGGAAAATGTGTTCCAGTTAGTGGAGGCGAATGTCTCCATTCAGAAAATATAGTTATGGACATAGATGCATAAGTTTGAGAAGCTTTTATCGACCTGAAAAAATTGTTCCAAAAACGGGTTACACGAGAAAGAGAAGTAGTTAGCAGTAAATCTCTCCTCAAACAGTAGAATTAAATTCGCTTTATAAGTTAATTCTAATTGTTAGACAGTTAAAGCACTGACATTTTTATGTGGCTATAACACATACTTAGGTGCATAGATTCCTTCGCCTTGTTGTATGAATCTTAAATTCCACAATGATTGTATGCATTTCAATGCATTTCTGAAATCATTGGTTTTCTTTTATTTTTTTATACCGAACATAGTTTGGAGAAAATTTTGTAGCTTCTGGAAAATATTTGCAAACCATTAAGGAAAGAATGAAGAAAGAAAGATATATACATACAAATATATAATGATTAGATTAACATAATATAGTAGATACGGCTATCAACAGAAACAATATCAGATACAAGTAATTCCGGCAAGTTCACAGGTTTAAGAAACTTCAAAAATTCCATTACAGATTATGGCACTCATGTTCACACGGAGCAAATTCCAATGTTGCCAATCTGACCATCGTACCTCAACTGCTTTGTGGCTGAAGAAACGAAAATTCGCTTTATGTACCGGCACTTTGCATCGTTGAAAACAATGTACAAATCCCTTTAAGGAAATTTGTACGAAATGCGAATGTTTACACTAAATAAATACTTTAATATGTTGCGAAAAGTCATTTACAATTACATTTGCAAAGGAATTTTTTTTAAATAGAGGATATGTAGAACATCGCTGCGTCTCGAGGTAATATGCAGACAAACATTTTTAACTTGTACGGAACGGGAATGACCTAAACTAATTTGCCTTCGAGCTTCGCTAGAAAATGATCCAATGAAACGTACAAAATTTCAATAGTTGCGCAGAAGATAATCAGAATTTAAGTAGCATTCACCCACATGGAGGATGGCAATTAAAGTTTGATAATACAATGAGTAAGACCAAAATTAATATGATTATGATTAAAAATCTATTTTTGAAAGTTACTTTCGAAAGGAGTACATGCAAATAATTTAAGAGGAAAATTGTAATTAATAATGCTATTTAATTATTTCGTCATGTTTATACTAAAACATTATTTTATGGTTTTTCTCTCGCTGAATGTTTTGCATTTTCTTATTAGAAGATTTCGAACAATATGTTTAAATAGCCGAAATGAAAAATTTTGTTTAATTTTCGAAAAAAACACTGATTTTTAGACGACTACCGAGTGTATCACCAAAAGAAACTATAAATCAACAAAAACTATAAAAATCAGCAACAAATGGCCTAAATTTGCGTTATAAAATCGTATTCATGAAGCGACCGGACCACAAAATTAGTTGAAAACGAGTAAAGAGGATTAAACCGACTTCGAAATGCCCTTTATCTTCGATGTGCGTCCGAGAGGAACAATTGAAATATAAATTTTATTCAGATATAATTATTAGAAGCATACCTACTTTAAAATTCGGTAGGGTACCTGAGTTGATTATATTGGAAGGAGGCGTTTTCCTTATCTTATCCTGCCCATTTCTTGGAAATGGCTTTGCAGCGGCAATATTCTAATTCATATAAAATTTAACACATTAAACACGTTACACATCCATTCATAATCCAAAAACGGTTTCGCGTATGATTTAGCGTTAAAGCTGCACCTCCGTGTAGCGTAAAGAAATGACTATGTGAGATTAATAAGTTCGTAAAATGATGTTTTGAGGGCAGGATAAATGGATGTTTTTCATCGAAGCGACGAAGAGCATCACGAAATCTACCACCTAGACGGATGAAGCTGATAGATTGGTCGAAGAATGGATTTAATGCAGCCAGAAAACTTTTTTCTGGAAGCGGTTGATTCGATGAAAGGGCCACCATCTCGCTAGAAAAGATATCATATTGCACAATCCGTATTATGCTGACCAAGCTGTTTTCCAAATTGGATAATGTTAATGCCCCCGTGCATCTGTTGCTAGATGACTGCTTACAGTTGAAGATAAAACGTTGACAATATGCCATAACACGTATAAGCCGGTTATATGAAGATATTTTCTCGAGAACCGTTGATAAATAGCTGCTTTCGATGGTGATTCGGTGCCCAATCACAGTCCTTACCTCTGTTTCTACTAAAGATGATAACGGAATGGTTGGCGTTTTTGCTGTTGGCCATTGCCGACAATCCTGTCTAACTCATGCAGGGCCTTGCCACCATCGTTTATCCAGAGCAAGCTTCCTTGGATTTAGACCACGACTTCAGATATCCGCTGGGTTATCTTCTGAAGCGACGTGACGCGATTGTCCGCTGTTCGATATTTGCAGTATTTTGTTTAGTCTATTAGCCACGAAAATCTTCCACCGGTTTGGATCACCGCGGATCCACCCCATACTATCATAGAGTCTGTCCAAAAGAAGGTGTTAGCATAGTCAACGTCATAATTTAGATTTTGTTATAACCATTTAAATAACCTTGCTGCTAAAAGTGCGGCAGACAACTCTGCTCGAGGAATAGTCAGCTTCGGTTGCAATGGGGCTACCTTACATTTCGCTATAAGTAGATTGGTATGATAATTGCCTTGGCTATCTTGCAGTCCGAAGTACGCTGTCGCAGCGAATGCATGCATGGACGCGTCGCAAAACAGATGGAGACTGGCCGGAGTACACTCATGAATGGTTCCCAACCAGCGTGGTATTTGAATATCCGATATAGCACTCCATGTGGACTGAATTGTTGGTGACACGAGTTCATCACAAGTTATATTGAGCGACCACAATTGTTGCATAATTAACTTCGCTTTGACGATTACAGGACTTAACCAACCCAGCGGATCGAACAGACGTGCGATCGTAAATAAAATTATACATTTTGTAACATCTGCCATGAAAGCGTATTTGAAAAAATCCCAGTTTGTTAGTACAGCTCAAATATCAGCTTGAAGTGCAGGACCGATAGCCAAGATGTTGTTCAGAGAGTTTCCGTTTGTTGTTTTTGTTGATGCATCGAATACGACACGAACCTTCGTGGTCGTACTCGACGATAGTGTCCTGGTAGATTTTCTGCAAAACCCGATCCTGAGTCAGCCGGCGCTCAAGATGAAAAAACCGTTTTAAACCCACATGTCGCGATGTGCCGATGACACTGGTTCAGACTTGATAAAATTGGTAGATGTTCCACGTATTTGCCATTTTGCAGCCGTTGATGAGTTTCCTTGTAAAAGTTATCGCACCATGTGTTTTGATTGGATTCGACGTTATCGGTGGGCAACTCTTCCAGCTCCCAAAACTTGTGTAGCAGATTGTAAGTCTCAATATGAGTGTGCGCAGCTGTTACCACGATAGTTGGCGTTGAAAATGGCAGAAATTTTCCAGATATTATATAACCCAGCGTCGTCCGTTGAGCAATGGGTTGTCCAAGAGCTGTGCGCTGAATGTCATCATGAATAAGTTCGTCGTAAACATCGTTGCCGAGCAGGAGATCGATGGATTGCTGCTCAAAATAGTTCGGATCAGCGAAATCAATCCCTGTGAGATAGGGGCGCTGTTCTGCGGGCAGACGTCGAAGCGGCATAATTTGACCAACCATTGGCAGAACATACGTTAGCACCTCATGGGAAATTTTTTCATCGTAGCGGGATCCGATGATGACATTAACATAGGAGCGGCTGCTGGCAACTTTCGTATCTGCTAATCCGACGATGTTGATGGCAGTCCTCCCTCGAGTGATGAAGGATCCTTGTGAACCTTGGTACAAAAATTCTCTGAGCTCAAGTTTTTTACCATCAGTGGCCTTGGCTGTTACTAATGCTGTCGGAAGAAGAACATCGTAATTAATCAATGTTGAAAATGCGCATGGTTTTGATATATCAGTATTGGCGTTTGATACTTGGTTTGATGTGCCTGCCGTTACATGTGATGTTGCTGTAGCTCGTGCGGCATCCATATTAGAATGAATAAGTATGTGGTGCTTCCCGCTACAAGTTAAGCAACTTCTGCGGCTACTGCATTTAGACGCAATATGCGAATATCCTAGGCAATTGAAACATAAATTATGCTTGCCAACCGACTATCTTCTTTCAGACACACTCATGCGGAGAAATAGTTGACATTCACGTACTGGATGGTTAGCCTTTTCGCAGATTGGGCACATTATTTCTTGCTTCAGAATCTGATAAGATTGGCGAGTTGTAGGTTTAGGACGACTGTTTTGATTACGGGACCCTTGGGCTGATGGCTGTTTAAAAGCCACTTGCGATACATTTGAAGTAACTAGCATTTGATGATACTCGTCCAAAAATTCACACAATTTTTCAATATTCGGAATATCCTTGCTTTTCCGCAATGTGCGATTCCATTCAGTGTGAATGTTCAAAGAAACTTGTTTCAATAAGTAATAGACGAGAACTTAATTTTGTTTGTCTACACTGATTCCGAGTTTTTTGATGTAACTGATACACGACCTGCATGTTTGAGTGAACCGTTTTATCGATGCAGGATCCTCGCGAACAGAAAGTGATTGGTGGGAGAGCACATCCATGTAGTGCGTGAATAAAATTCTTTTGTTTTCGTAGGTATTGTTCAGCATTTCCCATGCGGTCTTATAATTTTCTTCCACAAGACTAAGATGTTGTATGTCTTGCTCAGCACTTTCAGTCAAAGAGTTTTTTTAAATAATGGAACCGATGAACATCAGACAAAGTGGTGCAGTTGTGCGCTCGAGACAGAAATACTTCCTTGAAGGCAGGCCATTCGATATAACTTCCATTGAAAATTGGAAGCTTCACTTCAGGTAATGGTAGCTCTTTACAAGAGATGGCAGCTGAGGATTCGCTAAATTTTGACCCTGACGAAGTTGCAGCAGATATTACTGGTTGAGGGGGCAAGCAATGACATATGCGTTGCGAATAGTTGACACGACATAGATATATTCCTCTTCAAATATACCTGCTAGCTCGGCTGCAATGTAATGAGTTTTTACGACGTCATCAGCATCAGCCATCCTCATCAGTGATCGATGATTTTCCCGAAACTCTTTATGTAGTGTGCCCAACGACTACAAACGTGTTTGAAAATAAGACTCTGTCTTACGGCTCGCGGCGTCTTTCGCAGAATTTCGAGCCACTTTTTGCACTGACGCAGAAATCGAGTGTTGTTCGGCGATAATTTCCGTTGCCATTTCAATTAAAATTTTCTTTAAATGATCTAGAGAATCCGTCACACCAATATCAAAATGCACTTACTTCATAACCTCTTTTTGATCCCGCTTTGTATATGGTCACGTGTGGCTGATGAAATCGTCAATGATGTTGCTGCCGTAGTTGTGAATACGATTTTTCCAATAGCAATGATACAATCCGCGTTGATAGCGCCACAATTAAAATGAAAGAATTATTGTTTAATTCAACCCTCACAGGAGGCACTAAAATGTTGTTGCAAAAAAAATTTGTCTTCTCCGGGGGGTGCAGATCAAATAAAAAATATTGTTTCCAAATGATGTTTTATAAAGGTTCAATTTTATTTTATTGAAAATAGATATATTTATATATTCGATGTTAAAAATAAATGTTTATTGATGGCGCTATATGCGAGATCGTCCGTGTCGTCCGTGTCGTAATCTGTTTCAAAAATTAACTTGTTCTCATTACCGGAAGAACTTCACATCAAAAGAATATAGCGAAATAACAGAGACAAAAGAAAATAGTCCAAACAAAACGTTATAAAACTGCAACATGTGATAACAACATGTACTGAACTTAGCAAATGTGCAAAAAAAGAAACAAAAGTGAAATTTAATTATTAAAATTGGTTTTTAGATATAATCTCCAACATAAACGCAACTGCAATATTTCGACTTGTGGACCTTGAGGGTTCATTGACAATGAGAAATTATCAATAGAATTTTGTGTTTTCAGTTATTTTGAGAAGTTAAATGAATTGAGGAATTACGACAGTTAGAGTTAACGGGGGTGTACTGTATTTTTCCCACTACATACATCAATTTTGGAACCTCCTAAAACTAGCAGAACTGGCACAAATACTTTCATATCAACTGTCTATTCTGTATGTTCTTTGGTAGTAGTATGATGCCAATATTTTGCACACACACTGTTATGGACATTTATGCCCATTTTTATTTCCATAGCATCAATATGAGCATTGGTAGATTAATTGAAATATTAGTCCTGTAAACAAGTAAATAAGTCTGTAGTCGGGTTTGCAGGACTTCGAAACACTCTTTACATTTCCATGTGGTCGCGGGTTAAACAATGGGGATGTTTTCTTCATAAATCATCATTAGATGCATATCTACGCTAGTTTTAGGTAGGGTACGTTGATTGATTATATAAGTGGGAGGCGTGGCCACAATCTGATCGATCCTATTTCTTTTATATCTTAAATATGGTACAGGTCGTAAGGAATAGTAAAATGTCAGTAAGGGGCATGGCTGTAAAAATAACACGCCCATTTTTTGTGTTATCTTTATGTTTGTACCCTTCCTGTGAAATTTCGTTGATGAATCTTCTATAGGATAATAGTAATGATTTTTGGCAAATTGTGGGCGTGGCAGTTGCATGATGATCTCCATATTTTGCACACACACTATTATCGACCACATGTATATTTCTTCCAATTTATTCCGATGGCATCAATACGAGCATAGTTAGGCTAATTTCAATTTTAGAAAGTTCATTATATCAAAAGTGGGCGTGTCTTTTCCCTGATCAAAACCATTTGTTGCACATACTTTTATAATGTCCACATCTTCCTTCTCGCAAGTTTCGTTCATAAATCTCTACCACATCTTCAGTTATGAATATTTATTCATGGTGGGAGTCAGACTAAATATCTACCACCCATTTTTTGCAGTGTTCCGTAGGACCCACATCTCCATAAATGCCAAATAAGACCGAAGTTATAGTCATTTTAAAAAGGTGAGAATAGTTCCTTATAATGGAGGTAGGCGTGTACAAATCGGCCCATATAGCAATCTGGTTCTGTGTCTTTGTCCAGAGTATACTTTTGCAAATTGCATTAAGATAGATCTAAAGATGTAGAAAAAAGTTGCCACAGACAGACTGACGGACAGATGGAGGGACAAAATAAAAAAAGCATTAATGCAAGTAAATCTTTCATGCCATAATTATTTCACTCCTTTTCGCGATTAATATATTAAGTGGTTGAGTGGGCTCCCATCAGCGTATGGGTAATTCATTGAGTTTTCGTGGCTTTCATTTTGCTCGACCCCTCACTGCTTCCCGGATAATTTTGTTGTAACATGGCGTTAGTACCGAGCTTAGTATTTAAGTAACAGTAATAATCCAATAAATTTTCATTTTTAATATTAATTGCAGAAAAACAATATTCTGTTATATCGATATCACTGTTATAATCAGAGTCAGTTGTATATTTTCCATCTCAAACCAGGCTGTGTTCTCAAACAAACAGTTACACTTACAATGGTAACTAACCATAATTAAAGAATTTAGTCAATAAAGTAGGTTATACAAACGAGATAAATCATATCACGTAATATAAAAAATGGCATATCAGCACATTGGGCGTATGCGTGATATTTTTAAGGAAATCTATTTACCACAAGAAAAACTAACCAATTTGGACTCTATTTTCATAATTTGGGATATGAAATCTGCTTCGTAAAATCTGCTGTAATTTTCTTTCTTCCAGACTGGCATATTCGGTTAAAGGAACTATTTGTTCTAGCCTCTACAATGCTATTTTAATCCATTGTGAGTAATTCAAATAAATGTTTTTCCAATAGTGAAAATTGTCTATCTCTTATGTGTATATGTGTGTAAATAGTCTATCTTTTATCTGTGTGAAAATTTTTAGAATTTATCATTATTTCAGTGTTTTACAGGACATTAACAATAACAAGCTTTAATTTTCCACGCTAATTTAGCAGGGAAATGTATGCCCTGTTGGAAAAAGGTTCTGCAGGGTAGTAGAAGCGGTGGGTCCTTTAATAAAGGTAATAGAAAGGAAAAATTAAAATTATATCACAAGTACTTAAATTTTGATTAAAGTAGGTAGTTTCAATTTATAGAGGCACTCTTATGACCATTGGAAATGTTTAGGATGCTCATTCTGAAACCTGAATTTTCGACCATTTCCTCGTTAGATCATGTCCGTATGTCAGGAGGAGGACAAATTATAATTCCAATTTGGATTAATTTTATTTAAATATTTTGGTCCTGAAATTGAAAAAATGAAATTTTTATCTACTGAACAATATAATAAAAAAGAGGCTTTTACTATTAAATGACTTCGTTATCCGAGGCCATATCAAAATTGAAGGCTGCATGGTCGAAAAGTTCCTCAGTCTTAATAGCATCCTCGCGTATCATTCTTGTATAAACTTAATTTTGCTAAGATTAATGTAAGGAATTAAAATATACCTAAGTTTAGTTGGATAATTGATTAGATAAATTTTCACCATATGGCAACAGAAGTGATGCGCGAAGTCTGATGTTTACTTGTTATTCCTAATATTGAACCATAGCTGCTGAATGGCAGAGAACAATGCTAAATATTTCATGTTTAATAAATATAAAAAAGGAACCCATCCTTGCAAAAATTTTTAAAAATTCATCGTGATGGCAAAAATAAGCGAAGCACACACATCACACTTTTATTAGCAGGCAAATTGCGATGCCACAGATATGAGTATACAAAAAGTTGTTTACATTGTTTTCGTTTGAAATTATTTTTGTTTTTGTTTGGCATTCTTGTACGAGTAATTTCAGTTTGTCGATTGAAGTTTCAGCACACTTCCTCAACATCAGGGAGGCAAAAACCGTCGCCATGGCAGTTATTAACTTAGTTAGCATACATACACGTATTCCACGGTGCAGGCAACATTTTCAATTTATTTACTCGACTACAATTTGACGCACTTACATTACGCGATGGAAGGTGAGGCAGCTATTTATTTTGTGCAGCACAGGTGCTATTTTCTTTGGTACTCTCTCTCGATATTGGGACACTGGGCACCATGTTCCACGAAATCAAAAAAAATGAATTCAAGAAATATTTTGCCTTTTTAAATAAAAACAAATTTTTAAATTTTTTTCTTTCACTCCAATCATTTTCCATTCTCATATAAAAGTGGCGCACAGAGCAATTCCCGAATTTATTCCTAAGGGAAGGAAAATGTTCGTAGTTAATCGAGAGTCCTATAGCCATAGAATGCTAAATTTCTAGCCACTAATTTGAAAATGACCTGAAAGCGACATTGGAATGCTAAGGATACTGATACGTCCGGTGGCTACTCAAATTTTTATTTTTGATTTATATTCTTGGTTGGAATCTATCAAACACAAAGTCTCCAAACTAACTTAAAGTCATTTCACGCCCCACGAATTGCCTCAAAGTGTAATACTACACAATTTCGCTTGCGAGCACTTATATAATAAGTGGTTTCTTCTTTTAAGAGAGGAAATAAAGATCAGATAACTTAAGACATTCAATGTGGATTTCTCTACTTAATTACTCGCAAAAAATATATGAAGCTAATGGTATATATCAATATTCTTTATGTATTTATGAACTGTCAATTGAAGGTATGAAAATGTCAATTTTTTTTATATACACGCTAGGAGCACTCATGATGTCTACAATTATAAAAAAGGCGTGCTTTTTGTCCTATTGGGATCATATAGCTATATGATTCTATCCCTCTTACGTGGTTTAAAAACACGTCTTAATTGTAAAAAATTAATAGACACTTCTGTAAATTTTTAAAAATAACAACTATAATTAAGAGAATTTCACACTTCGCTTTAATTTATTTTGCTGCAAACCGCACGAAATATGATTATAGTCAAAATCATTTTGATAAAATAGTAAATAATTCGACTCGAGCCATTTCTCGGTTCTTCAGATACGTTTCCACTTCTGATAACCTAGTTAAGTCACGTAACTGTTACAAGCAACATTTTCTTATACAACTAACCGCTAAGGTGTAGTTTCATCAATCTTCCTGCTCCTTTCAGTTAAAACCTTGAAGAATATCTCGAAAATTTCTTACAATTTATCATGAGAGTACAAGCAATGCTATTCCTGTTTGAATGTACTCCTTTTCAGCTTAAGTTTATTTTCTACCTTTTCGTAATAGTCCTCAAAGGATTAATAATGGCCTTTTATGCTACAAGCATAAAAATTGTATGTACAGATATCTTGTAAGCTATAATTTTTTACTTCTCTTCAATGAAGATTAAATTCTGATGTCTTCTAGTCATAGGCAAATATTTAACGCAGGTGTCCTTTGTATTGCTAATCAGGAATAATTTTCTTTTTCATTGCGGTAATAATCTTAACAAACCAAATAAACTGAATACGAGTAAAATTTTACCTACATTTTGAAATCAGGCAATTGTGCAAGTTTCAACAGGTGTTTGTGTGGCAAATGCAGCTCTTGTATGAGATTATTCTGCTGATTGGATTGGCATTGTTTACAAAATTTCCTTTTACTAGACAAAAGTAAACTTGAAAACTGTTCCAGAAGAGTTCAGAATATTTACTCGTAATAATTGGAATCCAAGCCTTACTCGCGATATGATTTGCACATAAGGTTAAATTTTAAAACATGTGAGTTAAGGTCGAATTTTGTACTATAGTGAAAGTAAAATTGTTTCATTAAGTAATCCTAAGAATACTAGAAATTTACTCAAAGAAATTCTATGGAGGCAAATATGAAGAAAAAAAATGCCCTCTTTTGAAACTTCCGTAATTAAAAAGGAAATTTATTTCGCGAAAAAAATTCATCAACAACTACAACAATATAATGCGCATATTTTTAAACGTCATAAATTTCTAAATTTTCTATAGAATATTTAATTTTAATAATATAACAAGCCATACGTGAAATGAATAAAGAGAGATGTGTAAAGCAAAAGTCGTAAAGAACAAGTCATAGATAAAAAGCATTTTATTAGAATCACCAAGGAACTGTGGCTCATAATGGTATCCTGTTCAGCTCAATGTGAAAAATATAATATATGGAACCAGAATCGGTAAGGATCAGCATTACCGTAATTGATTTGCCACTATAGTTCAAATAGTAATGCGAAGTGGGCAGATTGCCTATATAGTATTCTTTCAGTGTTGCTATAGACACATGTGTATTTCATGCCACTTTTCTATGTAATTGACAACATCCCCATACAAAATTCCAAAAATTCTACCTTCGGGTACAGTTGCAGAGCAAGGCCATATTAAGTAGGAGTGTTTTGCTTGTATATGAGGTGGGAGTGGGAGCTACTCTATTGTCGTACCAAAAACATGTTCTCAACAAACAGTTAGAATCGAATCAAATGTTCAACAAGTAGCAATCAAGTTACAAGAAATTCGATAGGAAAACTCTACTAACACAAGGAAAAGAAATGCACCCGGGTAATTTTATAAAAGGTGCTTTGCAGTTGAAGGTGTATGGTAGTAACTCGTAGCAACTCGTACCGCTTTTGGTGTTCCTCCACAGCCCCAAAGTCTATTTCACATTTGTTGAACTCACAATAAATCTTACGTTGTTTTGATGAAAGAAGATTAAAATAATTGGACTTTTATGATCTCCGTATGCGCACCCATACACGCATAAAATATTAAAATACGTGCTCCAAATATCCATAAAACGGGAATTTTTATATAGAGATACCAGCCTGTTCCTCCACCACCAATTAACAAAAGAATTTATTTTTATTACGACTTTGGAAATATTAAATTTAATCACGGCTCTGTTGGAAAAAGCTGCTTATTCTAAAAGAAATCGATTCATCGCTTCGTGTAACACCCAAAAAGGTGGCTTATTCAATAATTTTTAAATTTTGGTTGCAAAATTCTTCAATTTTTTAATTGCATATCTTTTGGTGTTGAATAATGTTGAAATTGAATTATTTTCCACTTGACTTTCATTCACAACAGTAGCTCCCATTTCAATTACAATTTTTTAGAAGCCTTGCTATCACTATTAAGGGAGATTTCACTTCAAATGGAAAGCACAACCATACATCAAAATAATTGCCGGTGGTAATAGAGTACAAGTGAAAATGATCTATGTAAAGGAACATATAAATGCATAGGTTAGTTGGAGAAAAGTTTCATACAGTTCTTTCTTCTTTCCTTATTCTACTTCTTCAAGATTGCTCTTAGAAATTTGAGTTATTTTGATGAAATGCTATTATAACTAATAGATCAACCTATATAGGATGATGTCATTAAAGTACAAAATATTCACGAAATAGTTGAGAAATTTGCCATTTACTTTGTTTCGTCACCAACTGAATTCAACTTTTACTTTATATAATCTATATCCCATAAGCTAAGCGCAGAAGCATTTAACTTTAATATATATTTAAGTTCCACACTATATACAAATGGAATCTGGTTCTGTTATTTTATATATACCAATTTCAATTTTACTTTTGTTCAGTGGTTCAGTGACTTACAATATCTAGATTCAGGACTCAGCAAGACCTTAGAAACAAAATGAACTATTGTTGTATTGATAACGCTCACCGCCGGGGCAGCTCTAGATATAGTTTTGATTTCAACACTCCATCTTCTATTTGTTTGCAGTTTGGATTCTTTAACTCTTCAGTTTATATTTAGGTTTAGGTAGGAGTGGCAGCAAGAAGCACATTCAGATACAAATAATGGCCCATTGTGATACCATGGAAGAGGCGCTGCTCGCGTACTGACCACTTAAATGGAGTATGGGCTCAGGCGGTGAGCGCTTATGAAGCACCTTTTTAGTTAGAAAAGGCAACATTTTCGAGGTTATTTAAAATTCTGTATGAATTCCATGATTTTATGAACGAGTGTTGTTGTCTGAAGCTATTTCGCTAGGATCTCCGTATCAAAATAGAAGACCTGGACACACAATTTTTGAATCATAAAAATGTTTAGCTACCAGAATTCCACCTATTATCAGAATTCGATATTTTGTATAAAGAAGAAACTTATAATATATATTTATATATAGAAACCGTCTGTCCAAGTTGATTTTATCTTGAGTTTTATTCCTTGATGATTTTTAACAAATTTATTATCAATATAATAAAACAGATTATTCTAGATGATCACGTTTTCGCATTGAACAGAATGAAATTGTATTCCATAATTTTCCAATACTAATTGAATAAAATGTGATTTCTCTATTTAGTAACACATTTTTGGATCTTTCATTTATAAAGGCACTTGTACATATATTTTCTTTATGCACAACTCTTTCATACATACACGATATTCCCCAATTTTGATTATCAAGACACAAAAGTTAAATCAACTGAAATTATTTTACTATAGCTTACTACACAAACATTTTAACACTAATTTTGAGTCCTTTTTATTGCTGATATACGTATTTTTTATCGTATGCTCATAAAGTTTTTTCTTTTTTTGTTAACACAATTAAACAAAACATCCCAACCAAACTAATTTTTTGATATTTTTAATTGTGTTAGCCGTCGCTGTATTGTTTGCTGCTCTTTACACAAACAATTAAGTGCAGCTACACCTGCACCCACCAACAGGCGCACTAATTGCAAACAGCGGAATATAAACCGCTGTTGTTGCTGCAATATCCTCAACTTTGTTTTTGGCCTCTCTTCTCTTTTCAACGCAACACCTTTTCAAATCCATTTTCTGCATGCACAACCTGTACAACCACATATACTCGCTCTCACTCAGCCGTAGAAACTAAATCCTTTTTGTAATAATTCAGTTTCATGTATTTCATTTGTGTGTGTTTCACCACAGGGAACATTTCCTTAATTTTTGTATGGTATCTTGTTCAGAAGCATTGTGATTATGGAGACTGTCGGAATTTTGATAGCTGTGGAGATTGTGAGGACGAACAAACAATTGCGCTCCGTAACCATGTACTACATAGGTGATTCACATACTGTATTTCTACTGCTCATGATTTAATGAGGAAAATCTTCGGCCGAATAGAAAACCTGCCACCACTTAAACACTTTTTAGAACAAGAAAAGGTAAAAGAGTATGCAATGTCAGTGATATAATAGCATTGATTCCCCAAGGTAAGGAAACACAATGAAGTGCAAAAATTTTTAATCTTCAAATTAGAATAAGCAGAATTTTGACAGTCTCGGATTCTCAAAATTAATATCGGAAGTTACCGCAAACAGAACCTAAGAAAGTGGCAAAGAATTGCAGAAATAAATCACTTGCATCTAGTGACAATGAATGTAGAGCATGTTCTTTGTGTGCAAAGAAAAAGGAGATCTATAAGAAAACAAGGTTGAGTTTCTAAACTCGAATAGGGACATTGTCAGAAAAGAGTTTCACACTTGAAAGTTTCATGACAAATATTATTATTTTTATAAATACCTTAAAACATTACCAATATTTATTGCAAGATTTTATATAATAGATACTAGCATATAAAACATATTATGATTCGATATGGATTCCAATAAAACTATTTCAAAAGTGTAACTGGAATTAGCTATTTACATAAATTGTTTATCGCTTCCAAATATTTCCCTAGGTTACTGTTCAGATAATTAATCGAACTGAAGCGTTTTGCGGAAAAATTCTTAGTTCAAATAATATGATAACTTTTCGTATTATTCTTCACAGTGAAAACTTTTATAAAAAATATATTAAATTAGAAACCAAAATATTTTGTTTTTGAAAAAGATCCATTAGAGTAGAAACTTAAAGAAAATAAGTATTTTGATTATAATTATTATTATTATTATTATTATATCTTAAACCATCATTAATGATCACTGTAAGAGTTTGGGGAATGAGTACTAGCCACTGAGGCTTACGAATCGAAGGGAAACAGATTTTTTAGAAAGAAGCATTTTCGAGACCAAGCCCGGGGCAGGATTTGGACCTGCGAACTTCTGACTGTGCGGCTAGCATACTTATCAGTAGACCAAATTGGGCGGCTGAATTTTTTTCAAATTATTTTATTAACCATCACTTCTCAACTGAGCGAAAAACTATTTTCGTAAAATATGAAAAAAATTGGTTGGGCTTCTTTTAGTTTGAACTTTTCTCTAATAATAAGTGTGATACCAATTTTGGGTATGGTTATTATCACGTGTGACTTTCTTTTGTATTTTTCTAGTACATTATAACATTTTCAATGCTAGTGTCATTACGAAGGAAGACTTAAACCGTTATTTTATTTGTGAGGTAGCTTTCAACTAATAAGTACATAATTGCGCGATTAAAATAGCATGAACTTGTTCAACGCTAGGAGAAGCTGTTGATTTTGCGATACTTTGGATCTATACAATTGATATAATTACTTCTTCTGCTGACGATGTGGATAAATTGCGTAAAGAGGAACTAATTGATGATATAGTGTCAGTAAGTTCGATGAACTGGCATATGAATAAAGAATTTTCTGAAAGTGAGAATATTGCATTGCTACTGTTGAGAATTAGTGTTAACAATTCTAAACAGTGTGCGTCAATTTGCCATTATTCAAATTTCGTGTCGTTAAATATCACACGAAAGATATTTCCAAAGAAATAATGCCACAGGAAAGTGATATTCTGACTGCGGTGGAGTGTTCCGCATCTGCTCTTGGTCCTCCGATTGACGAGCTTCTCTTTTCATCTCACACTATGTAAAGTAAATCCCTTACAAACCGTTTTGTTTGCTAATATTTCGTAAACACTTGTGGCAGGCACTTTATGCCCCAAATGTACCAATTTTGTTGAACTCTTCTCAGAGCTCATTTGACAGCTTAGTTCATTCTCTTTCTCCAGTCCTTACGGTAAATAAATTATAGGGAAAAGGAAAATAAAAATTTAATTTCATGGCTTTTTTACTCTCTATTGTAATGCTTAAAAAGAATATGAATTGGAAGTTAATTAAAATTGATTTATTCTAATATAATTCTGTTTATAAACAATTCTGTAAAGTGATTGTATAAATATACATTTGATTAAAGAACTCTAAATATAAGTATCAGTTGGCAGGCCTGACTCGAAACGAATTTCAGTACTTTCAAAAGTTTCTGCAAAATAAGTAATTTTAAAATTTTTTCCAATAACTGAAATATTTACGTACTTTTAAAGCAGGAATTTCTGAAAATAGTAAAATTCAAAACTATTATTTTAAATAAATTTAAGTTCTATTTTCTAAAACAATACTAGCAAACTCAATATGTAGAAACAATTTGTCTCCGACAAAATTTTCCCGGGAGAATGTCGAAAAGTGTGCAGAGTTTCCTAGTATCCCAAAAAGAAAGAGATACACGGGAATCTTATCACCATTCTTGCAGCTCGTACGGTTTTATTTTTTTTGTATAATTAAATTCCTCACAAATGCTCGTATGTAAATTAAAGGTAAATATGTAACCCAATTGACTTTAAAACGGAAGGTTGAAAATTATGTGGAAAGTTCCCAAAAATTTTAGAAGAGGAAAATATGAGTGCTGCATACAGATTGCTGAATGCCAGGATTGTGTCAACACCAACCGAAGTTGTTCGCAGCATTGAAGCTATTGTTTACATCATACAGATGCGCATTAATATTCCATAGAGTTTGTTTTACAACCATATGTGTCGTCATTGTTGCAAAGGGATGCGTAGATACAAACTAACAACACTGAAATAACTAAACATGATTCACAGAATATGAATATATTCTCCAAGATATTTTCGTAAGTACGTGAGTTCCATTAGAATTGAGTTCGATATGTCTTTCATTTATGAAATTTTATTATATTGTTGCAGTTTTCAGAGAAGATTATGTTGATAATATTCAGGAATGAGCTACATTAACCGTGCAAACAAAGTTTACGGAGATGATTTAAATTTTGATATACGAGTGCATGAAAGCAGAAAAATGATTATCCGGAAACGATTTTCGTAAGACAAATATATAAAAACAATAAAATTATTTGTTGGAAAGCAACTTGCAATTTTGTTTATAAACCAAGTTACAAATCTGTACGAAAATTGGTCGTGGTTTTGTATATATCACCAACTTTTTGAACAGAGCCACATGTGCTTGTTTACCACTTTTATTTATTTTATCACAAATTAAAGTAGAACAGGGCTGATAGAAAACGTCCCATCAGCAGCTAATATATTAAGAGGTTAGCGACCCCATTGTCCAATTCGTGTCATTTGAGAATCTGGTTGAGGCTTAAGCCAATGATTAGTTTCAACTTTGTCTTCGATTCTAAACAAAATTAAATGATTTCTGTAAAAGGAGAAAACAAAATCTTGTCTCGAATTTACATTTGGTTGAAGTATATAAAAATTATTCCAATGGGAGTGTTATCACTCGCAGTTACACACCCCCTAAGACCAGTTGAAAAAATATTCATAATTAAGCTAAGTACCAGAAAATAATGCTAAATACCTACAAGTCAATACTCGAAAATAGTAAGTACATATTTCCATTTAAATGTGATCTATCTTCGATTATAGTCCGAATCCGGCTCCCCCAATTAAAGCGCGGAGATATGTAGTTTGTATTCGCTACTCGTCTCCTACCTATTGAACTATGTTCGAACGTTCTGAGGGAAAATCTAAGTAATTTTCCGTTACTACTATAGCAATATCGTCTGAATATGCAACTAGTTTTGATGCCTTCCGATCAAATTTCTTTAGCAGTTTTGTTACCACAAGTATCCAGAGGAGCGGCGATAGCACACCACCTTGTGGTGTTCCCTCTCATCCTTGGTTGGTTATTCTGGCTTCATTCCATTCCGATCTTATTCTACTGCCGTCCAATAGGTCTTCTAACGCTCCCTCAGCTGTTGGTCCAATCTACGTTATTTTTACGTATTGGTTTAGTCGGTTGCTTAGATAACAGTCTCCTGAGCCTAGCAATCTCGCTTATTTTTTCCATATTGCCAGAAAAATCTTCCCACGACTCTTAATTGGCAGCGCTTAATTCTTTCTTATACTGTTTTAACAGCTCTTTATAATGGCTCCACGAATCTAGAGAAAGTATATAATTTTTTTCTAAGTAAAAGGGAAACTGGTAAAGTAAAAATTGTTTGTGGTGCAAAAAATGGTGGAAAAGAATATTATTGAAGACTGCAATGCTGCTCTGAACAAAAATTCTTCGATATGCTCCGATATATTTTAATGAGCTTGTCTCAAGACGGACCACTTTCTATACAGACAATCCAAACATCCAAGAATTCAAATGTCGATTGACTATTTTCAGAACTTGTGTAATTTTCAAAAGAGAAGGATATCATGTAATTTATAAAACTTAAGTACAGCATTCATTGTCCGAAAAGTTGAAAATTGTACAAAACATCGTACTTGATATTATGTCTCAACTGCTAACCGATAATTTGTCAAGGCGAGACAAATTTTCGAGACTTTACAAAATTGGTAAATGTCAACGGGACCCTATTATACGAGTATCGTTGACATTTTCTGCACAATGAACATTCGTATATTTAAACTCACTGTGGGAAAACTTAAAGCAAGCAGTAAAAGCATTCAACTGCATGCGCAAATAATCGCTGCGACATGTCGGCGGAGACAGGTCGACAGAGTAACAATCGTGGTCATTGCTTAAGTCCAGCAGCCTGAAATGTCTTACGAAAACCTACGTGATTATCTGCTAAATCCATTTCGAGTTTTCCCTGAGGCGACATATCCAACAAGGTTAACTGTCGCCTCTAATTTTAAGAGGCTGCCAGGGTACGGGTAGGGATTAGTAGTCACAAGAAATGAGCTTTTTACATGAGTATATTCCAAATGCACACAAGGTAAGCATATACGGCAAACATTACCAAAGTGTGGGGGCTTCATGAACAATTTAAATCAAAGGAAGTGAGAAAAGAGATATCATTTTAAGGAAGGATTTTAATATTTACTGCTTAATTGATGAGCACTGGAACAGTTGCGTTTTCACTTTATTGTACAGTATTCACTTTATTGTGTTTTAAGTTGAGAATGTTTCTCAGTACAACGCATTGCCCAAAATTGTCCTTATTTCTTGTCTTTATTTTATTTTTTTCTAGTTTTTGAAAAAGCGGACCCGAAAATTTTATCATTGAATGAGTTGTGCTAAATTCACATATTTTAATTCTAGTTTTATGGCATCAGCAACAATAATAGCAACCAGTTAGCAGCTGCTACGAAAATGGACAAACGGCATTAGTGTTTCCCAACTACAAATGGCGAAATATGAAGAGTGCATGAGGGCATGGGTACATAACTCTGTCAATAGGAACACTAGAATGAATTGTTGTGTTAAGGTTTAATTTTGTTATCTTTTCTTTGAAGGATTTAAATAAATACTTAATATATACTTATTTTATTATATGCTTACTAATTGGATAGTTCCGGCAATAAATATGATTTCTGTGAGCATTCATGGATCAATTCTGACTTAAACAAAAATGCAACTAAATAAAGTTTGGTTAAAATTATATTCCACCATTAACCCACTTTATATTAATTTAGAAAAAATTTATATAATTTATTAAATAGAATCGGATCTAAATAGCATCGGATCCAAATACCATAGGATAAAATTCTGAATTATTGAGCAAATATTGTGAAGGTTTTGAAGAGGAACTGAGTTTAAGAATAGCATTGTTAACGCACATCTCAAGTAATATTCTGAAGACACTTAACTAGTATTTCATAATTTTATAAATTGAAGTGACAACGAAAACAACCTTAACAGAACATAAAAAACCTTCATACAAAAAAGAACCAAAATGGCACCAATATTAGGATCCACTATTTGAATTTTATAAAGCTTGAACTTCAACATCTTGATGCGGTGCTTTATATGAAGAAACTTTCTTAAATCAAATGCCTATTAATCCTCTAAATTCATTTTCCATGCTTCTAATTTGCGGATATGTACCCAAAGTCCTTCGACTAAGACTTTTGTACTCAGACTGAAAGTCGGTAATATCTGCAGCCGCCACTCTTCCTTGAAAAAGAAGCTTCCGTAACAGTATATCCAAATCAAAACTGTGAAATCCTCGGCTTATTGTCAGTCGCTCTTTCGTGTCTGAAATGTATAATTTTAATGAATTTAGTTAGACTCTAAATACTTCAAATGGCATTTCACTGATAAACTTTCTTAAGAAATCGCAGAGAACTTTGTACAGGATAATATTTCTACTTTGTAATGTAACGCAGGATAAGGAATGTTGCGTTCTGCTGTTTGAATGATTGTTATTCTTCTTTACTATCTTCTTAAGTAAATAAATTTTGAGGGTTGTACACAATGATTCCCAAATAAGGATACATTCAAGGCTAATTGTAGACATTTTCATAGAAAATTCAAACCGAAAATAAATTCAGTTGCCACCCAATTATACTTTATTATGTTAGAGTGATTGCATATAATCGGTGGTGCATTGATTGCAAAAGTGGAAGGAGGGTCTGGCATTGCTTCGTTCACCGAGTTGAGATTATATTGAAATACAAGCTAGTAAATAGGGAAAGTTGGTTTTGTATAAAAAAGGAAACAATTTTCCAGTAAATACATGAATATATTCTCTATGTTGGGTTTTCGTTGAATACTTAACTTAAATATATAAATCATCAATTTATTTTCCTTTATTAATCACATTCTTTTTTCCTTTGCTCTTGCTTTGCCGTTTTTCCCTTTTTGTTGTCTTCTTATCAAAATCGTAATGAAGCATTGACATTTGCTCACTTTAAAAAGACCGCTATTTGAACTTACCTTCGACGCAATCTCTTGGACCCGTTAGGTCGGACGCAAATTTGTCCAGTTTTTGAGTTTTAAGTCGTGTTCTAAAAGCAAAAGTTGAAATTACGTCTGAGATGGTTTTCTGATCTTTATTTTAAAAATTATTTCAAAAAACACGCTCCATATAAATGATTCTGGTTGTACTTTGAATTCATCCTTTCAGTGTCCCCTTTACTCATGTTAAATATAGGGTTTTCCAATAAGAGGTGTTATTGTGGTATTCAAAGAAAAATACCAATTTTTGAGATAAATGATCGGATGTTTACTTCCTAATAAAGAGGAAGGTATGCCGTTAATAATGAAAAACAACATCAGCCAAATGGCCCCCACGACCACGCTTAAAGGACCATATCCTTTTCATGAAATTTTCCATAACCAAATCGCAAAGTGGCTGCCTTATGTCATCGATAGCCTCACGAATTCTATCTTTGAGGTCTTGAATCGACGCTCGGCTGTTGGCGTAGACCTTATCTTTCACGTGGCCCTAAAGGAAGAAGTCGCAAGGTGTTAAATGGTTTCGTGGCTTGTGTGGCACGTAGCGCCATCTTGTTGAAAATAAACGTTGTCCAGATCAATACCATCCAACTCTGACCATAAAAAGTCAATAATCATCTCTCGATAGCGCAATCCATTCACCGTAACTGTTGATCCAACCTCATTTTCGAAAAGGTAAGGTCCAATGACCCAGCCGGACCATAAACCGCACCAAACAGTCACACGTTGAGGATGGAGGGGCTTCTCAACAATAACTCTTGGGTTTTCCGAGCCCCAGATGCGACAATTTTGCTTGTTGACGTAGCCACCGAGGTGGAAATGGGCCTCATCAGTCAAGATGATTTTTCGATGGAATTCCGGATCATTTTCATGCATTTCAAGGACCCAATCAGCAAAGACACGACGTTGTTAATGATCGGTCGGCTTGAGTTCTTGTGTAAACTGAACTTTATAAGCCTTAAGACCCAAGTCTTTATTCAAAATACGGTGTAATGACGTTTGTCAAATGCCCAATTCCAAAGAACGACGAGGAATGAACAAACCTGGGTTTTCTTCAACACTATGGGCTACAGCAGCAATATTCTCAGTTGTTCTTGAGCGACGTGCACGGGTTTTATTCTTCACATCACTAACTTGTCCCAACAGCTCCAATTCTTCCACCAATTTCTGTATTGCGGTCCGACAAGGTGCTTCACGGCGTCCCAAAATTTCTTTAGTTTTGCGGGCTGTGACTGCAAGATTTTCACCATTTTTGTAGTGAATTTTAATAATTTCAATGCGTTGTTGAAGCGTGTGTCGTTCCATTTTTAGTAATGGCGTAGTTTCTACTTCTCAAATGTCAAAGAATAAAAGCTTTAAAAGTGACAGCTACCGAAATACCGGGTGATTCAAAATAACAGCTCTTGTTGGAAAACCCTTTACATACTGAAATTATCTCTTCTAGGACACAATATGAAATTCTAAATGGTTATTATTAACAGCTTCAAGTTCTGCAGCACTGAAAGAAGTCGGTAAACTTGTCACATAAGACAACATTTTTCCATATTTCATATTAGCTGCTCTTGCAAATGGAAATAGATTACAGTTCTATTAACTTTTAGGCACCATGCACAGAATTGCTTTCAGAGATTAAGATGAGTGTTGCCCTTTTATACACGAACCTGCAAAAGGTCAAGATCGATTTCCGCTCCGAAATCGAAGTCTAACGCAGTGGAAAATAATTGGAGCACATTCTTCTACGTGTTCTTCCTTGCGTGTTTCTAGGTGGTTTTTTTGTTAAAAGCTCGGCTGCGTACATGTAAATTTTCTGTTTGTTTTGGAATTAACTTTTGAGAAGGGTTCTCAGTAAGTACCACACTTGGCAGCGAAAACATCACATTGATTTGAATTCTTCACCTACTTCAACTATTTAAATTCATATGAATTACTTTAAATGTATCGCTGCGGTAAATAAACCATAAGAACACATCAGTTTATTTTCATCATTGAAATTGGATTTATAAGATTAAATGAAATATTTTAGTTTGGTTTTACACTTAAAATATCTGCGAATGATGGCCTTTGATCTTATGGCGGTGGTGTCTTAAAGTATAAATTTGCGGGAGCACCATTTTACATTAAATCATATTACTAGTTGTTAATGGAAGTAAATATTTATAGAATAGAATTGGTAAGTAAAGTCACGGAAACTGAAAAAAGCAACATTTTCCAATACCACTAACTCCGAAGTTGTGGTTTTGTCTACCTCAATGGTCTTTTGGTGGATGTCCCAAAAATTCTTTGCAACTTATCAAAGGAGTACAGGTAATCGCATTTCTATTTTATTGCTGTCTTTTTTAATGTGCTCATTTTCAGCCTAAGTTTATTTCCAACCTTTCCTTAATAGTCCTCAAAAGATTAATAATGGCAATTGAGCTAAAAGCATACGAATTTTATGTAAAGAAATCTTTCAAGCTGTAACTTTCCACCTTCCTTCAATGAAGATTACATTAAAATGTCTTCTAGCCATAGGCAAATATTTAACTCAGTTATCCTTTGTGTTGGTAATCATAAATGATTTAATATTTCATCGCGGTAATAATCTTAGGAAAATAAATTTTTTTAGTGAGAAATACGAGTAGGTTTTTTATTTGCTTCTCGGAGCCATTCAACTGCACAGGCTTCAACTGGAGCAATGGCTTTGCACACTATAGTTCAGACATTGAAACGAAATGGGCAGGTGATTGCCTATATATGATTCTCTCAGCGGTTCCCATAACTTTTTTTAATGCTGGTAAATAACATCCCCATACAAAATTTCAAAATTCTACCTACATTCGAGATTAATTGCAGAACAATAACATATTAAGTAGGAGTATTTTGTGTGTACGAGTATATGGGGTGGATGTTCCAATCTAGTATCCTACCAAAAGCAGATTCCCTACACACAATTTACATCAGCAACGAATCAAATGTTTTAGCAAGTAACAATCAGGTTACAAGGGATACGAGGACAAAACTCTACTAGCTCAAGTACTTTGAAGTCGAGTAGGTGTTGCTTGGATAGAACAACTCGGGTACCGCTATTGAGATTCCTTCGCAGCGTCAAGTTTTATTTAGCATTTGCTGAAGTTACACAAAATTCTTATGTTGTGTGAATGAGGAAAGATTACCTGATTAAAATATGCAGCGCTATTTTACGACTTGTAAAATAAGTGGCATTTGAAGTCTCTGATACATGCGTATAAAATATTAAAATTCATTCTCCATACATCCATAAAACGGGAATTTTTATGATTAGATACCAGCCTATTCCTTCACCTCCACAATAATTTATTTTTATTACGTCTTTGGAATGATTAAATTTAATCAAAGCTCTGCTGAACAAGTTGCTTACTCCGCAAGAAATCGGTTGTTCGCTTCATGTGAGATCCAAAAAAATGGCTCTATCGATATTTTTAAATTTTTACAGATTTTCAATATATTAATTGTATATAATTTAGTCTTGAATAATGGTGAAATGCAATTTGTCGTTCATTCACAGAGTTTTCACTTTTCTTTTCACTTCAGTGTGAAGCGATGTTTACAAATTTATACCTGTAAATAATTCACGAGTAAAATTTCATGCAATCATTTCCCAAATATGAAATTTTATTACGAGCATGTGTATGAGTGCATGTGCTGATATAAGAAATCAAGTACACCGTCTCCAGTGAGATGTGCTTCTCAATATGGTGCTAATTTAAATTGGATAATCATTGCACTTCAAGGCAACTCGGGTTATTGTGGTCTTAACGCTAGATTTTATATAAATAATTAATATTTTTTCTAAAACCACTTTAGGAGAAAATGTTTTTATTTGTTATGCTTTTTCCTTTTTTTTCATAAAAAGTACCTAAAAGTTCTCATATGCAACCAATTTATTCATCCAAGATTTGAAATACAATTCTTGGAAGCCTTGCAGTCACTAGTAATGGGAATTTTACTCCAAAGCCAAAGCGAATAATCCATTAAAATAGCTAACAAAATAATTGACGGTGGTAAACGATTACAATTTCAAATGATTAATGTAAAGGAACTTATAAATATTTATAAGACGCAGTTGTTTGGTTAGCTAACGCAATTTTTCGTGTACCCCTTTCCTCTATCTTGTTTTATTTACATAGGTTAGTTGGGTACACTTGCACACGGTTCTTTAAAGATTGTTCACAGAAATTTGATTTAATATGACGAAATGCTGTTATAAATAATAAGATAGGAACCATATAGAAGAATAATATTATATTCAGAACACGAGAGAGATGCTAAAGTCGTCATTTACATTGTAAAGTCAGCTGTAATATTACATAGACTTCGATCATGTAGGTAGTGTGAAGATGCTTTAATTGGGATTTAAATCGCGCACTTCAAAGAAATCGAATGTGGTGTTATTTATTCAATTAAATTTACTGTACTTTGGTTCTATATGTCACTCACAAAGACGGAAGTGGTTGGAAGTGACATGTAATTCATAGATACATGACTCAGTAGGATTGATAAAGTTCATCTCCGTGTCAGCTCCAGGGATATTTATTTCAATACAGAACTCAACCTTTCATTTGTCTGTAGTTTGATACTCAATAACTTTTTAGATAGAAGATAATTTTCGAAGTCTCTTTAAATCTGTCTATATTGGAGGACCGATGAATGCGTGCTTGCCGTTGCTATTTGGATATTTCTCCGCTTCTGAGTAGAAGATGTGGATACACAGTTTTTGATTCCCAAACAAAGCTAGTTACCAAAAGTACACGCTTTGTATAGGGAGGCAATTTTTTAGAATAATTTTAACTGACAGAAATAAGGCGTAATAATAGTCTTTCGAATCCGTTTCTTGTTTGAGCTTTATTTGAGATTTTTTCCTTGGTATTCGATATTCTGCATGTGTTTGCCATGTAAAATACTCCTGCTCCTTCAGGGAATAAGTTAGAACTCATAATTAGAATAGTAAAAAAAACATATGTTTTTAAAAGTGGAATTAACTGGAAGATTGAAAACTAAATAAAAATGTTATTTCTCCAACGAGTCTTTCGGGTCAGCAGATGGGCAATGGTTATTATTCCCTTTAAAATGTCAAGCTTTCTTCTTGGTAGGAGAGATTGGGCTGGTAGGAGACATGGGCTAAGCATATGCAAGAGATAGGCTTTGCAGACAGTACACTTTGCCAGTCCTGTGAAGATGAAGAAGAGACGGTTGACCAATTCTGTGTCCCGCTTTCGCTAGAATCAGTTTCGAGTTATTTGGCACTGACATCCTAAGTAGTGCAAACTTTGGCTGCTTAGCGACACAGGAGCTACTAAGGTTCGTTCACAGATCCCACAGCTTCAAAGAAAATTTAACTAGACCGTCCAATACAGAACAATGGTTCTCTTGTGGTCTGATTCCTATAGACGATTAGTTGTTCCGAAAATAAATCGGCCTAGGAAATAGATGGCGACACCAGTATTGAATCAATTATCTTTATCGTTAATACTATACTACAAATAATTGCTGTCGAATTTACAACCTAACTGGCATTAAAGGAGAATAACTTTTGCATTTGTTAAAAAAATTGTCTTTCACTGACACACGTGCGAATGTAATTCTTTTATTACTTGTTTTATTATGGCTCCAAACTTCGTGTTTGAAATTAAAGATTCCCTGTATATAATTTCACACTCCAGATTTTCTGACAAGCTTTATATAGGGTCGAGATTTTTCTCATTTCTAACTTCATTTTGTATGCAGTGTGTGTTTCTTCTGGTATGCTTTCGTACATGTCAGTGCTGAAGTATTATATCGTCGCCACAATATCGCATCCCTCTATATATATTCCATCTCGCTAGATCATGATCACATCAAACGATATTTTATATGCACATTAAATCAAATGGACAAATCATCAACCTTAAGGAAATCATTTCATTTTTGTTTCACTTCAAATAGTTGTTTTATTTATTGTTTACATTAAGTTTATTTAATTAGGTGTGAGTAATATTTAAACTATCTGCGTACAATGTCACAGCTAAGAGAATTGTTGAGGCATCTGAACACATCCTGCACTTGCGCCACATCGAAATTTATGTGGTATTTATATTTAAAGTATGCAGCACAATTTCAAGTCTCTCGACTATGATTTTGTATTCTTAATACATAATCTTTCAAAACGTCCACTTTATTGAAGGTCTTCTGCGTCATTGCATGGTTGTATCGCATCGCAATATTAGCCGCAATTCATTATAAACGAATTGCGGCTAATATTGCGAAAAAAAATTTCAGTAAACGTGTCGCGAGCAGACGTGTTCTCCGCGGCTCTAAGCTTTAACCACGAAAAAGAACTAAAAAAACGAAAACAAAAATTAAAAACAAAAAAATAACATCATCAGAAACAAAAAAATATCAAAAACTCTCTACCCGGCTAACAAAAAAGTACTAATAAATATAACTACATACAACAAGGAACAAAATAAAAAAAAATCGCGAAAATCTGACCTGTAAACATTACATGTTGCGGTCGCCACCCGCGCGTTCAGCTAGTGCAGCAACGGCAATGAAGACAACCGATGTGCAAACACAACAAAACAATAACAACAGCGTGAAAATAAATAAAAACAGTTGCGATCTCTCGCCAAGTGAAATTAATACACTTATAGCGCAATTCGACAGCAGCGGTAGGCAGCGCAGTTTTTCAGTGTCTGACTGCTCCCATAAACAGCTCTCCCTCTCTGGCTCTGCTAACGCTGGCTCTCAGCTTGAGCACATTACAGTAAGTAACGACTGCTGCAAAAACGTAAGTACGCTTATTGTTGGATCTGGGTCGGTAAACACTTTGCCGTGGAGTATGCAAAGCAACTCTCTCTCACCATTAGAACCTCTCAACATGCATGCTACAGTCAACCAAGGAAAAGGTTCGGCAATACAGACTGGTATGGACCGCTATATTGTGGTTAAGCGCAAGTTGAGTCCTCAAAAATTGTCTCAAAAATCGGCAAAGCAGATTAAATCTAATGATTCTGCTACTGAAAAGAATCCACTCGCTTCTAACAGGTTTGCACCTCTTGCAAATGCCGAAGACAATTCTACCCAGAAAGTGCTAAAAGAGGTAAAGCCCCCACCAATTTATTTAAGGGAGCGCAATTCTAACGCTCTCGTAAATACTCTAACTACTCTAATTGGTGCTAAAAACTTTCATGTTGTCCCAATACTAAAAGGCAAAATACATGAAACCAAAATTCAAGTATATATCGAATCAAGCTATCGCAAAGTCGTCAATCTCTTTGACACAGAGAAAAAAAAACTATTACACCTACCAACTTAAAAGTAGCAAAGGCATTGTTGTTGTCCTTAGAGGAATCGAAGCTGACGTAGATGTCAACGAAATAAGAGAAGCCCTATCCCAAGAGGGTTATACAGCAAACTCTGTGTTTAACATACGCAATAAAGATAAGATTCCACTGCCGCTCTTTCGCGTTGAGCTACAGCCAGTCGACTCGAACCTCAGAAAAGGCGAATCACACCCGATCTACAACCTTCGCTATCTTCTACATAGAAAAATCTCTGTAGAAGAACCCCACAAGCGAATTGGACCAGTTCAATGCCTGAACTGCCAAGAATTTGGGCACACTAGAAAATACTGTACACTTCCCAGTGTATGTGTCGTTTGTGGAGATCTCCACATGTCACAAAACTGCACAAAGCCCAAAGACGACTCCAGTGTCAAAAAATGCAGCAACTGTGGTGAAAATCACACTGCAAACTACAGAGGCTGCACTGTATACGCTCATATAAAAAAGAAATTTGCACCTCAGCCAAAACAAGTTAAAACTGTTCCTCCCGTAACAGTTTTGCGCGAAATCTCTGCCCGTGAAGCACAGCCTTCAAGTATATCTTACGCAAATATTCTCAAAGGCACCCCACCAGTAAACCCAAAAAATGATGAGAGTACTCTTGAAAAGACTTTACAAGAGTTCATCGCAAATATGACGCAATTTATGTACTCAATGCAAAGTATGATGCAAGACATGATACGTAATCAGAACATGCTTTTGCAATCCCTATTAACTAAACCATGAACGCACTGAAAATCTGTCATTGGAATGCAAATGGCATAAGTCAGCACAAAAATGAGCTCAAACTATTTCTCAACGATAACTCAATAGATTTGATGCTAATTTCTGAATCTCACCTTACTCAGAAAAACTGTTTCCAGATAGCGGGATACAAAGTTTATGACACCAAACACCCCGGTGGCAAAGCACGTGGTGGTACAGCTATTCTGATCAAGAATAGAATAAAGCATTACCCAATGCAAGGATACTGTACCGATTATCTACAAGCGACGACTATTCAGCTCGAAGAATACGTCAAAGGCTTCACAGTATCATCCATCTATTGCCCACCCAGGTTTAATATAGATGAGCAGCAGTACAAACAATTCTTTAGTACTCTCGATGCTAAGTTCATTGCTGCTGGAGACTTTAATGCAAAGCATACTCATTGGGGCTCACGTTTAGTAACTCCCAAAGGCAGAAAACTCTTCTCTGCGATAAATGCTCTTGGTCTTAATGTCTTGTCCAATGGTAAGCCTACATACTGGCCATCCGACAAACAGAAGATTCCAGATCTTATTGACTTCGCCATCACTAGAGGTATAAATAATGTACACTCTCTTGTGCATTCCTCTCTGGAGCTGTCCTCTGATCACACTCCCACAATAATAACTATCTTTTCTGAAAACTCCTATCAGAAAAACGTGAGTGGTAGTTTCGACTACAAGAATACAGACTGGCTTAAATATAAGATGTTCATAAGTTCACATCTTGAAATAAAGACTTCCCTAAAGTCTGAGCAGGAAATAAACTCCGCTATTTTCAATTTCACTCAATTGCTATCCCAATCAGTAAAAATTGCTACACCACGTTCTAAAGCTCAAACCCGACAAGAGTGTACTCCCCAAGACATCCTGAAGCTCCTCTCCGAAAAAAGATCTCTTAGGAGAGAATGGCAATTGCAGAGATCACCTTCTCTGAAGAAGAAACTGAATGAATGTACTAAAAAACTGCATCACCTTCTAAAAGAAAAGGAAACCTCCGAGTTTCACGAGTTTGTAGAGACCCTCTGTCCTACAGAAGCCTCAAGCTATTCTCTATGGCGAACGGCCAAAAACTCGAAAAAACCCATTCAAATGGAGTCACCAATACGCCTTCCCAACGGCAACTGGGCAAGAAGTGATGCAGAAAAGGGAATAGCATTCGCAAATCATTTGGAGCAAGTTTTCACCCCTAATCTTGCTAGTTCCGTCCGTTCTCTAAAGGCGGTTGATGCTATCCCTAGCGTCAATGGTATCTCGATTGCCAAAAAGGAGCTGACAAACGCTATCAAACAACTCAATGCCAAAAAATCTCCAGGGCGTGATCTGATTACGGGCCAAATGATAAAAGAGCTCCCAGCAATAGCCACAATGCATCTCTTGCATATATTAAATGCTATAATACGCACTGGATTCTTTCCTTACTCATGGAAAATTTCTCAAATTATCATGATTCCCAAAGCTGGAAAGGACCCAACAAGCGTCTCTTCCTACAGACCAATTAGTCTGCTATCAATTTTTTCAAAACTCTTTGAAAGTTTGTTAATAAAGCGTATTAAAGACGTTGTCAAACAGTCTAATGTTATACCAAACCACCAGTTTGGGTTTAGAGAAAAACACAGTACTATCGAACAAGTTCATCGCATTGTAAACACTATACAAGAAACGTTCGAAAAGAAGCAATACTGTTCCGCAGTTTTTCTCGACAAAAAGCTTCATCTCAGTTGAATACCCTATACAAGCTGGAGTACCGCAAGGCAGCGTATTAGGCCCCCTGCTCTATACGTTGTTCACTGCAGATATGCCAACATACGGCAAGACTATCACCTATACTTTTGCCGATGACACAGCCATATTGTGTACTCACACAAATCCGAAAGAGGCGTCAAAACTTCTCCAAGTACACGTCAACATGCTTCAGGAATGGCTTGACCACTGGAGAATCAAAGTCAATGAGTCGAAATGCGTTCATGTCACATTCACTCTATGCAGGAGTACTTGCCCCCCTGTGCAAATTAACACCAAGCCGATCCCTCAGGCGACAGAAACTAAATATCTAGGAATGTATTTAGATCGTAGACTTACTTGGGCAAAGCATATAAGTGCAAAAATTACTCAAATTAAACTCAAAATAAATGAGCTAAACTGGCTTTTGAACAGGCAGTCCAAGCTCAAACTGGACTTTAAAGTTCTACTCTATAAAGTAATTATCAAGCCCATATGGACCTACGGTATCCAACTCTGGGGTACTGCTTCACCCTCAAATGTCGAAAAGCTGCAAAAAGCCCAATCGAAAATTCTTCGAATGATTACCAATGCTCCTTGGTACATCAAAAACGTTAACATCCACAGAGATTTACATATCCCGTATGTAACTAAAGAAGTTTCCCGACTTGCTGAATCTTACTTAGCAAAGCTAGACAAGCATCCCAATGCATTAGCGAGGCGCCTACTACAGCATCAAGGACACACCCGCCTGAAAAGGATGGACGTGCTGCGCTTAGCAACAAATTAGATTTTAAGCTTATTCATTACGCTATTATTTAAGTATTGCGCTACTTCTTGTCATATACCATAACTCCTTAAAGCATTGGCACTGGGAGGTTGGTAATGATTGAAATGAATTTAAAAGTGAAATGTTAAATATACATACTATGAAGATTTATTGTTAGTTCTAAGATATTTTAGAAGATTCAATAAAATATATACATTAAAAAAAAAAAAAAAAAAAAATTATAAACGGGCACACAGCGGCAACATATACATGCAATATTAATACCACAAAATTTAATAACATCCACGAGTTAGCTAAAATGGGCAACATCAGCAACAATGATTTAATATATTTGGAACTTTTGGGATACCAGCCGCATCGACGTTGCTAGTCGCCATTCCTGCTAGCGTTGCATTTGGCGAAACTAATTAATGCGTAATCGAGCTACGACAGCAACAGCAGCATCGGTAGTGCCAACGGCAGCAGCAGTAGGCAAAGTCTTTACATAAAAATTATACATTACTAAGCAATCGGAACGCCAATGCAAATGTGCATAGCAACCAACACAATGGCAGGATGACTGCTATGACCAATACCAACAATGACTACAACAGCGCAAGGCCAAGCAAGTCAACATTAAAGCCACTTGTTGGTAATGGAAGTGTCAGTGAATGTTGGTGGTATTTTCACATCGTATGACAAGATTGGCTTTAAGAGCCCACCTCCTACATCCGCGGCGCTCATAAATAAAAGGTTTAATTTTGTAAATACATGGACGCATTTGAAATTAGTGCAAACCTGAGCTTTTTTGCAGATTTAGGTCAGTATGCAGGATTTTCATTGTAAATTAATTTTAAACTTCTCCGGTATTCAGTAGTCATGAGATTTTACAATATTTGTAATGAGAGACTGTAAGGAATAAAATAAACAAAAAATTACAAGAAAAAAAATCATAGAGCAAAAAAAAATTTCAAGTCATGATAACGTGCAGGTTTTATATAAGCTACATTTGATGTTTGGTATATAAGCCCTTTGACGTGAAAATTGGTCTTGCATCAGTTAAGAGTGTAATAGCAATTGCTTTGTTATTATTCCCACCTAAGTGGTAATTCCAGAATTTGTGCTGATCCCACAGGATGACTTATTTTTATAATCATTATTAGTAAAAAAACGAGTACGGAAGTCTGAAGTCGGATTAGACCGACTTCGAAATACCCTTTACCTTTCCTTGTGCGTGCGAGTTAAACAATGGGGATGTTTTCTTCATAAATCATCATTAGGAGTATATCTACGTTAATTTGCTTGTAATGATTTTTGGTTAATTGTGGGCGTGGCAGTAGCAATAATCTGCCATATTTGGAATGCATGCTAGTACAGACCAGTGTATACATATACCAATTTGTTTTCATATATCATCACTAGATGCATAGATAGGGTAATTGTCTTTAGGTGGCGTCCCCAAAATTCATTATATGGGAGGGAGGCATATCCTTCCTCCGATCGACCCCGAACCTTGTATATGACTTTGTAGGGTCCATATACGTACTAATGTAAATTTTCGTCAAAAAATATTGTATAGGTCGTAAGTTATAATAATATGTGAATAGTAGGCGTGGCTCTATAAATAACCCGCCCATTTTTTGTGTGGTGTTTAATGTTAGTACCCGCAACCTTCCTGTGAAATTTCATTGATAAATCTTTAATAGGAACACAGTAATGATTTTGGGCTAATTGTGGGCGTGGCAGTTGTATTATGATCTCCATATTCTACACAAATACTATTATCGACCCCATGTATATTTCTGAAAATTTTTATTCCCCTGGCATCAATACGAGCATAGGTAGGCTAATTTTAATTTTAGACCCGCAAGTTGCCTATATTAAAAGTGGGCGTGTCTTTTCTCTGATGAGCCCCATTTGTCGCAGATAGCTTTATAATGTGCACGTGTTTTTTCATGTAAAATTTCGTCCATAAATCTTTACCAGATGTTAAGTTATGAATATTTGTTAATAGTGGACGTGGCAGTTAATATTCTTAAGAAATTGCCGTCTTGACAATTTACTCTGTTACAAAATTGCCCTCCTGACAATTTCTCTAACTCTCTGTACTCGGACTCGTATCACTGGATTGTGTAGTAATCAAACAATCACTGGTTAAATTAAAATAATTAACTTTATTTAACTATTGCTATTTACACATTGAATATTAGGCATAAATAAAGTTTACTTCTTTACAATTTGTACTTTATTTAATAATTCAATTGATCACTTTATTTCATAATGAATTTCATCACTTTGCACAATTTACAATTACAAATACTGCTGCTTTGATTATAATGCTCGATGTACACACTGTCACGATCTCTGTTCGAATGTCCTTTACTTTGCACAGTCTTGTGCTTTTATAGTTTCGAAATGTTGCGGTAGAAAATTCTACAATAGTGTAGAATTTTCTCGACGTTTCTAGAACTTTATACAGGAAGTTCTTACTTTCGAGATATTTCTTTACACCACAATCTCTAGAACGAAAGAAACTTTTATTCGAATAGATCTTGACTAAATAACACACTGGGTGGTGCACTCATTCTCAAACTCCAGATGGGATCCTAAAAGTATGCTGTCCCGTTTCACTGATATGCAATCACGTTTCAATATAAGCCGCCCCCTTTTTGCACAGTGTTTAGTAGGACCCACATCTCCATAACTGCTATATAATGTCACGATTCCGTCAATTGGCCCGAAGTTATTGTCATTTTAAAAAAGGTGAAAAAGTTCCTTGTATGGGAGGTAGGCGTGGTCTTTCTTCAAATCGGCCCATATAGCAATCTGGTTCTGTATCTTTGTGCAGGCTACAGTTTTCAAAATTTCATTAAGATAGCTCTAACGGTGTAGATAGAAAGTGGCCACAGACGGACAGATGGACGGACAAAATAAAAATTGCTTAGAAAGTGATTCTGATCATATCTGTATATATATGTCCATACCTACCATGCCTCCTTCTTGAAATTGCAACCCCTCTCAAAAGCACAAAGTTAGTATACCCTGTTTACCTTTTTTAAAGGTAAAGGGTATAACTATGAAAAAACGAAGCTTTACTTTTCACAATCTTATATGGAAATTTTATTTCTCCGTCGCCACCAATGGAGCCACAATCACAAAATAGACTGGGAGTAAATAAAATGGATTCTTATTGTTTATATATTTAAAGAGTATAGAAGATAGGTAATTTTCTGATTTAAGGCTTCATTTTAATTGCTTGTAATTATTATTATTTATATTTTAATCTTTCTTTGAAAGCATGAGAAGAGTGTAGTTTTTAGTCATTCGCTTGTCGAACTGTGAACTTATATGAGACTGAGTGAATGAAACCGTTCCTCTGAGTAAATTATTCAATAACCTTCATGAAAACTCACCTCCTCACACGGCATCGATTTTAAGGGAACATACTCGGCTGTTGCGAACATTCTTCCTAACACAATCATCCACTTTGAACAGATAGGAGGAGCTGAATTTATGTGTCTGCTGGATTTCTTTAATGAAGCTCTCTGTGTTTCTTACAACTGACATTTACTGCTAAGTGGCATAATTAACTGTAACTAAATTATAATGACCCTATTAGTGACCCCCTTAGTTACAGTTAATTTTGAAAGTAATTTAATGTCAATAATCTGGAATGATTTAACAAGAATTGTAAAATAATGTCCTAATTTTGACTTTGTTGAATTTCAATAAAATGAAATTATTCAATTAGATTTGTAATAATTTAAAATTTCACATACATTACATCTAATTAAAACTAGTAAAGAAGTCTAAATTCTAGTTGGACCGATTTGAAATAACCTTTACCTTTCCCTGTGCGTGCGAGTTCAACAATGGAGATGTTTTCTTCATAAATCATCATTAGGAACATATCTACTGCAATATTCGGTAGGGTACCCTTAGTTGATTATAATGGAGGGAGGCGTGGCCTTAATCTGATCGACTCCTATTCTTGTATATGGCTTTATAGCGTCAATATACTTTGTAGTATAAAAATTTGCACAAAAATATTGTATAAGTCACAAATTATAAAGAGGTGAAAAAATCTCAATATATGGGAGGTTGGCGTGGTCTTTGACCAATTCGGCAAAATTTAATTAAAATATCTTTAGTGGTGTAGAAAAAATTGGTTATGAATAGCAACCTGTGGACATTAGAAAACCAACTGCAAGATTCGAAATTGATTAGAGAAAGCACACGCCCAGTTTACATATCAGAAATTTTCGGGTCAAAAATTGAAATTAGTATTAGTAATTGGCAATAATATACATTGATTCCATACTAGTTTGGGTGCCAAATATGCGGATCATATTACTACTGCCACGTCCACAAATAACCGAAAATCATTACTAGGTTAAAATCATTAGCGAAGTTTAACAGAAAGGTTGCGGGTACTAACATAAAACGCCACTCAAAAAATGACCTGGTTATTTTTACAGCCAAGGCCACTATTGACACAATTTTATGACTTACGATTTATTATTATTTTTGGACGAACTTTTATATGAAGGCGTATATTGAGGCTAGAAAGCTATGCACAAGCAACTGGGCCGATCAGATGAAGAAGACCATCCATATCCATTTCATATAATTGTGGGGACGGAAAATACTACAAGTATTTTCCGCACACAGAACTCATACCCAGCATGCAACATCCCACAGCCTAACAAAAAGTAACCCCCTCCCACGCTAAATGCAACAACAAAACATTTACGCACAGACGATCTGACCAATAAGCGTAAAGAATTTAATGATCTCAGAAACGTAAAGTGTTATACTGAACACTACAGCGACCAAAGGCGGAACACGGAGAAAAACGAGAGAGAAACACACACAACACATTCAGCAGGCGGAGTACAAATAAATATTTATAACAACAACAACAACAGTACAGCGACCGAAGGCGGAACATGGAGAAACAGAAACACGTCAACCGATCGCAAGCGCAAAGCAGTAAACAGGCGGAGTACAAATAAATATTTATTGCAACAACAACAACAGTACAGCGACCGAAGGCGGAACAGGGAGAAACAGAAACACGTCAACCGATCGCAAGCGCAAAGCAGTAAATAGGCGGAGTACAAATAAATATTTATTGCAACTACAACAACAACACAAGATCGAAGGCGGAACACAGAGAAACACGAAAGAGCACCACACACACGCTAACCGATCGCACACGCAAATCAGTAAGCAGGCAGAGTGCAAACCAATCTCTGCAACAACAACAACACTACAGTGACCGAAGGCGGAGCACGGATGACAACGAGAGCGCACCACACATACGCGAACCGGTCGCAAATGCAAAGCTGTAAACAGGCAGAGTACGAAGAAATGTTTCTACAACAACAAAAACACGGCAAATAACAGCAGCGATCAGGCCACACTACTTGGTTTATGGTTTATGGTTCTATCGATTCTCGTGGAGACTAATACGTACGTACAGCACCGCGAGTTTATGGTTCTACCGATTCTCGCGGAGACTAGCACTGCCAACCGCGACCACACAGACGAGGCCCCAAGCGATTAGCAAGTCCAATTATTTAAGTGAATTAAATTAGCAGAGTAAAATCATTTAATTCTAATTAATTTAGCCAAACTAATAAATTAATATAAATTAAATTAGTAATTAAATTATAAACAATTGTAACTAAGAATTAAATAAACCACATATAAGTACACACCGGCTTTTAACATTAATTTCTGTATACGACCCCTGGAACCCGCTGAGTTTTACCCCAGCCGAAATAGAGTCGTTACATAATGAACTTTGACGATTACTTAAAATTACCCAATTTATGGTTCTAATTATGATATATGAAAACAAACTGGTAGCAGTTAGGTCCGTTTTTGCGTTCATACAAAATATGGGTGGATTACTGCTACTTGCATTAAACAACATTTATTTCTGGATTCCTATTAAAGATTCATCATCGAAATACATTCATACGACTGTCCACAGTGATAGTATAAAACACAAAACGAAAAATGGGCGGCATGTTTTGAGAGCTACGCTACGCTGGTAAGCCATTCACTAGAAATTGGGTCGACCAGTTAAAGGGCACAGCTCCCTTCATCATAATAGATATGCTCCTAATGATGAACTCGTTTTCAATACTCGTTTTCTTCATTTTACGCGGCAAAAGATTTTCTCGAAACATCTTCGTTCTTAATTTGTTTGCGTTACAGTGCAAATATGACTTTTGGCTTTTTAGTACAGCTAACATAATCTCCATTTTGGTAGATAGAAAACTTTTTTGTGTAGAGATAAAAAGAAACGAATTAATTAACTGTAAATTTTATATCACAGAACAATTGATTTCGCAAAACTATGTTCTAATTAGCATTGTAGTAAAAGCATTCATCATAGAATTCCAGAGAAATTTAATTTATCGTGTATTCCAATGCAATATATTCGAGTATATTTGTTTCCAGATAGACTGCGAGGATGAATGTATTTCAAACAATATTTTCGCAGAGCTTTTGTTGTGGACCACTTTAAGATAAAAGCTTCACAGCTGAAAAAAGTAGACATTTGTAAATATTAAATCCATTAAAACAGACTAGTACAATGACCAATTCTTCTTTTAATTTAAAAAAAGGACTATTTGAGAATGGTTCAGATACTAAATTTCTGCACTTTGAGTGTTTATAAATGTTTTCATATTTTCCTTTGCTAATGCCCTATATATCAATACTGCAGTCTGTTATCATTAGTGGCTAATTATAATTAGATCTGTATTTAGATAGTAGACGGAATATCTCCATTTGTAAAATATTTTCTAATGTTTGTCAATTATTCTAGTAATACACTATGAAACTAATGAAACTATTTGGAAAAAATTGTAAAAAATATAATTTTTTGTGTCTTTCGTCCGGATGGTCTCACATACACTGCCTTGGGTACTTTTGCAGCAACAAATAAATTAAATGAAATTGAATTCACATAAATTGAATTATTTTTTAAAAACTTTGCATTTTTTAGATAAACTTTTATTAATATTCAAATATAATTTAATTTTATTATAATTTTTTTTCAATTATAATTACATTACGATACTGGCACTCTGAAGGAAGCATGGCAAAACGCATTATTAAATGATGAAATTAGGTCCTTCCGACTATTCCTGAACCAGTAATTTCAATGTGATTGTGTGTTGGTGGTGTGCATTAAATTGTAATCGGCAGTTGCCTCATTAAAATTTCACTTAGCGGACCGGCGCTGATATTCATGTAACTACCATAGATTTTAGAATGGCTAAATGAGATGTTAGAGACTCAGTCCTTCATTTTGTGAGTATTACCTAAGGTCTGCTGGAGCTATGAAGCCTTATACGATAACAGTAAAAGTGGTGACTCTACATATACTTCAACAATGGCATAAAATAGCATGTGTGGGACGGAATATATACGAATATTTTTTAATTCTCATAATAATATAGTGAAAAAAGAACAGTAAATCTATAAGGAGAGATTAAGTTCAATTTAAAAAATAGAAAGAATAAAATTAAGATAAATATTCTGATTTTCTATACATAAATGCTAGTAACCATTGAAATGGAATCGACTCCGTATTTGTCAATGTCTTTTATTAAATATAAATTGTCTGTTCTTTACTTAGCTTCTTTATTTAAGTATTTTGTTTTGCTGCGTTGACTCACAGAAGAAAGCACTAAATTCATTTTGTTAAATCAAATAACTAGAAAATTACCGAATGATTGGAATTTAAAAGATTCACAGTGTATTTTGAGTCAATAGTAAAATAATTCAAGCCCCACTGGGAGAGGAACTCTGGGATGTCAATTCAAGCACAGTACTACTGATGGTACAACATTTTATTTTGCAAACATATCCGCAACTTTATCAAATAAGGAAATTGATTTTCGTAGACCCAAATGCTGAAACATAACAAAGTACCAACTTTAAAAATTTGAGTGTATGGTCACGCCATAGTAGAAACAATTAACAACACTTGCAGATATGCACATTTAATTCCATCGTGGCCATGACAATGCTAGAAATATAATTAATCTGTGTGCGAAAGCGTTTAATCCATGCAAATCAGTCATGCCATATATATACAACTCCCTTTCGTTATTAAGCTTTTTAGTATATGTGGTAGCTTACATTTGGATGTGCATGTGTGAATATCCACATACTATAATAAAGCGGACATTTTGGTCGACCGCACTGATACATTTGCTTTGTGGAGGATTATATTGCAGCATGTGGTATTGTGGGGCATTAGCGGAACCCCCAAGTTTAGTATTTAGACCAAATTAAAGCAATTATTTTTTTATTTTTTTAAATATTAATTTATACATAAACTACGGTGAACATTTTTTTTTATTGAATTAAGTATTTATATGACGATAATGGGGAGCAATAAGAAGGGAGAGAAAGAGAAACAACATTTTATTGTACTGACGTTTCATTTGTTTGCGTCACAGTGAGTGTTATAGGTTTTAACTAAAGACAGTCTCTTCACTCAAACATATTGTTACAATTCTAACGGCAACTAACTTCTTGAAGAAATTAGTCAATAAACCAAATTCTACAAAGGACATATATCACACGACGTAAAAGAGAAAATACATCTTTTGCTCACATTGGCGTATGAGTGATATTTTTAAATGCTCCAGCATAGAAACAAAATACATGTAATGTATACGAAAGTAGTGATGCAAACCTTTGCAGAAACAATTTAACAAAATAGCAGTAATACTCCATTTACTCATTCACCAAATAGTTGTCTGTGTGTAGATTAGAAAGCATACAATAAAGGTTTTAGTTTAGTTACCTCTGAATTACTTTACAAAAACTGAACAAACTCATTTTTAAGATAAAAGTGTGCTGCGGCGTGTATTTTTTAAAACATTCCAGTACTCCATTCACCTCCACGAAAGATTCTTAGAACAACTGTTCGCCAAGAAAAAGACAATTATATTATTTTATTATCACTTTATTGGATTACGCACATACTTGCAGTCAAACTTGCGAGTACTTAGTCTGCTTTGCTCCTGGCAGACTGCGGAGTCTGCATCCGTCTATGTTTAGACGATAAAAATAGCTACAAATCTGCCGTAAAGTTGAACCATTATTATTATTACCAGACATTTATTTGTATGCCGAACACGTTTTATTGATTTTACTCGTAGCGCAGTTTTTATAGTTTGATTAGACGCACACTGTTTCTTATATCTCAGAGTTTCAGTGGGTCCTGTAAGCTGTTTCAGTGGGGCAAAGTAAGCTGACATCTGTGCTATTATTCCAAATATTTTATTTATTGTATTTGCACACCTCGAACTTAATTTTATGTAAATAGAATTTTATTTGTAAAACTTTATTGATTCAGAAACTTTATCAAGCGAAAACTCTACGCTGAAATTTCAAGTATTAAATTTTATTTTGATAATGCAAATCAGAAGAAAGAAGCAAGGGTCCAATCTAATGGATCTAGAGAAAGTACATAACTGTCACAGATTTTTTCTTCTGTTTAAAGGAGAAACTGGTAAAGTAACATTTGTTTGTGGTGCCCATAAAGTGGTATGCCAGATATTGTCAAATGGACGTTATTCAACAGCTACAGTGCTGCTGTTAACAAAAATTATTCAAAACGCTCAGATAAGTTTTAAGGAAACTTGGATTAGAACATACCTCTTTCTACACATATAAATTAAATATCATATTCCAAACACCCAAGAAACCAAAATACGGTAACTCATGTAAATTTGTACCAGCACCGCTGCTATGACCATCGTAATAATAAAATGATAGCACAATTAACATTTTTGCATATGTAGGACAATCGCCAAAGGAAAAGAGAGATATGAACAGGAATAATAGGAGGAATACTAATGGACTTCACAAAGAAGCTTGAATTCTATTAATGTAAAATTTCTGCACTGAAGTTGACCTTATGAGTCGCAGAACTACCATAAGCTATCGGGAGTTTAATAAATTTCACAACATTGCCAATTTTCCTATATACAATTATGGATGTTTCGAGACCCTTTTAAATTTTCTATCTATATTTAACAGTAATAAAACTATGTGAAAAATTCATATTCATAAGTATTTATTGTATGTGGTATGTTTCTTATGTAAATTCGAGCATATGATTATTATAAGGCTCATAGTGGAATGCCGAAAGTCACCACAGAGCCACCTGGAACGAAATAAGACACCTGGCTGCTGATAGAAACCGTTGGAGAGGTTTTGTGACCGCCCTATGCTCCGACTAGGAGCGATATTTGACTCTTTTATAATTATATCTTTTAGTTAACTTTGTTAGCATAAGTATAGTTTTATTGTGTCAAATGTCATGGAATTAATAATAATCATAGTGGAATGTATATATAAATATTGGGCAAATATAGATATAATACCCAACCATTGAAAAATCTGCAATATTTTGATATAACAGCAGGATCATGTTTCATGATGAGTACATTTATATTTTATGTGGAGCACTTCAAATGCATTACTCTGGCTATCTCGTTCTAACGACAGAACTAATTAGTTATAAGTCAATTCTTCATTAGTGATAAGTCAATATATTGAATCATAAATGGTTGCATACTTTTAAGGTATGCTCTATTCGTCTTTTTCAACACCTAAGTACACAGACGTGGAGGCATACGAAACTGCGTTCGAAGCTAGTAGATATTCTGGCATACTAGAGGTATAAGCTCCCAAACAATTGACATCGAGGCAGTTGAACAGTGATTGTAGGAGAGTGAACATCGTGATATTTACAGTAACTGTTGAATAGTGATCGTAGCAGAGTGAACATCGGGATAGTAAGAATGGAACAGTAATCGGAGCAGAGAATAGTAATTTTCGTGATAATATAAAAATGGATAAGCATTTCGATACTAAGGATAAAGATGACTGTTATTATTATTGAACCAACCACTTTACTTACTATAGAAATCGTGTCATTTTCTAAAGAGACGGTTATTATATAATTTGTAAAACTTAAGTACAGCATTCATTGTCAGCTAACTGAAAAATTGTACTCAAAATAGTTCCTTATATTTCAACTGACAACCGATGACTTGTTAAGGCGAGAAACATTTTCGAAATTTTCCTAAATTTATAAATATCAACGAGACTATTCTACGAGAGCGGTGATATTTTCCCACAATGAAAATTCATATATTTAAACTCACTGGGAAAAATTCAAGCAAGCAGTAAAAAGACAACTGCATATGCAAATAATCACTGGGATATTTAGGCGCAGACAGGTCGACATAGTAGCAAACGTGGCCATTGCTTATGTCGAGCAGGCTGAAATGTTTCAGATTACGTGATGTGCTACAACAATTTCAAGTTTTCTCTGAGGCGACATGTTCAACGAGGTTAACTATCGCCACTAATTTGAAGTGTATGTCAAACTACGAGTTGGCATTAGTATACGGAAGTTATATGTATATGCCAAATGCATACAAGCGTGGGCAGTTCATGATAAATCAAATGAAGAGAGAGAGTAGAGACGAGCACGAGTTTGAATAGTTAAGTTGTGACTAGCAACGTTAAAGAGGAATGGGAAAAAGATATAATTTAAAGGAAGCATTTTAACAATTACAATCCACTTAAAGCAACTTCATCACTTGAATTACCTTCATTACTGCCATCTTAATTAATGACCACTGGAAATACTGTAGAATATGCGTTTGTATTCTACGCAGTATTTAATTCATTAATTTATTCACTCTGTTGTATTTAAAGCCACAGTGAAAATGTTTTTTTAGCACATCGCATTGTCCAAAATTGTCCTTTTCTTCTTATTTTAGTTTTTCCAGATTTTCAACAAAATTTTTTCCTTTGTTTTGTCTGCGAGTGCTGTCTATTTTTCCTATTAGTTCTTTAGTAATCATGCAAATATCTACTTGCCAGTAAATGGTCTGAATAAATGCAAAAAAATGTGAAACCGAAAAGTATGAAATACCAAAATTAAATGTTGTCCTACAAAAAGCGGACCGCAAAATTGTATGGAATAGTTGTGCTCAGTTTTTAATGGAACATGTTTTCATATTTAAATTCCCGTATTATGGCATCAGCTGCAATAACAACAAAAAATCAGCAGCAGCTACGAAAAGGAGCGTATCGCTTGAATGCTCCTCAGCTTTTCATGCCCAATGCGAAATATGATGTATGTATGAGGACATGGGTACATAACTCTGTCAATAACTGGATTAAATTGGTGGGTTTATTGTAAATGTTTCAAATTGTCATATGCTATTGGAAGGCTGTAATTACTATTTTGTTGGTTCAGTTTATAATTGAAATTTATAAAATAAGGCATCCAAAGAAATTCTAGTTATAATATACTCGTATTCCGTCAGTAATCTGCTTTATAATAATTTATAATAATTTTATGTAATTTATAGTATAACATCCAATCAATTTCTTAAGATCATGTACAGTCATTGTGATGGCTTTGAAAAGGAATTGACTTCGAAAATTGTTTTGTTAACGCACATAAAAAAAGCATTCTGAGGATATTTAATTAGAGTTAAAATTTTTTAAATTAAGTAAATGGAACTGGCAATGAAAGTGGCGCGAAGAGAAGAGGAAAGTATATAAACTTCAAAAAAAGGCAGAAAAAAATCAGCAATTTAAGGATACGACAACGTGTATTTTATAAAGCTTGGCCTTCAGCATCCTGCTGCGGTCCTTAATATATAGGGTCCTTCCTAAATCAAGTCCTAATAATTCACGTACGGAGCTACACTTCGAAGTAATTCATTATTTTACAATCATGGGAAGTAATCGGATGTGCATTAATTGGAAGAGCGGACGGAAGGTCTGGCAGGTTCCTTCGCCGCGCTGAGAATTTTTTATTGAAAATCAAGTAAGTAATGTAACTGTTTAAATTGTGACACTGACATAACAGCTCTGTTAATGAATCACTGCAATAGCAAAATTATCAATGTAAAAATGTAACTGTTTAAATTACCAGTGACTTAACAGAGCTGTTAATGTTTGATCACTGTAAATCGGATTATCTCTATTGAAGTGGAAACGCGATATATCACAGTTTACTATTATATATACGAGTATATCTGAATTTTATATATGAATTTTGTAATAAAAAATAAAATAATTTTTTTGTTCATGAATATTTAACACGTATAAGTATATTGAAGCTGAAATCGAGTCGATCAGTTAAAGGACATGCTTCTCTCCTTTATAATCATCTCAGGGGCTCTATCGATTAACCCTAGATATGCAGTAAATAAAGATATCTGAATAAAATGTATATTGCCATTGCTAAACTTGAACGTACATGTATGGAAAAGGGTACTTCGAAGTCGGCCTAACCCGACTTTCGACTTCTTTACTCTCTTAAAATTTTGAAGTGTTTGCAATTGTGAGTCACATGATTACAAATCGTACAATGCATCAACAATATTTGACTGTATACTTATAAAATTGGATCAAATGTGCTATTTGGGGATGTAGAGACACAGACAAAAACAAAAAGGGAGGGCTCTACACTATATGTACATCTGGAATGTAACAATCAATCACTTAGTTACATTACTACATTTCTCTTCATCGAACTTTTACCAGGTTGCAATTGCGTTATGAAAAGAGCAAACTAATTAAAGTCTAGAAAGAAAGCTGAAAATTTACCGGATTGATAACAAATTTTTATAACACGTTTTGAATAGTTGGACGGTCGTCCTAAGCCTACTGGTCATCTTTACCAACAAGTATACTTCTTTCTGTGTATCTATATTACAAAAGCTTCAGTCACAATCTTGTCGGTTATTTGCGTCAAACTAAGCACATTAGACTATCTAACAACATAAAATCTTCCATCCTTCCGCGTTATATGGAACTAAGGATTGCTATAAATATTCCCTCAAACCAAATTTACAATAAATGATGCGTGCTTATAGTGTATCAGTAGCCTATACCAACCACAACAATAGGTTGGTTCTGGCTCATTTGATTAAGTTGCTAAACACAAGGCGTAAAAGTTATGATAAAATAAAGTTATTACAGAGGCTTTTAACTTTCATTCCTCTGAGGATAGGTCTTGTAAGTTCTGTGACAATAAAATTTTTACGGAATTTTTAATTTTAACTTTACATTTTTTGCTTTTAAATAAAATCACTAGTTCTCGTTCTACTACCTACTTTGTGCCTGTTGCTCTCTGTCATTTTCCATTATGAAATGTTACGGAAAATGTCCAAGTCCAATCTGTTTCCAATACCCTTTCTAACCCCACGTGGGTCATTTTATAAACAACTGATTTTACTCGGCATTCGATATTGTAGCATTGAAAAGGAATATTTCATTTTCCTCCCATGTGAAATATACAATTTCTATGGGATGCGTTCTGTTAATGTCCGCCTACACACAACCAGCATTCCCATTTTGCTTTAACTGCCTTTGTTTCTGTGAGTTGTGCGAATGTGTTTGAAGAGTTATTGCCAATTCATTGCACGCATTGCTATTCTAAATGTATCCAATAATCCAAATTGTAAAGAATTTACCGCCTTTGCTTCTGCAAATGAGTTTCAGTACTACATAAGTGCTTTTCAAAATGCAGCTGACATAACTGTTTTGTGGATTTCAATTGTGTCAGTTACCAACACAACCACCCACCGGGTTATAATAAAGTATTTTGTATAGGACGCGGAAGGAGTTATAATTTTAATTAACATAATGACAGGACATTTCAGCATATTTTCCCAAAAATAAATATACACATACTACAAACTCGAATATATTTCGAACAATACAGAATGTATTCTGAAATATTGGATGCATTGTGTGTACTCAGTGAGTTGAGCAGTTTATTTAAAATATATTAAAGTCCTTAAAGATCAAAGCAATTAAACAGAAGCGGGAAATCAGGTACGAATAAACTCATTTTCATGCCCGCTACTCTAAAAGTGTGTAAAAAGGGTAGACTATGTTTATGTGGTTGAACGGGTTTTCAACTAGTAGAAGTAGCCGTGAAGTATATATATACAGATATGATCAGAATAACTTACTGGCCTTCTGTGGCCAGTCTCTTTTCAGACCTTAAGATATATTCTAATGAAACTTTACAAAAGTATAAGTATTAGTCTGGACCAAGATAAGGAACGAGATTGTTATATGAACACATTTGGACAGAAACAATGCCTACCTCCTATATATGTACCTTTTTTTGTAACTATAAGTTCGGTCCAATTGATGGAATACGCGGGAGTGACGTAAATTGGTTACTATGTAGATGTGGGACCTACTAATCACTATGCAAAAAGTGGGTGGTATATATTAACTGCCACGGCCATCAGTAATAAATATTCATAACTTAAAATCTATTATAAAGCCAACTGCAAGAAATGGGGTTGATCAGAGAAAAGGCACGCCAGTTTTCGATATAAGGAGGTATGGTTAGGTAGGTTATGGTCCTACTGATATTATGGGAATAAAGACAGTAATGTACACTGAGTCCATGGTAGTGTCTATGAAAATTATGGGGATTTATACTAATGCTGCCACGCCCACAAATAACCAAAAATAATTTCTAGGTTCCTATTGAAGTTTTATCAAGGACATTTCACAGGATGGTTGTGGGTTCTAATATTAAGCATACAAAAAAAAAATGGACGGATTATTTTTAAAGCCACGCCAACTATTGCCTCTGGTGACCGTATGTTTCTAATGATGGTAAATTATTTTTTGTTTGTTTTTTTCATTAACGTAGCCTAAACACTAATAGAGACATTTTTATACCCTTTACTTTTAAAAAAGTTAAAAAGGATAAACTAATTTTGCGCTTTTGGGAGTTCTTACAATTTCAAGGAGGCGTGGTAGGTACGGACATAAGTACACAGATATGATCAGAATCACTGGACAATTTTAATTTTGTCCGTCCGTCTGTCCGTCCGTCCGTCTGTCTGTCTGTCCGCCTGCCCATCTGTCCATCTGTAGCCACTTTTTCCTAGACCGTTAGAGCTATCTTAATGAACCTTTCCAAATATAATCTGGACAAAGATAATGAATCAGATTGCTATATGAGCCGATTTGGACAAACACGACGCTTATAATCTATTTTTTTAGCCTTTTTTAAAATGACTATAACTTCGGTCTAATTGATGGAATAGTGATGCAATTTGGAAGTTATGTGGATGCGGAGGTCTTAGAATAGTGTTAATGTATTTTCCACTGGCACATACCCAAAATTGTATGCCATAAGTCCAGACCGGCTTTAAGATTTGTCTATAAATCAGTAGTTTGTTATTGATTGAAAGCGTAGAATGTCTATCAAAGAGGTAATATAATTTGTTTACGGTTAGTCGAGGTCTTCCGGTTTTTCTTGATATTCGCCATCCACCGTAGCTTGGCGTTAAGCATAATACTAAGTATTTAACTTCGTTAGGTATAGTTATCGCATTTATATAAACAGGCTTGAGTGATATGTTTCTTCACAAAAATACTACGTGCACAGACTTAGAAATATTAATTTTAATGATAATACATGATAATTAATTGGTATGCATGATATGCATGCAAAATATGGGCAAATTATATGAATTAAACGAAACCTTTCTAGTATAAAACACAAAACACAAAATGTACGGAACATTTTGAGAGCCATTCCCTCTATTGACACATTTTGAAAACTTAGGGCCTCTGCCAAATTCTTCACCCAATTTTATATGAATTAGTATATGGTCGCTGCAAAATCATTCACAAGAAATGTGGACGATCAGATAAAGACCGCACTTCCCTCCAGTATAATCAAGTTTGAATACGCTACCAAAAATTACAGTAGATATGCTTTTAATGAAATCTGAATAAAACTTAGCTATCAAGGACATGGATAAAGGTATATAACGTAATCGGTCTAACCTGACTTCAGATTTTTTTACTTTTATATATATTTGACCAAAACCAAGTTTTTTTATTTTATTTTCTTGGAATATTTAATATTGTGGGACACATTCAGGTATAATTAATAAAAAAAAATATTGTACCGCTATCACTTCGATTTTGGGTTTTTTATATTAAATATTTTATACACATCAGACTGACTTCACATATGCGGTAAATAGCAACAACCCACAAAAAATGATTTAGATATTTAACGAGTTATTCAGAAATTATATTTTACATCCAAAAAACTCACACACAGTCTTGGATAGCTTAGCATTTCCTTCATGGGAAATTCATGAAGAAATATAAGAAGCACAAAATGGGTTGAGTTGCCTCTAATCAAATGGAGAGTAGATGATATGCGACTCGAAAATTATGCAGATCAATCGGCACCAACGATTAGTATAATAAATACTTGTACATACTCATAAAAGAGTGGTGACTTCCATTCGTTATTATTACAATTTTTAGGGGCCTAGTATTCCCGAAGAGTAATAGCCAGTATCAGTTATATTGAATAATTTGGGAGATACCAAATAGTAACCGGTTATCCGCTTCATCTCTAATTATAATGCATCACTTGTGCAGAAGTTCTAATGATGTAACAATATTTTTGAAATAATATTATTAGATTATTTACTAGTAATATCTCCTAAGCTAATAAATTTACTTATGCATTCCCCATGCAATTTCGAATTGCAATATATATGTTCCAAAATAATGGAACATATATATGCAATACTTCCCGGTAGAACTAATCAGTACACAATATAGCTAGTTTAAGGGATCTTATATACAGAGACCATAGAGACACCACCCGACTGAGGACGGTCTTTACAGGTTGTTGGCTAGTAGGTACTCATGCTCATTATATAAATTGTAAAGACTCGGACGAGAGGGAAACAATAAAAAATTTTTTTGGAAATGCGCAGCTCTGCCGCCCTGAAGAAATAGAGCGCTAGGAAATTATCCGCTGTAAAACCGAAGAACCCCTTAAATTTTCACAAAATTGCATCTACCCAACAACCAGCGTTTAGGAATGGTCTTGGTTTTAAAGCGGCCGAAGGCGCTATTAGTGATTCATGCGAGGATACCATGGATCAGCCACCTGAACGAACGAACGAGGATTAACATAAAACGCGACCAAATCTGAACCAAATGCCAGTTGAATTAACTAAATTATCGAATTGTTTCCCAGGAAGCAACATTTTGCATTGCTTTTCGTTCTGTATTTAATAAACTAATATACTAATTTATATAATGTATCTGACATATTATGTGTGCATGAGGGAATGAGTACTACGATTTAATATAAGGGAATGAGTACTACGTTTTAATTGTTCCTATTTAACTAACACTGTGAGACTTACCACTATAGCTCGAAAGGTAGTTACCGTACTTAAACGTTTCAGTTAAGTCAACGAAAAATATAGTAAAGGCTAATAGTGTATTTATCTTTATTATTCAATTTTATTTAAATAATAAAGAATAAGCTTCAGTTTGAACTTATGCACTAATATAAAAGATGATCCAAGAATTGGAAGACTATTTTACATTATATCGTTAGTTAGATTTATTAACTCCATCAAAATAGGTGTTTATTCTCATTAATGTACTTAACAATACTTCCTGTTCCTAGTTTGCAGGCACCTGCTCAGTAATGTTCGAATGCCTGCATTCCTAGAAGGCGTATGCCAAATCAGTTGTACCGCAATTGAGATGTTGTACCAAACTTCAAACTTCTACGAAAATAGTATTTCTCTCCATTGGAAATTCGAATCATAATGTGCGTTCCTTTATTGAATAGCCTGCAATCACGACACAACCAAATAGTTGCGACCATTATTAGTACTAGCACCCATCGATTAGCTCCCATGCTGTCCGGAACCTACTTGTAGGGCCAGTCACGTCCATTGAGTTGTAGTGATGACCCTATTGGGTTCCTACCTGAAAATGCAAAACAAAACTTAATACCATTTTTTGTTTCTGCTAAAAGTTAATTTTGAAATGTGGGAAATGTCAGATTTTGACTTCGTTTGTCACGTTCTTTTGTATGAAACCAATTCTCGATCACTTTAAATTTTCACTAGGTTAAATGTTGATTAAGAATCTTTCAGGGCGTGGAATAACAAGCGTTCAGTGGAATAACAAACGTTCGTGGGAATAACAAACTTTCGGTGTTGAATAACAAAGTACTTGTCGAAAACAAGTATTCGAAGTTCGTTAAGGATTTCCAAAGCCCAGCCGAGATATCGACGACATATGTTTGCTGAATCGAACACCACATTGACGAAAATAAATAAATTGTCTAATTAATGAGATGAAGTAACGAGATGTGTAAATCCACAAAAGTAGAAAAATTCCCATGTACTCAAAGTTATGAGCAAATTACTCATATTTAGGCAAACAAGAATACGGAAATACTGCTGATTGAAAAATTTAAAAACTCATCAAAATTCCGCAATTACTATTCCTGGTTTTTTAAAAATATTTTATTGTTAACTATTGTTTATGTAAACTCATATGATTGGAAATTGCTTTCATGTTTTTGTGAAATAATAATCAATAATTGTTCCGCCATGGAAGGAAATTCAGTTGTTTTGAAATTTGGATTTTAAACTGAAACTGGGTTTTAATTGGAAAATAATCTCAGTACCCCTTAGTTATCCAGTCCACTACAAGGGTGGAAATAGGCTTCTGATTTCTTTGATTGCAACCACATTAAAATTTTAAAATATAAAAAATATAAATGTTCACCTTGAATTGCCATTATCGATAAAATTGATCCATATCAGATTTGAGTAATAACTACATGCAATGAACTGTTCCAAAAATGGAAATAAATTATTTGAAATAAAAAAACTTATATAAATTATTTTATTGCATTGCTTAATATCTTGCTCAAAATCTCCCAAATTGAATTCAGGTATTTCAAAATAATATTTGTTTCCTTCAAATGAATACTAATTAAATAAATTAATTCCATCAAAATTTCTTTTAATAACCAAATGAAAAAAGTCCCATACATTTAAACTTGGAGATATATAACAGCCTAATTTTCTTTCTGGATTCTGGACGCGTTAATCCGCAACTATTCTAATAATGTATAATGATAACATCACAAACTCGACTTATATTTTTCCGCATCCATTATGCAAATCCTCCTAGAATTTGTTTCTGAGTTCCTAAATAAGCTCCCTAATTTGGATGAAAAAGCGTGAAAACAGAGGGACAAGTATTGAATAATATAGCTATTTGAGCACTCACCCCGATTCAATAAAAGCCAAATTCTATTGCGCTTGTGGGATCAACATTACGCCCACTTTGTGGCACTGCATGAATTCATTTTTGCCCTCTCAGTGAACTGATCTGTATGTTCGTAGCCTCTAAGAACATAGTTCAGTGTGCTCCGAAATATATAATGAAGCAGCATCGCAATACTCGAGTGATTGCGGCAGAATTCCAACACTACGCATCATTATGGAAGTTTCGACATGTTGGGAGCCTAAATTTAGTTTTGGAACAATGCACTACAAGAAATTGCTTATGTTTTTTTGTCAAAAAGTCTTTCAAATAAAGTTTGTTAACAATAAATATATATTTTATAAATTCCCTAAAGCGGCAGAGAAACTTAATTTGAAATGGGAAAAAAACCATGGAACAAAATAACAAAAGTCAATGTATTCAGGAACTAATCTATTAAAATTCATCATTGAATTATTAGCACATCAATTGCAGTTAATCAACTCAGGCATACATTATATTAAATATTGGGTTTGAATTATATATAATGTAAGTTATAGAATATAAGGTATTTCTGGCCTGCATCCTGGGAAAATTAATGACTGAAATTCTGGGATAGTGTCGAGGCAAACGAAGGTAAAATTAAATTTTTGTATGGGTTATTTTCTCGTGTCTCGTATTGTACACGAGGAATATAGTAAAAATTCGGCATCCTAAATTCACCATAGATTTGCTGAAATTTTATTTCAGTGGTAGTCTACTCTCCTGTTTTATAAACATCAAAGGCCCAGACCGAGAGGTACTTTTAGAATAGCTATAAAACTATAGTTTAACTGTGTTACAAAATTTTATTTATATTTGTAGTTTATTTAAGTTCACTTTTTGTTTTACTCTTATATATTGTATTTTTGAATGGTCGTCAGATGTTCTGAGTCTCAAGTGCCACACTCAAGCAAGTTTATATTAATTTCAACTGATTTATCGCATTTACACATCTTGAGCGTTATTTTATTAAAATTGCCTTGAAGCAAAATGAGTCGCCGCCGCACACTTGACTAACCGACGCTGACTTCGACTTTGGCGGTAGAAGCATTTTAGCAGCGGCCTTGACTAGCTCTTTGCTGAAATATTGAAAATATACTGAAATGCCGAGAAAACTGTAGTATTATTCTAATCATCCTAAATTGTAGCTACACATAGTAGTAAAAAGAATACGATTTTAGTAAACTTTCCTGGGGAACATTTCAGTAAAAACACTCAACAGCTCCAGTAATGCTGCAAGATCTGTGAAAATATATAAGCAAATTTTTTCTTTAATCTTATAAAATCTGCTTAATTTTATGCGAAGAATAGTCGCAGCAGTAGAGGACAATTATATCCTTTACGAAGTTTTAAAATCTTTTTTGTATAATTAATAATTTAAATTTATTTTTATTCACAAACTCTGTTCTTTCACTTTCCCCTTCTACATTTAAATTACTCCGTTTCTAAAAACGGGAAAGCAAGGGAGCAATTTGCCCCTCGTCAAGCAATTTCATGTGGAAGTTATTTCTCCACTTACTTTTACACCAGTATGGCTATATTCTTCGTTGTTGCTTCTGCCAAGCCAATTATTGCACATGCGCTTGACCGTATGGGGTTTTTCTTTATCTCCTAATGAAATACCTGGTATGGCTTTCCGCGTTCACGATAACCGGTACTTTTGTAAACAAAACAATATCCACGTGCATTTAGTTTCTGTACATATTTACTTCATTTTCATATAATTTCTTCTGGTATGGAGGAAGGTTTTGTATATAGAAAATTATATGCATTCGTTCTAAATCTACGTTTCATGGTACTAAGAAAGAAGCACTTTAAAATGGTAAATTATTGTCAAAATAATAATAACATTTTATAGCCATTTAGTCTGATTTAATAATTTGCAAACAGAATAAATAATGAAAATAATTGCAGCCAGTTCTAATAGTACTGATATAAATGATCGATAGCCAAATTCTTTATTTCTACTGAAGCGAAATTTAAAAATATATTTGAATAACTTGGATATTTGAAAGAGTATTTGATAAGAAACAAAGTCATAGGCCCAAGCTAAGTCCGCTATAACAGAGGACAGTTCTCATTATACTTTGTAATTTTAATTACATTCAGCTGGAAGTAAAATATACATTTTTTACATGTTCGGCTATCTTCAAGAATCATTAGTAAAAGAAACAATCAAAATTAAATCATGTCTCGAAAATCTCAAAATTTCCTGCAATTTGCAAGTTTTTTCCAAATCAGCTGAAGTCTCAAGATGTATTTAAATAACATCAATAACATATAATATGTAAGCACTTTCTTCTGTCTTCTCTAGCTGCAAGTGAAACTTTCAAAATAATTTGTGATTGTATGTAAACTCATCGACATGACACTTTAACTGTAACAAATCCAAGCAATTCTTTATTGGAGAATTACATTGACTCTGTTGATACCAACAATGTTGATGGGGACAACCATCATTGTATATAAAATAGAAGATGTGCATGGATTCGAATAACATGCATTTATAATAGTTATTTCATAACAAATCTCCTTGATTTGTATTTCATCAAATTAGCAGGCGCCGTTACTAAAAAAGGGAGAAACACTTAAAGAAATAATGTCTACTTCCAGAGTGCTAAAGTATATGGAAAATTAAACTTATGCACTACTTCAAAACTATTTTGCAATTTTAGTTTTCCATTACAAATTCATACTATAATTTTAATATGATATATTATGAAAAGTTCAAAATATGAACTACCAGGAGCTTCTTAGAATCCGGTGTCCACAGATAATACCAACTTAAATTTAAATCTACGTATATACTTAAGGAGATTCCATATTAAAGGAGACCAATATAGTTACTATGCTGACCGTTAGTGTGGTTAATTCCTTTACTAGTAAGTTCATTTAACATTCGCTTCTCACACATATTTCAATCAAGCTGGTTTACATCAATAGAGAAATTTGATTGATAGGTTGAATAAATGTCATTGTTCTTAATACAGCTTTTCTATACCAGTCCACTTATACCGACGAAAACAAACCTTTCAAATATTTGTTTTCCCACTGCTTGTATTTTCAGATTCAAAATGCCAAAGTTGGTTTTGGTGTAACAGAGAATTTGCCTTCTTGGCTTTTTAATAGGATTTCCCATCGAAATTCGTTTACATTGTTTATATGCGTTGGGGAAAAAAATATTTGACATGTTGTTTGTATTTGTGATTTTTGAAAAAATGGTATATTCAAACAAATTTAGCACACAGTGGCGTATGACTAATATTATTTGTAAATATTGTGTTACTTGTCATATCGAAAGCTGTTAGGCAAATAGTCAATTGCTAAATTGATGTTTAAATTGTGTAAAATTTTTTGTAAGAAGCCTCTGAATTGGAAGAAAACATTCATTGAATGCTCAATAGAGGCGCTCATCAGAGTTACTCCAAACTTTGGAATCAAAAGAGACATGTGACTGCTTGGTACGAATATTTATACACCTGATCCTAAATCTGTTCGCGCATTGTAACAGCGTTTTAGCTAGGTATAGACGCCGCTATTTTTACTGCATTCCCTATTAATTTCGAAGGCATCATATATTATAAATTAAACTGAGAGTAAAAACAACGACAATGTAATTCAAAACCTTTGAGTTAATTCTCGATGGCAGATCAGTAAATTTTAAAAGAGAATCCACAAACACCTGACGACATGAAGATAGAGCAGCATAATGAGATATAAGTGAGAGGCCCAATCTACATATTGCAGAAACCGATTTTTACAGAAATTTAATTTTTATTTAAAATTACAGCAAATAAATCCACTATTAAGTTAGAAAAGGGTCAAATATTTTATAAATAAATTACATTTCTCGTAATGAGGAACACAAGTTCCAAAATATTATCTATTTTAAATAATTCTGTATAGGAGTATATCAAATCGAAAATAAATACCACGCGAATTTGGAAACTTTTTTTGGAATATTGGTGAGTTATGACGACTATCCCTATTTCAGATCAAAAAATGTTATGCTCTAGCAAAGAAACGTTTATAGGATTTAGAAAACAAATCATCAGGAATCTTGTTAATAATTGTAGTGGCATAATTATATCCGTAGACCAACGTAATCTAGACGACTAGTCGAAGATATCAGCCACAGTAAATTGGCATAAAAAATGATTAGTTGAAACGGATCAGGAAGCATGCGGAAAACAACCATGCACCAACTGGAAACCTCCACAAATGACGCCATCCAATGCCCACATACCTGTCAAGTATCGAAGAGTCTACTCATATAACACGTTATACTCTAGCCAAAGGAAGGCTGTGCAACAACTTACTAATGCTGATGAACAGTTGCAAATCTGTGCGATCTAATATATTGGAATTACAGTAAACAATTGCCGGTAGCTACTTACGAGGCTGGACTAAAACTGAATCGTTCTAAGAAATAGATGGCGCCACCATTACGAAACCAATTTTGCTTATCAAGAATACCATCTTGCAAATAGCAAATTTCCGAAATGCTAGCTGCATCGTTCGGTTCCTGTTTGTCTGAAATTGGAGCAAAGTTTCCATTTAGAAAACAAACGCTTTTCCAACAGAGCAATGTACTGGTAGAAAGGACCCAGTAGACATGCGCAATTGCTCTATGTATTGATATCATGGCTCTTGGTATAAATAACTTGAGAGATGGAGAGAAATGAATATAAATGTAATCACTGTGAAAGATGTCCATTTTGAAAGTCACGGAAAATCTTATTCTTCGGATGACATTGAAAAATTGAAGAATCATCAATCAAATATATACAGATGAAAGGACACAATGCTAAGAAATGATTTAATCTTTGCCCCAATAAGTATTATTTTCTTACCTAAGCCGATTACTAAGCAATCGACCCTCGTATTTATTGTTACTTTTATTTAAGCAGTTAGTGTTGATGTTATGAAATTGTACTAAATTGCGTGCGGTTATACTGCTAATTGTAGAAGTATGTGGAGCCGAGGTCCATTAAGATGTATGTTTCTCTAGCAGTGTCGGCACAAATGTTCTCTTGTCTCTGGAAAAAGCAAATGCATTTAAAAGTAATATATTAAAGGTTGACGCAAAAAGGCCACGTTTTTATTACAAGGGCAGCTTGGTCTCTCTGAAATTAAGGCCAACGTTGAAACCCTTACACAAAAAAGCAAAGCTGATTAAAGACCACGTTAAAGTGTAAATATTGAGCAGAGGAATTGCCACTGAAGAATTGTTATCTTATTACTGACGAATTTAGAAATATTGAAGTTCATAATGTTTGGGAGTGAGCTGGCTCATCACTAGTACAACACTCGGTCCTCTCTCCCATAACACTCGACTAGGTGGATTTTAGTTTTCTGCTTCTTCACGAAAACCGCAAGTAGTCATGATGAGAACGTGTGACACGTTTACACACGTCCGGTTACGTTATGAAACTTTAATTTATAGCGTCGCTCACAATTTACACGTTCCAGCTCAACCCAACCTCATGTCAACACAAAGGTTTTTGTGTACTTTTCTACAAATATTGGTCAACTTGCTGTTGCACTTGGCGAGACTCCTTTCTGCTTTCAAGGCATTTATTTACATAAATTTCACAGAATATGGCTCCTAGTTTTGGAGCATTAATTTCGATATTCTCTTTTTGCTTTTAGGAAAACTTCTTCCAAACACCATATAAATTTGTTAACTGAAACTGCGTCGTTTCTTTTTGTAATTCATATCCATCAATGCGAGAATATTATTAAATATATAGTTGAGTAATTTATTAAGGATATTCAGTTGATGCTCACATTCTGTTTATCCACAAAACTCTACTAGTTATTAAGTACGAATATTTATTAATAGTGGGCGTGGCAGTTAATGTATATCGCTTTTTACTTAGTGTTTAGTAGGACCCACATCTCCATAACTGCTAAATTGCATCACAATTCAATCAATTGGACCGAAATTATAGACATTTTAAAAAACGTGAAAACAGTTGAAAGTAGGCCTGGTCTTTGTCCAAATCGGCTCATATAGCAAACTGGTTTTGTATCTTGGTCAGGACTATACCTTTGCAAAGTTTCATTAGAACATAAATTTATATTGATCACATCTCTATATACTCGTATATGCCCATACCTGCCACACATCCTTTTCGTGCTTGAAAAACGTCTCAACCACACTAACTTAGTTCCATTTTAGGGTAAAGGGTATTATTAGCGTAATTTGTATAAGGAGCCACTAGGTAAGCCAATAAAATCGACAACGGCAAACAAAAAGGATGATAATTATTTCACTTGTAATTATGTGGTTATTATAGTTTTAGTACATTAAGAGAATTCATATAAATAAAAATAGGATGATCTCTTAAAAAAACGTACGAAAAGGGGAAAAGAAAGCATCCAAAAGTTTGTAATGTAAATTTCTATACCCTTATTCTAATTCATTTGCATTTCTGAAACACTTTCTCTTCAAACGATTTTTATAAACCCAATGAATATTTGATATTTATACCCTTTACATTTAAAAAAGGTAAATAGGGTATACTAACTTTGTGCTTTGCAATAGGTATGGACTTATATATACAGATATGATCAGAATCACTTTCTAAGCAATTTTTATTTTGTCCGTCCGTCTGTCCGTCTGTCCGTCTGTGGCCACTCTTTTTCTACACCGTTAGAGCTATCTTAATGAAATTTTGCAAAAGTATAGTCTGAACAAAGATACAGAACCAGTTTGCTATATGGGCCGATTTGGACAAAGACCACGCCTACCTCCCATATAAGGAACTTTTCTCAACTTTTTTAAAATTACTATAACTTCGGTCCAATTGACGGAAACGTGAGGCAGAAATGGAGATGTGGGTCCTACTAAAGACTGTGTAAAAAGTGGGCGGTATATAGTAACTTCCACGCCCACGATTAACAAATATTCATAACTTAAGATCTTGTAGAGATTTATGGACGAAATGGTACACGAAGAAACATGTGGACATTATAAAGCTATCTGCAACAAATGGGGCTGATCAGAGAAAAGACACGCCCACGTTTGATATAGGGAACTTTTGGGTCTAAAATTAAAACTAGCCTACCTACTCTCGTATTGATGCCAGCGGAATAAAAATTTGCAGAAATATACATGGGGTCCATAATAGTGTGTGTGAAAATATGGGGATCATAATATAACTGCCACGCCCACAATTAACCAAAAATCGTTACTAGGTTCCTATTAAAGATTTATGAACGATATTTCACAGGAATGTTGCGTGTACTAACATTAAACGGGGCTGATCAGAGAAAAGACACGCCCACTTTTGTTATAAGGAACTTTCGTGTCTAAAATTAACATTAGGCTCCCTATGCTCGTATTGATCCCATCGGAATAAAAATTGGCAGAAATATACATGGGGTCCATAATAGTGTGTGTGCAGAATATGGAGATCATAATACATCTGCCACGCCCACAATTAGCCAAAACCATTACTAGGTTCCTATTAAAGGTTTATCAATGAAATTTCACAATAAGGTTGCGGGTACTAACACTAAACAACAATTTAATCAATTCAAGGTACCCGACCGAAAAATACCGTAGATATTCTGGTAATAATGTGTTATTAAGAAAACATCTCCATTGTTGAACTCGCCCACACAAGGAAAGGTAAAGGGTATTGCGACGTCGGTCTAATCCGACTTCAGACTTCTTTACTCGTTTTGTGCTTAATTCTTTATTGGTGTTTTAATATATATCAGTTAAGATCTGATGCTGAGCACCGAAAATAAATATTTAAATGATTCTTGTTATGCTTAAGCATACACTATATTCCTGAGTTACTTACAGAATATTCATTGTACCGAATTTAATTGCTGCCAGTTTTTGAATTATTAAGTACTAGCAACTAATGAAGTCGAGTAGATGAGAAAAAAAGGTTTGAGGGAAGTATCTCGAGACTACGCCGTGGGCAGCAAACCCACAACTTTAAGACAAGAATGCTTACATCGAGGTTTTTAATATAAGTATTGCACTGAAAATGCTCTAATTTTAAGTAGTGCACAATGCCATCGCCGATGCTTTTAGCGCATTGACATTGATTTTGTCGAATCCACCAATTTTCTAAATAAAAACTGTACCTGAAATAGTGAAGAAAAAATTTCTTTAAAGCGAAAGTTAATTTTACTCACTTTACCGACTTTTATTTTTATTCTTAACTGGTGGTTTTCTCAATGAGGTTATAATCAATAATCAAGTGTATACACGCTAAACAGCTTCTAACTCAGAAATTGGAGTTACACACCAGGGGGTAACCACAACAGAAAGTGTTAGAAAATGTAAATTCCATATTGGCAGTGGGTAAACTTTCTTTCTATCATTGCTATAAATTAGAATGACTGGAAGCATGGCGTTCTTTTTATGCAACCACACGGATGGCGGGCCAAACGAAAGTCAGTTTATTTTTTCCACTGAGTAAATGTTGATGCCAGCTGTGGACAAGTATCCTAAAGTTCTGCGCTGGGGTTCAGTGACCAAATGAATTATGTTTAAAGAAAAAAATCTCTAATTAATTCATATAAATTAAAGTAAAAAATTGTGTCAAAATTGATATGCCTCATTTTAACCTTCTCTTTTTATTCATTACCGTGTGTTACTTGTTTAAATTGGGTTTTATGTAAATCCGAATTTGATTCTTGAAAATTTCTTCCTTTGCTTTTTATGGGGAAGTTGCCGCGCTTCTTTGATTGGTGGAACAATTTTAGAAGTTTTTCTATTTTACGAAGATGCACCAATGCAGCTTTTAAGATAAGCATTACTAGAATTGAAATGGTGGTAATTGAACTGACAATTAATCGAACAAACAACTTTTCTAAGGAAATTGACAAAACTGATAAGGATTTGGATTTTTGGCTGTGGCTTTTCATAATAATTGATACAATATTTTCAGAAGCTAATTTTGTGGAGTTAATGCCAAATATTATAGATGCATTGAGGATAAGACAAGAGCCTGTAAAATATAGGCCAAATGAACTGCTTAATATGATTTTTAATTTTAAACCTTTGGGGAGCAAATCTTTTTTAATATTTTCAATTAAATTTTGCCTAACGCGGAAAGTCTTAAAGAAGCGGAAATTCATTTGGTCTATTTAAATGAATGTGGAGCAGAATCTAAAAATAATGCGCTATTGTTGGAGATATTTTCTTTTGAAGAACATCAATCACAGCCGATGCAAAGTGTACAAGATAAATTAAATTTCCGTAGCTTCTATTAATACATAACTTAAAGACACGTGGCATATTGATGGAAGTAACAATGCAAGAGTTGCAGTTGCAGGAATTGGCATTTGCCTGTGAGTGGCATTTAATTGTCGGGTCTTCTCCACAGTGAATTGTCTTCAAATGCAAAGAGGAAACGGCAGCACATTTTATCAACCCAAGCAAACTATTTTTGGTGGTTCTGAGTTTTTCTTTTACATTTGAAATTCTCTTGCTGTGGTGTTGCACAAAAAAATCTTTAAAATTTAGAATTAAGATGGAGACAATTAACTTAGCTTAATCAATCAAACAAATCAAGCTAGCAATGAAATGATTTGTTTAATGTATGCATTAAATTTCATTTATGATTTTTTAAAATTTTAATTTATACAGATAATTACAAATTTATAGGAAGGATCGGTGTGGGTGAATTTATTAAACAAATTTTGTATTTTATATATTCTATAGTACATGTAGGAAAGTGCCTCAGAGTTTAACTTCCTCAGCACTTACGTCAACACAAGAAGTATCGAAATCGAGACACATCTTCAACCGAGACTTTCTATAAAAATTTTCTATTTCGCTATTTCGGTATTTGGTATTATTATTTATTGCTATATATAAATATTTTATAGAGCAATAATATTCTATATTTCCTTCTAATGAGCATAGAAAACTAGTGACAGAATTCGAATTATTAATATAGAAAAACAACATGATTTTATTCCAAGCAGTGGATAAATTAAGCCAATAACGAGCTGCTTCCGAAAACAGATTTTCGCTTTACCTGTGGAATGTAAATACGCAGAACATCTCGTTTATAAAACAATTTAATTTGCTCCACGGCATAAGACTCCCATAAGACCACTCTTCGCCAATGGGCGACGCATTTGTTTTACATCCACTCCAGAAAACTTTTTCTTTTGATTACAAACAGACTTCCTGCAGCTGCTGACAGCGTCCGGCGGACCTAATAAGTTTGAATTGTTTTTCATATAAATTGAAATCACTGCTTGTGTAGTGAAATAAGTTGTAAATTTGTAAAATTTTATCAAATAAGTTCTCTGTCGGCTTTTGTTATAAGCTTTTAAGAACTTCTGACAACCATCTGGTAAAATTGAAATCGGTGGGAAAGAACTTTCTAGAAATAGATAATTATCTTCGTTTGTATAGAATTTCTCTTTTATTCTATTTATACCCTCTACTTTAAAAAAAACGTAAAAAAGGTTTACTAATGTTGTGCTTTTGAGAGGGGTTGCAATGACCAGAATCACTTTCTGAACAATTTTAATTTTGTCTATCCGTCTGTCCGTTTGTCTGTGCCCACTTTTCTTCTACGCCGTTACAGCTAACTTGATGAAGCTTCACAAAAGTATAGTCTGGACAAAGATACAGATTGCTATATGGGCCGATTTGGACAAGGAACACGACTACTTCCCATCTATGGAAATATTCTCAATTTTTTTTGCAGCGCTAGTTCTGCCAGCATAAAATTGTGTGTCTATATGTATGACTCAAATTACACGAACAAGTGACATAGTTACTCCTCATTTTTAGGGACATAGCAAGGTTCATCAGACTATCAGTATGGTTTCCTGCAACATAAAGGGACATTCGTGCCTTTCCCGGCGCTGTCCTTGCGCTGACTATCACCTTCCCATGTAAGAGCACTTTTTAGTCAGTGCTTGAACGCGCCACACCGTGCTATCACAATGGGCCATTAGGTGTGCTCAAGTGTGCTTCTGGCCACTCCTACCTTTCGAGTTTTCGGTGGGGTCATCTATGGCAACCCAGGTGTGGGAAACCTTTTGTTTGCTTTGTAGGTTTTTATTTTCTAGGCCATCAGCATCAGAACACACTGTTTAGATGAATTCGTAAAATCGGCCATTCGATTACGCGGTATGCTTCTTTGCGGAGGTGTATAGGTGTCCTGTCAACAACCACCCTACAGCGGTTCCATACCTGCCTCGATGAGGTGATTCGAGAGGTTACGGTACGCTTGTTGGCGATAGGTGTATTTGTCTTGCCACCTGTCCACCCTATAACGACTCAGCGCTCGTTTCGATCTTAACACTCAGTGGAGCGTTTCAGCAGCTGACGGTGTTACGAATACGCCAAGGCCTAGACCATCAACCCTTATTCCAGTATCCAGCTCCACTTCTCTGATCTCCTTGAACCTAGTCAATCGTCATAAGCCTTTCAGCTTCGGTCCCGAACCACAAATTGGTGCCATGCTAATCCAATTCGTCCACGCGGCGGACCGCTTTCGTAAGAAATTTCAGAAGCCGTCGATTGGATAGTCACTCCGACAATTCGCTACATGATGATATGAGAGAGCTCGATTTTGTGTGGGGTTTCGTCAAAAACACTCAGGAGATGGCGAGGATTGAAGCCATCGGCAACAAAGATGGTGTCGCACTACGGGAGTACATCCGGTAGCATATCCTCGAATTCTATGCCACCTATCAGAGGTGTAAGATTAACATGATGGAAATGGCTTTCGTGCCTGCGGAGTACGGCATCATCTTTACGGCAACATTTCTCGGTACAGGCCCATGTGGGAGTGCAGGATGTATCAATTATTTGTTACCAACCTGCTCTCCTCACATCTGCCTACCCTAAATTTTAGGAAGCCAGTGTGGTGTTTGGTTAGAAGGCATAGTGTATGAATTGTTTGACAGCCTCGCATAGAGCGGCAAATTGCCCCAGCACTGACTCATGCTTTTACTGGCATCACAGTATGCTTCACAGAAGCCCGCCACAAACTGCGCCCACTGTTCCGTCAAGTCAAAAATCACATGTTCAAGGAGGGAATCATTTTGAAACAGCAAAGCAGTCTACCACATCTATTCACCCCACATAGTTCATAAGGCGCGGCAGATAAGGCAGTCAAAGTCAACTTTGTGGTCGACAGCCAAACCTAGTGCAGCACTACACTAGTTATATGGCTCAAGCTCTGATCATTTTGGGATGAGGGGTCTTTCATTTCAGACCGCCCCCATGAGCGAGTTACGCTACCTGGGCGCAGAATACATACTCAGGTGTCTGGGGTGAACATTGTAATGACTGCAAACGGTACAAAAGTTTGCACTTGCCTTCGGGGTGAATTGGATCCTTCTACAGTTGGCAGACGTCATGGAGTACAAGTACTCATCGACTTCGGATGCGCTCCGCAATGCAAAGTACGTCGACGATGCATTGATTCTCCTCGGCAACCCGAGAACCGATGGGTTTCCCTGGACCGACAGGGTTCTCCATCAACAAATGGACTGCCAGCTGTGTGCCCATCTTTTCCGACCTATCGCCGGGGCTTCAGCTCCAGAAAGATATGCTCTAACTTGAGGAGTCTTGTACCACTAGTACCGTTGGTTCTCGATACTGCCAGTATTGTGATATATTTTCTTTACACCAACCGACCCTACAGGGGGGTTAATTTCCACCATCAAGATCTTGATGCAGCAAATCTGATGGGACCAAATCGGTTGCGGCGACCGACTGAATCCCGCTACTCTAATCAGATGGGAAGATTCTATTTTCAATATCAGCCAATCTCCCAATTGGTGGAAACGTTCACCATGCTCGTCTGATTCAGACGGCAACTGACGCTCAAACTGATGAAGGATGAATACTTCAACAATGTCCTTCAAGAAACGGAACTCATCGCTTGGGATAGCCTGAAAGCAGTGATCGAAAAAGTTCTCGGCATTCATCGGGTGGACAATTGGCGTGCCATTGTTGAAGATATGCTGCAATCTTTCGAAAACATCGGTGTTCGAATGTCGTTGAAAGTACATTTCATGCATCACCACCAAGATCACTTTGAGCGTCAGTTGCCGTCTGAATCAGACGAGCATGGTGAACGTTTCCACCAGGTATCAGCACAGTTGGAACACTGGTACAGTGGAAAAAAATTAGATTCACTTTTGGCAGATCTTTGCTGGAATTTGTTAATGGAATTGGAGGATAACGAATGATATTCCATTGAATAATTCTATATTTCAATTGCCAATTTAAAATTAATTACATTAATACGGAGAAACACGCATTTCCATTCATTTTTATACCGAAAAAATGTATTCAAAAAATTTATTTAAATCAATAAAAAACGCGAAAATCATCCGAAAAAGCGTAAAAAGGATGGTTTCTGTATTTAAAAAGTGTGTTGAGTTGCTTGAAATGGCAATAATATTGCATAGTATATTGTAAAAAGGAAAAACTGTAAGAACTATGTCGAAAAGTTTGCCCAAGAATTTCAAAAAAGCGCATAAAAACAGCAAAAAATGGCGAAAATCGATTAAAAATGGGCAAAAATCATGAAAATAGGCTAAAAAATTTGATTTTCTCAGTTGAAATGTGCGTTCTAATGGTAGAACTAGTAATTGCGCGCCGTATAAAAATAACGAAAGAAATTTTGAATACAGGAATAGCGACTTAAATGAGCTTAAATGGTAAAAAATTCATTAATTGACCGAAATTCAAACAAAACGCCATAAAATTTTCCCAATGAGCCAAGTTGGCACTTTCATCGATGGAGTAGTACTCAGGGCGCTCATCCAAACACAACCATATGGTTTTCACGTTTGTACCAGGAATTTCGTGTCAAAAACTTGAACAGTGTTATTAAATGAAGTGCCAATTGTAATAAATTAAACTTTAAGCCTAATATTAAATGTGTAATTAGCAATATTTAAATAAAGTTAGTTATTTTAATTTAACTAGCGACTGCTTGATTACTACAAAATCCAGTGGTACGAATCCGAAAATTGAGAGTTAGAGTAAAGAGGGCAGAGTCAAGAGGGCAATTTCGTAACAATACAAATTGTCAAGAGGGTAATTTCGTAACGATGTGAATTCCTAAGTAAAATTAAAACAAATAACTCTTCGTTACTTCGCATGCAATCAATTAGCACCTCCAGCCCATATAATGTGTTGCTATTCCTTTAAAGTTTCAAGCTGTCGGCATGAATAATGCAAACTTTGTTAAACTTCTGGAGACATTGAAGTCTGTGAAGGATCTGCCATAATGTTCAAACCATTTCGATTGCCATTTGCAAAGGAATTCGTGATACAGAAAGACTTGCATAGTAACAATATATAATTTCAATTGCACTGTCGACAACAATCCTAACTACTCGTAGTCACAAACCTTTTTTCAGATATTCTGCTTGAAATAGATTGTCACTGCTGTTCAAATTTGCTCCCAACATCTGGCACAATCTTTTTAAATAATTTTTATTTTTAAACATACTTGTTCGCTGAACAAAACATGATCCAAAAATTTTGCAAATTTATTCTGTAAACTTTGTAAAAAATTTGAAACTCTTTTAAAAACTTTCATTCAACGGTAATTTGAATTTTTCATTGGTCAATACTTGGTTTCTATACTCACCATTACATAAAGGCAATGCATCTGGTTTTTCTTTTTTCGAATATCAATTTTAATATTTACATATCATATGTGAAAAAATTGTGGGAAATAAACTTACAAACATACACGGTAAGACAAGGTCAAACATCAGCTTTTAAAGTTCTTTGCCGAACTTCTGCCTTGAATGTGATGCAATATTTAAATGTTCTGTGTATATTTTTTTAAAATATGCTGAATACTAAATTTGTCGGGTTTTTACAATATTGGAAACATGTAAAATTATGCAGTTGAAGTTCACATATTCACTCCCAGCTATGAGGCTACTATGAGCTTACTCCCATTAAATCATTCCTCATAAAAAATAGGTTTTTCATTTCTCTAGATTACAGCTAAAATATGCATTCAATGCCATTATATTTTCTTATGTATTTTCACCTGGTGAACTCGAAAATTGCAATTAAATATTCTAAGATAGTTTTCCGCTTGTGGACATTTTGAATTTTTTTGAAAATTTGTGCTTTTAGTCATTTTGTCGTCTTTCTGCATTGGGCAAACTCACAAACCAATGGTGCATTGAACAAATAAAACAACACTGTGAACAAATCTAAGATTTTACGAGGTATCCTTTGCATGGAAATCAATAAAAAGAATAATATACAATAAATTTTCTGTTTGCATTTAAATCTCCAACAGTCAAAGCACGAAAATGTACACAATTCAGAAACAGAAATGACGGCATTGATTCACACAGATGTCTTTATAACCATAAACGTAATCCCTACGAGACTTTCAATTTCGAAAAGTTTTATAAATGTCGCTGCCAAATAAATTATTTTGGTTGCAGAATGTTTAAAACCCTATTGATAAAATATATAACCGGCATGTGCGCTGTCATTCCTGGAACAATTTAGGCATAAAAACACAAAAAAAAACGTGTTTGAATATAATGTGTATAATAATTTACACATGAGGAATATGAGCACAACTTCCGAGAACTTCTGCAAATATTGAAGGGCGAACGAAGAGACGTCCCATGTGAAACTTAAAATTTTCAATAGATTCTCATGATTTTACCAAAGTCTCTGGAGACAAAACTTCTCATGTATATCCAGAAGGTAGCGGTCAATGAGACACTTTGAATCCTTGATGGGGTAACAGTAGATCTTAAGGTCCCAGTGCGCTTATCCCCATAAAAAAAATTATCAATAATAATGATAACTTTGCAATCAGAAGACCTAAAAACGCCACCGAATAGATAAACAGCTACATTTGGTTCTCATACCACTCTGCTATGTCCTGAAGTGAATGGAGGCGAGATATTACAAACATCATAAAATGTGGCTGATAACATTATTAATGGACAACAAAAGAGATGAAATTTAATGAAGCAAAAATATTCATTTCAATTTTACGACAAAACTCAAAACTACATATTTTTATGAACTTAAATAAAGTTCTTTAAATTAATACAGCTACGCAAAGCTCAGATGGAAAGAGGCTGTAAAGAAAAATTAAAATTAAACATTTACTAGTTACAGGGTAAGTTTTAAAATATGGGCACACCATAAGATGTGGCTTTATATCATGGACTTTCGAAATAGAGTGTAAGGGCTGTGCAAAGAAATCCAATGAAAAATTATCCAGAAGGTCCAAAACGAGATGTACTGCCACCGTTGTACATATAAAACGATGTTCTACACAAAGATTTCCTTGTCAAAAGAGTCGATGAAGAAATCAAAAACCATTCTGCACAATATTTTCAGCAGCTGCAACAAACATTCATATGAACACTTGATATCCGTGTAAAGAAACCACTTCAGAAAAAGAAGGTGAAAAGGTCGATTCCAACAGTTTGTGTTGTACTGCCAATTTTCCACATATCCATATACGGAATGTATTCCTTGCCATTACACATTTCGTATAACACTATTTTTACGATTATTATTATTTACGGCTCGAACTGTTAAAATAATTTCTGCCAACATCTGTTTGAAAATACATAAAAAATTTAAGCATGAAATCAGCATTAGCCTCTGGCATTTTAATGCAATTTTGAGTAGTCCTTTCGTCGCTTCTGCGTCTTGACACAAGCAGACGATTGATACATATGCACTAAAGTTGTTATTAGTTTACAATATTTTAAAAATTTCATAACGTCAATGCACTATAGGTTAAACGATCGATTTCACTGGCCAAAAGTCATTAAAAGTAGTATTTTATTTAAATCAGAATAACTTTCATCAGCTTTGGGAAGGAAAATGGAGCAAAATTGAAGAAAAAAATTAACCGTTTATGGCCCTAATGCATTACAGGTTCCTTAACCCTTTGGGGACAAAAAAGAGTTCATTCATATATTTAATACGTATGTATTATGGGTTTTATTTTTGATTAATACAGTAAATTATTGAATATCATTACGCATATAGTATTTAAATTATATCTACTTCATTTTCTAAGTCTAAGTTATTAAGAATATTTACATAAGATTGAAGTCCGTCTTCATTAAAATCGTCGCTGTCATCGTATACTTCGTCTTCTTCTTCAACGTTTTGATTTAAATTTGACTGTATTTCAGATTCTAATTCTTCGTTTGGACTATGATATTTTAACATTTCGATAACTTCCTGTGGAAGCTGTAAACGTTGTATCCATGGCCCTATCCGATCCGATGTATCCATGGCCCTATTAAATACTTCAAATAAATAAATATTCTGGAAAATGTGTTTACCTAGAAAAAGTGATAGAATTAGAAAAACGCAAAGAACCGCAAAACCAAATGAGATTTTCCAGATTCAGCACGAATCTACAAACAAATTTCAATTTTCATTTCCATTGCCAAACGTTGCCTACTCTTTAAAAGCTTGCATAACCTCAAAATTTAAAATTTTCTGCCATCAATCTAAGGTAACATTGAATATGTTACGATTGATACACAAAAATAACAATATAGACAGATTTTTTGATAAAAAATATCGAATACTTACTTATTAATGCGTTATTCATATTAACACTTTGGTTTTATTTTCACTTTTAATGTTTAAAGGTAAAGACACAACATTAGCACGTTTTCAATGACTCCTCAATAATTCACATTTGACAGCTTGTCATGTAACTGTAAAATTGTTTTTGCAAAAACCAAATGCATTTTTATTTGCTTTGATGTGTTTCTTACAAGATTCTAACACAAAAGAAGTCATAAGACAATGTACCAAATTTGACTTTTGGCCAGTGAAATCGATCGTTTAACCTATAGTGCAATGTTGTAAAATCGGCAAATCGGCAAATCGGAGAGTTACATCTCTTTCTTTCTCAACTCATATTATTCAAAGATTTTATTACTATTCATGTTTGGGGAAAATCCCAATATATCCTTGTCTTTAGCCCGGTAACAGAAAAACCACAATGAAACGTTCTCAACTGGATGCTTAAGAAACACAAATCAACCGTGGATATAGCCCATGCAATACATATATAGTATTAGTATTAAAGAGGAGATGACGACTGAGGTCTTATTGAGGTGCTACTATACTTTGACTAGAAGCAAATACAATGAAATTGTTAACTTTTAGCTCCACCTTTAAAACTTTGGTAAATATATATGGCAAAAAAATTACTAGAAGAGTGCGGATGTTTAACTTTCGCATTCAACTAATTAAAATCTCTTGTGTACTTTAGCATCCTGATAAAAAAAAAAATCTTTCTTTGGTTTCAGTACTTATGTGAAGAAAGCAATATTCATATTGTATTTTCACAATATTCCGATCAATGTACAAAAATTATGATTATATATTCTGTATCTAAACAATTTTCAATTATTTCCATCAATCGAGTATGCATCAAATGGACGAGTATTTTTATGGTTTATTTCTGCCATTGAACTTCTTAGTAATTGTCCAATAAATTCCGTGTGAAAATGCATCAATAACTTGCATCAATGGATCAAAACAACATGTCGATTGCATCTTGTTGATTATTTCTTAATAGCTTTCAATGCTCAGCGACATTATTTGAGCACACCACAATCGCACCAAAAGAAAGACTTGAATTGTTTGGGATTACAGGACGGCTTTCAATTGAAATTTTTATTTGTGCCATAAATTGGCAAAAAATTCGTCGCTCATACGTGAACCTGCACATACATCAGATTCAATAGAATCCGTGGTGGTAGGTTGGATGTAAGAATTATTAATATGTATCGAACGGCAACCGTCCTTGGAGAAAGTGGATGTTGTAGAATCACTTTGAAATGTTTACATCGTCGTTTACCGACAAAAACTGTTGCAGACATACCACCGGAAATGGAGTCAAATAAAGTCCACGTTAGGATATAAGAAAATATCAATATTAGCAGAAATATTTATATGACAGCAATAAATAAGTATTTATATTGTGTGGAAAATTCAATGCAGTAGTTTAGGCAGTTTATATATGGTAGAAAGCAATACAAGCCAAACGAATAACAGTCTACTTCCGAATCAAAATATTTATGCCACGGAAGACGGTGAAATAATACACTACGATTAAAAGGTGGGTATCCTGCCAGGACTGGAAATCTTAAGGAAGATATTGAAATTAAAGAATATGCATGTGAAAAGTGTGTTCTCGCCGTTAGTGATTGCTTAATGAAATTTTTCGTCGAATCAACTAATTCCGGCTGGGAATTGATTTCGTAGTTCACGTTAGTTCGTGCATGGTTGAAGTGCGAAAGCGACATTAACTGCCAATTGTCACCAATTTAAACACGAGTACACACGATATGCTAGGAGTGGATGGGTGAGCAGCATAGTACGAAAACCAACCACTCTGTACAATTCATAGCGGGTGTGAATGTAAGTATAGCTGCTTAACTATGAATCCGTTTATATTTAGACATGTAAAATACGAAAAGTAGTAATTGCAGCAACACGCACGCCACATTTCCGGTGGCATTCACCACAGCAGAAACATTGTGAGTGGGTGTGAAAATGATTATATGTGTGGGTTTGGAAGCATGTACAGCATGAAATATGTAAAAGAGTCCCACTTTGATGTGCGGAAATTAATTTTATGCTTTCAATTAAAATACCTGAAAACTTATTTAAAAATAATTTCACAATTTTCCTTTGATTCCTCAGTGCAAATAGTTCAATGAAATTTTACATTAAAGTTCTGCCACATTCATTTATTATTAAATATTTAGTTCTAATGCAGGTAGCTGTAAATAATTGAATTATGCCTGACCTCATCATCAGGAGTCATATTATTATAAGGAACTAAATTTCCTGATAATAAATTTTATTGGTATGACTTCAAAAAGAGAATAAATGCCTTATGAGACTAATGCTGTGCAAATGACTCACAAATATTAAAATATTCAAGCAGCAAGGAATGGACGAATGTACCTGCCCACACCCTATTCATTAAACATAATGTTTGAAGCTGAGGTGTGGAAATATCTCCTTTTCCATTTGGATATCATAAGTTCCCGAGCTGCTTTTAAATTATTATAGATCAATATTCACATGTCATTAGCTCACAGACATCGAGTATAGAAGGCCGGAAACAAGTGGATAGCTTCAAATACAGGAGCGATTGTGAAAGTTTATAAATTTTATTTTGTAATTCCGATGTCTTACTAGAAGGAAATAAGAACAAAGAAAAGCTCCAGTTCAAATGACAATGAATTGATGCTGATGCAGGTATTATTTCCTATTTGAAATTACTTTCACTTGCACTTAACTTATGAAAAACAGCAATTTCAGTTTAAATATAATTTTTTTTATTTCTAAACATTATAATGTAACGTCAATATTCCATATAATGTACGAATATCCTTGCTAATTGTATAGGGTTTTTGAATAAGAGCGCTACAAAAGTTTTTTTAAATAAAACAAAACCGGTTTTAGATATCAATGAAATTCTTTATTCCTGTGAAAGTACGTTCGATGCCATTATGTATGGAAGTCGATTTTTTTTGCATGACCACCACGGGCACGCTTGCAGAAGTCCAGACGCTGAACCGAATTTTCAACGGTTTTCAAGCATAAATCGGCCGATACTGCTGCAATTTCACGTTCGATATTCGTACGAAGTTCATCAATTGTCGCTGGCTTGTTGGCCTAGACCATAAACTTGACGTAGCCCCACAGGAAATAATCTAACGGCGTCAACTCGCACGACAAAGGCGGACAATCGACTGGGCCATTTCGTGAGATAACACGTTCAACAAACTTCGTTTGCAGTGAATTGATTGTGGCATTCGCTGTGTGGCTTGTGGCGCCCTCCTGTTGGAAACACACGTCCTCCAAGTCCATATTATCCAATGGGGGCCAAAAATATTGGGTTATCATTGAACGGTAGCGATTCGCATTCACAGTAATGTGCCGGTCTTGATCATCACTGAAGAAGTACGGTGCAATGACGCCGCCGGCCCATAAACCGCACCAAACCGTAATTTTTTCGGGATGCAGTGATGACTCATGGAGTACGTGTGGATTGCTGTCTAACCAATAACGCATATTTTGCTTATTGACGAAGCCATTCAGCCAGAAATGAGCCTCATTATAAATTGGACGTAGTGCTCTTAAAGTTGAGGCGACTGACTCCGAATTTCGGTAGTAAATTTTAATAATTTCGACTCGTTGTTGTCTCGTATATCTTTAAATGATGAAATGGCAAACCTTACTGAAGAGAAATGTCAAAAGAGCGGGAAAAAATATGGCGTCGTTTGCTGTCACTATCGATTTACTTTTGTAGCGTTTCTTTTGAAAAACCCTTTATTTAGTTTTAATTTTTCCCCAGTTAGAACTGTGTTTCAAATTATTCAAGTTAGATTTTGTGTGTTAAAGACATTCCTGTTTTTCCCAAGTTGATTGTTCAAAAAGAAGGTTGTGGCTTTCTGGACGCTCGAAGTTGAAGCTTTCGAAGCCCCAACCAAAAGTGGGCCCATGTTGCCTTGCACATCAGATGTGTCATTTAGAACAGTATCCGGGTCAGTATATGCCAAGAATCAAAATTTTTATAAAACTGTCAATTATTTCGAATCATCAAACAAACAAAATTTAAGAGAATATTCATGGTAGTACAACTACATATAGCGATCGTAAACTTGGCTACTTTTTGTAGAATGCTTTTTTCAAAAATTGTAGTGTTTTAGCTTTTAACAATGTGTTTTCTGTCACCTCCCTTTTGATTTGTTAAAAGAGGACTTGTTTCATTGACACGGGCTTGTTTCATCAACACATACGTAAAATCCTATTTTGGTTTGAAGCAAAATTGATGCAATATTACATCAAACTACTGCTACCTGGTCCTTTGACTCCCCCAAAAATTTTTCTGAATATGATTAATTGCGTTGAAGGCAACTAGAATTACTGGCATGGCAGAGTAGAAAATGTGGTCCGAGGCTCTTAATAATATATTTTTTGATTTGAAATTCAACACCCAAGTTTTAAGAAACATAGAAAATTTAATGTTTATAATATCATAGTTTTTATCCAAAAATGTTATATGGTCTTGAAATTACCGAAAGATCGAAATTAAATGTGCTAGTGAACTTCCAGTCAATGAAAATTGAAAAAAAATACTTAAACAAAGGCATTTCTAATTGGGTGAGTAAAAGCTATGTCTAGTGCAGAATTCATGTGCGTAACTATTAAAGTATTTTATGTGGAAATGATTTTAGTGCTATCTTCTAGTGTTATTTTGCGCTACTCCTGCCATGAAATTGAGTAAACACTGCTGAGAATTCTAAATAAGAAAAAAGGGTAAATCTTTAGTACCTCAATTGACAAAGCAACTGAAACAAATTTGAGAAGTTGCGAAATGGAGCTTGTACGAGTAGTGACACAACAAACCCAAACTCAAAATGTTCTAATACAGAAGGATCTCGAGAATAAGAGATAGAAAGTTTTATAAGCAGATGAATTGCCAAGCTGATATGGCATATGACTATATTTATATAAATATTTTCTTATTTCAATGTTAATTCACTTAATTTCTGGTCATGTATGTCACATTAATTGTCCTGTACCTAATTTCCGGTAATATTTGGCATTACATGGCTTTTATATCATTTTATAATTATCTACTAAGATCCCTTATAAATTTGATGCAATTATCTCCTTTTGTGTAGAAGGTTTTTACAAGATAGTAGGTTGGAAGCAGAGCTATAATTTGTCAGTAGCAAATGATAATCATGATCAACTGCCTCAACTCAACTGTCTTGTAATAAAATTGCAAGTGAATACTACAGCTTTTTTGAGGAGTGTTTAAGACAGAGGTGCAAAATGTTAGTTCTTATATAACTACATTTCCAATTAACACGTGTCATTTTAAAGTTTCTGCCATATTTTATTATGTGACATACACAACTCTTATGTGGAAAGTAGAATACTTCTATTAATAAAATTATATTATTAAAACTAAATCAATATTGGAGAGACATCGAAAAGATAGTTCAAATAATATTTGAAATTAGTTGAATTTTTGCTTTGTGAATGCAAAATTGATACCAGAAATGAAATAAAATTTTGGAGCTCTGGTGGATTAAAGAGATGTTATGCGATAGTTAATTTTATAAAAAGATTGATTATGTTCATTTGGGAGCAACTTGAAGGCAACTATTGAACTGGTTCATACATTAAACCGATCACACTATAAATATAATTTCTGACAACTGCTACTTTCAATGCAATAATTTTAAAGAGTCTCTATATGGATGTTCAAACAAAGCAAACAAATTTTCATAAATTGCTCAATGTTTACTCACGAGTATACATTTCGAATTAAATAAGTTAGTTTTTAGTTTCTGCTATTTCAATATGACGTTTTGATGTAAGACTATTATTTCATTATTCCATTATTACTCACACTAATCTTGTAATATTTGCCAAATATTGGAGAGTATAGTAAAATGTAATTGATTCACGTTTCTTTATATAAAGTTTTCGATACTTAATAAGAATATTTAAATTGAATTGACTCCCATCTCCGTTTTTACTGCAGAGTTTTACAAACAACTCAAGATTCAATTATTTAAATTATTTCAAGAATTTTTTTAAGGATATCTTTCAAGCACCTAAAGACATCGTTCGTATTGACTATTTTCTGTTTCCGTTCAAGAGGGAATCACATTACATGTGCACGTTACTGTGTACTATTAACACAATCCTTCAAGCAAGTTATGGTAAAAATCTAACATCCTAAAGGATTTGTAGAGGCAGAGTCAATATCTTACTGATTGCGGACATTACGTCCTGCACGAAAAATGGTTAGTTGGCAAAGTAAAAAAATGTGAAAGGACTTGAGTGTATTGACAAATTTGTTGACATGTCGCCATTAGGAATATTTATTGTTGCTTCACTGGAATACGTGTTCACATGCGGAAAAGGCTTTTCTATGGAAAGAGGACAAAGTGCACGGGAAGAGCAAGCGATAGTGTAGACATCATAAAACCAAATGACTGGTAACTGGATATTTTTGTGAAAATGCTCTGACATCACAATATAGAAATAAATTACAGGGTCTTCTATAGTTGGTAATGTGTCACGTTTTCTCATAAACATTTGACAGTCATTTAAATTGAACCTGTATCCAAAATTTGCACAGCATAAATTGCTGATTTGTAATCCACTCAGTTGCAATATGAGAGGAATCCCACGTATTGTGGAAATGTAGGATTCGATTTTAATAAAAAAGATCGATTATCCAATTTTACTTAGACAACTTAAACATCCTTATTTGAATATTTAATCTGAATGATTTTATATATTACAATGAGCCGCAAGTAACTTAGTCCTATGTGACAAAATATTTCAATGACTATATTTTCGTATTATTAAAGATCTTATACGACTTGTTGGGTTATACAACGTCATACTGATTGAATTTTAGTTCAATCAATGTGAAACAATTTAGCAAGTCTCTAAATTAAAGAGATGTATTGAAAATACTCTTACTAATAAGAAAAGTTGTTGATAAAAACAGTAATATAAAAATTACGTTAGGCGTACAGATAAAAATTTGTCGAAAATTTTAATTACTAAATCAGAATTCTGTAGCAGAAGACGTGTTTCAAAAAAAATAAAGTTTCATCATCCTCAGAATGTTAGTTTTACTTATTTAAAACTGTTTAATAAAGTTTGGAATTAGTAGTAAACATTTTCATCATGCGCTGCGTAGTGTCATTAAATAATCATTTATCATTTCCTTATTGACCATGTTGATACTCCAATGCGCATATGGCTGATATAGTAAATTGCAATTGGTATTTCAGCAGAATTGTTGAGAAGTTTACACATTCCCAGTACCTTGTGTATATTTTATTAATGTAGCCCAATTTATTCAGATTGACGGATTAAAATACATATATACCTACGACCAATCGTGACAGATTCTGTGTAGGAGATAGATTTCACTGCATTCATTTCACTGTGCTACGAGTATTTTAAAATTTCAGTATTGACCATTTGAGGACCATATGGTAAAAAAATTAAACTCGTTAAAAGACAACACCACTTTAAAATATTCGCCCTGCGAATTTTGTTCTTTCACAAGTGTTTTGAGTCATGGAGCATGCTAAGCATCAATATTCATATTACGAAATGGATCCGATGAACATCATGCAGCTGACTGCACGTTGAATGCTGTAATTTTGCATGAAGTGCACGATGAGCAGGAAAATCGATTTCATTGCTTGATTGAACTTATACGAGTACCAAGCTCTTAGCGTTTCTAGAGCCATGATGAATTTACCGAAATTCAGAAAATCTATTAATTTGTAACAGAGGAAATGTGACCTTCAGACTTACTTTTGAAATAAGTTACATTGACTTTTAGCAAACTAATGAAATAATTATTGCTATTCTTTATTAGTTCCTTTCGGTATAGATATAGCGCTTTTTAAGGAGTCCCCTGGTGGGATTGCCGACCGGCTTTTTCTTGTTAACTATTTTTATTCATGTATTTTACACTGCACAGAATATTTAAATAATCTTTGTACTGTTTAAAGAAATATAAAAAGAGGCAATTAAAATTTTAGATATGTACAATAAGTCTTTTTACTATTCGAATACTGAAATAAAATGTTTTAAACAAAAATTTCAGCTAAGTTCAAGGGTTGGGTCGCACTACTGAAACGAACACAGCGCCAGAATAATTAATTTTAATCATCCTTGTATCAGTAGTTTAGAGGAAGTAGTATTCGAAAGTGCTCAGGTGGGAAATTGTTGGAGTCTTTCGTATAACAAGTGTTCAATCTGAAATGAGAGAAAACCTGTTGAAACAAACTGTACAAGAAAAGTAAAAGTTGAAAGTAAACAGTGCTCAAGAATATTTTTCAAAGAATACTCCCATGAAAGAAACAATTTAGTATTTATGAACGAAATATAAATTCTAAAAAAGTATTTATAAGGGTGGATAGAATTGCAGCAAATATAAATTAAGGAATAGTTCATTAATTTCTTAAGAAATTGTCATAAAATATATTTGGAGCACACACGAAATACGTGTATAGTAGTATTATATATTATACAGTATATATATTCTTGAACAAATTTTCAAGTCAGTTAATTTAACTAAATGACCATAACTCTTCAATGAGAACACCCTTAATCAAACGATTTATTTCCCATAAACCATAATTTTTTTAATGCCAATAAAATATTGGATTATGGTGTTACAATCTTCTAATTAAGGAAAATTGTGAATATGTCTTTGGCTAAAAATGAGATGTTTCTATTGTAGGAGAAATATGTTTACATTAATATTGGGTGTTATTGAGAATTTAAACATAATCTTTTAACTGTAATATTAACTTACAATGCAAGTTCGACCTACCATTTTGAAATTTGTGCAATTTTTAAATGTTTTTAGCAAGTGTGAACAAGATTACGGTTTTACAGTGATATTTTGTGAGGATCAGTTTTTTGGAGAGGCCCGGGTCCAGTTACTAGCGGTATGTCACAAGAACAAAACATTTTTTCAGTAAAGTAAAATCTTTAATTGGTTAATGTGGATTATTATAATTGAATCTTCATCCATATATTTATATGTATACAGGATTCTGGGGTATCAGTACAAGCAACTACGACTTTCGACTTGACCTAAAAAAAGACACAAATATATTTTAAATAATTGATTTACATAAATAGGTTATAAATAATGAGATTGAGTGATACAAATATTAAAGTTATTGAAAATCTATTGACGAAATTGCATGTGTCAAATTTTGGGACATGACAGATTCTTACTAATTTGATGTATCACGACGCAATTTCACAGGAATGGTGTCCCAATTTATTGTTAATCTTGTCAAGACTTTTGTTAAAGTACATGTATGGTTAAAGTACATATTGTCTATATTGAATGAATAAATCTAAAGGATAGAAACCTTGGCCATTCAACAATAAACGACGAATCTGAAGCAGCAAAATTTGGAGCATATACTATTAAATATATACATTGAGCTTATAGATTCAAAAATCAATAATGAAGCATTTAATTTTGCACAGCATATGCCACCAATCAGAAATGTGATGTAACAAATTATCAACGATTTTAAAATCATCAACGGTTGTAGCCAATATAATTTAGTCTCCCATAATTTAAGACATCTTACAACCTTCTTTATATAGTTCACTTGGGCATTTGTTTGATAATTGTTAAGAAAATATTCTATTTACTCGAGCGCTAGCTTAGCTACCTATATATTAGTCCCCTCGCATTTGCTAGAAGCTTTAATGTGTCATTTAGATATTTTATTAAAGTCCAAAAATAATCGATACCTTAGATTAAGCAAGTGGAATATTCGCATCAAAATTCCTGCCATTTACTATCTTCCCAATCTTTATTTATAAGGGAAGAGCTCAAAGACGTATTCTCTTTATGTGAATAGTTAAGCAAATCCTAAAAAGCAACACTCTCAGTTAACGGCGTTATGTAGTAGAACCCAATTGATGAATAATTCAAATAATTCGAGCATTTCTATTCTGTTTGTAGATCCTCATATGTCGTTGACACAAACATGGATGTAAAAAAAAACTAAAGAGGAACCTTTCCACTAGAGCATTTTGGCTTTAGATGATTCAAAGTGTGTTTCAACGGAACATGAAAAGAGCCATACAATTTGGCTACTCTCCTTGGTTTGCGATTGTGTGCATACTTTTTCGCTGTAGGGGTATTTATTTGCATATTTTGATGATTTGTAATGGATTATTGTCGCATATAAATTATGGAAACGGAGTTAAAATCATTTCTGATAAAAAATATTTCCACACTTGTAAGCAGTAGTAGCAAAGAAGACTAAGAAAAGACATTCAATTCCCTCCATATTTATTTATCGTTCCGACCATTTTTTTTGGTCACACGTGCAGTGCATGTGAATTTATTGTATTTAGTGTAAAAATATTCCATACGTGACAATTATAGGCAGTCTTCAAAATATACTACTTAATTTAATAGTAAAAAATCAAGTGGTTAATTTACTAGTTCAAAACTTATCTATAAGTTAACCAGTTAATGACTTCTACGGCACTTCATTTCCATGTATACAAAATTTTTCCTTTCTTGTCAATTTAATAAAAAGGGACATAAAGACAAACATTGGAATTTGGAAAAACAGTTATTTTTATAATTTCAACCACTTTTTGTAATTCCTCATTTTAGAGATAAATCTTCAAGTTAACGCGTATTTTAAAATATCCGCAAAGTGTTCGCAAAGAAGAGTGGAAAAGCGGCACCATGAATTAACATGCTGAATTAATACACTCCTCATTTATGCACAAAAAATATTTTACATGTCGAGTACGCATTATTATATTATGTACATACATAAATATGAATTTTACATACATATAAAAGTGTTACTGGTATTTTAAGTAGTACTGCTGTGATGTTGTCTAAAATAGCGAATATTCGGAGAAAAAATTTAAAAGAAACCAGGGCTACGTTTAAATTAAACTTTTAGGGGGTCATTTCATTTGTATTTTAAAAAGAACTGCGAAACTTCTAACAAGAATAGGTGATAATAAATCAAAAAAAAAATTGTATTATTTAATTTGGAGTTGAAAACTCAAATGTTAACAAGTTCTTTTAATAAATTAAAATTATTCTTAATGTAAAATCTGATCCAATTGCTTTCCATTTAGACTTCGGTTCATGTAAACGCACCATTGTAATCATAAGATGTAGAATAATAATTATTTGGTTTTTTGACATAATATTGTACTACTAATAACTAAAATAATTAATAAAAATTCATTTATAGTAAAATGGCGTTCGACTGCCCCAGTAATACCCCAAGCGTGTTTAAATATTCATTGCCATGAACTAATGAAAGTGCACAGGCGACAGTAAAATAATTAGAATTTTGAACAGAGAGAGGCGAAGATTAAGAAATTGACGGTCAAAAGAGAATTAAACATTCTTACAGTATTCTCACAAATAACAACAGTTTCAATCATGTCATAATAATCTTCAAAATAGGTCAAAATGCAGCTAAACGAATTAAGTTAACAACCTCATGCTTTTAATTAAACAGAGGAAGTGTTTTCTTTCTTTAAAAATGACGAAAAAAAATTTTTATTTTGTCGAAATTAATATTTAATAATTAATAATTTTTTTACTTAAACGCAATTGCAATACTTCGACTTGTAGATCTTGAGGGTTCATTGACAATGAGAAATTATCAACAGTATTGTGTGTTTTCAGTTATTTTGAGAAGTTAAGTGAATTGAGGAATAACGATAGTTAGAGTTAAGGAGGTGGACTATATTTTTACCTATACTTACATCAATTTTAAAACCTCCTCACACTAGCAGAACTCGCACAAATCCATTCATATCAACTATCTATTCTTAGATGTTCTTTGGTAGTAGTACCAAGCAAGTAAAGGAGCAGACAAATGAAATCATGAGAGAGCAGACAAATGCATTCGGAAAAAGTTAGTTTTGAAAATACACAAATTCACTTTTAATTAATTTTTACGATGTAATGAAAAAGGAACGACCAAAAATTTAAAAGTCTTCATTAAAGTAATGGATATGATATGAGAATATACGCAATTTCATTATCCTTTGATTTAATTGATTAATTAATTATAACCTTGATGTGACTCTGCTTTGATTTATTATAAACATTTATGTGATCAAATACTTATCGATGATAATCGCTTATGTTTAAACACTTATATCCATTAGCTAAGATTTCATTTCCATTAGTGTGTTTCGAAATATATTATGTCTATCCCTTTGATATCGAATAATTGCAAAATAAAGTAGATAAAGAAGGTAGAATAATGAACCCCAAATATATTTAGTTGCCATACTTCGGCTAATATCTGGGAATGATGTGACAATGAAGTCCATTTTCCGAGAATTACTGGCATATACGAGTATTTACTTTTTTTTTTTGTTTTGAATCAAATACGAGTATATCAAAAAATGAGTGCAGAAGTCTGAAGTCGCGTTAGACCGACTTCGAAATACCCTTTACCTTTCCTTGTGCGTACAATGGAAATGTTTTCTTCATAAATCATCAGTAGGAGAATATCTACGGAAATTGAATATGTCTTTATAGAATCAATATACGAGGTGTGATAAAAAAAGAACTGTTATTGTGTGATCAAAAAATAAAGTATTTATTTATTCATCAACAACTATCTTGTCCCCTTTAAAGTAATTCCCCTCAGATATAATACACTTATGCCAGCATTTTTTTCAATCCTCGAAACACTTCGGAAACGCTTTTTTTTAGTATCGCCTACAGCTCCTGTTTCGATTTTTCTTTTATCTCCTCAATTGTAGCAAAACGCTTTCCTTTCATCGGTGTCTTCAGTTTTGGAAAGAGGAAAAAGTCAGCGGGGGCGAAGTCCGGTGAATACGGTGGTTGAGGCATGATAACGGTTTTGTTTTTGGCCAAAAACAGCTCCTGAGCGATGTCCATGCGACGTTGTTTTTGCTCAAAATTTAGCAATTTTGGAACAATCTTCGCTGCCGCACGTTTCATGCCTAAAACATCCGTAAAAATTGCTTGGCATGAGCCGAACGATATGCCAACATCATCAGCAACCTCTCCGATAGTGATTCGACGATTATCCAAAATCATTTTCTTCACTGCGTCAATGTTTTCATCGGTTGTTGACGTGTTCGGGGTGTAATGTAGACCACCTCCACGCGGTGCACCCTGGGTTACGCTAAATGGTATACACTCCCCCAGGTGCTGCTGTTTTCTTGCACGGGAGTCTATAGCACCATTTGGCACGACCCCTATCCTTCGTCCCCGGACTTCTCTTTGGACCAATGTAACTTTTCTGATTGCCCTGGGCTGGTAGCTGTAATTTTCTGGACCTAGCTGTCTTTTGTCACGGTAGCACCAAGGTGAAACTTGAGTGTGAACGGCTCCACTCTAAGGTTGCAGCTGCCCCCGTCCCGTTAAAACCTTGGCAGGCCTCAAAGTACGTTCGACGTCTGTTACCGTTAGGTCGGTAGTGTGGGTTCGGTTGAGTGGAACTCCCGATTAGCACTGGTCTGGCTCTGACCCCATAAGGGCTTTTGCCAACCCTCGCATGGCCTCCCTGCTTGCACAGATAACCATGGGACCATATTTAGTGACCACACTTTCGGACTGAGATAGCGGCTTTGAGTGGGGACCCTTATTGCATGGACACAACAAAAAATAAAAACACAAACACAAACAAAATTTCCGCGCATATCCCCTCAGGGACGCGCAAAACCCTGGCTAGGCAAATGGCCACCAGCAACACCCCCGCCCTTGGTTCGAAGACAAGCAGCATAAGCACTGCCCCTTCAACAAGCACCACAGCTTCGGCTAATAAGCCACCCAAGAGCTCTTCGCTGTCCCCAGGCTCTTCAGCGGCTGCTGTATTCACTCACAAACCAGCAGCAGTCGCTCCGCCTAAGCCCTCTTCAGCAAACGCCTCGATATTGCCTCACAAGTCGATGGTAACTGCTCCCCGTACCGCTCCTCCTTCAGGTGCACCTACCAACGTGAACCCGAGTACAAGGGCGTACAGGACGCGTAGAGCGGCTTACCGTATTTTGGCGAGGCTCAACGCTTCAGAACCATCTCAACTGTCAGAATACGACAAGGGCAAGCTTGAGTGGGCAAAAGCACACGCTGATGTGCGTGTCCACTCCTCCACTACACAAGCAGCCGGTAACCCCAAGAGGCAGAGATCAGCCGATCGCCCGGGCCAATCCACCCAAAGCATCCCTAAGCGCGTAAGGCTGGCTACTCCCAAGCCTAAGCTCTCCAAACCGCTTATTGAGATTGTGAAAGAGAGCCTCACATGGGCTGTGGTCGACTCTGCCAATGCCGATGGGACCATTACTCCTGCCAATTGGAGAAAGGTCGAAATGGCACTGTTACCAATATTCGTTGAGGTTATGTCCCTCAACCCTGGTCCTTCACCCAGCTGCCGTGACGCAGGGTGGTATCAAGGACATATTAAGATCGTATCTTGCTCGGACCAACGCTCGGCGGATCTATACAAGGTAGCGATCAATAGGGTAGGTGAGATATGGCCGGGTGCACAGCTCAACGCTGTACCTTTGGACCAGGTTCCCCAACGCCCTCGCTCCAAAACATGGCTTCCTGCCGAGCCCTCTGAGCCCGAGGCAATCTTAAAGATCCTCAAGCTCAGCAACACCGATCTTCCCACCGATGGCTGGAAGGTCGCGAAAGTTGGTGACCCCAAAGGCAGTTTGCGTGAGGTCACCATCATTTTGAACGAGAAATCCCTTGTTCCCATCAACTCCCGCGAGGGGGTGATTAATTATGGCTTTGGAGCCATCACTCTCCGCATCTACAAGTGGGATGCCCAAGCCCCCCAACAGCCTCCCCCAGCTGGTGCTGTCCCACGAGCCACTGCCAAAGAGCCTAGCTGCTCAGGCCCGGCTCTCACCCCTTTGTCGGGTAGTGAGAGTATGTGCTCCGTTACAACCAGAAGCAGCCGCTTCTCAACTTCCGAACTGGTCGGAGAATTCTTCGACCACATGGACACGGATGCGGCTGGTGGATACATCTCTCCAATGTCCGAAGAGGAGGAGTTGAATTCCACTATAATCACTCTTCCAGACAATGCTGAAGGTACTACAGATTAACCTTCAGCATTCGAAAACTGAATCGGCAGCCCTGCTTCTCCGCCTCTCGGATATAGGGGAGGAGCTCATTCTCGTCCAAGAACCTTGGGTCATAAATGACCGGGTTTCTGGACTCAATGCATACGGATATCGTATGGTATATATCGAGGAATTTAGGTAAACCAAGATCCTGCATTCTGGTAAAAAACAGCGTTAACGCTCTTTTACTCCCTAGATTCAGTGACAAAGACAATGTTGCCATGGTCATTGAAATGGGTCCACGGACTTTCTGGATCTCCTCGAACTACATGGCTCATGACTATGGCGACTCCCCGCCACCAGACATACTGAAGCAAATTGTTGCTGTAGCCCACCAGAAACAGATTCCGGTAATTATCGGCGACGATGCCAATGCCCATCACGAAATATGGGGCAGCTCCGGCACAAATGATCGAGGTGAGTGTCTTTTCGACTTTATCATTTCAAATAACTTAGGCATTGCTAACCGGGGAAATGAGCCGACCTTCCTTACATCCGTAAGGAAGGAAGTGCTTGACATCACCCTCGTCAGTGATAACTACTCCAACATGATAAGCAATTGGTTCGTCTCACAGGAATGCTCCTTTTCGGACCACTGCTATATCACCTTTGACATTGACTTGAGGGAGACTACAGGCAATACAGAATATCTTAAACCAGTCAATAGAAAAAACACAAACTGGCCTCTTTTCCGGCTCAAACTGGGGTCATGCTTAGCAACGACTCCCCCATTATCCACAACTGTCCCGACATTGATCGGGCGGTCGACGATCTGACCACAGCTTTTAAAACAGCCACTCATATTTCTTGCATCACTCCCGAACCACGGGGCAAACCTAAACCTCCGTGGTGGAACTCGGAAATTGCAAGTCTTCGCAAAACTTGTAGAATGCTTTTCAACAAAGCTAAAGTTACAGCTGAGTGGGCCCCTTTCAAAAATAAACAAAAAGAGTTGAAATACGTTAGGCGAGGGAAACGAGCGTCATGGAGGGAATTTTGCGAAAGCATTGAATCGACGTCCGAGGCTAGCCGTCTTCGTAAAATTCTCCACTCCTCTAACAAAGCCCTTGACTGTATCCAAAAACCAGATGGCAGCTGGACTCACTCAAACGCCGAAACCCTTGATATCCTGCTAGACACCCACTTCCCAGGGAGTTTAGCCTCAGCGGATCAAGCACTCTACCAGGTGGAGCAGGTTTCCCATGATAGCCTCCCCACATTCCAAGTGACAAAAAGTCACCTTGAATGGTCCATTCAAACCTTTAAGCCATACAAGTCCCCCGGACCGGACGGCATCATTCCTGCCGATATCCAAAATGGGGAAGAGATTATCCTTCCATGGCTGCTTCAAATATATAATGCAAGCCTCAGATTGCAATACATTCCCTTACGCTGGCGCACGGCTCGGGTCGTCTTCATACCAAAAGTTGGGAAGGCCTCGCACACCAAACCTAATAATTACAGACCCATAAGTCTAACATCCTTTCTTCTTAAGGTTCTAGAAAGAGCTCTTCACCTACATATCAGGACATCGATCAACCCTTCTCTTCTCTCTGTATCTCAACACGCTTACTCTAAAGGCAAATCGGTTGAAACAGCACTTCATTCTCTCATTTCTCAAGTTGACAAATCCTTGGCGTACAAGGAATTCACACTTGCCATATTTCTGGACATCGAGGGAGCATTCAACAATGTATGCCCCAACGCTGTCATCTCCGCACTCTATAATCTTAACCTGAATTCAGGTCTTCTTAAATTTATAGAGCTTCTACTAAAATCTAGGATCATCACTTCCACGATCGGCAGTGCCCAATCCAGGAGGGTGGTTAACAGGGGCACGCCACAAGGGGGTGTTTTATCACCCCTCCTCTGGAACCTGGCAGTTAACACACTACTGGTGAGATTAGAATCTACTGGATGCAAAGTGATAGCCTATGCGGACGACATAGCAATCGCGGCATCCGGCAAATTCCCCCAAACACTTTCCGAAAAACTTAACTATTCACTCTCTATTGTGTCGAACTGGTGTCGCGAATTCGAACTTGGGGTTAACCCATCCAAAACCGAGACTATGCTTTTCACTAGGAAGTACAAAATTCCAAAGTTTACAATGCCTAGTCTAAACGGCACTCCGCTCCCTTTGAGCACACACGTTAAGTACTTAGGCCTGATTCTCGACCCAAAGCTTAATTGGAAAGCCAATCTAGCTGAGAGGGCACGTAAGGCAACATGCGCTATATACTGCTGTATAAGAGCAGTTGGTGCACGATGGGGACTTCGTCCTCGAGTCGTGCTCTGGCTCTACACGGCCATCGTTGAACCAAACCTGTTATACGGGTCGGTCTTCTGGTGGCAAGCTCTCGAAAAAGCCTGTAATATCAAATCCCTTGATAAAATCAGAAGATCCATTGCTCTATTGATCACTGGCGCTCTTCGTAGCACACCTACGAAAGCCCTTTTTCCATGCTGCACTGACTCCCCTCGGGGATCCTGGTTAAGCAACAAGCCAAGCTGACAGCGATTAGACTTAATGCTCTTTCGCACTGGCGCATAACCCTGACAGGCCATGCTTCAATTCTGAATCAGGACCCACCTGTCCCCAACTTTATCGATTATATGTCGGTCTATCCCGATTTGAACAGGGAATTCGACCTCACTATTCCAAGTCGAAGCGACTGGACCTCAGAAAATCGAATCGTCGGTGAAACAGTCGAAATCTACACCGACGGTTCCAAGCTTGGAGGTAGAGTCGGCAGCGGTATTTATTCCGACAAGCTGGACTTAAACATCTCCCTACGTCTCCCAGACCATTGCAGCGTTTTTCAAGCTGAGGTCATGGCCATTTACCACGCAGCCAAATGGATGCTGAGTAGTGATATCGGCGCAGTTGACGTATCTATCTTCTCTGACAGCCAGGCCGCCATTAAATCTCTTTTTGGCTCCACGGCCACATCAAGACTAGTTCATGAACGTCGAACATCTTTAAATGAGCTCGCAAGTTACTCTCGGATGCACCTAGTCTGGGTTTCCGGACACAGCGAAATCCCGGGAAACTACGAGGCGGACGAGCTTGCCAAGGCAGGCACGCTAATGCACGACATTCACCCCTCTGTAAACATCGGCATTCCACTGGCAACAGCCAAGCTCGAAGTCAAACGGAAATATCTGGCTGACGCCTACAAATCCTGGGCTAACGAGGAATCCTGCCACACGGCTAGACTAACTTGGGCAAGCATGGACAAAAATAGAACCAATCAACTTCTTCGGCTTGATCGCGTATCACTGTCGACAACTGTGTCGGTTTTGACCGGCCACTGCATAATGGGACAGCACGCAGAAAGACTGGGCCTACCCTCAAACGAATTTTGCCGAGGCTGTGGCTTCGAGGAGGAGGACGAGACGGTTTTCCACCTCTTATGCCACTGCCCATCCTTGAGCAGAAGAAGAATTCGCACCTTTGGTGCCCCATTTCTTACAAGCCTGACAGAGCTGTCATCCATTAATATTAGGGACATAGCCAGGTTCATTAAAGTATCAGGATGGTTTCCTGAAACATGACGGGGGAGTCGTGCCTTTCCAGGCGCTGTCCTTGCGCTGACTATCACCATGCCAAGTATGGGAACCTTTTTAGTCAGTGCTTCAACGGCGCCACACCGTGGTATCACAATGGGCCATTATGTGTGCTCAAGTATGCTTTTGGCAAACTGGGCGGCCACTCCTACCTACCTACCTACCTGTTGACGTGCTCGGGCGACCAGGACGAGCATCGTCATTGACACTTTCTCGGCCTTCCTTAAACCGGTTATACCACAATTGAACTTGTGTTCTGCTCATAGTAGACTCGCCAAAGGCCACAGTCAACATTTCAAATGTGCTTGCGCATTTCATTTCATTTTTTACACAAAACTGAATACAGTTTCTTTGATCCATTTTTTCGAATAGTACAAAATCGAAGAGCACACCAAAACACGACTAACCTTTTTATCTGTCAAAAACAAACTGACAATCCAAAATGGTTGGTATTGCCAACATATATAACAGACATGTGTACCAACATAAAAAATAAAATGCGTACATCGAATATACGTAACTCACGAAAAGATGAAAATAACGGTTATCTTTTGATCACACCTCGTATGTATTATTTTAAAATATCGTCCAAAAATATTATATATTATATAGGTTGAAAGATATCATAATATGTCAATGGTGGACGTGGCCATGCCATTTTTTGGTTGGTGCTGAATGTTGGTACCCGCAACTGTGAAATTTCGTTCATAAATCTTTAATAGGGACCTAGTAAACATTTTTGCTTAATTGTCGGCGTGGCAGTAGTAATAATTTCCCCATATTTGGAATGCATGTTAGTACAGACCCAATGTATGGATATACCAATTTGTATTCATATATCATCACTAGAAGCATAGATAATGTAATTGCATTTAAGTGGGGTCCCCAAAGTTCAGTATATGGGAGGGAGGCGTATCCTTCATCTACCCGACCGAACCTTGTATGTGGCTTTGTAGGGTCCATATATGTATTAATGTAAAATTTCGGTCAAAAAAATTGTGTAGATGGTAAGATATAATAATATCTCTACAGTGGGCGTGGCTGTAAAAATAACACGGCCATTTTTTGTGCGGTTTTAATCTTAGTCCCCGTAATCTTCCTGTGAAATTTCGTAGATAAATCTTTAATAGGAACGCAGTAATGTATTTTTATTAATTTTGGGCATGGCAGTAGTATTATGATCTCCATATTCGGCACACTCACTATTATGGATCCATGTATATTTCTGCCAATTTTTATTCCGTTGGTATCAATCCGAGCATAGGTAGGCTAATTTTAATTTTAGACTCGAAAGTTTCTTAGATCAAAACTGAGCGTGACTTTTCTGTGATCAACCCTATTTGTGGCATATAGATTTATAATGTTCACATGTTCCCTCCCGTAAAATTTCGTCCGTAAATCTCTACCAGATCTTAAGTTATGAACATTTGTTAATAGTTGGCGTGGCAGTAAATATATACCGCCCAATTTTTGCACAGTGTTTAGTAGGACCCACATCTCCATAACTGTCAAATTATGTCACGATTCCATCAATTGGACCGAAGTTATAGTCATTTAAAAAAAGGTGAGAAAAGTTTCATATATGGGAGGTATGCGTGGTCTTGTTCCAAATCGGCCCAAATAGCAATCTGTTTCTGTATCTTTGTCCAGACTATACTTTTGCAAAATTTCATTAAGATAGCTCTAACGGTGTAGAAAAAAGTGACAACAGACGGACAGAGGGACAGAGAAAATAAAAATTGCTTAGAAAGTGATTCTGATCATATATGTATATATATGTCCATACCTACCACGCCTCCTTCTTGAAAATGCAATCCCTCTCAAAAGCACAAAATTAGTATTCCCTACCTTTTTTAAATGTAAAGTGTATAATAATATAAATGGTGACAATATTTGTGAATTTACTTACTTGCATACCTGAAAATAGCACAAGCTATAAAAAATGCATTTAATTAGTCAATTAAAATATATTGAAGAGGCGTTTATTGTGAACTTCATATTCCCAAAATGAATTGGTATATTTCTCATTCACTGAAATTTACTTCAAGAAAAACAGATTGAAAAGCTTAACAAAGAATATTAAAAACTTTGTATTTAGAATTATGTATGCACATCTATTTTTGCATAATGGAGGTAATTTTACTGTATTTTAAGAGCACTGTTCAAATAAGTGCTGATAAAGCCATGCATATTTTAAAATCAGTGGCAAAGCTTATTCGAAATTTTAACAGTCTCTTGTTTGCTCAGTAGAGTAAATTTTCATCGTTGGCAGATTAGCGCAGAACTTTAAATTACAATTTTATGAAATAACGGCATTGTGGCATAGAGTACATTCTGCTCCCACATCCATAAAATAGTTTAAATCATTATAATTAGATTAAATTTTAATTTAATAATTAGTTGCCGTAGTTAGTAAACACGTTTCAGAAACTGGCACAAATATTTAAATATGAAATGATGAAGAAGTTCTTGTTTTATCCGAATAGTTTCATGTACTTAGGGTTATCCAATGACAGCCTCCGGTCAGTTGCATTGTCTTACAGTTCCCAATTATCATAAAGGCACTCACAATAATTCATTAAGGTAATTGTTTATCAACCCGTTTCACTAGGTTATACTTGTAAAATAGTTTAAACATTTTTCTTTCCAAAATAATCTTTTATGAAAGGGTTTTTATCAACGAATTGGTTGACGAACAAGTGCACACAGTAAATGTGCAAATGTGGTTCCACCGTAATAATTGTCAGAAGGAGACATTTTTGGCAAAGTTAAAGCTATTTTGGACACACCAGTTGTCCTCATCATGGATATTCTTTTTTTTAAACAGCTTAATAACTTCCTCAAATTTTTTACTTATGGAAAAACTTTGTGCGCTAACTAAATTAGCTGTGTCACAAAGACATTTTAATTGTATTTAAGTCTGTTGTTATTGAAATGATTTTGCGCTCCAAAGGCAAAAGCCAACAGTTTTATGGTTTCGTTTTGGCAGATTCAAATTGTTCTTTCTTTAAAATTGTGTCCTTAGAAAATAGTCTCTTGTTCAGATTGAAAGTAAACAACATCACATAATGTGATATTAAATAAAATCGAACTCTTTATAAACTTTAGAAATACAATAGTCAGAAACTTGTTTTATATAACAAATATTCAATCAAATACAATTTTGTTAACATCACATTCGAAATTATTTTGCATGGATATGAAATGGATTTAAATAATATTCATGAATCAGAAAGAAATGAATCATGAAAAGTTTTCTCTGCATAATAAAGTCATAAAAGATGATGCTGAATAGTTTGCGTAATTAAAATATTTTCTTTGACTAAAAAAAAAACAGCGTGAAATACGAGCAGTTTACTTGTGAAACTAAAGAAGCAGTGATTTAGAAACAAAACAATAACTAGATAAACGGTTGCATTGAAGTAGCTTTGATAACGATTGCTTAATTGAACTGTTGTGAAATGAAACTATTTTAATAAATAATCAATTACCAAATATAGATTTACTTAACAAAATCAATTGAGTCTCGATAACTTAAGTTAGAAGTAATTTTTCTAATTGTAGAAAACACACCAGCTACATTCTGAAATATGCTAAGTCCACTTATGTGATTTTAGTTGACGCTTTAGGAATCCAAAGTTGTAAATTAAATACTTTCAAAATTGTTTCGTTGTTTATCGCTATAAAAAATTCTTTTAATGAGAAAGTTGTAGGTCGGAAATTTTATATTTCGCCTTTTTGCTGGAACTATTCACAATCAATCAGAATTATTTCGATCTCAAAATATTCGCAAAGAATAACTGGATATACGAGTATATAATATATAATATTACAATACGTTTGATAGGAATTCTAGTACCAATTAATCACTTCATGAATGAACCAATTTTATATATTTGGAAGCGCAATTAATAAAATTATTTCGCTTTATGGAAAATGTTTAACAAAAAGTAAACAAACATAATTAGTTACCTTTCCAACTTCCAGACAATTATTTTTATACTTCTGCATAAAAAAGCTTCTTACGTAATAAAAGAAATCAATTTCTGATGCAACACTGTTCAATTCGTGGCAGCAAAGATCGGTAATGGGAGAAGGTGGATCGAATTTTCAAGCAAATTTATGCTAAATGATAACAGCTTTTATTGCCGTATTCTCCCATTGCTCCAAACTAAATTCATGTTTCATATAACTGAGTTGTGATTAGCGAAAACTTTGGTTTTTGAAATTGGCGATAAGCAAATTCATTTAAATAAAAAGAATAAAAGCGGGGCCATATGGTATGATGAAAATTCAAATATCTACAAAGATTGAGGGATGCCCACAATAATATAGGAAATTAAAAGATATTTCGAAAGATAGTCATTGAAACTGAAATATCATCCAAATAAGTAAGCAATAGCACTATGTACTCGTATACTATGATACTAGAAAACACAAATACAATAGATCTTCGAATATAATAACAAATTAGTAAAACCCTGTAAAATTAACACTAGTTCCAATTGGCATGGTTAAGTGTAATATTATAGTATTAAGTTCTGAATAATTATTGATTGTTTTTAAATATCTGGAAAGATTGAATTGTTGGAGCATGAAAAACAAAAAAATTTGCGACATCGGAATATCATATGATGCAGAAAAGATTTGAGAAGTTTCAATTTGGAGTCTTATAAATTCGAAGTATTTATCTCCCAAGATGTTCATACATTTCAAAAGTTACAAGTGAATTAAGCAAATTAAGAATGGAGGATCCTACGGGAAGACTTTCTGTGAAATATAGAAATCCCAGAAAAGAATAGATTAGTTTTTTGTTTGATTTATCATTTTAGATTTCACCGAAGTTAGTGAAAAATCAATTTAAAGTAATACTTTACCTCAATGCACTGCAAACATATTTGTCTTAAATTTCGAATTTTCGTTGTAAATATTATATAACTTTTCAATATAATGCAAATTTTGAAATATAATTGTTCATTTAAAACTTAATAGTTTGAATATAAAAATAAGGTCAGTTATATTACAAGATCAATTAGAAAAGTTTTCGAAACATGCAATTTTTGAGTATCAGTCCACCGATATGAAACAGTTGCTTAAGCAAAGTGCAACTATAGCTCATCGATTCTTTTGTGCAAGTTCGTCGCATTTGATGGCAAAATTTAACTTTATTAATCAAAATTGAATTTGAGTGGAATTGAGATAAGTTTTACATAGCTATAGAACAATGTTTGTGAACATAGAGTGAAATTTCTGAGCGATTCCCTTAACTACAGGTTAATTAATTATACATGACATAACATTACTCTGAGTTGTATGTGTAATAAACACAATCGCATTCATACTTAGCTTCAAGAAGGAACTTTCAGAATGAGATACCAAAAATATAGGCAAAGTGTCAGAAACTGTCCATAATTAAAAGTACACAGAACTTACTCTTAATAACTAAAAAACCGAAAAGGAAGAAACGTGCAAATTTTGGAGTGAAACGAGCCTATAACATTCCTGGCGAAACATAAATATTTTTCTTATATGATGAGGTAGTCTTGATTTTAAAAAATTTTAACATTTGCATATACTCGTATGTTGATAAACAAATTCTTAGTTATATTTAATTTTATCCAAAGAAATGAATATAAAGATTTTGGTAGAGGAACATTTATTCCTTTGTATTGAAGTATAAAATTTTATAAATTCATGTGTCATTAGTAGAACGAATCCATTCTTTAATTTAAATATCCATAAATTTAATAAAACTACATTTATAAAATTCAATGAAAACTGTAAGCAGAAAATTTGGTTCCAAAACAATATATTATGAATCGTCGGAGAGGTATTTCGATTGATTTCGCAAACAAGGTATTGGAGATCGCTGGACTCTAGAGACATATAAATTCTGTACCAATAATAATATTCACATTTTAATAGTCCAGTAAGTGTTTCACTAACACCGCATCAATTTATAAATATATTTTTAAGATTATTTCGCAGCGAATTTATTGACAAGACAAGTTCCACACACAGTAGTTTCAATTGTGTATGTGTGGCTATGACATCTTAATAATTTTCAAAAGGAGAATTATTGAAACATTTTGGCAGATCTTATAGCTATTTCGGACACGCCACTTGTCCTCATCAGAGACATTCCACTGAACGTTAACTTTTTCCCAAGCCATTATTATGTCTTAGAAATCAACAGCACACCAACTATGAATCCAGGAATCGAACCTGGGTCTTCTGCTGTTCTAATCTATCCATCCAGATAACTACGCCAACTATAGGTGGGGTACTGAGTGAACAAATTCTGCACATTTCTGTCTCATGCCACCACAAATTACTGTGTCTCATTATTACCCCTCATTTGTTCCATTAAGTCTCTCTTTCTATTTTATAACATTTCAGTGGTGGAATAGTACGAGTTGTGATCAAAAGATAACCGTTGTTTTCATCTTTTCGTGAGTTACGATGTTCGCATTTTTTTTTTTATGTTGGTACACATGTCTGTTATATATGTTGGCAATACCAACCATTTTGGATTGTCAGTTTGTTTTTGACAGATAAAAAGGTTAGTCGTGTTTTGTTGTGCTCTTCGATTTTGTACTATTCGAAAAACATGGATCAAAGAAACTGTATTCAGTTTCGTGTAAAAAATGATTTTAAATGCGCAAGGACATTTGAAATGTTGACTGTGGCCTTTGGCAAGTCTACTATGAGTAGAACACAAGTTCAATTGTGGTATAACCGGTTTAATGAAGGCCGAGAAGATGTCAATGACGATGCTCGTCCTGGTCGCCCGAGCTCGTCAACAACCGATGAAAACATTGACGCAGTGAAAAAAATGATTTTGGATAATCGTCGAATCACTATCAGAGAGGTTGCTGATGATGTTGGCATATCGTTCGGCTCATGCCAAGCAATTTTTACGGATGTTTTAGGCATGAAATGAAGATTGTTCCAAAATTGCTAAATTTTGACCAAAAACAACGTCGCATGGGCATCGCTCAGGAGCTGTTTTTGGCCAAAAACAAAACCGTTATCATGCCTCAACCACGGTATTCACCGGACTTGGCCCCCGCTGACTTTTTCCTCTTTCCAAAACTGAAGACACCGATGAAAGGAAAGCGTTTTGCTACGATTGAGGAGAAGTGTTTCGAGGATTGAAAAAAATGCTGGCATAAGTGTATTATATCTGAGGGGAATTACTTTGAAGGGGACAAGATAGTTGTTGATGAATAAATAAATACTTTATTTTTTGATCACACAATAACAGTTCTTTTTTTGATCACACCTCGTACATTACTTTTTAGCGTTGAATACCGCTTTATGCCACGGCATTCATGAAATTTCAAAATGAGAGTGTAATATTTTGAGAAAAGAAATGGTAAAGTGGTGAGTGCGTATATATTACACAGCAAAAGTTTATGCCGAAAGAGCAGTGAGGCAAGGGGTATATTTGAGGAAGCTGATTGCTCTTTAGTTTCTTTACATCAGGGACTCTCAAAAATGCGACGGCGAGTTCGTAGCCCACACGTATAAGATCGTGTTTCACACCGATATTGCCGGACGTCACTACCAATTAGTGATGAGCGATCCAGTGATTTTTGACTATCGCCGTTACCAGTGATGGCTATTTTCACTCACCGTGATTTTAAACAGTGACTGCGATCGCTGTTTCCATTGCGTTCATACATATACATATGTAAGTTAAGCCCACTGTTAGCCACAAGTCAGCCAAATAGTTAAGCCCACTGTTAGTCACAAGCCAGCCAAATATTGTTGACAGGTAGACTAAGTTGGCCTAAATTTATATTCACTTCGTTCTTGTTAAGTCGCGTTTGCTTATTAATCAATATGTAATTTCAATAACAGCAAGCAAACTTACTCAGCAATATTTTAATTCCAACATTTAAATATTATGAAGCTAAGTAATCAAATTGGAACTTATTAAGAAATATGTCAAAATAACAATTAGCAAATATTATTAAGCTAAGTAATCAAATTGGAACTTATTAAGAAATATGTCAAAATAACAATGAGCGAATATTATTAAGCTAAGTAATCAAATGTAAACTATAAATAACACAAAATAAAATTATGTCTTTAGTTGAAGTCAAACAGAGTAATTGAGAGTTTATTTTTTTGGTCTCTACATAACAGTGACCATAACTGGCGCCCGAGCAGCTTAAGTCTAATATATTAGTGAATTTACTTGAACAAGTCCGCAAAGACTCTAAAAAATAGTGTCGTACAAGAAATCCTAAAAGACTTAATAAAAAGTAACTGGTACAAAGTCCGCAAAGACTCTGTAAAATAGTGTTGTACTAGGAAACTTAACAAAAAAGCCTAAAAACCCGGCAAAGCATTCAACTGATAGTGTTGTGAAAAAAGGATAATCCACCTATAGAAACCTGCAGAACCAGCAAAGAAAAATATAAGGAAACATCCAAAGGAACCATCCAGAAGACTCATCCGACTCAACTCACCTAAAAACTCAACAGTGACAGCAACCGTACCGGAGTAAGCAATTAATTTATGCCAAAAGGGAAATCTACGGACTATCCGAACGAGTCATGAAGTCTGCTGTTATAATGCTGTAAGAATTTTATTTATTTTAAATTATTATAAGAACACTAAACCGTTTTTAATAAGCCATTAAACAAGACAGAATTATCCCAAAAATTGTGAGAAATAATATTTTTTTTTTATCTGCCTTGATAAATTTTCTAAAAAGGAAACTAATGTTAGAAAAAAAAGAAGAAATATTGAAGGCATTTTGTTAAATGAAAATATTTAGAAAAAATTAATCTAGAAAGAATTTTTTTTATCTTTCTCAAATTAAAACGAAATATAATCTGGTTTAAGAAATCATTTTAAAATAGAACATTTTTCAAAACTGAAAAAAAAGAAGGAAAAATCTTATCTTAGAAAAATAAAACAGAATATTAAAAAAATTAAATGTAAAAATCTCTATTCCACTACAGGAGGTGAACAAATTTTATAAGTGAAAATCTTGAAACATACATATAAAAGACTTGAAATAAAATTCAATTTTGTAATTATCTTTCTGTATAATCTTCTAATCAAAAACAAATATTATTGTAAAACAACATGGCACCTGGCGATAACACAAATGAGTGGTTGAAAGAAAGTATAATTCAACTAACTGGTGCACTTAACGCCCAGATAGAACAAGTAAAAACCTTAGGCAACAGAATTCAGCAGTTAGAGGGAAGTATTCCACCACCTTATAGTGTAGAATCATCCAATAACCAAACAGAACAGATAAGGGCATTAAACAATAGAATTCAACAATTAGAAGGTAGAGTTTCCCCACCTCGAACTCTCGAGAGCGATTTATCAGCCCCTAGGAATGAGCAGGAATTAAATGAAATAAAAAAACTACCAGACTGCGTTAGAGATCTCCAAATATTTGAGGGGAACCCAATCCACTATATTTCTTGGGTTCATAGCGTCGAATCTATTTTAAAAGATTACGAGGTAGTAAGACAAAAACCGATCTATAGATCAATTTTACAACACATTAGGCAAAAGATAAGAGGAGCGGCAGACAGTGCCCTCATATCTTACAACATATTTGATGACAATTGGCTGAACATCAAAAAGTGTTTGTCCTTGCATTACGCTGATAAACGCGATCTGCGTACACTTGAGCATGAATTAAACCTGATGAGACAAGGCAACTATTCCATGGACGAATTTTATGCTAGTGTCAATCATCAGTTGTCTTTAATTATTAATAAAAAAACTTATTAAAAAAAAACAGAAGACTACTCTGAAGAAACAATGAATGCACTGGTAGGAAATTACAGAAATAGAGCTCTAGATATATTCATAAGAGGCTTAAGAGGGGATGTTTCAAGAATGCTCCTCATCCAAAAACCTCAAAATCTGCCAGAAGCTTATAGTTCATGTCTCGAAATACAAAATTATAATTTTAGAAACCTCTCTATTCACTCAAATAATTTTAAAAATTCAATATCTTCGCCTATTAACCAAATGTATTCACCCCAATTTAAACCCAGACCTGCACCAAGACAAATAGCTACACAGGACCGAAATCAGATTTACAATTATAGACGAACTGACCATACACCATTCGAAAATTATAAACCACCTCCAAGACCAGTTCAACCCAAACCTCCCGTTCCTATGGAAGTGGATCCTACAGTTAAATCACACAGAATTAATTACATGAACAGACCTAATCCACTCGTGAGAAAGTCAAATGAGTCCTCAAACCTGCCTCATAAACAACAAAGAATGTTTTATCTAGAGACAGAAGAAAATGAAGAAGAATATCTTGAAAACTTTGAAGACGAAGCTGACGAAGACGAAACATTTATCCCAGAGGAAGTAAATTTTACAACAGAAGCCTCTCTAGCGTACCATACCTAGAATATTTTTCCAAAACTGGCCACCCATACAAATTTCTAATTGACACAGGAGCTAATAAAAATTTTATATGCGAAAAATTAGGCTTTAACCAATTAAAAATCCATTCAAAATCCAGTCGGCAGCAGGACAACTAACAATGACAAGGAAAGTAACAGGACCATTCTTCAAAAGTGTCGGAGTCAACAACAATCTCGATTTTTTTATTCTACCTGGATTAACATCATTTGATGGTATAATCGGCGATGACTCCCTTCGCGAATTAGAGGCAGTTATCGACAGGAAAACCAGATATTGCAGTTATGCTCGAAAATCAAACTTAAATTAAAAGCAAAAAATTCTAAGCAAGTAAACAACGTAGAGTAAAATCCTTAAGACCCTGACCTTCGTAATATAATTGAATAATACAACTATCTTTTTGGACCAGTCTGCGACAGTGGAACCAGAGACACAAAAGTTAGAGCGGAAATCAGGACCACGACTGATGAACCAGTTTACACAAAATCCTATGCTTACCCGACACACTTAAGATCTGAAGTAGAAAAACAAGATGGTATAATAAGACCCTCCCAAAGCCCTTATAACTCTCCACTCTGGATTGTTCCTAAAAAGGAAAATGCGGCAGGGGAGAAGCAATATAGACTTGTTATAGATTTCAAAATGCCATAACAATACCCGATGCATATCCAATCCCAGACATTACTAATACTCTCGCTAGCTTGGGTGATGCTGAATTTTTTACTACATTGGATCTTACATCCGGTTTTCATCAAATTAAGATGATGACCGTGATATAGAAAAAACCGCATTTTCTACCGCTAACGGAAAATACGAGTTTTCTAGTCTGCCTTTTGGGCTTAAGAACGCCCCAGCCATTTTCCAAAGAATGATTAACGATGTTTTAAACCCACTCATAGGCAAATGTTGCTATGTATACATCGACGATATCATTATATTCGGCAAAACTAAACATGAGCACCTTGAAAACATAAGCAAAGTATTTTCTCTCCTGAACGAAGCAAATTTGAAAGTTAACTTGAGTAAATCTAAATTTTTGTGTAGGGATGTCGAATTTTTAGGATATTTGATCACAAGAGAAGGTATTCGACCCGATCCAAGGAAAATACAAGCGATACAAGAAATGCCCATTCCCAAGAATTTAAAGGAACTCAAGAGCTTTTTAGGTCTTGCATCGTATTATAGGAAATTTTTAAAGGATTTTGCGAAAATTGCAAAACCTCTTACTAACTTAACCCGAGGTGAAAATGCACAGATTAAAGCAAGGCGATCGCGTAAGGTAGAAGTCGATCTTGATCAAGACGCTTTAAATTCGTTCAAAAACCTGAAACAAATGCTCATGTCATCTGATGTTCTAATATTTCCCGATTTTGAAAAAACGTTCGTCCTTACAACGGACGCTTCAAACTACGCAATTGGAGCAGTGCTCTCGCAGGGTGAAATCGGAAAGGATAAACCAATCACGTTTATTTCGAGATCACTCAATCGAACGGAGGAAAACTATTCCACGATTGAGAAAGAGCTGTTAGCCATTGTATGGAGCCTTGACAAGCTCAGGACGTACCTATATGGAGCTAAAGAAATTAAAATTCTGACAGACCATCAGCCGCTTACATTTGCTCTCAGCAACAGAAACAACAATGCAAAACTCAAAAGATGGAAGGCGAGAATTGAAGAATTTAACTACCAGCTAATCTATAAACCAGGGAAAACCAACTTAATAGCAGATGCACTTTCGAGACTACCGTCAGCGGAAGTAAATACTTTAACATCATCATCCAACTCCCAACATAGCGCAGATGAAGACAGTACTGACCTCATATCACATGTCGAAACACCAATAAATGTATTTAAAAACCAGCTGTTACTATCAGAGGGGGATGAAATGAGCTGTTATGAAAATGCACACGCCGGCCTCCACAGACATTTCGTACGGGTACCTGAATTAAGTAAGGATATTCTAACAAGAATATTGAGGGAAAAATTGAACCCAAACATAATAAACGGGATTAAAATACAAGAAAAACTTTAAAGAAATCTTTAAAGAAAACTTTTCGAAATTTAAAGCAAGAATAACTCAGAGAGTTGTTACTGACATTACAGATGAAGAAATCAAATGGAAAATAATTCAAGATGAACACAAACGTGCCCATCGAAACCCAAAGGAAAACAAACAACAAATTTTAGAAAACTACTATTTTCCGAATATGGCTAAACTAATTAAGGATTATACAAAAACCTGCGAAATTTGCTCGTCAAACAAGTATGACCGCCACCCTCCAAAACCCGAACTCCAGCCAACCCCCACTCCATCCTTTCCTTCTGAAATTCTACATATTGATATCATAGAAATAAAAGGGGAAGAATTTAGATAAGTTTTCAAAATTTACTAAATTTTTTCGAATAAAAAACAAATCTGTATTACACGTAAGAGACAAATCAATCAAACTAATCCATTATTTTACAGTCCCAAAATTCCTTGTTATGGATAATGAAAGTAGTTTCATAAGTCCAATCGTGCTAAACTATTTAGAAGGACTCGGAATAACAATTTATCTTGCACCACCACAAAAAAGCGAGGTAAATGGTGCGGTGGAAGGAGTCCATTCCACGAATTTCGAAATAATAAGAAGTCTTGTACAGGAATACCCCGAATTTTCTTTAAAAGAAGTAATAACTATTGCGGTAGATAGGTATAATAACACTGTACATTCAGTGACTAAGAATAAGCCAGCAGACATTTTTTTTAACAGAACACAAAGGATAAATTATCAGGACTTAGTTAACTTTAAAGACATAGTGAATTCAGACCTTAAAAATGAAATAGCCCGAAATCAACAGAGAAATCTACATAGGCATAACCGAAAAAGATCAAAACCCAAAGAATTTAATCCAGGCGAGAACATTTTTAAAAGAAATAAGCAAATAAAAGGAAAAAATAAGCCATTATATGAAAAAGAAACTGTAGCTAAAAATAATACAGTAACTATAACTACTACTACCGGAAAAAATATTCACAAATCACACATAAAAACTTAACATGTTTTTCAGAACGATTCTTCACTGGACACAGGCCTCAGTCAATACATACGAGTATAACAACCCTCTTGTTGCAATCAAAATAGGGCACGGGAAAATTTTCAAAGGAACTTTTAAAATTATTCATGTAATCAATTTAGATGACTACGACCATCTCTTAAACAGCATTAGACCAACCGTGCAACACGAAATTAGGAAGACTGGAACTCTAGCCAGAAACATATATTATAATATATGTTTCTGTCTCTACTACCAATGTGCTGAGTGCCGCTAGCAAAAGCATTCTGTCGACAATCAGACTACAACAAAGGATCAATGTATCGCTTTTTTTATTATTTATTATATGGCAATGAATGTGTGATCAAAACAACCTGAGCTGCTTTACATGTTGAAATTTGCGTCAGTCGCTTCAATGCAATCATGCTGATAATATCTATCTTTGTTGTCGCCATATTTCACAATAATAAAATTATAAATTTAACGTTATTAATATTATTAAAAATTAGTGTTCCAATTACAAATTGTATATGTTCCAATTATAATTTGTATAATGTCGGATACTGACATGAAATTAAACTATTAGCGCTATCTGTTGTCAATATGCAATTATAATTGTAGCAAGTAGACATTTTCTTAACATATTGAATATTTTATGATGTACTTATAACCAAAGAATCTGAATAAATAAATTTCAAAATTTCAAAATTTATTTCCGTCTTTTATAAATTATTTATCTCATGCATTAGTTATTTGATAAAAAAAAAAACATTATTCAACGTACGACGCTACGATACATCGAAACTGCCTGCTTTTTTGTCATATCTCATATATTTTGAAATAGTTATATCTCTGCGAAACACAGTTAATTAAAATGGAATGTTCGGCATTTATAAATGAGTCCAATTATAATAGGCAATATAGTCATATAAAGTGTAATAACTTCTTTCACCTTTTTTACCTTGTATACGAGTATGCTCCGGACAACAATTGTCAAAGAGAAAAAGTTTCTATAGATTTTCTAACCAAATTCTAATGATTTCTATAACAAATGGATCAAAAAATCTATGTTAAGTAACAGGCCACGACCACTTACATCGCTGCCAGCATTTAACTTTATTTCCTGAATAAAATTTCCTTGAAGAGGTTCTGTAGTTTTATTAAATAAACTTGTACTGTAGGGATCCTGCAGTCAATAAACAACATATATAGGAGTTTATGTCGTATACGAATAAATCAAGTTCAGGAGGGATAAAAGATCTTTCATTTTTAAATATTTAATTTTTATCTTAGCGAACAAAGCTTTTATTGTCTCTTTTAATGCAGTTTGTCCAAAGAAAATACTTCAAATAAACCTTGATTGGCAGTAGAATCAAACCTTGAGAGGCAGTAGAATCAAGTCACTAAAATCCTGCAAATCAATCCATCGTACTGCCACCTTGTCTATGAAGCTGCATCACTTTGCGTCGCAATAACAAAGATTTTGTTATCATAAAACTGCACGTGATGGAGCTACGAAGGGAATCTCTGTATGTGTGCTCATACCAAACCAGGAATACTCTTACTAACACCATTTTGCAGCCATCAGTAAAACATTTGTAAATAGCAGCCTGTGTCAATTTTCATATTTCAGAACTATTTGACACTGACTGAGGATTGGAGTGAACTTATTTTGAGTGCCTCCACAAAACCATACATTCATTCACATTTTTCACGACGATTTACTACCAGCACTTAGGCTGTTGTGTTCGAAAATCATGCAAATTTTCCCCTATTTCGACTTCAGATGCTCTTGATTCACACGAATCCATTTGTTCACATTCCCAGATATGCTAGTATGTCAAAAAGGATAAATTTATATGCACAAAGGCAAAAAGTGAGGCTAGAGTGTAATCAGTCTTAGTCCACATTCCGAATGCGGCTTACAACAAGAGTGCTGGCTGCAGCCAATGAATGGATTTCCATTAGATTTCAAAAGCTTGACAATTTGTTATGGCATTGCAGGATCCAATCTGGTCTCAAGGACATTCTGTAATTTACAAAGTGTAATTTTGATGCTTTTTGAATGCAGTTTTCAGGAAGGTTTGTATGAATGTTAAAAGTAGCAGCTAGGATGGTGATGGCAAAACTCTGAGAATTATTTCAGTGTTATTTCAAACAATTGATTTACTTGATTTCACAATACTGTCAACCTAAATTGGCTATGGGACATTTTGATTCTAATAGTTATAGTTGAAAAAAATCGTATTTTTAGATCTAATTGCTACGAAGCGTATTTGTATCTGCAACGTAGAAGTAAATATTCTGCTTACTTTAAGTTGTATTGAATTATTCAATAATTTAGAAAAATTATTAATTACATTTAATGATGATAATAGTATATTTTGTTAGAGAAATGTAACATAGAAATTTATCAACTTGGAGCAGTTGGATGAATTCTTAATTATGAATTTTCGTCCATCAAAATCATGAGCAGAAGATTCATGAATAGTTCACAAGAAGCAATAGTAAAAAAATTATTCTTGTTGGTTATCGTGTTCAGCGAGAATGCGGAACCCAACATAAAAGCTTCTCGGATGACTTCCCAATTCTATTCAACATGGAAATCCAGAACAAGACAATGCACAGCTTCATTTTCTTTTAGATTTTCAATATTTTGAAAACATCAGTACATTATTTTTAGTTCATATGATTTTAGGGTTTGGGCAATAAAATATGCCGAAGGATTGTTTTCGTTCTCATTGAGTTTCAGATAACTGCAGTTTCCAACAAATTTTCTAGCAGAAACATTGATATGTTGAATATGTTCCTCGGAGTAATCTTTAAAATGTTTATTTTTGGGGACATCGAATAGGAAATATTTGCATAAAGCGCATGTAGCGACCAACAAGGAAATTCTCAACAGGACAAACAAGGAGTACTTAAAACGTGGGTACAATACTTCTCCAATCTACTAAACGTACCGTAAACGTAAACCAACCATCAACATCACAACCATAAACGAAATTCATGCTGATCCGCAAGCACCGGAGTCCACACTAGAAGCAGTAACAGAACAATTAAAACGGCTAAAGATTCACAAAGCTACTAGTTTCGACGACATCAACGCACAGCTACTTAAAGAAGGCGCCCCAGGATATGACATTGTGAAGAGATTCCGCGGGACTGGGACGTAGGTGAGATTGTACCTCTTCATAAGAAAGGCTACAACTAAACTGTGAAAACTATTGGGGGTTAACAATATTATGCGTAACTTGCAAAGTGTTTGCGGCAATAATTAATGCAAGATTGAAAATCATTGTGCGCGAAGTTGCAGGTCTCTTCCAGGTGGGCTTTGTGATAGGAAAATCTTCTATATACCAGATCTTCATGCTGCAACACACAATGGAGAAGTTCCGAGAATACAACCTAGACCTCCTCCACCTAGAAACACTCTATGCAACTTGTTGTTGGAATTTGGAATACCAACAAAGTTTACCACCCTTGTAAGAACCTCAATGTCAAACAGCGAAAACTGCATTCGACTACAAGGCGACCTGTCAGAAACTTTCGACACAACTGAAGGTGTAAAACTGGACGACCCATTATCTTCAAATACTTTGGATCAATAGTAACCATCGAAGCTAACAGCGAAGGAGAAGTCAGCGAAAGAATATAGGCGGGAATAGGGCCAACTAAATGGCATTAAAATTATAGACTTCATCAAACTACAACGGCTAAACGAGGCTGGCCACATACTGCGAATGAGTGACAAGGAGCCAGCAAGACGAATATACAGCAACTTATTCACTATAAAAAAGGACGCCCAAAAAGAAGATAGAAAGACACCGTAGATGATGACGAAAACTACATCGGTTTCAAAAACTGGAAGACTATTCAAGCTTCAACTAGGACCGTCGAGCCAAACTTGGCATTACGATGTAGTGCCACAAAACTAAGTATTGTCACATAACCACAGACACGGGCTTCCCGCAGTTGCTGTTTGTGTTTGTCACAGCGGTAGTGAATGTGACAAATTTGAAATTTTACGCTGGGAAGCACTTTAATACATTTTTTTTGCCTTATTTTGCATGAGTAACTGCCATTCTAGTTGCCGTAAATAAAAATTTTATTCAGCAGTCTAGCCGTATTTTCATTTTATTTTTTTTGTTTGTTTAGCTAGGCATGAACTACGGGGAAAATTCTAAAAATTTCTTTATATATACACTTTTTGTGCAAATTCTAAACTGCAGCAGGAATTTGGTTGCAAGTACACCCACTCAATATATTTACTGTGCAAATCATAAATATTTCAATTAAGGGCTTCACTGTATATAGTATCTTGTTTATTTTGTTTTAATTTATAATTAACTTTTTTTATATAAAAATTTCATTATTGTTATGAAAACTAGTAACATATGTATGTACTCTACATACAACATCAACAGCATGAAAACGATGTGAAAAAAAAGTAAAACGACGTGTCCACTTTTCCGCGCTTACTCTCATTCTATCATGGCGAGGAACATCAATTGATTTACTTTATCTGCTTTCAAAGAAACACATTTCAGAATTAGAATTTAAAGGAGAAGACTATGCATCGTTTAATTCTACTGCATTCTTCCTCCTAATGTGGGGCAAAGAACAAAATCGTCGTTTTCCTTAAAGCAATTTCAGCGTTATGGCACGAATCACTCAGCATTATTTCTGGGTGAATAATTAAAATGGGGTTGCCAAGGGGGGCAGGTTCACGTTAGGGTTTCCTGCTACTAACGGCTCATGTCTCTTAAATCTTCCTACTCTCACCTCCACGTGGTGCACCCTGGTAACCTGAGCAACCTAGGTGAAGATGTGGTAACCAACCCATGTGGGATCCTAGGTCAGGGCCAACGAGAGAGGGAGCTTTGGTGAGGCCACTCTGACATATTCGGTTTAAGGATTCATCAAAGTGTGCGAGGCCAGGTGGGGTCTCGCATGTAGGAACGGTGGCGGAGGAGTACTATAGGTACCAACGGTAGCGCCCATACCCCCGAAGTGGGTTACCACTACCAAACAAAAATCCCTAGCTTAGAGTTGTGCGCTGGGCTTGGAACCCGCAACATAAAAAACAAATAATCCAGTGAATATAAGATTGAAGCCTCGGATGAAATACCCCACAACTGTTGACGACAACCCCCGCAAACGTTATAAGGAACACGATTTAAGGATATGCACCTGGAATGTCCGGACCCTTAATAGGGAAGGTGCCTCTATCCAGCTGGTTGACGTCCTTGAAAAATATAAAGCTGACGTCACCGCACTCCAGGAAATGCGATGGACGGGACATGGACGCTCAAAAAAAGCTACATGTGACATCTACTACAGCTGCCATGCGACGAAGCGCAGACTCGGTGTAGGTTTTGTGGTAAGCAAACGACTGCGAGATGAAGTCCTGGGATTTACCCCAGTCGACGACAGGCTTGCCACACTCCGCATTAAGGCAAAATACTTTAACACCAGCCTAATCTGCGCACATGCTCCGACGGATGAGAAAGACGAAAAAACCAAGGAAGCCTTCTACGATCAACTAGAAAAAACCTTCGATCGATGCCCCCGCCACGATGTAAAAATTGTGCTAGGTGACTTCAACGCCAAGGTGGGCAAAGAGGGCATTTTTGAACCAACCGTCGGTAAGTTCAGCCTCCACGAGCAGTCATCAGAAAACGGTTTGAGGCTTATCGACTTCGCCGCAGCGCGGAACATGGTAGTTAGTAGTACTAGATTCCAGCATCCCGATATTCATAAAGCCACCTGGCTGTCCCCTGATCATAAAACCAGGAACCAAATTGATCACGTTGTGATCGACGGCAGGCATGCATCCAGCGTGTCAGACGTACGTACAATTCGAGGTGCCAACATTGACTCGGACCACTACCTTGTTGTAGCTAAGGTTCGCACTCGCCTCAGTGCGGCAAAAAACGTTCGCTCTAATTCGCAGAGGAAGCTTGACGTCGCAAAGCTACAATCGCTACAGACAGCTACCGCATTTGCTTCTCGGCTCTCGAATATGCTGATGGATTCTCCCCCTGATCTCGATATTTGCGCGCAGTGGTCGCTTATATCCCACTCCATGCGCACGGCCGCTGCAGAGGTGATTGGCTATCACCGCCCGAAGAAAAACAGCTGGTATGACGAAGAGTGTCGCAACGCAGCTGCAGAGAAAGACGCAGCATACCAACTCATCCTGCGATCAGATGCAACGCGAGCTGCTAAGGAGCGATATCGAGAGAAGAGAAGGGAAGAGAAGCGTCTTTTTAGGCGCAAGAAACGAGAAGCCGAGAAGACAGAATGCGAGGAAATCGAGATGTTTGGCAGAAGGAATATGGCTCGAAAATTCTACGAACGTGTGAGGCGCCAAACGGAAGGTTTTAAGACCGGAGCCAATTCCAATTCCTGCAAAGACGAAAACGGGAATTTAGTGACGGATGTCCAAGCGTATTCACGTTATGGAGGGAACACTTCTCGAAGCTGCTGAATGGCGACAGCGCTAATGATAGCAATGAAGATGTACCCGACCCCACAGTTGCTGACGACGAATATGAAGTAGCGCCCCCCGACTATGATGAGGTCTTGCTGGTTATTAGGCGGCTCAAAAACAATAAAGCCGCCGGAGCTGATCGTATACCAGCGGAGCTATTCAAGGCTGGCGGCGATGAGCTCACGAAACGCATGCACCAGCTCATCTGCAAAATATGGTCGGAGGAATGCATGCCTAGCAACTGGAACTTAAGTGTGCTCTGCCCAATCCACAAGAAGGGTGTGCCAACTACCGCGGGATCAGCCTTCTGAAAATCGCATATAAGGTCCTGTCGAGCGTACTCTGTGAAAGGCTGAAGCCCGTCGCCAATGAACTGATTGGGCCTTATCAGTGTGGCTTCAGACCTGGTAAAGGCACCATTGACCAAATGTTCACACTACGCTAAATCCTGGAGAAAACCCTAGAGAAGCAGATTGACATACACCACCTTTTCGTCGATTTCAAAGCCGCATTCGACAGCACCGTAAGGAGTCAACTATACGCCGCTATGTCTGAATTTGGCGTCCCTGATAAGCTAATTCGGCTGTGCAAAATGACGCTAAGCACCACCACTGGCTCAGTTAAAATCGGTAATGACTTGTCCGAGCCGTTTGTTACTGAGCGAGGATTCAGACAAGGTGACTCCTTATCGTGTGTTTTCTTCAATCTAATGTTGGAAAAAATCGTACGTGCAGCTTGTCTAAATCGCACAGGCACTATCTTCCACAAGAGTGTCATGTTACTGGCGTATGCTGATGATATTGACATCATTGGCCATAACAGCCGCGCCGTGAGTGCTGCATTTTCCGGCTTGGAGAGAGAAGCGAGGCGAGTGGGTTTAGCGGTGAACGAGGACAAAACGAAGTAATTGGTGTCAACACACAAAGAGTCTCAGCGTCTTGGACACCACGTCACTGTTGGCGACTACAACTTTGAAGTTGTGAAGGATTTCGTTTATCTGGGAACCAGCATCAACACCACGAATGATGTCAGCAAGGAGATCAAGCGAAGAATCACTCTTGCCAACAGGTGTTACTTTGGGCTCAGTAGGCAATTGAGAAGCAGAGCCCTCTCTCGACGAACAAAAATTACGCTCTACAAAGCCCTCATCCTTCCCGTCATGCTTTATGTTGCCGAAACTTGGACGATGACAAACAACGATGAGCGAGCTTTGGGGGCGTTCGAGAGAAAAATTCTTCGAAGGATCTATGGTCCTATATTCGTCTGTCGAGAGTATCGAATCAGATGGAACAACGAGCTGTATGAGCTGTACGCCGACATTGATATAGTTCAGCGCGTGAAAACACAGCGGCTGCGCTGGCTGGGACATGTTGAATGGATGAAAGTGCTCCGGCGAAAAAAGTATTTGAATCGATGCCGCCGGGTGGCGGACGCAGGAGGGGGAGACCACCACTACGTTGGAAGGACCAAGTTCAGGAGGACCTGGCTGCACTTGGTGTTTCCAATTGGCGCCAGCGTGCGCGAAGCAGAGACGACTGGCGAAGGCTGATAACGCGGCAATGACCAGAAATGGTTGTACGCCAATTATGATGATGATGAATTTCAGCGTTATGGCACGAATCACTCAGCATTATTTCTGGGTGAATAATTAAAATGATTATCAGATGGCAGTCTTCCCTACTAGATGTGAAATATTTGTTCTAGTGCAAATTTATGTGTTTGTAAAGACGAAAATAATGTCATCAACTTTCTGAGTGTGTCAAATCTACAACAAAAGTGCATATCTTTCTAAGTGCTACAGCTTCACCAAGCTTTTTAAAACTGATTGAAGCTACAAAAACGTGTGGAAATGTCTCAGCGACACCTACAGGTTAGATCAGTCTACAATCAGTTCGTATACCGACGGGACTCTCACAGAGGAGGGCTCTGGCGCGGGGTATTTGGTCCAAAATCATATACTACGTATCACGAGGGAAGCCTTCTAGCATTTTTCAGGCGGAAATGCACGCTATTGAGAGATGTGCACAGTCTAATGTTTAAAATGGATTTGAGCGCAAGAAAATTGCTATCCTATCGGATAGCCAAGCGGGCATTAGAGGACTTACCAGTTATAAGCTAAACTCAAAACTGGTATGGGTGTGCATCAACAAAGTCAACACTCTTGGCTCAAACAACAAGGTTACCATCCTATGGGTTCAAGACATGCTGGCATAGAAGGGAACGTGATTGCCGACGATTTTGCAATGAAGGGGCCTGCAGCACCCTCTATTGGCCCAGACAATTTTTGTAGTGCAGGAAGAAACAATCTTTTCAACCAACTTACGGTTGATGAGGTACACCTTCGGCACAAGTACTGGGATTCTATACCGAGCCTAAGGGTATCAAAGAGTCTGCTAGAGACATACCACCTAAAAAGATTCGAATCGCTCATCAATCTCTCTAAGAATAATCTTAGGATGATGACAGGCCTACTCATAGAACACTGCAAATTCAACAAACATATGGTGAGGGGGGGTCAGCTCGGACGGCTCCTGCCGATTCTGTTTGGAGGAAGAGCAGACGTCCTTGCATTTGATGACACAATGTCGGGCTCCCATGCACACCCGCAGGAAATACTTGGATCCTTCCAAGGTTCTGCTAGTGATGTGAAACCTCTGGAGCCAAAACACGTAATCGCGTTTATCCAGAAAGTTGGACTCAAAGACATACTTTGAACCTCTGATGGGGACGCAATAGATCCTAAGGTCGCGGTGGTCTTTCATCGCCTATACAATAATCAAAAATCAATTCTTGGAAAAAGCAACAACGATGGTTACAAAAAATGGCATAAACTTTATCTTATTATTCTGGATAATTAGCTGAGGATAGTACAATTCGCACCTTGTGCAAGCTAAGTCATAATTAAAATCTGAAATGAATTCATCAAATTGAGAACACTTCTTGGCTCATGGACATTATTCACGTCTCAAGACTAAGCCTGAACAATAAATCATCCTCCTCAACAACTCTTGTTCCTTTGTATTTGCATATGCTTCTGTCACCTTCCCTTTGGGTAGCACAGAAGTGATTATTTCCATAGAGCTGCTTTGATTTACATGAATTTGTTATTGCTAGTGCTGCCTCCGAGAGTTTGTGCACACGAACAATGAATGAAGTCATGAAATAAGTGCACCATCATGATATCCTTGTAAAAGCTGCCATCCGACAACTTGTCAATTTATCATGCAAGTGAAGGTGAAACAAGGCAATTCAAAAAAGAGCTTCCGCAATTTGGAACATAAAAGGACTCTGTGTTCCGATGTCTGATGTTACACGATATGATTGTGCATATAGTGATAAAGGAGACAACAAAAATTGATATTTAAAATGGTGTTAAAAATTGTTTATCTGTTACAAACATTAAAAGAAAAATACTAATTCCCAAAGCGAGCCAGCAGTCAATGCACATAAAACGAAATTAAGTTGTCTATATTGTTAAAATCTTGTGCATCGTAAACTAACACGCGGAGTTTTAGTCTTAGCTTAATGAGGTTTTATTCAAGAGTGGTAAAATGTAGCTACATAAAAAATGGTTAAAGAAGTGAAGGTGGAAGAATATTCGGGTTGCCACTACAACTTCATACATACTACTTTCATCATATATCACTTTATCGAATGCAGACCGCTAGGATCTCACTGCAGCTATGACGTTAAACCATTTTGAATCTAAGGTGTAGTGTAAATTTCTAGAATTGTAGTAACTCCAAGAACTGCGTCTACAATAACCTCGACAGTTTACAAGTTACAAGTTCCTCCACTGCCAAGGCCTAATTAAAACAGTGAATAATTAGCACATTTGCAGGCTTTTTTTTCAACTGTCGGAAATGATCTCATTAAAAACGAGTTTTTCCTTCCTGCTTAGATAAGAAACAAAAGAGGGAATTATGAAAAGTTTTGCAGTTATTTATTTTTATTTTCTTTTTTTTTTGTCGGAACAATTTAGTAAGCGCAGCACTCAGACAGTGTATATATCCATTGTACTGCATTTAAGGTTCCCTTTTACTCTTCTATAAATCTACCCGACCTCCGAAGAAATAGAAGTAGATCCTGTGGTGCCAAGGAGCCAAGTTGGTTACTCCTCAGCACATCAGTGCCAAAAAATCCCAAACCTGAATCGAGCAAAGGCAGGGCAGACGCAAAGAAAATGGTCCGCCGTCTCGTCTTCTTCTCCACAGGCTGGGCACAGTGCACAGTCTGGTATGCCAATCCTTTTCATGTGCCTAGTCCATAAAAAGTGCCCCGTCATCACGCCAACCAACAGCCTGCAGTCCCTCCTACCTAAAGATAGAAGGAACCGTGACCATCGGTCAGAGATAGCAGGTAGCATAATTTTCGTCCATCCGCAGCCCCTCTCAGCCCGCCATGCTCGCTTGTGCGTCGAAACAACCCACTTGTTTGCAGTGGCTTTGATGGCAGCAGAAGGGAGAGGCAGAACAGGCTCAGGGCCAATAAAAACCGTCTCGGAGCCCATTCTTGCCAAAGAGTTAGAGGTCTCGTTACCCGCAATGCCAGCTGTCCCAGGACCCAAGTCAGCGTCAGACTATTATCTTTTCCAACACAATTTAGCCTGGATTTGCAGGACTATCGTGGAAGTGGTGGTAGGGCTATCCAAGGCCATGCGCGCAGCTTGGCTGTCACTGCAGACGCAAATAGATTTGCCTTTCCACCTGTTTTCCACAAGAAACTCCATCGCCTCAAGTATCGCATACACCTTCGCCTGAAGCACAGACGCATGCAGATCAAGGGCAAAGAACCGACGGCAGAGTTGCTTCACCAACCAATAAAGAAAATTCCAAGAAATTTCTGAGGTGAAAAAGGCTTCGAGGCAACTTTTTTTATGCTTTTCCTGAGATCCCGCGTAGAAAATTGCATTTTTAATTTCAGGTCTAAAGAATTCAACGTTAAGGCTCATTTACACAAACATAGCACAGATATTAGATTTCTGTGCTATGCGACATTTGATGTTATGCTCATTTTGCGAACAATTTTCTAAAAACACAGAGAAAGCTGTTTTATGTGTAAATTTTAGTTTCAAATCATAAAATTTCATGAGAGATAAAGAAAACAGCAGATTTGTTGTGCATTTTTATGTTTCGGTAATCGACGCAACACTCAACCAAAGACAATATAATGCTATATCAGAATATTTTCTTTGATTCAACTGTGCTATGCTATGCTATGTTTTGTTATGTTTGGGTAACTGAGCCTTTAAAAGGGTTGTGGTCCAATAATGCGAGGACATAATTTTTATGTTCAGTTGTTTCATTATACAAAGTAAATGCGGTTGTACTAAAGAAAAATCTGATCGCATATACTGGTCATGAATGCCATTGAAATTATACGGATGGCTACTGAGAATACTACTGTAAATACTACTTTGTGTAAGTGTAATAACCGACATAATGTCTAGATTAGATCTAATAGTCACAGATATAAAAATTTCAAATTTTTTTATTTAGGGGTATTTTTTTTTTGTTATCCTATCACAGTGATAAAAGTTTTCCAAACATCAGTCCAACAGTCGAGCTCAAGACAGTACTCACTCTTTTCGATATCTGACTTTTTATTAGTGGCATTCATGATTTTGCCTGAACTGAGCCATATTCCATGGATAATGAAAGCGCTTCATTTTTACGAAAATTCTGTTCAGTTGAAAATGAAACATTTGTGTACTACAGTGGATATTAAAACAATAAAAGTATCCAGTTTTAAAAAAAAATTGCACATCATTCGTTTTTCAAATATTAAATATTACGTCGACAATAAATTATCCTTTGCATTTGATCCTGGCTAACAAAAAACACACTCGTCATTCAAGTAAGTGTTGTTTGCACCTTTCATTCATGATTTTCGATGCTGACAACTGCATTCATAACAAGGACAATAGTTTTCGTTGGCATCTGTTCTCTCTTTCGCCCCATTTCGATATGGATATTGATAAAATTATATCAAATTTCAGTTACCAACTTTTTGTTTTTAGTTCAGTGCAGTTTCTTGTCAAGTATCCTCACATCTTTTAAAATGCATGAATAAAACATTTTGCATAAATATTGTCACTACTGACAATAAATCTACAGCGGTGAACCAAAAAAAAACGTTCATTATGTAGGCACCTTTGTGATTTGGGGAAATTGGTAGAAAATATTTTAAATGTGTGTTCGCAAAAGCAACCAAGTTTAATTTAATAAATTTCAGTATGCTTCATCCAGAAATAAAACCACATTCGCAGTTGCATTACTTCTTGAAAGTTTTAATTGGAATGAGAGGAAATGAAAATGCGACACAAATAAAATTTTTTTATTGTTTCCGCATTCGATTTTAAGAACAAATATTTAATTCAATGAACTACAGAAATATTAGATTTAAAATTCTTATTTATTTATGAGTTTTAATTATTCTTAGTAGCACTTAATAAATTGCTGTCAAAGCTTACTTTAATACAGCTGTTTACTTAGTCTAATTTTTACATATAAATCACTTCTAGTCTGTTGGCAACTCATGAGTGAATTTTTGCATTCGAGAATTTTTCCCATTAGTGCAACTGAGACAGCAGCAACGCGAAACACATGACTAAATATTACTTATTTAATATTATTATTATTATTATTATTATTACTCATTACAAATAACATTTCGAAATTTGTGGGCATCAATTGAATATAATGGCAGTAATTGGAGTCCAAAGTTTTTTAGAACTCTTAACGTGGACATATCATCACAAAGTTTTTATTTAAAGAAAAAGAAAAACAAGGAATACTAATAGTATTTAGTAGTAATAGTAAGCTCTTGATTTATAAATTTAGTAAGAAATATTCACAAAATTAATTTATTATTGAGAGTCTGAGATTGGCATGGCTTCAAGTCTGCCATAGATCAGTTTATGTATCCTAATATTTGTTTGTGTTAAATAGTAAATATATAATAGAAAGAGTGTATATATATATATATATATATATATATATATATATATATATATATATATATATATATATATATATATATATATATATATATATATATATATATATATATATATATATATATATATATATATATATATATATATATATATATATATATATATATATATATATAGTAAGAGTTCTTTAAACGAAATCTGTAAGAATATATTTTCGGAATTGTCATGAACTTAATATATAGTTTGCCACACTCTTCCAGCTTATAGGCCTATCTCCGTTTAAAATAGCAATAACTTCTTCTGCATTTAACGATTTATTTCTTAAATATACTGCTCTTAATTATTTTTGTATTGGGCATCTTCCCATAAAATGAAGCAGTTTTATATCTTCTCCCATATTGCACATAATGCATATTGAGACACTAGTGGTTCCAAGGTTGTTAGAATTTCATGGTAGCACATCACAGCGAGCTTTGAATATTGTTGTTATACTGTGTAGTGGCAGATTGTGCGAAAAGTACATACTCCCTCCAGAGGGTCTCAGGAATTTATAAAGTCTAGAGTTACTTGCACCAGCTTTCCAACGGGCTTCTTCACTGAACTGTGTTTTCAGACTATGGTCTAACAGCTTTGCTTGCCCATGCCACTCTTCTTCTCTCATACTGTCCTCAAATCTTAAATTGAAATCAGAACCTAGTTTGTTTACTTGTCTTGCCCACATCAGATTTTCTCTTAGTAGTGCTTTGGACCGCCTGTGTGCAAGTCTCTGCACCTCATATAAGTACGACATTTTGTAGATATATTGCAAATGTTGCTCAAGGGTGTACAGCGTGCTTTCTTCTGCACCAGTTTTCAGTATTAGGGCATAATTTGGTGTAAAGTCTGTGAGTTTTAGCACTCTTTTCAAAATATCTTTGCACTTTGTTGACTTCCTCATTTAATGTATAACAACAAACCTGCACTGCGTATGCTTGTGTAGATCGACACACTGCTTGAAATATTTTCCATTTAGCTGTAGCGATACTTTATTATATTTTTTGCTGCCGAATTTCGTGCATTGATGTGTTTCCTAAATGTCATTCTGGGTATTAGCGTTACGCCTAAATAGAAGTATTGTTGAGAAATTCTTACTGGCTCTCTATTGAAGGTCCAGGTTTCTTTGACCGATAGCCTGCCATCCTTGCGGAACACCATAATTTCAGATTTGCTGAGACTAACTTTCATATTCCATTTTCGACAGTGGCTTTCTAGTTGGTGTATCATATGCTGTAAGGTTTCTGGCTTATCGTCTAACAACACTATGTCATCTGCATACTTAAACAATCTTACATTTGTATTGCACTCCTCCAACATAATCATCCAATTCGTATAGGTATAATATAAATATCAGTGGAGATAGTAGGCATCCCTGATTTACTCCTGTATAGATTTCAAAATACTATGATAGTTCCTGACCAGCCCATTCTGCGGATTTTGTTGTTTGGTATATGCTCGCAATCTAGTTCACAATCTTTGTATATTGACCAATTGTGTGTAGTTTATAAATTAGTTGACTTCTTGGTGCTTTATCAAATGCCGCACTGAAGTCTACGAGAAAGGGATAAGCTTTTCTCTTCCCTCAAATTTAAGCTGCACTGTGCTCGTAAGGTTGTATAAGTTATCGATCGTTGAGTATTGCCGTATAAAGCCTGCTTGAAATTCGTTCAGTATTTTGAAGTATTCTCCCCATTTTGATATTCTATCTTTTAATACACCCATTAGTATTTTTGCTAAGGAGTACATGAATGCGACTTCTCTATAATTATTTGAGATGTTGAGATCCCCTTTTTTGAAGATTGGAAATATGATTCTTTCTACGAATATCTGATCCACTTTGCCAGTTTCGATTATGATATTATATACACCACCGAGTTTATCTAAAAACCTTCACCAGCATTCTTAGTACAATTACACACTAACTTTTCTCAGCACATTTCGAATATGGGCATTGTTATAGCTCTATCCAACTGTATGTATTCGTGTAGGAATGGTGCGTAAAGAATATTGTTTGATGTTTGTGGTGGATTTAGAATGTATTCCTGTCCGCAAATCTCAGCTTCCATCTGACTTTACCCACGTATCGCCTTTGATATGTTCCACCAGGCCTTAAAATTGTAAACTGCGTTTATTTTCTGCATCATTGATTTTTCATACTGCTCTTTAGCTTGTTCGCACACAATTTTGTACAATGGACTCAGGTTTGCATTATTGTTGGTTCGTTCTTCTATACTCTGCTATAGCAGTGAAGGCGTCATGTCTTGCTCTTCGGCATTCATAGGTGCTCTTTTTGCTTTTTGTAGTCTTTGGTGCCGAGATTTTAACAAATATTGCCAAGTCAGACAGGATTATATAAATTTTGTTTCAATGCATTTAAATTTTTATTTATAGCTTTTTGGTATTGTTGCAAATTTGAGTCTCTCCATATAAGTTCTGGCAATAAGTTTGTAACTTGACTCATATTGGCATATGGTCCGACCATACTCTGCTTTCTACCTTAAAATTCCAGACAACATTGAAGCAGCTTTGGGACATGGCACAAACATCGTTAACAGAGCTTCCCTGTGCGTTTAGAAATGTATATTCTTCATAGCAGTATCCGAATGTTCTGCTGTTAAGAATGCATAATCCATCATCAGAAAACTCATTACATTTTTTACAGTTAAGGTTTACTTTTGAGTCCTTGGAGTTCCGCGTATCTAGCCCAGGTACAAATAAAGTAAAAGTAATCTATTTGATTTTGTAGCGGTCCTATTCTTACATTCAGATCTCCCATAACTACTGCGGTTATGAGTGCATTTTGTTTAAAGTATTCTTTTACGTTTGAAAACTCGGATTTCCAGTCGGCTCCTCTTATGTAAATTGGAAACAATTTTAGGGTATATGTTTGTGAAGTAAAAATAATTTGCTCAACCTTTTCATTGCATTTGGATATGTGTCTGAAGCCCAAGATCTTTTCTTACACCATACACCATTCCTCCACTCGCCCTTCCGAAGTGACTTTGGTTTCCAGTAGGTGTCAAAATCCTTGAAATATTTATTCGACTGACATATTTTATCCTCTATGATATGTGTTTCTAGTATTGCAAATAACTTGAACTGTTTTAAAAATGAGAAGAATTCTGGGAATGGCAGGAATAATAAAGATTACATTAATATGTGCATTAGTGAAAAACACGTGCCAGTGAAAATGCCAGTTTATTAATTCATTCTTTACATTGCATTTCCTCCACTGATTAACTGGCATGCCAGTTGCCCTAATAATTGTAACAGGCTTATTAACTGCCTTAACTGCATTTTTCTGGTGCAATATCAGTTGAAGTCTGCTGGCAGCCTAAAAGGTAAAGTTTCGGTTGAATTTTACTTGCAGACAAAATATATTTGCCTAGCACTATCCGGTCTGGTGATGGGTAAGCCGGGAACGCCGACGAATGCTATAGGGAAAGTTACAATCAGGCCAGCCTAAGAAGTGATGAATGTGGTTTGTCTGTGAGCATAAACTAATTATGTAGTTTAAGAATTGTACCACCTATTAAATAAACTATTTATAATTTGTGAACGTAACTACATAATTACCTAATTACCTAAGGGTCGACTTTTCTCAGTCTGAAGAATAGTTAAAAATGCAAGTTCTCTCTTAAGGAATCAACTTTTGAAACGATCGCAAAAATTCACATCGGGTCAACTAGCCGGACAAGCAAACTGTTTTCACCAGATCTAACTTTGTTAATTTTTAATTTAATTTAAAAATTGTATGCTACCAATAATGCATTCTTTTGACCAATTAATAAATAATTAAAATTATTGTTGAATTGTTTGCTAAAATTGATAATACTTCAATATTTTACTTATAAAGATTATATGGAAAGTCAATTTTGGAGAAATTTTGCCCAGCGTTATTACACTAGTTACAATGTTAGGATCGTACCTTATACTATATTTCTAGATACCCGAAACTTAAGGAAGAATCTGTTGTTTTTCCAATGCCAACAGTCAGATTCGAAAATTATTAGTACTAGAATGATATATTTTTCTTTGTTTGATTTTTTAAGGTTCTGAGACTGGATAAGATGAAATTGATAAAACTAGACCGAAGGGTTTGAGTGTTTGTAGAGAACTAACTTTATTAATAGTATACATATGTTTGTACATGTAGCATGTGTGTACTTAAGTAAAGAAGTATTGGAACTAAATACAGTGGAAGTATTGGAGGTAAACACAGTGGGATATAATGTGATAAATATTCTTAACACTCCCACTTTTATCATACATTTCATTTTAATTTCAAAATTTTAAATAAAAAAAAAACTTTTCCTTTTCTTTTTAGGATTCATTAATATCTTAGTTTTTTTTTCAATTCAATAATATTCATGAGTTGCCTAAAACGCACAAATTTTCCTTTTACTAAGGGCTTTGTAAAAATATCTGCCACTTGCTGATTTGATGAAACATAATTAATATTAAACAGATTGTTTTCATATTCTTCTCTAATAAAATTAAATTTTACATCTATATGTTTTGTTCGCTTATGATATTCTGGATTTTTAATTAATCGAATAGCTCCTTGATTGTCCATATTCAGATTAGTCTCTGGGTATTCGTCAGGAAGTATATCACGTAAAAGTTGTTTTATCCACATAAGCTCTTTGACGGCCTGGCAGCTTGCCACAAATTCAGATTTGGTAGTAGACAATGCAACGCAGCGTTGTCTCTGTGATGCCCATGCAATGCACGTTGAACCCATCATAATAACAAGTCCACTGGTTGATTTTCTTGTAGTGACGTCACCAGCATAGTCGGCATCGCTAAAACAATTTAAAAAAAAGGAATCTTTTGTTGGAAAAGTATACCATACCCTTTTGTGCCATTCAAATATTTGAAAATTCGCTTTACGACATTCACATGTGCATTTTTTTGTCGGGTTTTCCAGGTATCTGCTAGCGTACCCAACGGCAAAACTTATGTCTGGTCTCGTTGCTAGCATTAAATACATCAAACTACCAACCGCCTGTCTATACGGATAGCTCGACACTGCTGCACCATCAGCTAATGTTAGCCTAGTTGTCGAAATATCGCAGGGCGTACTAACTGGATCGGCTTGATCCATGTTGAACTTCTTCATTAACTTTTCTGCATAACCATGTTGGTTTACATGTAGACTGCCATCTGCCAACTGTCGAATTTCTAGTCCAAGGAAATGTCTAGCCTCGAACACTTTTATCCTGAATGAATGCTTTAGGCATGCTAAAAGCTTATCTATGTCTGCCTCATCTTCTGCCGCAACTAGCCCATCATCGATGTAAAGAGCCATTAGCAATATTTTTGCACCAGCTTTGTTAGTGAAGACGCAATTATTAGCTTTACTTGCCACCAGACTGAAATTTTTAAGCATTGTTGAAAAAGTCTTATTCCAACATCTTGAGGCTTGTTTTAATCCATATAAACTTTTCAGCAATTTACAAACTCGCCCCGTGTTGTCTGAATATCCTTCAGGTTGATGAACGTAAATATCTTCCTGGATGTCACCATACAAAAAAGCTGTTTTGATGTCAAACTGCTTCAATTTCAATTGTTCCGTTGCCACTATACAAAGGATAGCCCTTATCGACGTAAACTTGGCCACAGGACTACAAGTCTCCAAATAATCAATCCCGTATTCCTGAGTAAATCCACGAGCTACTAATCTTGCTTTGTATCGTTTTTCTTCATTTTCAGTAGTATCTTCGATCGTATATACCCATCTTGTGCTGATGACTTTAGCTTCTTTTGGTAGTTCAGTCAAAAACCACGTTTTGTTGCCATTGAGTGAATTGATTTCCTCATCCATTGCCTGTTTCCATTCTTTGGCTTCTTTGCAGCTTCTTGCTTGCTGATAATTCGTTGGGATTTGGCTGCTCGCCACAAAAAGGTGTCCCTCAGCTAGAAATGCGTTAGGCGATTTAGATTGGCTATGCTGGTTACCGTTGTTTACGTCGAGATTCGTCGATTTACTACGTAGTCTGTCACTTATAAAACTTTGCTCAGGTTCAGGTCTTTGTTCAGCACCCGGCACGTCGATATCTGAGAATGGAAGACTTTCACAGAATACCTCATCATCACTGTTCTCCAAAGATTCTGATTGTTGATGCTGTATACCATTCGCCATTTCTTCATTTTGTTCTGAATGCTCAGTAGATAAATCCAACACAGCTTCTGATGATTTTCCAAATTCATTTTTGAATGCGACGTCTCGAGAAATTTCCACCTTGTTTTTTCTTGAATTGTATACTCTCAATCCCTTAATATCGTCTTCATCGGAATAAGGCATGCCAGTTTTTTTAAGAAATCGTTTACAGTGATCTAAGTTTTGATGCGCCAATTTGTTGTGCCATTCACTTATAGGACGTACGTTACTTTTCGTATAGTATACAAAATTATCAGTTTGTTTTGATTGTAAATCAATTTGAATAATCAGTTTGTAAAATTTATCAACGCGAACTCCCACTAGCAGTGCAATTCCATTCTTTAAGAAAACACATCGTTGATGATTCGATGTCATTTGAAGCCCCTTATCCATCGCGCTAATTGTCGAAAATAAATTCAAACGAAGCTCTGGTACATACAACACATTAGCTAAATGATTGCATATCCATTTGTTGTTGATGTACGATTTTATGTTGATCGCACCCCTGCCATAAGCTTTAATAGTGTTGTTGTTGCCCAAACGAATATCCATAGCCACATCAAATGGCTGGTAAGTGGCAAACCAGTTGTTGTTTTTCGTCATGAGATCGCTTGCGCCCGAATCCACATACCATTCGTCACACTTCACACACAAATGCACTGCCTTTCATTTGATCTTCACCAGTTTGCTTCTTTCTTGCTTTACAGTTACGTTTCCAGTGCCCTGGCTTTTTGCAATAAAAACATCTTCCAGACTTACTATCTGTATTGCTATTGTTGTTATCAAATTTTTGTGAGTGTGCCTTTTGTTTTGCAAAAAGAGCATTGCCGCTATCCATGCCCTTGCCTAAGGTCTTCATACAAACTTCTTCTAGCACAAGTCTTGCTGTTAAATTTTCTAACGTCTGTTGCTCAGGGCTCGTCGACTCCCATGCACTGTAAAAATGAGAGAAACTCGAAGGAAGAGTCATCAATATTTTTGTTATTACCATTGATGATGAAACAGCTTCACCAACATCCTTCAGCTGCGACACAAGCGATTCCAGCTTTGAAATATGTAAAGCAACATCATCCTCAGGGTCTTTTTCAAAACTGTAGAATTTTTGTTGTAGCCTGTGTACAGTCGACGCGGATTTACTTTCGTACACGTTTTCGAGTTTTTGCCACATTTCTTTTGCTGTCTTGCAATTCATTATATGCTGAAGTGGTTGCTGTCCAACTGATAATACGAGAATTTTTTGAGCCTTGCTATCACTTCTCAACCACTTTGCATCCCGTACCACGCCACTGGGTGCACCTACAGTTTTCAGCTCCTGTACCGGCATTTGCAGCAGCTACCGTGATTGGTTCATCAGATATACACTGCCACAAGTCACCTGCGTTCAGAATTACCTTAATCTGAAAACGCCAAATATTCCATTGGTCAGCTCTTTCTAATTTTTCAATTCTTGCCAAATTGCTTTCCATGTTGTTTTTTTAAATTTAAATTTTTTAAATAACAATTATCAAAAACTTTACATTCTCTCCAGATAATTTCCAAAAAAAAAACTTTACTTTAACTTTATTTTCGTGTCTGGGCCCATAACCTGATAAAACTAGACCGAAGGGTTTGAGTGTTTGTGGAGAACTAAATTTATTAATAGTGTACATATGTTTGTACATGTAGCATGTGTGTACTTAAGTAAAGAAGTATTGGAAGTAAATACAGTGGAAGTATTGGAGGTAAACACAGTGGCATATAATGTGATAAATATTCTTAACAATTACCTCCAAGTGGTGGGATAAAATATATTGAATGAAATTTGCACAAAGCGAACTCCACCTTCCTTACAGTGATAATATCAACCTATTACTTTTTACAAATAATATCGGTTAAAGGAGTGACAAAAATACAACTGTATTAACTGAAATTACTTAATTAAAGTATGCTGCAAATTTATCCAAATTGAACACCTATGTAGCTACCACTAAGTGTATTAAAAATATTTATTCAAATGTCAAACTAAAAATTTTACATTTACATAATGGAATCAACAAATATCTGTGAAGGCAACATATGTTCACAAATTGTTTCCTACACACCATCTCAGCAGCAAAAACTCCCCCCATAATTCCCATTACAGTGAAATTGAATATTTAAGCGGATAATTACCGCATAATTGGTTTTTATTAAGTTTCACTTGGCACATGCGGCAAACTGCTTAACATACTAAACCTTTGGCTATCAAAAGGACACAACTGAACTCACAATCGAATATAGTGGGGAATTCGATCGCTGCAGACAATATCGTATGTCGCGGAATCAACTTGCGGAAGAAGATGCTTATGTAAATTTCAGTCATTAGTAGATTTTGAATTAATTTCGGGAGCTTCCTTAAATCTGCGAAGCAGACGATACGTTAGTTCGAAGTATTTCTTGAAATGGAGTCTGAACATCCTTATGGACTGCATAAGTTTGTTGGAAACTTTTAATAAATCAATTTTATTGTAAAAAAGCTACCTTGTATCTGAAGTAAAGGAGTATTGCTTTAGTACTTGAATCCAATCAAAATTGTTCGCGAGTATTAATAATAATAATATTAATTTAGCTTTAGTAGTTTGCCCAATGGCCGACACTGCGACCTAAAAGATCTTTTGTGTCATACTACATTTGTCATCTATGATCCATGTGATCACAATTGTCCGATCTACTATGCCCTATAGATTTACTACCGGCGTTTCTTCCGTAATGCCATAGCATTTCGTCCGTTTGGTGATGTCAAATCGTCACAATAATCTATCAGGTTCTTTTCTAACTATATGTTCTTCTCTAGAGAGAGGAAGTAGCTGAAAGTCATAATCCTTCATTATATTTTCCGTTTTATGGATGCATTTGAGAATGTCCATAACAGGAGCATTCTTTAATTCTTCCAGAGCCAGCTGGTCGCGTTGGAATATATTCATTCTGGTTCTTGTCAACGCAATGCAGTCGCACAGTATGTGTTCCATGGTTTCCTCTTCTTCTAGACAATGCCGGCACTCCGTATCATCAAGAATGTGGATTCCAGTCAGGTGATATTTCAGGTAATAATGACCTGATAGAAAACCTACTATTTTTCCTATGTCTGCTTTGCACATATTGCGTATTCTTCTTTATTGTAGGTGAATGGCCTTGCCAGTATTTTGGCTTGGCGAAGCCCCCCTACCCCTTCCCAGTATGACAGTCTGAGACTATGTTCCCAGTTATCTACCCTAGATTTAGCCTCCGCCCAGTTGATACCACAGTATGGCTCCGGACCTATGAGGCTTGCTGCGGAACCGGCCCTAGCCAGCTCGTCAGCAATTTCGTTGTCTTCAATCCCCGAGTGACCCGGGACCCAGCAAATTGCAACCTTATTTGTTGCCCCTAGATATTGTAGGTTGTTGAAGCATTCTTCCACCAGTTTTGATTCTAAAGAATATGAAGCTAATGCCTGTAATGCAGCTTGACTATCTGAATAGATAGCTATGTGTGCGCCCTTGATACCCGTTTTCAGATTTGTCCTCGCACAGATTGAGATTGCTTGAATTTCAGCCTGGGAGACGCTAGGCCACCTGCCCATTGGTTCTGAAATTTTGGTATTTGGTCCATAGATCCCTGCACCGACTCCGGTGTTTGTTTTTGAACCGTCTGTGAACAATTCTAGACTTCTAGGGTCGACCCAAGGTCCTCCTATGTCCCATTCATCACGGTCTGAGATAATAATCTCAAAATTGCGATCAAACTATCGTTTTGGAATCATATAGTCCATTATTGAGCAGATTATGTTTTGATCTGTTATGTTATTTAAAATACTGAAATGACCATAGTCATGAGGTGCTTGTCTAGACAAGATCTTCATCTTTAATGCGCTTCTAGCAGCACATTTTTTCACGAATTCGTGAAGTCGGGATAGTCCTATTATGGCCTCAATAGCAGCGGTTGGACAGTTTCGCATGGTACCGGTGATTGCCACGCAAGCCTGCCTTTGAAATCTTGAAGGATTTTCTTACCAGATTCTTTTGCTGTCTTGGGCCACCACACAAGGGATGCATAGGTAATGATAGGTCTAACCATCATTACATACATCCAGTGTATCATTTTTGCGTCAAGACCCCATGTTCTACCAAAGATACTTCGACATGCTCAAATTGATCTTGTGGCTTTGTTTATCACCGAGTGTAGGCGAAAGTTCCAATTCAGTCGCTTATCCGGAACTACACCTAGATATTTGACCTCATCGGAATATTCTATATTGATTCCCTCAACAGCTATTTTACCAAGGTTCAATTTTAATCTGTTTGTAAAAGAAACGAGAATGGTTTTGCTAGGATCCATGCATAACCCCTCTGCGCGACACCATTCTGAGATGAAGGCTAGAGCCTGATTCATAATGTCGGATACTGTTCTTTCAAATTTGCCACTAATAATGACAGCAAGATCGTCAGTATATCCAATTGCCTCAAAGCCTAACCCTTGTAGTTTGACTAAGCGATCATCAATAACTAAAGACCATAGAAGGGGTGACAACACACCGCCTTGGGGATAGCCTTCCATTGCTGATACGCCTCGTCTCCAAGAGATGAGCTAATTTCTCTGCTTTTTAACATCGTTTTAACCCACCCAACAGTCGGTTTATCGATATTTTTGCAGAGCATAGCCCCCATATAGAGCCGTAGCCGGTATTATCAAATATTATTATCACATAAAGAAATTTCATGGAATATTGAGCTTTCTCTATCTTTGTTACAAGGTAATGAAGCGCTCACTCCGTGGATTTTCCCCTATTATATGCAAACTGAGATTGGTGCAGAGGTGTTGTTCTGTCTAGCGTTTCTCTAATATGTAGATCCACCAATATTTCCATAGTTTTTAGAAGAAACGACGTGAGACTGATAGGTCTGTAAGATTTAGGCAGTTCGCTGGACCTCATGGCCAATTTTGGAATAAATAGCACATTGACTTTCCGCCATATGGATGGTATGTACTCCCTGCTGAAACTGTTCCTAAAAATATCAACAAGTGATTCAAGCATTATATCCACGTGATTCAGGAGGGGTGGAAAAATGTTATCCTCACCTGGTGTCTTGAATGGTTTATAGGACCCAACAGCCCATTTAACTGTGTCTGGGGTAAATATTACTCCAGACAAACTACAGGATATTTTGTCTAATACGGCCCATTGGTCGCATGACGGCTGATCCAGTGTCATTGACACTCTAGTTGACCCCGGGAAGTGCACTTGAAGCAGGTATTCTAAAGTGTCCCTCCTCTTCATTGTATAAGACCCATCTGGTCTTCTTAAAGTTGCAACACCGTTCGAGTGTTCTTTGCGTAAAGCTTTATGGAGTCTAGCGCCCTCTGGCGTTTCGACTACGCTTGGATCTTCTTAGTTCTTTGTTGTAATTTGTCAGAGCGACCCTATAGTTGTCCCACTCCTTCGTGCGTTTACAACGATTGAACAGTTTTCTTATCTTTTTACGCATATCTGCAAGCTTGTCATTCCACCATGGGACCTTGCGAGTCACATTCGCGGGTATTAATGTTCATGCAATTCTTCAATTTATGCAGAGTATCTCAATCTCTCTAAATATCATGGTATTATCTGTTCTAATTGTTCAAATGTTTTCTTCCTTTTTCGGGCAATTTACTAACTTTTTGAGTTGCGTGCTGACTTGTTTGTAAAGAACAATTTTTATGCCTGATAATCATGACCGTTAACTGTGCACAAACTCTGCACTTCTCATCGTAGATTAATTTGCAATGAGAAGTTGTATTGAGGGAGTGCTTGGCAAGTTACCAATCATCGTGCTATTCCGTTGTCCTTTCTGTTGTGTAAAAGTAATTCCAAAGACTTAATTTTCGTTGGTAGCACATTCACTGATTGTACTTGCAATTTCCGCAGGCGAAATACATTTCTAGGTTCATGTTTAATAAAGATCGATTTGATTTGAATCTAATTTAATTTTTTTTTTTTAAATTTATAAAGTGATATACAAAAATAGCGTTTATAAAATTGCACCTAATTATATGTTTAAAAACTAACAAGCAATTTATGTTTGGCTAAAAATAAGAGTGCATTTTTATCTCATGAGCCTTTTACACTGATATAAATATAAATTTTCTTCACACAAAATATTATCCGCTACTCCAAACGCTGGTTAAATGCGTTAAATCACAAATAAGTAAGAAGCACGCAAGCCTCGTCCACACAAAACATTTCTGAGAGGCTCGTAACTTCACTTAAATTGCAAGATTATTGGCTATTCTCTCATTGACTGAATCAATAAAACGTGATGAGCATATAAACGATCTGCTGCAAGTAATCTGGGAATCATGTAAAGTTATTTGTATGATATCTACGCACGTATAAGGGAGAATTCTTTATTTTATAGTCACAAATTGTGAATTCCGTTGAGAAATACGAAGGTATTAAGTACGGTAATGAAGGAAGTGAAAATATATTTTCATTTTTTCCTATACGATAGATTATTTCACTTCTGCAAACATACTTGCATAGTATTAGAGTTTCGTTAAACCCCACATCAATTATATTCGAATAGAAGTAGCGATTAATCACTTCGGGCGATTTCCATAAAATGCCCTCCTCAAAACATAGAGCATGCTTTCTCACTGATTTTTTCTATTGATTTTCTTAATTACTCACGCGAGTTATAAGCTGAATAAAACAAATTAAGCTTATGCTCAAAATTGACTTTATTAGTTTGCCATGAATCTTAAGACTGACTTAAAGAATTTTTCTATTCTACTTTACTGTTCAAATTCAGTTGGCCTTGAAGTGCAAATTATGCTACTAAGCACATTCTGCATTTGGAGCCTTAACTGAATTTGACACCATCTGCTATGCAATAAAAAAACTAAGCGATAACGCTATTGCATAGAAGAATATGAATTTGTATATGTATGTATATATATGGTATGCGGACGTAACTCCTCCATCCCTTGATTGGAGATTCTCCTGGATCTCGTAAAATTAAATTTTATATACTTATTACTGTACATTATTACTTAATGCCATATTTCTTTTTTATTTTTGACAATTCAAAATTTTCTACTTCTGGCTTATTTATGATTTCAGTTTTATTAACAATTTTGGTGCGTTTTTTCACCTTAATAATAATAAAAACTATAACTAAAATTATACCGATTACCAAAGTCATGCTTATACGGTAAGAAATATTTTTGTGAAATTTTAATTCTTGAATTTCTTTAATATTTGAAAAGTCTCTTATTTCTAATATTTCAAAATTTATCGGCTTTATATCAAATTGGATGGGATTATTACTTGGATAAAAATATTTATCTTGTATCAATGTTTTCTGATTTTGGAAAATTTCATTTTTTATTTTAATTTTACAATTATAATAAGTGATAAGATAATTTTTGTTTATAGATATATTTCTGTTGTCACAATTTTGATTTATTTTTAGATTAACAGCATTTTTTATTAAAATTATATCATCTTCAAATTCTTCGATATGAGTTTTGTTATAATACCTAAATTTACAATTATTAGAGACTGTACAGTGTTTACTTTTCTTAAAATTTTTCAAGAATACATTTTCTTCATAGCTTAGTACATTATTTTGAACTTCAATTATATAACTAGTTGGTCAATTTCCATATTGTTTTTATTAGGGAGAGGTACAATAATTTTAAGATCGGCTTCTGTATAACTATCCGGTATTTTAATTGCTACAATCAACAAACCTTCTTTGTAACTTAATATATCGGTTTTCATTAGCTTAAGTTTGAAGAAGTCTATTTCGAACCTATCTATTTCTTCAGCTGTAAGTATACTTGGTTGGACAATATGTTCTTTAGCAGACGCAATATTCTGAATGTGATCAATCTTGTTCTTGAGGTATGTCAGTTTAAACATTTGGTCGCTGTATAAAAGTCGTCGTGCAATTTCATTGTGTGTTTTCTTTATTTCATCTACAGTATTTTTTATATTTTCCCTGTCTTCTTCTATGGCTGACTTTAATATTTGGATCGATTCGTTAAAGTGTGTGTTTATGTAAATTTATTTATTAACAGTTTCTATTACATTATGATTGTTTTTATCAATAACAGCCAGATGTTCAAGAATTTCCTGTCGGTCATCGTCGTCCATTAGCCCATCTATAAGCATTACCCATAGCATTAATCAATCCTCGTTTCTTCCTAGATTCAATAGGGGTAATAGATTTTAATTTTGATTTTATTGTTGCTATTTCGGTTTCGATCATTCCTTTATTATGAAGATCTAAAGTTCTAACATTGTTCTCGATTTGATTTAAAATAGAGCTTAGCTCTTTGGTATCAATCATATGGAGAATTGTGGAAGTCTGATTTTCTATTACAACTTTCCGTGCCTTTATTTTGACGAATCCTGTTTCTTCACTAATTGGCTTAATTGTAGTAGTCCTTCAGTTGGTGGTATTACCATTAATAGTATCGTTAGTATGCTGAGCATCTGAAAATTTGAAAGGACGTTTTATATTACATTCATGGACATTTTCTAATCTGGTTTTTCTATATTTAAGTTGTTCTTTGTGCCTTAAATTTGCGTAATTTTTTATATAGCCCTCCTGTCTATTCTCAACGTATGATTCTCTATTTTCATTTCTTTTCTTTAACATATTTCGTTTTCTTTCCTCTAACCTATCCTTAATTATTTTATGATCGACTTTATTATTAATTACATCAAAAGGAGTGCATTTGATGGTGCTGTGGAAACTGTTGTTGTAAAATTTTATTGCTCTTGATATTTGTGTTTGTATTGGTAATTTTTCTTCAAGATTTAATGCTCTAATTCCTTCGGTTAAAGTGTTATTTAGCCGTTCCACATCGGAGTTCCCTGTGTGGCTATTTGGTTTAGTTGCATGAAATTGGATTCCTTCCCCTGTTAAAAAATCCCTTACATTTTTTGAGTTAAACTCGTTGTCAAACACAAACTTCTTAACAGTTCCCTTTATTGATAAGTAATCTCTGATTTTTTGTATGATCGTAATATTGTTTCTATCTGGCAAATGAAAACAGACAGAATGCTTAGAAAATTTGTCTATAAAGACTACAAATGAGTTTTTGCTATTTACGTAACTATCTACATGTACTATATCATTTATAGCAAAAGGTGTTTCTGTATAATTAAATTTATTTTTGATCGGGTTTCTGTCATATTTTGCTGATGAGCAAATATTACAATTATTTATTAATTTATGTATGGCAATTTTGAAATTAGGGTTATAGATTTTACTTTTTATGTTCTCATAGGTTGCTACGATTCCAGAATGTCCTCTTTCATATTTATGGAACAAAGGTAACTGTTTTTTAAGTTCATCGTTGTTCTCTATATCTTTCGCAAATTAGGTGCACTTTACAAATTTCACTTCATTCGTAGAAAATTCATTAATTAATATTTTTTGTACTTTATTATATTCGTGGTCACTTATTTCAGAATATATTCCAATCTTGCCTTTTGATATTTCTCGTCTTATAATATTTATAACATTTTCGTTAGCAATGTCGTTTTTATCAATGAAAATTCTTTTATTATTGAACACTATTTCTGTTTCAACATCTTTTAATTCTTTTAAAACAATTTGTGTTTTAAATCGGTTGACTATAGAATCTAGTATAGGTATGTGATCATTGAGATCCTCCTCTTGAGAGTGGATAGTTTGCACTTGCATAGACTCATTTTCGCTATCTATATCGTCGCCTCCGAACTCGTTAATGATGACATTAACTCGAAAGTCTGCTGGTGGTTTGATACTTGAATCAGTGGTATTTAGAATATTGATTTCTTTTGTCTCCGAGTCAATTCTGCTCAAAAAATCTGCAATATAGTTACATTTCCCTTTTATGTATTCTATTTTCAAATTATATTCACCTAAATCGATCAAATACCTTTGTAGTCTGGGACTAATATCTCTTCCAGAATATTTGATCCTAAGCCACTTAAGTGGTTGGCGATCATTCTCTAAATCGAATTCCCTTCCAAAGACATATGGTCTAAAATATTTAACACCCCAAACTATCGCCCACAATTCTTTTTCTATTGTTGCGTAGTTTGTTTCGTGTTTGTTTAACGTTCTCGATGCATATGCTACTGGGTGACCATCTTGAGTCAAGACAGCGCCAATAGCGAAGTTGTTGGCATCGGTTACTATTTTAAAACGTTTAGAGAAATTTGGATATCTTAGGATAGGAGAATTTGTTACGAGCTCTTTTAATTTATCAAAGGCGGCAATATAATTCGGATCATCGGTATTGACTTTTTGATCCTTTTTTAAAAATTTTGTTATAGGATGTGCAATTTTAGCATAGTCTTTTATAAATTTCCTATAAAATCCGGTCATGCCTAGAAACGATTTGATTTGTTTTTGGGTACTGGGAAGCTTCAGCTCCTGTATTATAGTAACTTTGTTTGCATATGGTTTGATTCCATTTGCAGTTAAAATATGTCCCAAAAACTGCGTTTCTTTCTTAAGAAAGTCGCATTTGTCTATTTGTATTTTTAATTTGGATTTTCTGAGAGCTTCAAATACCTGTCTGATACTTTGAATGTGCTCCGTCAGTGAGGTACTAAAGACTAAAATGTCGTCCATGTACACAACGCAAGTTTTATTTATAAATTCGCGAAGAACAGAATTCATCAGCCTTTGAAAGGTCGATGGTGCATTCTTTAGTCCAAAAGGCATACGAATGAGCTCGTAGTGCCCGAAAGGTGTGGAGTTTTTTTTCTGTCTTCTTCCCTTACAAGAAATTGGTGAAATCCTTTGGCAAGGTCTATTGTGGTGAAATATTGTGACCTTCCCAGTTTATCCAAAAGACTATTTAGATTTGGGATGGGAAATTTGTCGTCCACCGTATACTCATTCAATTTACGGTAATCGACTACAAGGCGCCATTTCTCTTTACCTGACTTGTCTAATTTTTTAGGGACAATCCATAATGGACTGTTATAAGGGGAATTACTTTCTCGGATAATGTTTTGCGTTAGCATTTCTCCTATTTGTGTCTGAATTTCCTTCTCATGGATATATGGATATCGGATGGTGATTATTTCGTGCTGACTTTTACTTGTGGCAGAAAGATTGTCGCCTTCCTTATAAAAAAGGTCTTTAAATTCTAATAGGATATTTGTAACATTATCTTTTTCTTCCTGATTTAAATGACTAAAATCAAACATATTAGGAATATTTACGCCTGAGTTAGATTCGATTACACCTATATTTTCGACCATGTAGGGAAAATTAGAGTTTTCAAAAAATATTTTGCTTCCCAGCACTTTAACATATTGGTGCTCGTTATCTATCCTTGTTTTTAAGTGTTCTAAAAAGTTTAGCCCTATAATTGCCTCGAATTTCTCGTTGGAAAAGTCTATTACTTTCCAGTTTAATGTTCCTCTAAAATTAAATTATTTTGGAAAAGGCGTTACTATTTTAAATTTTATATTGTTAATTCCGTGTAGAGTTCTATAATAAAGAGGCTTTAAGAGTTTTTCTTTTGGGTAATTTTCGACTAATATAGATGGTTTTATAATACTAGTCGTTGATCCTGTATCTATCAGGCACCTAATTCTTAGCTTCCCTATTGTAATTGTGATTATGGGTAGTTGAGGCCTTGAGGCGGTGTTAAAAAATTTACCTCACTTTCCTCCCCATTACCTATGTCCATTAAATTATTACTGGGAGATACATGACCTAAACTTTGGTTCTGATCTACACTCATGTACGAATTCCTTGTTTGACCTGATGAATTATTGTATCTGTTACCGTTATTGTTACGATTGTTATAGTTAGTACTATTTCTGTACGTTCTACTACCAGCATTATGAATGTTATTTCCTTCGCTGTTATTTCTGTTGAAATGACTCTGTTGAGAGCTTTCGTATCTATGATCACTTTTACTATAACTTCCGCTATTTTTTCCGAAATTCGGCCTATTATCGTTATTTCCAAGTTCGTTATATTGGTTCTGTTTCTGATTTCCCTTCAAATTGTCTTCATTGTTATTTTTAAAATAACTATTAATATTTGACTGCTTTTGGTATGAATAACTTTTGTTGTTTCCCTGCCTTGAAGGTTTTCTATGATCATAAGCTATTGTTCGTTTATCTTCTAGGAGCCCAAGTATAAATCTGTAAGGCTAGCATTCTCGTCTATATGAGCTCTAGTGCCGCCATCGAGTTTTTCTAGCAAAATTTCCTTCAAATCTCTTTCTACATTTTCAGGTTTATATATATTGGGTTTGGTATCTTCAAACTCGTATAATTCATTAATTAAAAAACTAGCCGATTTAAATTCGACAAAAAGTTCCCTTAAATTAAACTGCTGCTTCAAGTGTTGTTTTATCGTCTCCCAGTTGGCATTTTCACCTAGTTGTCGAACACATCTCTCTGCATTACCTTCTAGTTTCTCGTTCAACACAATGTGGATTCCAAAGTTGCACAGTTGAGAGTTGTTACCACACAATTCTATACTCGTACATCTTTCCACTGATCGAACAAATGCTAGCAAATTATTCTCCCTATATCGGCCAAATGACTTTTGATGTCTAAATTGACTTAGGACATTATCTGGACTCAAAACCAATTGTTGTTGCTGCATTTGTTGTACTTGTTGTTGCTGAATTTGCTGCTGTTCAACTTGTTGTTGTTGGAATTGCTGCTGTTCTTGTAATAAGATTTGCGCTTCCTGCCTTCTTATTACCTCTTCAAGTTGCCGAATCCTCTCTTGTAGCACGTCCATTTCTTCTTCTTCCAAATATTTACTTATCGGGCGATTTAAGTCGAATCGATTTGATCTCCACATATAAGTATTAAACTTAGGATATTTAGCCTTTTGTAATTTTTACCAGTTAATTACTGTACCAATTTCTTTCTTTTTGATAAAAAAAAGGATCACTTTTTGTTCTTTTAAATAACTTCAGTTATTAATCACTATTTTTATTATTATTTTTTTTCTTAAACAAAAGTCACTTTGGGTCTTTTCAAATAACTTCAGTTATTTGTCACTTCGACTGCGCCATTTATAAGCTGAATAAAACAAATTAAGCTTATGCTCAAAATTGACTTTATTAGTTTGCCATGAATCTTAAGACTGACTTAAAGTATTTTTCTATTCTACTTTACTGTTCAAATTCAGTTGGCCTTGAAGTGCAAATTATGCTACTAAGCACATTCTGCATTTGGAGCCTTAACTGAATTTGACACCATCTGCTATGCAATAAAAAAACTAAGCGATAACGCTATTGCATAGAAGAATATGAATTTGTATATGTATGTATATATATGGTATGCGGACGTAACTCGCGTCAAAGAGGAAATCTTTGTTTTTCTTTAGTTTACAAAATTTATTTGCAAATTACACTGAGAAACAGCCGATTCAGATTTATTCCATCGTCTTGATAATAATCTAAAGTATATGAAGCATGGCAATTTTTTTCAAAGTAAATAAATATAAATTAATCATACGCAGTGTTGTGGTAACATTTTTTTCCCATTTTGTGTTTGGAAAGCTATCCAAAATATATGTAGTTTCTAAGAAAAAATATTGTATATTTGCTGTAATTGTGTGAATTTACTGATATTTGTAATAAGTGATTTTTTTTAATGTAACCACAGCTTCAAATATAAGTGTCACACACAGAAACCCTGCTCGTAAAAGAGAACTGGCGAGTCAGTCTTGCTTGACCGTCGGAGCTGTCCAAAACGTATACTGAATTGTATAACCCTATTATAATTAATATCTATATACATATATACTACTTTGAATAAATAACAAAACATATTTTTCGTCTATAAATTTTCGGCTATCCAAGTCACATAAGTGACTTAAGTTCATCGAAGTTCCTGGGCAAAATTCGGTGTTCAAGCAGCACGAATTATATAAAAATAATTTACATAATAATTTGTATGTACACAGATAGCCTTGTCATTGTAGAAGGAGAAGAATGGATGGTTCCGATGACACATTATTGTATTCAATTAAACTTTTTCGGCACTTAAGAATACAATTTTGTTTAACTTTGAAGATAGTGAGAACCAATGTTTACCGACCTCTAGGAGGATGCTGCACTCCCTGTTTTTCGAACCTGAATAATTTCGTGGAAGTTCTAGCATGTGGGTGCATGCTTGATGTCTTGCTTTGTGTTAACTTGAGGTTAAATATATATACGAGTATATATATATACAATTTTTATTGGAGCTTTACTTCTGAAACATTCTAAAGTCTTGAGATTCCCAGCAGAAAATTAATTTACTCTTCAATTCTTGTTCAGTCACAAAACTCAATATAGTCACATGTGTCAGCCAAGTATCAATAGACACGGAAAGCTATTCGCGTCTAAAAATGAAAGCTCTCTGAGTGATATTTCTTTTTTTTAAACAACCTCAATTGCAGATTGCAGCGAAATAAAAAGAACTGTTTGCAAAAAGCTTGGAGTGAAATCAGTGAAATTGAGAAAAAATAGTGATTTTGTAGCGCGTTTTTGGTTTTAAATTCAAAAAAAATAACAATTTTGTTCCAATTTCAAATACATATACTGACTTTTTCACTTCGTTGGCAGCATCCGACATTTTTGAATTTCAAGCTGTCTGTCCAACTGCATGAAACCTCTGATAAAATGCACAAGGAAACTTTTGCACCACTGGAGGTGAATTTAAAGAGCTGTTGGCTCTGAATAGAAGTCACAAAATCCACTGACAAAAATCGTGTGTCACTTGACACAGATATGAACTGAGATAGTTCGTGCGAATAGAAGAGTTAGTCGCCACGACACATACCAATTTTATTTATTTCCGCTGAGTTAATTACAACACATTTCAGATCTAAATCATTAGTGCGGAAGAGAGTATTGTCATTTTGAACCCATATTGTATTTCTCATTAGCTAGTATTCATGTTTACTTATCAATAATAAAATAAATGTTTGACTGTAAAATTTTCTGTAGTGAGATCAAATTCGCTACTTAAATACTGGTCTATTCTCTTTAATAAATTGCTTTGGAGTATTCATATATCCGTAATTTTCGTATAATTAATATAAATAATACATATTGACTTTGCTTCATTATTTTGTTTCATTCTATTTTCGGCTTCCCTTGTGTCAGCAATCTTTCATAATATTACGGTATTATTTCATTGGCGCCAATTTCATTATTTCATTTGCTGCTTACTTCGCATCCAATATATTTACTTCAATTCATCTACCTTAGTCGCTTTTGGATCTATTCACATTTTTCAGCTCTTGTTTTATAAAAATACGTGGTGCTTTCTTACACAAATTACTATTTAGGCTCACAATGATCCAATAATGCAAGGTATATAAAAGTGTAAATAAATAAGAACATCTCATTAAATAAATTGATTATATAGAAACTGATACAAAATATGTAGTCCAGCGTGTTTAACATTTGTTACATTTGTTTGTCATATTCGGAAGTATATGTCGACATTTAATGTACAAACCAGCCAAAGATGTTGTTCGACAAACAGTTTTGAAATCTAACGATTTTAAATAAAATGAAAAAATGCTTCGGCCAGCATATATATATATATATATATATATATATATATATATATATATATATATATATATATATATATATATATATATATATATATATATATATATATATATATATATATATATATATATATATATATATATATATATATATATATATATATATATATATATATATATATATATATATATATATATATATATATATATATATATATATATATATATATATATATATATATATATATATATATATATATATATATATATATATATATATATATATATATATATATATATATATATATATATATATATATATATATATATATATATATATATATATATATATATATATATATATATATATATATATATATATATATATATATATATATATATATATATATATATATATATATATATATATATATATATATATATATATATATATATATATATATATATAAGCGCATGCTGTTTCTCAGCAGACAAAAACAGAATAATCAAAAAGCGAAATACGAATAAATTTAAATTTAACTATGCTTTTTGATGTGTTAACATCTATAGCGGTGTGTAGGGACTAAATCTACAAAGTCAATACATGCAAACAACACACAGAGTCATTTTTTCTGCGACTGCGAAAACGAAGATTTTCTGCGACTGCGAAAACGAAGATTTTCTGCGAATCAAGATTTTATGAATCAAGTCTGGAATTGATTCGAATCAGCGAGCGCAACAACAAATTCATGAGAAATATTTCCTTCACAGACATCGGCACGAGCAAATAGCAAAACCAGTCCGGTATATTCTGTGTTAAAAAGAAGTAATAGGAAATTCTATGCAAAAAAAAAATGATTCTGTGTGTTGTTTGCATGTATTGACTTTGTAGATTTAGTCCCTACACGCCGCTATATATGTTAACACATCAAAAGGTGTTAATACATCGCCCGTGAGTTCGAACACTCATTGGTTTTTTTTTTTTTTTAAACTTTAAGACGCCATTATTTTCATATACTTTATTCACACATGTGAAGTAGATATGAAATTTCCCTTGCAGATAATACCCTCATACACACTTTCTTATGGTTTCGCTTACTACACTCAGGAATAAGAAATATGTTCCCTATTCTGTTATTGTGTCTCTAATGATGGGAAGTAGGACAAGGTGAATACACTTAAAAATAGTGTGTTCATATACGAGGAACTGGAGGAACAGTTAGCATTTATTCAACAACATCAACCCATTTATGATACAATAAAATTTTCTAATTCAAAGTTTCGCCACTATGTAATTTATATACACATCGTTGGTAGTTATTCAGATTCTGTGATTCTATCAAAAGTTTTAGCGCTTTAAGTAATTGTTCTGCCTTCTTTCCTCTATGTTGCTTGTACCGCACATATTTGCACCCAATGTATTCCGCAGTGAACGAGAATTCCCTCTTTATGTTTCTGCACTAAAAGGATAAAGCACCAAGGACCTAACAGCTCAATTTTGGTCTTTATGGTTAAAGTTGTGAATATTGGCTTTTGTGCACATATAAGCGAACAACCTTCGTCATAAAAATTGTGCCATTCCAGAGGGTAGTTACTTGTCAATTTAGGTGCCAGCATTTAATGTACATCCTTTTTGCCTACTTTATGATATTCCATAATGTTGGCTTACCAATCTCGTAACAAATGCTCTCAAAATACGTGCAAAATGTGAAATATGTATGTTATAAAAACTATATGTTATTAAATGCATTTAAATTTTCAGCACGCTAGCAGGTTTTTCATAAGTGGTTAAGCTCAGTGAGATAATGCATAAAATATAAATTACTTTTCTGCACAGTAGTATCGCTACTAAAGTTTGTCATATATAATGTAATTCGACAATTCACAGAATTTTTATATTAAATTTATATATGAAATAAATTTCCTTACATGAAAATAAAATAATTTTAATTTTGAACGCAAGCCCTGAAGAATTTATGTATTTGTCTACAAACATAAAAGCGCCGAATCTGCTTCAATAATCAGCCTATTCATTTTTTTTTAAATTTTTCTCTCAAAAAGGTTGTATATTCCCCATGCTCAAAGCTTATTTGAAATTTCTGACAGGTAGATCTCGAAGCAATTCTCACCGGTTCTTCTTTTGCTCACCGCATCTTCCCACAGTTCATATACATTTTTAATTGCATTGCAAGCAAGTGAGCTCCTCTGATATTAAAGCATGAAATATGGTTAAATATTAAAAACGTTTTTAAATTCCAGGGAAATGTGTTTGCAATATAATACGTACTCAAATGGAATTAGAACTTTATTCAAAATAGTTTCGATTTTCAGAACCTGCTGGGTTTACTTTACTCTGAAATATAGAAGACGACATGTCGCTGAGAAATTGTATTATTTTTAGAGTGTAGATATTTAGTTGTGAATTTAAGTACAATCCTAGTTCTAAACTTTTTAGATGAAGATCTATCCAAATCATTTCTTAACCCGACATGCATACATTATTTGAATGCAAGTACTTTTGTATATTCTCTTACTTTGAACTCTTGCAGCTTTACTGGTGTATGGAAAACAACTCTCTTATAAGCCTTGATGAAACATGTGCACTGAGGTTGTTGCTCTGTGTTTTGTTGGTGTAGATTTTGTGAATATTTATATTTGCGTTCCTAGGCTTTTACACTTGGTTACGTTTGGGTGGAAGTACGTGCCTTCAAAAGAGATTTTATTTAATTTATTTAATAGAGAATGCCAGAATAAGAGCAGACTGCGATAATTGTGGGATTCCTGCATGCAAAGTATCTTAAGAAATGCCCACAGGTCTTCTCTAAAAACAAGCACGTTCTACTGAAAATTGCCCGACACGCGTACATAAAAACCATTTCCACTTAAGTTATATTCGGCAGAACCGGGAGTTTTTTGCGTAAGTTCTGTATGCTATCAAGGAATAGGCCACTTTTCATTATGTTTATTGTATTAACCTCGAGGCAGTATTGGAATTACATGGTTTCTGTTGTAATTTTTTATAGTTTTCACTGATACTAAAGTATAGAAGTTGACTTAGTAGACAAGTAAAAAAATATTTTACAAATTTTGGCAATATAAGTATCAAATGTAAAGTTTGGGGCAATGCTTGAAAGGATTTTTGAAAGTTTCGCCCTCAAAAAATTTTTATCTGAATCATTTCTCTATGGCTCCCATGATGTGAGTATTCAGAATTATGTTTCCAAGGATTGTGAAATATATCCACAACTGATAGTTTACCGAGGGATTTCTAGCAATTTTTGTTTAGACGTTTATCAACCCTACAAAAAGTGGAACAAAAACTAAATGCCATACGAGTAACCAGAATTATAAGAATTTATATTTCCAAATACCTAATAAATTGGCATGGGCAGTGTTTTATCCGCTGACGAGGTCGAACAACATTGAAGATTTATAGACTGTTTTAGATATAACTTATAGTTATTCCTATATTAAATATTCATGCAGTTATTCATTTCATTATTTTTTTATTACTCATATACGAATTAACTTAATTCAAATTCACTTAGGATATTAATAATGCAGATAATTTATTTGTTAACAAAATTAAGTTCACAAAATTTCTTCAGCTGTGATCACACACTTATTGTATTTTGAAATTGCAACTACGTTAATGATAAGACCTGTGGTCCAATGACAAATAGCAATTGTAAACAACACCCGCAAGAAAGCTGCAGTTGGGTTAGGCCGACTCCGTGATACCTTTTACTCTCTAAGCGATGTTCATTAGATATACATTTTATTCATGTATCATAATTAGCAGCATAGCATAGGGTAACTTTAACTAGTGCCATAAAGGATTTTTATCCAGAAGCTTTTCAACTACTAGAAGCAAGTGTGCCAGGTACGAGCATAATTACAAATGATCAGAAACACCTTCTGAGCAATTATGATTTTATCCATACATTAGTCCATGTGTGGCCACTTCGTACCAAACCGTTAGAGATATCTTAATAAAATTTTGCAAGAGTACTACTATCTCTTGTATATGCAGCTTTTATACAACATTTCTACAAATTCGGTCCAATTTATGCAATTTGTAGTTTCGTTGATGCAAGTCCTACTAAACATTATGCATTTTCCATATCAGGAAGTTTCGAGACAAAGATTAAAATTATCCTAGCTCTGATCGTATTGAAGACATGAATAAAAATGGCAGTAATGTACACTGGGTCCATGTCAGTGTATGTCCAAACTATGGGCAGCATACTAAATGCAGTTACTTAAAATGATGAAATAAAGTGATGCAGGTCGAATACGAACTCCAGTCTCTTTTGTAATATCTATGTATTTAACGGAATGAATGAATGAAATCTCTAAAATAAAGAAAAATATTTACTCTGGACTTTCACCCAATGTCAGCCTAAACGTAATTGTTACCACAGATTTTCAAGTTTTCTATCGACCTGAAAAGTTCTTTTTTCGAACTGATTTCGGTGTACGTTTGCATTCGTGCAGAAACTGCATTAAATGGATTTCAGTGATTCTAACCCTTGCATTATATGTTCCCAAATCGTTTCGCTTGGTGAAGTAAATGAAATTATGGTTTGCAGAAAAGAAATTCAATTTTCAATTTAACTTGTAAGTTAATCGACTGGAACTTGGACAACGAATTGAATCAAATTATAAATTATGGCTTCTTCCATATTTATTGTGTATCTCAAAGCAATCGAATTGCTATGATCAGAGAGCGCAGAGTCCGTAGATTGGCAGAACGCTGACTCGGGAATAAAATAATAATTATTGGCTTAACAATTTAATTTAATAACAAAATAAGACTGTTTTTCAGTCATCATGCATCAGATGAAGAACGTCGTGGTTCATCCATTTCTTCCAACACGGAAGGAACTCCAAAATTATAAATTTAGACGCTTTCAACTTCTATTAATGCCAGAGATACAATTTTACGGCTGTACATTTGGATGATTTGTTTCCATGAATTCTTGCTCAGCATATGTTCAAAATAAATTAGACCCTATTCTATTATCACTGATAGATAGCGATTTATTTATTTTATTTATCTCTACAAATTGATCTTAGGACATTAGGGTAATAACGTTTTTAAGCTGTCCTAACGACATGAAGTATATATATATTTTCAATAATTAACTTACCTGGAACAATTCATTCCAAGGTAAAATGAAATAAAAATTATAAAAGAAATTGATTTACACAAATAAAATTATAAAGTTTTAAAATTATAAAATTATATAAGTGGATGATTTAAACAATTAAAATTAAATATTGTTAAACGTACTCTCCGTTCTTTAAATATTAAATTAAAAAATATAACAACAAAACAATAAACAATAAGATAAATACAGATCACAATTTATGAACAAAGCAATACAGATTGCCCAGAAATTCACCGCGCCCGAAAGTAGCCCTCAAGTTCATTCCTGAACAGTAAAGTGTTGCCAATACTTCGCAGCCGTACAGGAAGTGAGTTCCAGAGTATTACTGCATACACGAAAAACTGACGATCAGACATAAGAGACGAGTGCTTGCACGGGACAAGTTGGTTACAACGACAGGAAGGTGTGAACCTGAGACATCTAAACAAATATGGAGGTTCCCGGGTGTAAATAATCTTGTGAAAAAAGATGATAGTCTTAGACGCCAAGAGTTGATCGAATGTGATCCCGAAAACTTGCCTTGATAAAGTGGATACATGATCTGTTCTAGTCAAGCCATAAATATACCTTGTTATATTATTAAATAGGACATTAAGCTTTCGTTTGCTAGCTGCATCACAATTCGCAAAAATTTCACAACCATACAGCAATGTTGGGAGAAGGTAGGCCTTAGCCAACAGCATTCTGATTTCTTGTGGGGTGAAATATTGCGTTGACCACAGTGAACGCAGCATACCGTAAACTTTGCCAACCGTGGCAGCAACGTGGTTACTCCATGTTAGAGTGCCATCAAATATAACTCCCAGGTTTTTAGCAGTGTTTACATGTTCAATCACAGACCCATTCATTATAATACTGGGTAGTATTGTGGTATCAAAGTGTTTCTTGTAAGTCACTAAACATTTTGACTTAGCCGGATTAAGTTAAAGCCCATTTTTCTTTGCCCAGTTATAAACATTAGATAAGTCATTATTAATTTTAGTGACAGAATTAATAATTTCGTCCCTTTTACAGCTTATGTAAAGTTGGAGTTCATCAGCATACAAATAAATATCAGAATCGTGCAATGCAGTCGGTAGATCATTTATATATATACAAAAAAAAGAGGCCCCAATATGGACCCCAGAGGTACACCTCGTACTACCGACAAGAAATCCGAAGCCTCGTCATCACACTGACTGGGTTGGTAAACCGCTTGGGTTCTATCTGTAAGGTATGATTCAATCTCCTTCACTGCGCCGGATGAGAAATTGTACATTCTCAGAAGTTTCGTACATAAAATATTGTGGGAATCACAGTCATATACCTTTGAATGGTCCAATAATATCAATAAAGACACCCTATTTAAGCCAAGTGATGCACGAATACTCTCCACTACAACAGTCAGAGCCGTTATGCACCTGCTCCTTGGCATGAACACAGACTGTCGTTCCGTTATAATGTTATAGTCTGCTAAATACTTTTTTAATTGCTTCGCCATTACTAGTCCAAATACCTTGGACAGGTATGGTAAAATGGCTATTGGTCTATAGTCATCAGATTTTAGGGTTGGAATAATTTTCCCTAACTTCAAACAATTAGGAAAAGTTGATGTCATTATAACAGTATTAAAAATATGAGTTATGAGTGGCAGCAGCTTAGGAAGTACGGCCTTAACAAAGAAAGGGTGAATCCCATCGGTACCACAAGCATTTGACTTTACACCCAGAAAACACTCCAACACATCTGACTCGTCAACACCACAAAACCCAAACATAATTTCAGAGGCCACAGAACTACCACAGTTTGCATAAGCAGTCTTTTGCATTGCTTCAATTGCAAGATTGCCAAATTTCCTGTTTAAATCATTTAGGTCCATGTCAATGTTCCCAGAAGTAGCAATATTCCGTATGCCTATGCTCCGAATATGTCTCCATGTTTATTTACTGGTTACTGCACTGCTAAATGTTTTTCTGAAGTGGGAGTATTTTGCAGCTTCGACATCTTTAGTAACCTGCCTTCCAAGATTTCTGTAAGTTTCATACAGAAGAGGTAGCTTATATCGCCTCCATCGCCTGTATGCAGCGTCACGTATGTTATTTAAATTCTTGATTTTATTAGTAAACCAAGGCTGCTCTTTATACCCAACGGTGCAAACTTTCTTTGGGACAAACTCATGAAGATGACATTTACTATTCGAATGTAGGTATTCCACTTTGTCATTTACTGAGGTAGGTAGGTAGGTAGGAGTGGCCGCCCAGTTTGCCAAAAGCATACTTGAGCACACATAATGGCCCATTGTGATACCACGGTGTGGCGCCGTTGAAGCACTGACTAAAAAGTTTCCCATACTTGGCATGGTGATAGTCAGCGCAAGGAAAGCGCCTGGAAAGGCACGACTCCCCCGTCATGTTTCAGGAAACCATCCTGATACTTTGATGAACCTGGCTATGTCCCTAATATTAATGGATGACAGCTCTGTCAGGCTTGTAAGAAATGGGGTACCAAAGGGGCGAATTCTTCTTCTGCTCAAGGATCGGCAGTGGCAAAAGAGGTGGAAAACCGTCTCGTCCTCCTCCTCGAAGCCACAGCCTCGGCAAAATTCGTTTGAGGGTAGGCCCAGTCTTTCTGCGTGCTGTCCCATTATGCAGTGGCCGGTCAAAACCGACACAGTTGTCGACAGTGATACGCGATCAAGTCGAAGAAGTTGATTGGTTTTGTTTTTGTCCATGCTTGCCCAAGTTAGTCTAGCCGTGTGGCAGGATTCCTCGTTAGCCCAGGATTTGTAGGCGTCATTCTGATATTTCCGTTTGATTTCGAGCTTGGCTGTTCCCAGTGGAATGCCGATGTTTACAGAGGGGTGAATGTCGTGCATTAGCGTGCCTGCCTTGGCAAGCTCGTCCGCCTCGCAGTTTCCCGGGATTTCGCTGTGTCCGGGAACCCAGACTAGGTGCACCCGAGAGTAACTTGCGAGCTCATTTAAAGATGTTCGACATTCATGAACTAGTCTTGATGTGGCCGTGGAGCCAAAAAGAGATTTAATGGCGGCCTGGCTGTCTGAGAAGATAGATACGTCAACTGCGCCGATATCACTACTCAGCATCCATTTGGCTGCGTGGTAAATGGCCATGACCTCAGCTTGAAAAACGCTGCAATGGTCTGCGAGACGTAGGGAGATGTTTAAGTCCAGCTTGTCGGAATATATACCGCTGCCGACTCTACCTCCAAGCTTGGAACCGTCGGTGTAGATTTCGACTGTTTCACCGACGATTCGGTTTTCTGAGGTCCAGTCGCTTCGACTTGGAATAGTGAGGTCGAATTCCCTGTTCAAATCGGGATAGACCGACATATAATCGATAAAGTTGGGGACAGGTGGGTCCTGATTCAGAATTGAAGCATGGCCTGTCAGGGTTATGCGCCAGTGCGAAAGAGCATTAAGTCTAATCGCTGTCAGCTTGGCTTGTTGCTTAACCAGGATCCCCGAGAGGAGCCAGTGCAGCATGGCAAAAAGGGCTTTCGTAGGTGTGCTACGAAGAGCGCCAGTGATCAGTAGAGCAATGGATCCTCTGATTTTATCAAGGTTAACAAGGGTTTGATATTACAGGCTTTTTCGAGAGCTTGCCACCAGAAGACCGACCCGTATAACAGGTTTGGTTCAACGATGGCCGTGTAGAGCCAGAGCACGACCCAAGGACGAAGTCCCCATCGTGCACCAACTGCTCTTTTACAGCAGTATATAGCGCATGTTGCCTTACGTGCCCTCTCAGCTAGATTGGCTTTCCAATTAAGCTTTGGGTCGAGAATCAGGCCTAAGTACTTAACGTGTGCGCTCAAAGAGAGCGGAGTGCCGTTTAGACTAGGCATTGTAAAACTTGGAATTTTGTACTTCCTAGTGAAAAGCATAGTCTCGGTTTTGGATGGGTTAACCCCAAGCTCGAATTCGCGACACCAGTTCGACACAATAGAGAGTGAATAGTTAAGTTTTTCCGAAAGTGTTTGGGGGAATTTGCCGGATGCCGCGATTGCTATGTCGTCCGCATAGGCTATCACTTTGCATCCAGTAGATTCCAATCTCACCAGTAGTGTGTTAACTGCCAGGTTCCAGAGGAGGGGTGATAAAACACCCCCTTGTGGCGTGCCCCTGTTGACCAACCTCCTGGATTGGGCACTGCCGATCATGGAAGTGATGATCCTAGATTTTAGTAGAAGCTCTATAAATTTCAGAAGACCTGAATTCAGGTTAAGATTATAGAGTGCGGAAATGACAGCGTTGGGGCATACATTGTTGAATGCTCCCTCGATGTTCAGAAATATGGCCAGTGTGAATTCCTTTTACGCCAAGGATTTGTCAACTTGAGAAATGAGAGAATGAAGTGCTGTTTCAACCGATTTGCCTTTAGAGTAAGCGTGTTGAGATACAGAGAGAAGAGCAGGGTTGATCGATGTCCTGATATGTAGGTCAAGAGCTCTTTCTAGGACCTTAAGAAGAAAGGATTTTAGACTTATGGGTCTGTAATCCTTAGGTTTGGTGTGCGAGGCCTTCCCAACTTTTGGTATGAAGACGACCCGAGCCGTGCGCCAGCGTAAGGGAATGTATTGCAATCTGAGGCTTGCATTATATATTTGAAGCAGCCATGGAAGGATAATCTCTTCCCCATTTTGGATATCGGCAGGAATGATGCCGTCCGGTCCGGGGGACTTGTATGGCTTAAAGGTTTGAATGGACCATTCAAGGTGACTTTTTGTCACTTGGAATGTGGGGAGGCTATCATGGGAAACCTGCTCCACCTGGTAGAGTGCTTGATCCGCTGAGGCTAAACTCCCTGGGAAGTGGGTGTCTAGCAGGATATCAAGGGTTTCGGCGCTTGAGTGAGTCCAGCTGCCATCTGGTTTTTGGATACAGTCAAGGGCATTGTTAGAGGAGTGGAGAATTTTACGAAGACGGCTAGCCTCGAACGTTGATTCAATGCTTTCGCAAAATTCCCTCCATGACGCTCTTTTCCCTCGCGTAATGGCGTATTTCAACCCTTTTTGTTTATTTTTGAAAGGGGCACAATCAGCTGTAACTTTAGCTTTGTTGAAAAGCATTCTACAAGTTTTGCGAAGACTTGCAAGTTCCGAGTTCCACCATGGAGGTTTAGGTTTGCCCCGTGGTTCGGGAGTGATGCAAGAAATATGAGTGGCTTTTTTAAAAGCTGTGGTCAGATCGTCTACCGCCCGATCAATGTCGGGACAGTTGTGGATAATGGGGGAGTCGTTGCTAAGCATGACCCCAGTTTGAGCCGGAAAAGAGGCCAGTTCGTGTTTCTTCTATTGACTGGATTAGGAGATACTGTATTGCCTGCAGTCTCCCTCAAGTCAATGTCAAAGGTGATATAGCAGTGGTCCGAAAAGGAGCATTCCTGTGAGACGAACCAATTGCTTATCATGTTGGAGTAGTTATCGCTGACGAGGGTGATGTCAAGGACTTCCTTCCTGACGGATGTAAGGAAGGTCGGCTCATTTCCCCGGTTAGCAATGCCTAAGTTATTTATTGATGACATAAAATAGATATATCAAGTTCCATTGTAGAGTGTCAAGTTTATATGATATGCATATCAGTACAATAAGAGTGCAATGTGTCAATCCGCTATAATAGTCCATTATGATAGTTTAAAGAATCTATACAATGTGGCAATTTTATGTTTTAATTTGTTGGGTTTCTCTAAGTGAAGAAGACAATTGGTAAATTTGGTTATTTAGTACATTCATCTAATCAATTTGATAGTTAATTCAAGTGAACAGTCAGAAGTTACGCACATAAACCGTATAAAGTTTAAGAGAGTGATTAAATTATTAGTACCCCAAATTCTGTTTTGTGTTTACGTTTTAATTGGGCATTTCGGGATCAGAGATATATTCGTATAGACAGGCCGCTGATTCAAGTTATATAGTTTGCATATTTGAAATTTTTTTATGAACTGATCTTTTGCGAAAAAGTACGGCTTTATTTCCCACACAATACAAGAAATTATGTGGGACTCACTCCAGGTCGTGTGAGATGGGGCTATTACAGAAACTGCTCTTATGAACTTATCTATCTGCCTGTGGCTGCAACAGGAACTGTGTACGTGCCTAAGTGGCTGTTGATGTAGTTTAGAGTGCCAAATTGATTTTGTGAAATTTCATTCTTATCCTTTTGGAACGCTGTAGTACATTTTCCTACGTTATTATAGTTCAGAGCTCATTTTGCGGGCGGGTACTTATTGCTTACAAATTTGAAACATATTGGCTCTTGAATATTGAAACACAGAATATGCAAAATTTTACCGAAATATGGTAATTGACAAAATAAATTCAAACTATTCGCATTTCTATGTAGATTTGCAGCATCTTGCGTATAAATCCTCCAGCGAACAGTGTTGGAAATTGCTCTGAGGTAGTGTCTTTTAAGTTGAATTTATGGGGCACTTCCATTTGAGACACAATCTTTTGTATTATTTAGAATTATAAATGTTGACACAGACATTGTTGCTATTCCGGACAGTAATATTGTAGGAGATTGTATTTATAAATGTTAGTATAGTTAACAACATTAAACTTAATAAGTCACAAAGTTTAATTGTGTCATTTCATTTATGCACCTATCATGACTGTCCATGATGTTGTAGCATTTAAATAAAAAAGGACATGTGAACCTAAACGCAATTCAATTTAACGAAGGTGACAATTCGTAGAGCTTAATATTTTACTGCTTTACATATACTCGTTCACTCTTATCACCTACCAAAATACCTGCTTCTTTCCTAGGAATACTTTTACCTGGAAGTCTTCTTTCCGACACAAATACACAAATCGGCCTTAATCAAATGTCTGCTTTATGCTCATGTCATTCATCATTCACCATAACAATATGCAATGCAATGAAATTGAGAAACGATCGAAATATCCAACCAAATACTACAAATAGTCTTTCCCAACCTCCCTATGCATAAATGAATAAAAATAACACTTTGAAGCACCAATATGTTGATATAGTTAAAAAATGTATTAGTTTTCACATTGTATTCATTTTTTAAGTCATATACAGTAGATTTTGTGAAATCCACCACACACAATCAGTAAGTCCGTAAAGTGTGTTCCATTATATTAAAAGTATGTTAAGCGGACTTAAAACCAGCAGTCTGAAAAAACACACTCACCGATAGAGTGAGTTTGGATTGATGAGACTATTTCTTAGCCAGCACTTTGAATTCTTTCATTCACGAAATTATCCACTGGATTGTACTTCAAAGAAAATAAAATTCTTCATTCTACAGAGGTCTGTAATATATTCTATTATCGAAATAAGATATTCAGAGGTACCTCAAATTACTTTTTATATGTGTATTAGCAACTAATTATTTTTGTATTCAATTAATTCTTATAAAACTGCTATATCAGTTTTACAGCGGTTTCCTTCGTTTTAACATTTTTTGTGCAATTACAATATCAGCACCTGTAATTATAAGCAAATGATTCATATTGTTTCAGCAACAATATGGCCTCCAGGATGATTTTACGACAAAAATTCGTCACATGGTTTCTCACCCGCTGGTACCGGAATCTAAGCAATCTATTCTCATTAAAAATAAAATGAAATATTTAAATGGAATAATTTCCCTAAAATTTTTCTTTATTAAATGAAACATACTCGTACTTATGACACAATATGATAATTTTACTAACTACACTTGATTTCGGTATATGCCGCATGGTGTTGGAATGCATACTCGTAATTGTACATGCAAAGTGCCGTCGGAGTTTCTGGATATGATTATCTAAATTCCATTTTTTTACTCAAGCGACAATTATTCTGTTTATAAACTGTTATGCTTGGGCCTGAAAATATTGCTTCCTTTCCTCATCCAATTATTCTCCCTCGATCCGCAAATTCATAATAGTAACAGTCGCGTACTTCACATTCTCTCGCGATGTAAATTTCATAAATGAAACTGTAATTGTGATAAATACTTCATTAATAAAATATTCCAGTCTTTCAGGGTCTGTTAGCAATTCTGACGTGGGTCTGTCTTCCATCGGGTCTGTAAGTCTCAATGTTTTCGCAAAGATTCAGAGTACAACTACATTTGTAACTTAATGTCATTGCGGGGTTCATATGCCAAAATTTAATTTCGGAAACTCATTTCAAAAGTACATTCAACTTCAATAAGTACATTTTTTATACTTCGTTAAATCTGAAGAGATCTTATTTAATATTTTGTTGATTCATATTACTTATTACCTCTGTGGTCTAGTGATAACCATGTTAGACTCACACTCAGCGGGTCGCAGGGTCAAATCCTGCCCCGGGCTTGGTTTCAAAAATGGTTCTTTCTAAAAAATATTTTTCTCTTCGAGTCGAAGCTTCAGAAGCTAGTTCTCATTCCCCAAACCTTCATTCATAATCAATTATGGTGTAAGATATAATAATAATAATATAAATATAAATAAATTTCAATAAAAATGCAGACCGGTACTTCTTCAAGGCAAGTTCAATCCGATTCAATGCATTTATTGGAACCTTTGATTTTCCGCATTTTTAACTTGCTACTACTACTATGATTCTGAGTATACGAGTTTCTCAATAACTTTGAATCTTTTATTTCATCTTCTTTTACTTCACGTAAATGTTCTGTTTAAAAAATCTTCTTTTATGGGTACGTGCAAATATTTTTAAAGATGATACACATCTTCTCAGTTACGTGGTTTTATAAGTTTGTTCATATGCCGAATTCATGGAATTGAAATTTTTGAAATAAAATTCTAATAGAAACGAAAACTAATTATTGAAAATACTTTCATTTCCAATCAGTTACCATTACAATTAGTGGTATATTCATTTCCAGCTTAACTGCAACAATAATAGCAAGAGAAGAACCCTCTGTTAATGTTAATTTAAGTACCACAACATATTTTTATAGTTTGAAAACTGACATCAGAACCCTCCATGAAGAGGTGTAGATGGTTTGATTTCTGCTTTGATGTTTATACCCTTTACCTTTCAAAAAGGTAAATAGGGTATAGTAACTTTGTGCCTTTGAGAGGGGTTGCAATTTCAAGAAGGAGGCGTGGTAGGTATGGACATATAATATATACAGATATGATCAGAATCACTTTCTAAGCTATTTTTATTTTGTCCGTCCGTCTGTCCGTCTGTCCGACAGTCCGTCTGTCCGTCTGTGGCCCCTTTTTTTCTACATCGTTAGAGCTATCTTAATGAAATTCTGCAAAAGTGTAGCCTGCACAAAGATACAGAACCAGATTGCTATATGGGCCGATTTGGACAAAGACCACGCCTACGTCCCATATAAGGAACTTTTTTCACCTTTTTTAAAATGACTATAACTTCGGTCCATTTGACGGCATCGTGACATTATGGAGATGTGGAGATTGACAGTTATGGAGATGTGGGTCCTACTAAACACTGTGCAAAAAGTGGGCGGTATATATTAACTGCCACGCCCACTATTAACAAATATTCATAACTTAAGATCTGGTAGAGATTTACGGACGAAATTTTACGGGAAAGAACATGTGGACATTATAAAGTTATCTGCAACAATTGGGGCTGATCGGAGAAAAGACACGCCCACTTTTGATATAAGAGACTTGAGTCTAAATTTTAAATTAGCCTACCTACGAGGGCGGATTGGTATTGAAGCTACCTAAGTGGGAAAAAAACATTTTTTTTTTCAAAAACCATTTATTTCTCAACATTGTCTTCGACACACTTCGACACACACTAAGACGATATTCCAACCCCTCAAAGTACGTGTTAGTTTCGGTAATCACTTCTTCGTTTGAGATGAATTTTTTTCCTGCGAGCCATTTTTTCAAGTTTGGAAACAGGAAAAAGTCACTAGGAGCTAAATCTGGACTATAAGGTAAATTATTAACCAATTCGAAGTGTATTTCACATAATTTTAGCATCGTATCTAATGCTGTGTGAACCGGTGCGTTGTCTTGAAGAAAGAGCATTTTTTCTTCTTTAAATGTGGTCGTTTTTCCTTGATTGCATCAATCAATTGATCCAATAATACTTTCCTGTGATTGTGGATCCTTTTTCAAGATAATCGATGAGCAATATTCCGTGTGCATCCCAAAATACAGTGGCCGTAACCTTGCCAGCCGATTTCACTGCCTTCGCATTCTTCGGAGCACTTCCATCAGCTTCCACCCATTGTTTCGATTGATTTTTGGTTTCAGGTGTGTAGTGGTGGACCCACGTTTAATCAACAGTTATTAATCGACGCCAAAAATCAACAGGATTACGCTTTACAATGTCCAAACACCGCTGTGAAGTGGTCTTTCGAACTCGTTTTTGTATCTTGCCGATATCTTTTTCATATGCAAATGTTCATGCAAAATGTTGAACACACATTCATATGATATGTTTACCATTTCAACAATCTCACGCAACTTGACTCGGCGATCATTCATAACGATATCGAGGATTTTCTTGATATTTTCTTCAGTAACCACCTCTTTTGGCCTTCCTGTTGATGGTATTGTTGCAGTGCTTGTTCGGCCGCGTTTAAATTCAGCAATCCAATATTTTACCATGTAATCTGACGGAGCAGACTCACCGTAATGTTTATCAAGCTTTTCTTTTGTCTCTTTCACCGTTTTCCCTTTCAAATAATAGTGTTTAAACACTGCACGAAATTCGCTTTTTTCCATTTTTCAAGAAACCCAAAAGTTGCTTACTTCAAACGACTACATCAAAGAAACTAATCGATGAATTTGGGTGAAATTTTAACAACGCAATTTCTAAAAAAAAAACTTTTTGTGTTTGTGCTGCCATCTAGCGCTAGGTAGCTTCAATAACAATCCGCCCTCGTATGCTCGTATCGCTGCCAGCGGAATAAAAATTTGCAGATATACATATACGTGGGGCCCATAATAGTGTGTGTGCAGAATATGGAGATCATAATAGAACAGCCACGCCCACAATTAGCCTAAAATCATTACTGTGTTCCTATTAAAGATTTATCAACGAAATTTCACAGGAAGGTTGCGGGTAGTAACATTAAACTCAACACAAAAAATGGGCGTATTATTTCTACAGCCACGCCCACTATTCACATATTATTATAACTTACGACCTATAAAACATTTTTGGACGCAATTATATATTAGTACGTATATGGACCGTGCAAAGCCATATACAAGATTCAGAGTCGATCAGAGGAAGGATACGCCTCCCTCCCATATACTGAACTTTGGGGACCCCACTTAAAGACTATTACCCTATCTATGCTTCTAGTAATGATATATGAATACAAATTGATAGTTGTATACACTGGGTCAGTACTAGCATGCATTCCAAATATGGGCAGATAATTAATACTGCCACGCCCACAATTATCCAAAAATCGTTACTAGGTTCCTATTAAAGATTTATCAACGAAATTTCACAGGAATGTTGCGGGTACTAACATTAAACACCACAAAAAAAAGGGCGTGCTATTTCTACAGCCACGCCCACTATTCACATATTATTATAACTTGCGACCTATATAATATTTTTGGACGAAATTTTATATTAGTACGTATATGGACCCTACAAAGCCATACACAAGAAAAGGGGTCGATATAATAGCAATAATTACCCTACCCAAAAATTACCTTTAGTATGCTCCTAATGATGATTTATGAAGAAAACGTACTCATTGTTGAACTTGCACGCACTAGAAAAGGTAAAGGGTATTTCATAGTCGGTCTAATCCGACTTTTTTTAATTTTATTATTTTATTTTTACAATACAATATTACAATAACAATTACATCATAAGTAATTTAATAATAATGTTAAGCCTGCATTCTGTAATTCTGAAGGAACTAGAAGCGAATGCAGTTTTTTAAACCAAGTATATGATCTACATGGGGTCATTCAAGATAAATTAAGATACAAATTTTATTATACGAGTAGGAAATTTTAATTTAAAGTTAACAATAGAACCTTATGTATTTAGTTATTAGATAGTTATATTAAGTAGACAATAGACATCTTGATAGGACAAATCAAAAAGCCAAGACTTCATCTGTTTTAAAAAAGCAAATTTATTCCGAAGGCACCTTATGTTGTTTGGAAGGCAGTTGAACAGCCTGGGGGCTATAGACGTATAAAACAATAAAAAGTGTTGCACGCTATGTGGCGGAACTTGAACCATATCAAGGTGATTTATTCTTAAGTTATAATTTGAGTAACATCTATTTGTCAGATAGCCGGACCCAATAAAAAATATTTTCAGAACTTTATAAAAATACAAATGCTTCACAGGCAATATATTGAGTTGTTTAAATAGTGGTAGACTACCTTCAATCCGATTTCTTTTACATATAATGCGAATGACATGTTTTTGAGCAGTTAGTAGGGGATTAACTTTATTATTATGCTTACCTCCCCAACATGCCAGACCGTATTCCAATTTTGAATGGAAAATGCCATAGTAAATACTAGTCAGCAATTTTTCGGAACAACAATTTTTGAAATGATACATCTGCCTGGTTGCTGTGATTAAATATTTATTCAGAGCAGTTGTGTGATCAGTCCAATTCATTTTCCAATCAATTATTAACCCAAGATATTTAAAACTTTTAACACAGTCAATACGAAAGCAATTTGAGGAACAAGAACCGGATTCAACATAAGTGTGGATGTTATTTTGTGAACCACAAATATCTTTACAAACAGAGTACTTTTTACAGTTTGCGCAGTGAAACATGAAATTGTCAAGTTCAAGTTCTTTTCCACCAACATGAAAAAGCATGATTTTTGTTTTGTCACTAAGAACCAACTTGTGAGTTGTGAACCAATGCCTTAAGATTTCCAAATCGCTATTTAATGCAACATTAAAGTTAAACACTGTATCACAGGAATATGTACAAGCCATATCATCTGCAAATGCGATCGTCTCACTAGAGAATTTTTGCGAGAAGAGTAAATTTATAAATATCAAAAACAAAATCGGACCAAGTACTGAACCTTGAGGAACACCAATGTTAACGTCTCTATAGGAACTGAGATGATTGCATATTTTCACTCTTTGCGCTCTGTTTGACAGATATGAAGAGAACCATTCATAAGTATTGCTTCTAAAACCGCATCTATACAATTTATTTAGCAGAATTTTGTGATCCACCGTATCAAAAGCCTTTGTCATATCAGTAAATAGAGCTGCTGAAATCTTTTTGTGATTTAAGCTTGAATAAATATTGGAACAAAAATTTAAGAGAGCATCTTCAGTGGACATACCAGATCTAAAACCAAATTGATTGCTATTAAAAAAATTATATTTATTTAAAAAGTACAGCATTCTTGTTTTGACAGCTTTTTCAAACATTTTGGAAAAGGTTGAAAGAATGGAGATTGGTCTGTAATTATTAAGAATGCATTTATCTCCCTTTTTAAAAAGGGGAATTACTTCTGCCCTTTTTAGACACTCCGGGAAAATGCCTGCCTCAATACTTTTATGGAATAAATGACACAGAACATCTACAATATTAAGCACTATTTTTTTAATAAATGTGCTAGAGAAACTGTTTTCAGTACAAGAATTTGAACCCTTCAAAGACATAATAATTTTGTAAAGCTCCAAGGACGATATGGGCTCAAAAAAGAAAGTGTTATTATGATAATTCTCCTTATCCAAACAATTACAAGAAATTCTCTGCAAGCCATTGTCAGAAACCACAGCTTTTCCAATGCTTGAAAAATAATCATTAAAGATATTAGATTTATCGTCAATATTTGAAATTACATTATCATCTATTTCTAAATTTGGAATACTAACGTTCTTTTTAGTTTTATTTAATATGTTATTTACTAGATCCCATTCTTTCTTTACGTTACCCGTTATTTTGGTGAATTCATTTAAATAAAAATTATTTTTAGCTATAAGAGTCTCCTTGGAAATTTCTTTGCTATAATTTCTATAGTTGCTTTTCATAATAATATTAGTTGGATTTTTTAAGCATTTTTTATATAGCCTGTTTTTCAACGTTATTTTGCTGAGTAACTCTGAGGTCATCCATGGTTTAAGCCGTTTTTTATTTGAAACTGCGTTCCTTACGCTTTTCGCACAGTGTCCAACATGTTGTGTTAAAGTTTTGATAAACTTGTCGAAAGCCATTGATGGATCAGATTCAGTGTATACGCCATTCCACGACTCATACAGTAGAATTTTGTTTAGCTCCATAAAGTGTGTTTTGTTTGTCGTTGAAGTCTGAGGTCGGTTATCATTTTTATTATTTTCAATATTATTAAAATTTAGACAAATTAAGCAATGGTCTGATAAGTAAAGATTACAAACTGAACTGCTTATTGAAACCTGTCTTGACTTATTTAAGCGCACAAAAACATGATTAATACACGTTTCAGAAGCGTTCGTTATACGAGTTGGTTGATTTATGCAACTTTCAAGACCATATGAGGAAAGCAAGAGCAAGTAGTTATCCAAAAAAACAGAAGTCTGTAAAACTTTTATATTTAAATCGCGCAAAACTATCAGATTAGCAGATTTATCGATTGATATTAAATCATTTAAATCACGTAGAAAAACTTCTTTCGATATTCCTTCGTGAAACCTATAAATACATATAAAGGAAAATTTTTGGTTATCAATTCTACAATTTATCTTCAACACATCAGAACTTTGAAAATTCAAGCATTGAGACGCACAATTTATATTTTCAACAACAAAAGCTGCAACACCTCCAGAAGCGTATTTACCATTACAATTTGCAAATAATTTATAACCGGGTATATAAAAAAGGGTCAGTTCCTTTTCTTAAATCCATGTCTCAGTCAAAAAGATGAAACACGGCTTATTGATGAACGAATCAAGAAGCAGTAGGAACGTATCAAAATTTTTTCGCATACTTCTAATGTTTTGTAAAATTATATAAAAATTATTTGTGGTTTTGTTTGGGTTAAATATAATACTGTTGTAAATTACATTTCTACAATTTTCAGAAGGAATATCATATAAATTATCTCGATGATCATAAACGTTGATACTTTACACAAATTTAATTTTTTTAAATAATCTTATTTAAATCCTCGAATGAGTACAAAACAATAGCTTTATCTCCTTCTTTTTTACGTCAGACTTCTTTACTCGTTTTTATCTAAATTGAATTGAATTGAAAGACACGACCAAAATAGCTTAGAATTACGCACCAAGATAGTTTAAAAAATCCGAATATAGGATAAATATTCTGAAGTAATAATGGCGTTCAGTAATATTAAAAACATATTCCCAATACTCAACAAAGGTCTTCGGGTGTCTAATGTGGAAAGACTGTTATTTTCTTAAGGATTGTTTTTCTACGCGGGGTACTATTTATATTTCGGGAATAGCAAATAATAACACACATTTTTAAATGAAAGTGGCTTTATTGTTTTTCAAATATTCCCCTTGATGATCAATACACTTTTGCATTCGTTCAAACTATTTGTCATAGCAGTTTTTCCATTCCTCTTGAGACACCTCCAAAACATAGATTTTTAACGCTTCAACTGCTTCTTCGGCGCTCATAAATCGTTGACCACGCAGTTTACCTTTGATGTTCGGGAACAAGAAGAAATCATTGTGTGCCAAATCAGGACTGTACTTAGAATGAGTCATCAATTCGATATTTTAACTGTTCAAAAATTCACCTGTTTGACGAGATGAGTGAGAGCTCGCATTGTCATGATGGAGAATGATTCGTCTTTGGCGGTTGGTTTTACGAATTTCTCCGAAGACTTCCGGCAAACAAATGGTCGTGTAATACTCAGAATTGACCGTCCTACGTTGCTCAAGCGGAACAGTGGCCACATGACCCATTCGGCCGAAGAAACAGGCGACCATTTGCTTCGCTGTGCTTCTTCCACGAACAACTTTTGTTGGATTTAGCTCGTCTTGGAATACCCACACGGTCGATTGTTGGTTTGTTTCCAGTTCAAACGCATAATCCATGATTCGTCACCTGGCACTTCTTTTGAAGCACCCTGGTCGAACTCTTTAATCATTTCCTTGCACCAATTGACACTAGCCTTTTTTTGAGCGATTGTCAAATTATGCGGGATCCAACACGAACAAATCTTTTTTACAGCCAAATGTTCATGCAATATTGAATGTATGGCAGTGGAAGTAATGCCCAAGGTGTCCTCTATCTCACGATATGTCACATGACGATACTGCATTATCAGTTCAGTGGCACAACAACCGATTTTGGACGATCTTCACGGAGTTCGTCGGCGACCCAACTACGACCACGATTTAGGTCACTATACCTGCGATATACTGTGGTTTTTGATGGGGCTTTATCGCCATACAACATCGACACATTCTTGTTGAGATAATCCACACCGAAAGTTTTGAAAAATAATCCCACGAAAACCTTCTCTTGAAATTTCCATTTTTTGGCCAAATTGATTTTCTTAACTCACTGTAAACAAAACAAATAGAATTTGTACATCAACACGTTGTGAGTACGTTTATGCTAAAAAATGTCAAACTTTATTATGGTGTTGCCAGATTTTAGCTATTGACATTAGTGTTGCCAGTTCCCTAAATATAAGTAGTACCCCTCGTACTTGAGTGTATATTCTTTTCAAATATAAATTAAGGCTTTCCCCTATTCAAATGTTACTCAGCTTAGACTGAAAGAAAGGATTGATCATGTGATTTTCAAGAGTTTTATGTTTCGAATATTATATTAAGTTTTTGTTAGCATATTTGGAGCAAAATTTAAGCTGTTTTACGACTATAAAGCATTGCAGTAGGACTAAAGAGCCTTGTCAAAGGAAATATGCCAATTTTTCAAATGGAGCAACTGAAAGTATTAATTTTAATACCGCAAAAGTGGAGTTGCACGAAACCCAAGTCTGCTCATATTCATTTGCCTTCCAATAAAACATTCGGTTTACCTTAAATGGAAAATGTGCCAATATTCACATAAACAGCTGGTGCACCCTTAACTACAATGAATTCAATGAAAAGATAATTAAAGTCATGCCTAACAAACTCTGATATCTTCCAAGAACAACTTGTATGACACTTTATTGTATAAATAGCATAAAAAAAGAACACCGCCATTATAGTAATAGCAAATTAGTCATCCTTAGCAGACAATACCATGTTTCGTAATATACTCGTACTCGTAGTATATTGAGCAGAAAATGATACAATTTCTCGGTCCAACTTCTTAACTTGTTGATTCAAATAAAATCGCCCACGGCAAAAAGAGTTGGAGAAAAGCAAAATTATTAAGGGGCACTTCGAAAAGGAGCAGTTTCCTTTTGTGAAGTCCTTTCAGTTAACCTTTTCGAATGCTTTTTGAAAGACTCAATTATTATATACGAGAATTTTGTTTATGCATTTACGAGAATTTTGTTTATGCATTTGCTCCAATGCGTTTTGAAGTTATTTGCACATTTTCTGACAATATTTTAATGAGGTTGAAGTTTATTCCGTAGCGAATTTTCATATGAATATATTTGTGATATTTGTTTTTAATTAATAAAAATTTTAATTATATTATTACTGGATTTTTGATGACCTTTCATTTGATATTTTGTGCGGAAAACTATCTATTCAGTAGGTCAAAATACATAAGAAAAGTACAATTTGAGTGTAAACTAGTGTAATTAAACGCCCCTTTAAATAATTTAAATAATGAAGATCCTAATACTTACTTGGATTGGGACAGTCTACTCTCGGGAATATGTCTGCAATTCACTGGAAACATATATGCTATTTTAGAAGAAAATAAAAAAGCATAAAGCATAAACAGCAAAGTTGACCTTCGGACACACTGGAAACTAAAACTCAGGGTTCTACTCCCATGAAATTTCAAACAAGAGGTGTTATTTTGAATCACCCGGTATTTCGGTAGCTGTCACTTTTGAAGCTTTTATTCTTTGACATTTGACAAGTAGAAACTACGCCATTACTAAAAATGGAACGATACACGCTTCAACAACGCACTGAAATTATTAAAATTCACTACAAAAATGGTGAAAATCTTGCAGTCACAGTTCGCAAAACTAAATCATTTTTGGGTCGTCGTGAAGCACCTTGTTGGGCCGCAATACAGAAATTGGTGGAAAAATTGGAACTGTTGGGAAAAGTTAGTGATGTGAAGAATAAAACCCGTGCACGTCGCTCAAGAACAACTGAGAATAATGCTGCGGTAGTCCAAAGTGTTAAAGAAAACCCAGGTTTGTTCATTCCTCGTCGTTCTTTGGAATTGGGTATTCCACAAACGTCATTACACCGTATTTTGTATAAAGACTTGGGTCTTAAGGCTTATAAAGTTCTGTTAACACAAGAACTCAAGCCGGCCGATCATCAACAACGCCGTGTCTTTGCTGATTGGGTCCTTGAAATGCATGAAAATGATCCGGAATTCCATCGAAAAATCATCTTGACTGATGAGGCCCATTTCCACCTCGGTGGCTACGTCAACAAGCAAAATTGTCGCATCTGGGGCTCGGAAAACCCAAGAGTTATTGTTGAGAAGCCTCTCCATCCTCAACGTGTGACTGTTTGGTGCGGTTTATGGTCCGGCGGGGTCATTGGACCTTACTTTTTCGAAAATGAGGTTGGATCAACAGTTACGGTGAATGGATTGCGCTATCGAGAGATGATTAATGAATTTTTATGGTCGGAGTTGGATGGTATTGATCTGGACAACGTTTACTTTCAACAAGACGGCGCTACGTGCCACACAAGCAACGAAACCATTGCTCTTTTACGGGAAAAGTTTCCGGACCGTGTTATCTCTCGAAGAGGTGATCATAATTGGCCACCGAGATCTTGTGATTTAACACCTTGCGACTTCTTCCTTTGGGGCCACGTAAAAGATAAGGTCTACGTCAACAGCCCAGCGTCGATTCAAGAATTCGTGAGGCTATCGGGGACATAGGGCAGCCACTTTGCGATTTGGTTATGGAAAATTTCATGAAAAGGATGTGGTCCTGTAAATGAGGTCGTGGTGGCCATTTCGCTGATGTTGTTCTTCATTAGTAACGGCATACCTTTCTCTTTATTATGAAATAAACATCCGATCATTTATCTTCAAAAATGGCATTTTTCTTTGAGACACCTCTTATTGGACCCTATACAATAATATGTCAGCTTTCGAAACTTAAAGAAAATTGACATGGGACGGAACGCAGGTAATCAATAAACGCTGAAAAGCTTGCATATTGATAGTTCTGTTGCATGCTGAGATTTATATTGCAAACTTCCTGCAGGTGATCGGTTAAGGGCGAATTTCCAGATTGCGATGCTGGTTTCTGGAATCATTAAAAAATCAGAGAAAGCAGTATTCGAGATTGCACGCAGTGAGTAAGATCTTCATATTGAGTAGAATGAAGAAATCGATTCGAATTTCAGTGAGAATAAATTTTCTGCTGTTTTAAACTTCTCCTTAATTACATTTTACCCTATACCATTTCTCACAATTCAGTGAATTTTAAATTCACATCGTTCACAATGTTTTGTGTTGTGGTTATTTGAGCAGTTTTGCTTTGTTTTAAAAATAAATATACAATTATAATTAGTTTTGCAAGAATTCTCTTTCCTCCTCCTCAAGTAGGCGTCCTTTTTGTCATATCACAAAGGTATTGGTACTTATGACGAATTTTGTGACACATCTGCCAATATTTAATTCTAATGTGTTGTATTTATAGTCACATTTTTAGCATACGTTTTAAAGGATTGAGAAATGCCTGGTGTTATTTTCTTTTTACGTCAGGGTGTTCTCAGAAAAATTAATTTATATGGAACTGCGGTAGGAACACAAAACCGTATCATTACTCTCCTAAGACCACACAGAAAAGAAATAACATTAGTAAAATCTTCGATATAAGTCAGATTTTACCGAAATAATTAAAAATATAACAATTACCCTTGAAGAACATTTCCAATTTACAATAGGAAATTTAAAAAAAAATTTACTTGACTTCTTACACAGCATCAAAAACAAGCTATTCAATAGTAGATTGATTCACGTTATGGATGGAATATGACTCTGAACTTTGCATCAAAAAGAAGTAATACAATAGTAGATTGATTCACTTTAGCAATGGATACCCTTATTAAAAGTAGGCAGAAATATAAAAATTGACGAGGAATGTTGTTATTCGATATCTTGAGCCTTTGAAAATAAGAAACTTCTTGCAAAAAACAGAAAAAATATGTTTCTATTGCATTGATTCTTCGATATGCGAATTCTAAAAACTCTGTCAATTACTTCGAGTGTCAAACAGCTTTCATTTTTTATTCACAATCTTGCTTTGGATGTTACGGATAATGGATACCGAATCCAAGAATCGTCCCTGCTTGTTTCCGGAAAATGTTGTAAAACTATTTTGGAAACTTCTTCATCTACTTTAAAATTTAATTCATTCATACATTCATATAAGGCAGGAAAACAACCAAAATAATTAGATTCAATTGGTGAAATCCAAAATTAAATTTTTTTATCCAGATATGTAATTTTATCTCTTGCATTAAAAATTACAATATTTTTTCATCCAATGACTTCATTGCACTTGTTAAAAATATCTGCCAGAAAAGCAAGTTTTATCAACCATGAAAGATTTGATAATAATCTAACAACATTTTCTCAAAAATTATTTCGTGCCTTCAAGGAGACCAATAACTCATTTCGAAGTTCATAAAGTCTTAATAGTAATTTTCCCCTGGAAAGGCATCCCACTTCAGTATGAAATGATCGCTTTTTGTCCACAACCCATTTCATCGCACAAAATGTTTAATAATCTGGATTGAAGTGGTTTTCATTTTATAAAGTTTATCACTTTCAAGGCTTCATCTATAACATTTTTCAAAACTGTGGCAACTTTTTTGGTCACCAGTGCTTGCCTATGCAAAATACAATGACTGCTGATGGCTCCTGTTGCTATATTCTTGATACGTAATACAAAACCTTTTATTATACCCTTCACCTTTAAAAAAGGAAAATAGGGTATAGGGTATACTAACTTTGTGCTTTTGAGAAGGGTTGCAATTTCGAGAAGGAGCCGTGGTAGGTATGGACATATATATACAGATATGATCAGAATCACTTTCTAAGTAATTTTTATTTTGTCCGTCCGTCTCTCCGTCTGCCCGTCTGTCCGTATGTGGCAACTTTTTTTCTACACCGTTAGAGCTATCTTAATGAAACTTTGTAAAAGTGTAGTCTGGACCAAGATACAGAACCAGATTGCTATGTGGGCTGATTTGGACAAAGACCACGCCTACCTACCATATCAGGAACTTTTTTCACCTTTTTTAAAATGACTATAACTTCGGTCCAGTTGACGGAATCGTGAAGTAGTTATGGAGATGTGGGTTTCCCTAAACACTGTGGAAAAAGTGGGCGGTATTTATTAACTGCCACGCCCACTATTAACAAATATAACTTAAGATCTGGTGGAGGTTTACGGACGAAATTTTACGGGAAGGAACATGTGGACATTATAAAGCTATCTGCAACTAATGGGGCTGATCAGAGAAAAGACACGCCCACTTTTAATATAGCGAACTTTCGGGTCTAAAATTAAAATACCTATGCTCGTATTGATGCCAGCGGAATAAAAATTTGCAGATATATACATGGGGTCCATAATAGTGTGTGTGAGGAATATGGAGATCATAATAGAACTGCCACGCCCACAATTAGCCAAAAATCATTACTGTGTTCCTATTAAAGAGTTTTCAACGAAGTTTCACAGGGAGGTTGCGGGTACTAACATTAAACACCACACAAAAAATGGGCGTGTTATATCTACAGCCACGCCCACTATTCACATATTATTATAACTTACGACCTATACAATATTTTTGGACGAAATTGTATATTAGCACGTATATGGACCCTATAAATCCATATACATGAATCGGATTCGATATAATCATTTCAAGGTACCCTACCAAAAATTACCGTGAATATGCTCCTAATCATGATTTATGAAGAAAACATCCCAATTGTTGACCTCGCACGCACAAGAAAAGGTAAAGGGTATTTCGTAGTCGGTCCAACCGCACTTCACACTTCTTTACTCGTTTTATTTTAGTGTACTGTACTACGTTTGTGCTCATGATGAGTACGATTCGTTAGTTTACTGTTTCTTTTCGTTCACTGGTACGTACTACATTAGTACGTATATTCACCCCACAAAGCCACGGACAAGCACTGGGGTGATCAGATAAAGGCCACGCCTCCCTCTATTATAATCAACTGAAGGTACCCTACATATAATATGGTCCTAACTATGCTTTATAAAGAAAATATATACCCATTGTTGAACTCGCAAGCAGAGAGAGGTGAAGGGTATTTAGAAGCCAGTCCAAACCGGTTTCAGAATTCTGTACTCAAGTTTCATTTTCCGCCGAAAAGAATAAAACGAAACCAATAGCAAAGTAAACAATCTGTGGTTTATTGCTGGATACTTGTATATATGGAATGCTTTAATTGAATATACGCAGCAGCTTTCCTTATAAATATTTACATATTTTCTACTATGTTTGTGGATGTTGAATTAAGCATATTTCTGCTTCACACTCCTGCTGTTCAATATTTGCGGAGAGTTTCGTAAATTAGGAACATTTCCTTTAAGCATACGCTTTACTTTGACTAATTAGAATGCATCGGAAATTTTTTACTGCAATTTGAAGGAAACCATAAAAATTGTTCAATAAAGCTCTGCATGAATTGTCATAATATTCAATAGCCTTCGCATATTCCAATAGGAACTAAAAGCTCTCATGTATAATATAAATGAAAACTTTTTAAGCCCATCCTGGCGCTATGACCAGGGCATTTCTAATCGAAGCCAGCGACATTTTTCTAATTAAAAGAACTTTTCTAATTAATGGAAGTTAATAGACATAATTTTTTTTTTTTCATTTAAAAAGATTTTATTTCACTATGCACAATTCGAGAAGGTCAGTGCAAATTCAGATGATACCATCAAATTCAGAATATCCGTTAAACAAAAAGGTGAGAAAAGTGGAATTTTTCGGAAACTGCTTTCCTGAAGCGGATGAAAGCAGCATCGGACGGTGTATGAATGTGAAAGAACGATGTATGAATGGTAAAAGATGCTGTTATGGAAGCGTATACATTTGATAATTTCGTACAGACATACATGTGCGTAAATATTCATTATAATGACAATTACACGGCATTAATTATTTCTTCTATTAAATTTTGATAATTTTAGCATGGTTTAAAAAAAAAAACATTTTTTCAGCTCTTTATTCTTTAAAGATGTACAAAACGCAACGGAAAAAAATGTGCTCAGAATCACTTTTTGACCTATTCTTACATACCACAAAAGTTTAAAACGAGCGTACATATGTCCCAAATTTACTCTAAAACACTACAGTAAAAGATTTGTTTTTTAGGTGTTTTTAAACTGCGCCCTGGCTATGAAGCAGACCTCGGGGCTATTGGGGTTAAATAGTTTTGCGGTTTTCACTTGGTCGCTTGCTTGCACAGTGGATTTGAAAAAGATCACGTAACAACAGAGGGATAAAAAGTACAAACAAGATGAAAGGAGAAAGCGAAAAAAACAATCGAGCCTTGGAAGGATTTATGCACATTAAAGATGACTGGGTAAGAATTAAGAATAAAGGAGTTGGTAATGAAATTTGTGGCTTGATTTTTAAACATATCTAAAAGGGCTCTAGAATATTTGTACAATGAAATTACGCTAAGCGTTTGCTCAAAGTATATATTATTAAATACACATCCTAAGTTCACGAAAGAAGAACAAGATTTTGCTTCCCCACATAACTAAAAGCATTAAAAAAGAGATCTAATAAGTGTAAAAAAGTAGGGGATGTATAGGAATTTATAAGAAAGAAATGAAGAATTCCATTCCCTCTTTCAAACAGTTTCCGTAGACAAATAATTAAATGTGGATTATTTTGGGGATATTTGACACTGGTTTATATAATACTAATATAATATAAACTTTGCGGTCAAAAGATATCTCAGTTTGTTCGTGGGAATTGCACATATTAATCTATAACGCAGCTGCTAAATAAAAAAAAAATTAGAGAGTATTAATAAATAACAAATTAAAGAAAATAAATAAATAAATCTTTATTTTGTGTGGCTCCATAATATCTCCTATAATGTTTTAACTATTACTGTACAAGGCTGAAATAGCATAAGCTGCTTTTAAAACAAAGAGACTTTGTAAGAGGCCATACTATTTCTTATAAAACAGAACGTTTTTGGGAGTCCATAGCATTTTTATTATATTTATTTTATTAGCAATTGTTCACATCAATTGATACTATTACACAATCCATGTATAGGAATATTAGTATGCATTCTAGCCCTACACCGCCTCCTTGGAACAAATGCACTTAGACTTCGACTCTCCATAACGACTTCTGAAGAATCTGCGGCAATAAGGAGGCGGAGGAAAGTGTGGGCCACTTTTTATGCAAATGCCCAGTGCAAACAAAGAGGCGCTTCCAATATATGTGAAGTACTTCTTCAGCCCCCTTTCGGAACTGGAGGAGACTTCAATATGAACTATAATTCTATTTAATAGAGGCAGTTAATGGTTCAATTGCTTGGGAAGTTGAAAAAGGACATAGCTTCCTGGTAGTTCAATGGGCCTAGGACCTAAGTGACGTCTTGCGACAATCACATTAAACAACCAAACAACCATCCAACCAACTAATTGTTTCCGATAAAAAGGTGATTACAAGAAGTTGATTTTTCGATTCTTGACTTAATTTAAACTTAACTACGAGAAAATTGTCACTAAATTGTTTATTTTTAAACACATATCCATTAAGAAAACGAGTAAAGAAGTCTGAAGTCGGGTTAGACCGGCTACGAAATACCCTTTACCTTTTCTTGTGCGTGCGAGTTCAACAATGGGGATGTTTTCTTCATAAATCATCAATAGGATAATATCTACGGTAATTTTCGGTAGGGTAACTTGAATTGATTATATTAGTGGAAGGCGTGGTCTTTATCTGATCGACCCAATTCTTGTATATGTCTTTATAGAATCAATATATGTACTAATATAAAATATTGTCCAAAAATATTGTATAGGTCGTAAGTTATAATAATATGTCATTTTTTGTGTGGTGTTTAATGTTAGTACCCGAAACCTTCCTGTGAAACTTCGTTGAAAACTCTTTAATAGGAACACAGTTTTGATTTTCGGCTAATTGTGGGCGTGGCAGTTCTATTATGATCTCTATATTCTGCACACACACTATTATGGACCCCATGTATATATCTGCAAATTTTTATTCCGCTGGCATCAATACGAGCATAGGTAGACTAATTTTAAATTTAGACCCGAAAGTTCCTTATTTATAACAAAAGTTGGCGTGTCTTTTCTCTGATCAGCCCCATTTGTTGCAGATAGCTTTATAATGTCCACATATTCCTTCCCGTAGAATTTCGTCCGTAAATTGCTACCAGATCTTAAGTTAGATCTGGTAGCAATTTAGGCCCATAGACGATACATCATGATCATACTCATTCGTGTACGTGTTGAATGAAGCTCCGCCACAGACGAGTGATCAAAATCGAAGATCATCATTTTTTCATAGTCGTCGTTGAGTGAGGTTGTCATGTCTCTGTCGGATGAGGAAGTTTTGTGTGCGCTAGCGCTTGTACTGTGCAAGGAAAAATTGTAAAAAAAATAAAAAAAGATTTTGAATGAAAGAGAGGTACAAACGAAATAGTACAATAGCATTCAAGGGACTCCAGCAGAAACGCATTTTTATTATTTTTATCCGCACACATCTTCACACGTTGGCAGACAAATTAAAATGAGCAAAATTTGCATGTAAATTGCCCACAAACGACGATCATCCATACATCATGATCAACATCGTAATAAAATTTCCCTTCAAAATCTAAATTAATTAGATTTTCGACGATCAGTCAGTGATCACAGCGAGATCATGTCTGTGTGACACATCCATGCATATTTTCTCTCTTTTTCACACATACTATTACATATGAGTATGATCATGATGTATCGTCTATGGGCCGCATAATAAAGAAAAAAATGGGTACTTGGAATAAAAAGGAAAAAAATTATTTTTTGGTAAAATACTAAGTCCGGTATACTCTGTGAACTAATATACAACAGTGCAATGTAGATTCACATAAGTTCTGATATATTTCATGTATTCAACAATGAATGTACAGCAATAAAAGGATTCTAAATTCGAACTGTTGGAATTTTAAATTATTGTAAACATACTTCAATTTATTTTTCGCGTTAGACCAACCGGCTATCTCTGCTGTAGAAAGTTAGCAAATTCACCTTTATAAGCTGCTTTAAGATATATTTTCTTGTTCCCTTTCCAATGCGAGAAGCTTATCTCTTTTATATTCTAACAAGCTTTAGTTTCATTTAGTAACTATTCATAATTTATTTATCTAAACAAAAGCGCATTATTCATTGCTGCTTGCCCTACCTCGTCATCCTCAAATTATTAGCAACAGTGAAATAACCAGAAATTTTGAAATGATACACATCAATTCCGAAATGGTGAGATGTGGTGTGCCATTTCAGCCTCTGCTGAAATGTGTTTTGTCGAGCATCTCTGATGTTTTTCGATTTATATCTCTATTTGCTCATGCAGTTATTTTCTTTCTGCTTGTTTTAATTTTCACTAAAGTATGGTTTTAATCCCAGTTGTATTGTGGATGCATTGTAAGCGTGTACAACTTTGGGAAATGCTTTCCAGATATTGAACATATTCAACACTTCTGAAAAATATATTCGTTATCCTTATTGTTGAGTAAGCGAAAATTAATATCATGGAGAATATATAAGTAAATACAACATTATATTAATGAAGCACGAAAAAAGTCAGTATAGAATCAAAAATTTAGTAAATTGATCTTTCACGAGATAAATAAAATTTTTATTAGCAAACTGCTGCAAGTTAAATGCAAGGGCGGAACGGTTGCCTCGTATAAAAAATATTATTAAATACTTGCGCAGCTGTGCAACTGACCAAATATAATCGGACTTGGAAATACTGACTACCTTCTAAAATGAAACATTTACCAAAGAACATAAACGTTATAAGAAGCCTTCTCAGGAGAACAAAATATTTGATTCGTCTTTGGCGTTACGAGTTAATTGGGCGACCAAACTACAAATGATGATGGTCTGTTGTGAATTGTACACACAGAGGCGTATATGTATGTTTGTATGCTGAAATGCAAAGTAAAAACAAAATTTGATACTGAATACGCACGCATGTCCATACACACATTTACACATATATAATTCTGGTAGTAACGACTTCTGAAGGGACCGAAATGCCCAATACAAACAAAGATTTGTCCAAATTACATAATTTGAAATTAAAGAATAAATTCAATTTTTAATTCATGATGTGAAGTGTGATAATGTTTTCACTCTGTTCGCCTGGTATTGGCCAACATAATTAATAGAAATACATTTTATTATTATATTATTATTATATAATACAACAAAACTTTTAAAGCCAGTAAAATCTGAATAAAGCGCAAAAAGAGTGGTTAAAAAATACCTCGTTCCACAAAGCTCCAAAATTATGAATAAAATTATTTATTCCAACAGGATTCAGAGATCAGGATTCAGTTATAAGTGAAATGGAATTTGTATAATCTTGCAAATAATTGCATAGCTCCTTGATGACAAATGTAATTTCCATAGAAAGGAGACCTTCTGCCATTAAAATTCTCATTATGAGTACATTCGAAAGGATGTGTGGCTGCAGCTGCGCCTTGCATCCTGTAAAGTGGCGCCTTAATGAACGCATACGTCAAAGTATTTGCTATCTGCAATTTCCGCAGGACGAGTACCAACGTGCTCCAAATAAAGATTTAATCCTCAACGAAAATGTCAAACAAGACGAATTTTCCATAACAAAAAATTTCAAAGCAAAAAGGATAAAAAAGGCTTACAAAAAATAAATGAGAAATACGATATAATTTTTTATGTTGCTGTTTTATTTATAACATAATTTTAACAGTCCTTGTAGTCCATTCTGTCCAATCAGTCCGATATTTAGTAGCGACGAGAACGAGGACGAGAAGGTTGATGAGAACGAGGACGAGAACGATGACTAGAACCATGACGAGAAAGAGGACGAAAACGATGACGAGAACGAGGACGATGACGAGAACGAGAACGAGGACGATGGGTATACCCAATGAAAAATATAGGATGTAGAAGACTCCAGTTATGCCTATAACGTCCACATAAATCTTATTTTAGATATTATTTGATCCAACTCGTTCGATATCTATTTCTGGAATGATTTTTATTAAAAATAAAATTTTATTTTTCATAATATTTGCCATTTTCATGGCACACTCAAAGTTTATACAGAAACGTAGCGAAGTACAAACATGCACTGTGAATTCAATTTGTGGAGTTTTGAATATCCCAGAGACATTGTACTGAAGTCAGTAAAATATTACCAATGACGCTGAAGACCTATTTCTATACAATGGCGCACAAATAGTTTGGAATATATCGATTGGAAATTTGAAAGTCTCCCTAGCTGCGGTGTCCTTTTATATGGTATTCAATCACACGTCCTCTAGTAATTAAGCACCGTACAATACTGAGCAGAGACGATATCGACGTCGTAGTCATGTGAACAAATAATCGCAATGTGAGACAGAGAAATTAGAATTATCGTCCTTTCTCTGTTGTAGATCAAACTGTATATGTTTCTTTTTGATCAAATGCCTGAAACACCACAGAAAAAACAGATATTTCTTTTAATAGCATTAACCAGATATTCATACATTTAGTTCTGAAAGACGTAAATACCCTTCCATCATAATATGGAAGGGTATTTACGTCTTTCAGAACTAAATGTATGAATATCTGGTTAATGCTATTAAAAGACATTAATTAATTAAAACACAATGCAGCAATTGCCTGGAATTCGGACATACCAAGCGATATTGCACTTTACGAGCTGTATGTGTAATCTGTGATTTAAGTAACTCAAATGCATTCACTAAGCCTAAGAATGGCAGAAACGTTAAAAATTGCATCAATTGGAGTGGCAGTCGCTCTGCAAATTGCAGAGGATGCCCTGTGTATGATGTACTAAAACAAAAAGCGCGCACAAGCAAAGTATCCACACGTCAAACACAAGAAATTAATACAAACAAAAAAGAAATAATTAGCCCGCCAAATCAATTCTCTACAAACTTAAACCATAGCCATTCTTCTGTGTCATATGCAAATGTGTTAAAAACAAATTCTGAACAACCAGTTAATATATACAACCCAAAACTTTTCAACACCCAATCAGCAATCAAACGTACTACAACTTATGTTGCAACCATTTATTCAGAATATGAACCAATTCATGAACTCAATTGAATATATGATGCAAGATAAGATGAAAAACCAATCAATGTTGTTACAAGCAATGCTAACTAAACCTTAAAATATGCCACTGGAATGCAAATAGACTCAGGAAAATATATTAGAACTAAAAAAATTTTTCGGTAATAATCAGATAGATATTATGCTTATATCACAAACCCATCTATCTGAACAAAGCAATATCTCAATGCGAGGATACTCATTTTATGATACCAAACACCCTAACAACAAGTCATGTGGCGGCCCAGCTATTCTAATGAAAAACAGAATAAAGCACCATGGGCTTGAAAATTATTACTTACACACAACCTCAATAAACATCCAGGGTTTCACAGATGATTTAATAGTGTCAGCAGTGTACTGCCAAACGAAATTCCGCATAACAGAAAAACAATTGACTGATTTTTTTGAGACATTTCAGTTGCAGTTCATTGTTGCTGGAGACTACAATGCAAAACACACCTTGTGGGGTTCAACACACATAACCCCAAAAAGAAACTCACTCTGGTCAGCAATATCGAAAAATAACCTGCACGTTGCATTACATGGCCAATACACTTATTGGCCCAATGATCCTCGTAAAATCCTAGATCTGATTAATTTTGATGTCACAAAAAATATCAAAAGATATCAGACTAAAATCGAATCCTCTAACCATCTTTCTTCAGATCACTCACCTTCAACTTTCACCCTCGAATTTACCGATAAATAAGTAGATCTACCTAAAGCCTAACAAATACCAATACAAACTGGTTGAAAAATCGGAAATACATCAGTTCACATATACGATTTCAGATACTTATAACATTCACGAAATTACTGATTCGAGCACCCAACATTGCTATACCTACTCAAAATCTAAGGATTATTCAATAAAAACACTTTAGAATCATCGTGCTGGTCACTGAAAAAATACGATTAAGAAGAGAATGGCAAAACAATTGTTTTCCAAAGCTTAAACAACTATTGACAGATTGCACACGAAGGCTACACAAGATACTTCAAAATCACGCTGAACATCATCTACAGCGGTACCTTATGAGTCTCAGTAACATAAAGTCTTCTGATTACTCAATATGGAAGGCCACCCGAAAACTAAAACACCAGATTGCTCTGGATACGCCCATTAAAATATCTAATAGTAGTAGGGCTCAAAGTGACTCAGAGGACTTTGTAAATGTTTTCACACCAAACCCAAAAACTAAATTCAGCCGACTGGAGCCATGACAGAAGCAGCAAGTAAAACTAAAACTAAAAGTTGTAAATGAAGCGATAAAAAAGTCAAAATAAAGAAAGCAATGGGAACATCACAAAAAAGTTGCCACAAATTGTAGTTAAACAGCTTCTGCATATTATGAATTGTATTCTGTGCACCACTTTCCAGGTGATTGGAAATTATCACGAATAATAATGGTTCATAAGCCCGGGAAAGATCCATCAGCTATGAGCTCTTATAGACTCATAAGTCTTCTGCCTATTCTTTCCAAATTGTTTTAGACAGTCTTGATCCAGCAACTTTCGCCTATTCCGAACTGGAAGAAAGTAATACCCACTCATCTATTTGGTTTTAGAAAGAATCATAGCACCGTAGAACAAGTGTACATAATAGTTACTGAAATTCAGAAAACATTTGAATATACCAAATTTTGGTTAGCAATTTTTCTCGATGTTGCCACGCCTTTGACAAGGTGTGGCATGATAACTTCTTGCACAAAATCCAAAACATTTTACCCACAAATATTCATGAACAGTTTAAAAATATTTTAAATATCATATAGTTTATTGTGAACACAAAAGCTTTCAGTCCACTGAATACCCTATCAGAGCGGTGATGCCAAAAGGCAGTGTTCTCGGCCCAATCCTTTCCTTGATTGATACTTCGGACTTGCCAGCTCAGTTACTAAGATCAACATTTGCAGATGACACAGCAATTTGAAGCTCTCACGCTGACCCAAATTATGCATCGGAAAACCTGTAAAAACTTGCAAAATTAGTGGAGACATGGCTAGCAAGATTGAGGATCAATGTTAATGAAATTAAAATTACCCAAAGTACATTTACATTAAGAAGAGACACTTGCCCCTTTGTAACTCTCAACGACCACACCATTCCAAAAAAAGGAAATGTTATATATCTTGGTGTTAAGTCTTGATAGAAGGTTGACATGGAATAATAATATTAAGCCTTGATAGAAGGTTGACATGGAACAAACACATTGACGCTAAGCGAACTCAGGTCAAGCTAAAAGCAGCAAAACTGCATTGGCTTCTAAACAAATGTTCAAAGGTCACCCTGGACAATAAAGTCTTAATACACAAAGCAGTTCTTAAGCTTATCTGGGCGTATGGCATGCAACTGTGGGGCACTGCATCACCCTCTAATACAGAGAAGCTGCAGAGGATTGTCAAGGATAAGTGTAGTATTAAGCTTTCAATAAATTATTGTTTGTTTTTAAGTATCTAGAAAAATTCAATAAATTGAATAGGAAGGAAAAAGTTATTTGCAACAAAAATCAGGAATTTAAATCTATGATTATCTTCACAGCACAATTGCAGACGAATAAATCCCTGAAGCAAATTATTAAATACTTGTGCGCCAAAGCAGAAGCAAACACTCCCAAGATAAAAGAAACCTTCTAAGAAAGTTTGCAGCATATTATCAATGGAGCATTTCGAAAGTACAAAGAGCTGAAAGTGTTGGTGTTTACCGCTGGTGCCTCAATAATTTGCGGAGATATCTGCGTGGAAATAAATGAATTATCCAAAGTTCGCGTAAGTTTGGAAATATGTGGACACAGATGCTGGTAGAGAAATAATCGGAAGATATTTAAAGCCTTTGAAAAATTAAAGCGATATGGCCCCGTTTATGAAAGAAAATATTGTGTGAAGCATTGGTATAAGAGCGTCTGCTGAAATAGTATATAAAATCAGAGAAAATGCTGGGTTTTCGGATCATAAAAATTAAACCTATTTAGTTATAGGTTGAAAAAATCATTCAAACCAAAAATGTATTCTTTATTTAACGAGTTTAATTCAACAATGTTGCAAGTTTCGTACGTATTTCTATGCTACAGTTACCAGTGGAGTAGACAATTTACAACTAAACTTGTCTGTCAATAAACGTGATATTTTGTAGTGGTTTTCTACTTTCAATATCTGTACGAATAAACATTATATTTGAAGTAATTTTATTCGCATTTGCTCAGCAAAATTAAAATATTTTTCTTTTAAATAAAATTTTCAGCGTAGTCTGTCCGTATTGCTTAAGTTTTTTTTGTCACGCAAGAACACTTTTTTCATATTAAATCATTTTCATGTTTCCTGTTTTCTCCGGACTCTGCATCTTAAGTGCTCTGCATTGTATCTGAAGATTCAACACATATATCTCATATTTTTGTAAGTACGCAAGGTGTTGTCCAATTCAAACTCGCACAGTTTCAACCTCCGGACATATTGGAACTTATCTAAAAAAAAAACGAAAAAGAATCAGAAATATGCTCATAATTTTTGCCAGGAATTTTAATGTTTAGTTTATAGGGAATACATTTATTCTGGTTTATTTCTATGAAACTGTATTGTTTGCTTGCTAGCGAATATCATTTTAAATAAATTCGAAGTGCAATGTGTGCTAAAAATGCAAATGGGCTTGATTTAGAGTAATAAGCGTACAGACGAAATAATGGGGATCCTTTGACTTCTTTTCAGATAATTTGACATGTTGAAATTATATTTTCAAAGCATGATAAGTGTTGCTACGTCTTTTGGCAATTTTATCCATTCGCACTCATGTACTCGTATGTGTATTAATTGTAAGGCAACAAAATCCAAGGGAAGTGTAGTGCTCCTCTGTGTGAGGATATTTGGACTCAGTCCTGGATCCTATGAGATTACATCATTTGTAATAGGAAAATCAAAGCGGGCAGGTTTTTTTTTTAATAAGTGAAGAGGATAAGTGAAGTCACTCTCTTAAAGTCGCTCATATGCTTTAAATCTGAGTCGGTCACTTCATAAGCACGCGAGCCCGAATTGTTATTGTTTTGCACTTAGCTATAGGACCACGCACCTAAGGCCTGCAATCAAGTTATTTCCGCACCGCCATAATCACGCTCATAGGATAGACATCTTATGGCCGTGCTTATGGCGGTGCGAAGCAAACGCACGTGTTGTGAGTCAGAATCAAGCTACCTGCGCGTAGTTGACTCACAGCACCAACTCCTAATAGACACCACACATTTGGAGTAGTTAGCATTTAGAAGTATTACAATCCTGAACCTAATTAAGCAAGCACATATTTTTATGGTGCAAATAGTATAAACGAGTAAAGAAGTCTGAAGTCGGGTTATACCGACTTCGAAATACCCTTTACCCTTCCTTGTGCGTGCGAGTTCAACAATGGAAATGTTCTCTTCATAATTCATCATTAGGAAAATAACTACGGTAATTTTCGGTCGGTTACCTTGAATTGATTATATTACTGGGAGGCGTGGCCTTTATCTGATCGACCCCATTTCTTGTATATGTCTTTATAGAATCAATATATGTACTAATGTAAAATATCGTCCAAAAATATTGAATACGTCGTAAGATATAATAATATGGTGGGCGTGGCTGTAAATATAACACGCGTATTTTTTGTGTGGTGCTTAATGTTGGTACCAGAATTTTTCCTGTGAAATTTCGTTGATAAATCTTTAATAGCAACCTAGTAATAATTTTTGCTGAATTGTGGGTGTGGCAGTAGAAATAATCTCCCCATATTTGGAATGCATGTTAGTACAGACCCAATGTATGGTTCTACCAATTTGTATTCATAAATCATCACTTGAATCATAGATAAGGTAATTGTTTTTAAGTGGGGTCCCCAAAGTTCAGTATATGGGAGGGAGGCGTATCCAACATCTGATCGACCTCGAACCCTGCTGGTGTTTTGTAGGGTCCATATACGTTTTAATGTAAAATTTCGTCCAAAAATATTGTATTGTATATTGTATAGGTCGTAAATTATAAAAATGTCAATAGTGGGCGTGGCTGTAAAAATAATACGCCCATTCTTTGTGTAATGTTGACTGTTAGTAACATTCCTGTGAAATTTCGTTGATAAATCTTTAATAGCAACACAGTAATTATTTTTGGCTAATTGTGTGCGTGGCAGTTCTATTATGATCTCCATATTCTGCACACACACTATTGTGGGTCCCATGTATATTTCTGCCAATTTTTATTCCGCTGGTATCAATACGAGCATAGGTAGGCTAATTTAAATTTTAGACCCGCAAGTTCCTTATAACAAAAGTGGGCGTGTCTTTTCTCTGATCAGCCCCAATTGCTGCAGTTAGCTTTATAATATCCACATGTTCCTTCCCGTAAAATTTCGTCCGTAAATCTTTACCAGATCTTAAGTTATTGTGGGCGTGGCAGTTAATATATACCGCCCACTTTTTGCACAGTGTTTAGTAGGACCCACACCTTCATAACTGCCAAATAATGTCACGATTCCGTCAATTGGACAGAAGTTATAATAATTTTAAAAAAGGTGTAAAAACTTCCATATATGGGAGGTAGGCGTGGTCTTTGTCCAAATCGGCTCATATAGCAATCTTGTTCTGTATCGTTGTCCAGACTATACTTGTGAAAAATTTTAGTAAGATAGCTCTAACGGTGTAGACAAAAAGTGGCCACAGACGGACAGACGGACAGACGTACGGACAAAATAAAAATTGCTTAGAAAGTGATTCTGTCCATACCTACCGCGCCTCCTTCTTAAAATTGCAACCCCTCTTAAAAGCACAAAATTAGTACACCCTATTTACCTTTTTTTAAGGTAAAGGGTATAATAAATTGTATTTATTTATTTATCATTATGTCAACTTTTAGGGTGCTACAGTTTCGCAATCAAGTTGACGACGGGAATTGGAATTTATAATACACCAACGACACTTTTATATCAAGTGAGTCAGTTGGCTTAACCAATCAACAAATGCGTAACTGGAGCACTAGAAAGGTGATTACCTACAATGTAAGTGTTCATTGTAAATAGTATATAAGACTTATAATTTGAAGTAATAAAGCTCTTGTCTTATATTGAACCACAAAACAACACAGTGTTTGCCTTGTTAGGAACCACCAGATCCTCTTCCACGTCCGCGCCTATTACCGGCAGCAAAAGGGCGCTCGCCACCAGCGACGACAAGCACGGACCCCAACATACGGGCGTATGGTGTATGCAAGTGCAATAATAACGATTAGAGGAAAATTAAGTCAAACTGAGACAAATTTCTTAATTAGATATTGAAGATATGATAAAAAAAAGGAATTATATATACATTTTTTGCCCACGAACATAATTGGTTATAAGTGATCTGAAAATTATTTGTATTTTTCAGCAAATACACCACCGCCATCAAAGTTTTTATTTTTTATGTATTTTTTATCTATCTGCCAGACAAAGTTTCTGTGACATCAAAGGGACCTATCTCTGTGGGAATTTTTACTTAGAGTCCTATGTGCTTACGTCCTTACTATAAGGAGTCTTCTTAATTTTATGACTGTCTGCGCTCACACTATCAGCATAATTTGAAATAAAATTTAAGGGATTTTATGATGTAAGTACCACATATAATGTATACAGAACTGTGGTCGAAAATAATCCTTCAATAGGTATTAAAATGCATTCAAATATTTTCAATTCATATTTAAGATGTCCGTCTCTAAGCATCAACCTCTGAACGGGGTGAATGAATGAAGTTAAAATAAAGCGAAAACTGTTTACTGCCACTAAAAGGGTAGCATTGTCAGCCAGTGTTTATGCGAAGCCATAAAATCAACTTTACTTTTACAAATTAAAATTCCTTCAATATCAGGACAGAGCATCACAAATTTGAGGAAACATACTAAAGACCGTGCTGTTAACTGCTGAACGAATGACCACAATTTGCCCAGTTTCTTAACGAAGCAGTCATGAGCAAACCATTAAAAAAAAGGTTTTCCTCCCTTGTTACCAGATTTTCCACTTCCTCAAACTACTATGCAAGTAACTTGAATTACTATCGGAAGTTGCACAATTTTTCATCACACTGGAAGTGGGAACATGTTGAAATATAATCTGAACTTTAAGAGAGAATTCTCTTTCTACTATTATAACACTGTTCAAAACAACCTCCAAACAGCTTTCAAAGAATATGAAGCACATAAGTTTCATCAACCAAAGGCTATAAAAACATCATAGAATAGCACAAAGCACATTATATAATGGAAAAGAAATTAGCACGAAATTTATCCATAGAAATATAGGAATTTTATGACTAAGGCAGCTTGCCCAATACGTACTCCAATATTTGAAGTCTAAACTTTAAAAAACTTTAATGGTTTATTATTCTTAGACTACTTACTCATATAATAGTACGGAAAATTTAAAGGAACACTCATTCTGTACGAGTATAGGATGTGCATTAGTATATTTTAAGCTATTTGAACTCCTTATAAGATAAATCAATTAAACTCATTAATGGAAATCAGTTAAATGAATACAAAATTATGAATTAAAAATTTCAGTTCTTGCAATCTAGTCCCAGTAGGAAAATTTCCGCTATTTTGCAGGAGAAGATAATGGTATAACTTCCTAGGGTATCTAAGTAATCGTAATAAATAGCAAACGATGTGTTCCTTAAAAGTTCATTTCATATGAAATTTGAAACTAGGAAGTAATTTTGGGGATTGCTCATTTTGAAAACTATACTAATCATGAAATTTTTAATTCTGAAAAATAATTATGTTTTCCATTTCAAGACAATTTTGGAACAAAGAAAACAACTTTGCCATTACAGTAATTCCATTTTAATGCATATGAATTAATTTACTCCCATCACAGAAAATTCGTGTTTCCCGTTATAATTATTGGAAGTGTGTAAGGTTTTGCATGATTTTAATACAGGTGCTGAGACTTTCTTTATCTCACTTGAGCTAGGTGGCAGTTGCATAGCAAGACAATATTCTGCTTATATTGGTTTATTAATGGTTTATTTGGGCCTTTAATGAGCCCAACTTCTTTTGTGACTGGAAGTTTTTGTTACCCTATTCAAATATCATTAATGCAGAATTTTTTTAATTTCAATGGAATTTCAATGGTTTTGGTAAAAATGTATTATGTTTTCCCTTCTTACTCAAATAGTTTCTGATAACTTGCATTAAATTACATAATACACATTTATTCATTGTGTTTTTAACTTACTGCTAATTTGAAATTTTATGTCACATTATAAATTACCAAAGCAATTTTAAAGCAATAGTTTTAAGGTGACTACACAGATAAAACAAGTTAAAATATTTCTCGCAGGGTATTTTAGGTTCAATTTAAAAAAATATTTGTTTTCAATTCTGTATATTTGTGATAGATCCGCAATTGTTTAATTAAACTTATAATAGAAACAATACAGTACGTACCAGGAAGAATTCAGTCGCAGGAAGATTTCAGACGCAGAGAAAAATCATTCCCAGGAAGAATTCCGTCGCAGTAAGAATTCAGTCCCAAAATGGCATTTAGCATGTACAGTCACGCAGAATACCGCTGTGTCACCAGTAGCAATGGATCAAGAGCACAATGTGGCTGTACAGTACACGGTTGTCATTGACCAAGTCAGGAAATGGTCGAATGAATTCTTCCTGTGGTGGAACGAACCCTTTCTTAAAAGCTTTAGTGAAAACGGGCCCATCTTATTATTTAATTGCTAATCATTAATAACGTGCGACAATAACAATGAATCTATGTGTGAAGACGAAACGATATAATGGAACTGGCACGTCGCCACATCAGTGATGTTTCAACAAACGCCGTTGTCGCAAACAAAGAAAATAAAGCGAAACACGAAAACATGTTTAGTTGTCAATGGATTAAATATTGTTTTTCCGAAACCAAATTCAAATTCCCTTTTATTTCTTTTTTGGGTGGCATATTACTCTGTGCAATTTTCCGATAGTTGGATGTTTACGTCTGAAAGCAAATTTGTAGGTATTAAGTTTCTTGCTATTATTATTAGTTCAAGTCGATTAAATCTTTTCGAACATTGTCTTTGATATTTAGTTTAATTTCTTTTGTCGTTCTTTTCTTTATTTGGTCATTTGGGTTATTTGTCAAGTAAGGAAAAATTATGTCTTGGTTGTTCAATATATTTGCGAAAGTATTTCTAAAATGTGCAGAGAGAACTTTTGCCTTCTCAATTTGTGTTTTAGCCCATTTATTGTCTGTAATTTTTAGTGGTGATTGATGTGCACTCGAATCATTAATATACTTCGTAGCTCTCCATAGCGAGTAGTTGGTAGTAATTGCGCTTAGATTTGTAATGTATTTTTCAAAGTTTTATACCCATTATTTTTAGAGAGAGGTTACAAGTACAAGAAGGGGACGTGGTAGGTGTGGACTTAAATATACAAATATGATCAGAATCACTTTTTATCTCTCCGTCTGTGGACACTTTTTCTCTACACCATTTGAGCTATCTTAATGAAACTTTGCAAAATTATAGTCTGGATATAGAACCTGATTGCTATATGGGTCTATTTGGACAAAGACCACGCCTACCTCCCATAAAAATAATTTTTGTCTTCTTTGTTAAATAACTATAACTTCGGTCCTATTTGGTGAAATCGTGACGCAATTTGGTAGTTATGTAGATGGTGGTTTTAGTAAACACTGTGCATATATGACCTGCCCCGCCCACAATTAACAAATGAGGTTGATCAGATAAAGGACACGACCACTTTTGATATAAGGAACTTTCGGGTCTAAAATTAAAATTAGCCTACCAATGCTATGGGAATGAAAATGTACATTGGTTCCATAATAGTTTTTGAATAAAATATGGAAATCATACTGCTATTGCCAAGCCCACAATTAATCAAAAGTCATTACTTGGTTCCTATTAAAGATCAACGATCTTTCAGAGGAAGGTTAAACACAACACAAAAAATGGGCGGGTTATTTTGACAGCCATGTATAACTTAAGACCTATATAATCTTTTTGACAAGAAATGGGGTCGATCAGAAAAACGCCACGCCTGCCTCTATTATAAGCAACTCAAGATACCCTTCAGAAAATTACCGTAAATGTGCTCTTAATTATGATTTATGAAGCGAATACCCCCATTGTTGAGCCCGCAAGCACAGGGAAAGGTAAAGGGTATATATTTGTATATATAGTCGATCTAGCACGATTTCAGACTTATTCACTCGCTTTCTTTATAAGTATTGCGCAAGGTGGCATGGCTCTATTATGTGGATGGTTGGTGCAGAATATTTTGAAGTTTTGTTTTTTTATGAAGCTGTTTTCGCAGAAGCGTGTCTCTGATACTAAAGACTATGTCAATGGAATTATCACATATGAATGCTGGTAGTAGGGTTGGGTAGAACACTCGTGAAGCACAAAAAATGTAGCGCACGGAACAATTTAGCGAAGCGCTGCCTCACAACCAAATTTTGAAACGCTTCACAACTATTTTCGTGTTTCGTTTCATTCAATAAAAATTTTGGGCTCAGAAAAATCCAGGCAACACTCAGTAGCCCTGCATAGAGGGGCCATGGAGGAAATTCAAAACACGTGGATAGTTTCCGATTTATAAAGGATCATATAGTTTTATTATCTACATGAAAGCTTGAACTCTAAGGTCTTTATTTCACAGATATTTCAATCTTGACCACATGTTAGCACATCTCTTAATGTCTAGAAAAGCTGTGTTTTTACGTCCAGTTACTGAAAGTAAGTATATAGTTAGAATTTTATGACTATCCTTATCGGTTCCATCTTAAGAACTAAATTTCACCACTTGAAAATCTTTCGATATAGCTGCACAGAAAAGACTTAGTGTTATACAAAATTAATTTCAAATATAAACCAGCTTTGGTATTGGTCTTTGATTTCTGGCAGAGTGCGCCACTCACCACTTTTCAAATAGAAGTTGGCTTAGGACTGTTTTTAGGTATTGCCATTCATAACAGCGGCAATGTGAAGTTACTTTATATGAAATATATTTAGGGTGATCTGTTAACATATCCAAATTAAATTAACAAATTATGGTGACCAGTTAACATGCTGAAGGCATTAGTTATTATGCGTGATAGTTATTATATATGACTATATACATCAAATAGAACAACTACTTTGACATTTCTACTCGTAAAAATATCCTTCGAATCTTTTATCTATTCATGCCTGAACAAATTCCAATATAAGAAAATAATTTCATTCTAAAAATGGAATCGGCAACCACCGATGCAAATAATGTAGTCTAATAAGAACTTAATGATGTGCTCCTAGGAAAAATTCCAGACACATTCACTACCGCTGTGTCAACTAGAGCCACGAGCTTTCTGAGTTCCACAAATAAGAATTTCTTTATTATTAAATATGTAGCGATGAAGCATTTGCCGCATTTTACTGAAAAAGCTGGTCGTTCAGTCCAAAAAAATTCCAAATCTATTTTCTAAGAAATACATTGTGTTCACAGCCTGAACCAAAATACTGAACCAGAAATATATATCATCCAATTTGGAAAAATACCACCCCTACTTGTAGAAAATGCAACTGAAGGTAAATTTTTAAAAAAAATAAAATTTTTATTATAATGATAAACATATAACTTTGCTCCAATTGAATGATGAAGGCATACGCAACAAATGGTATCGATCAGATGAATGATATACCTCCCTCCCATATAACCAACTCTGGGTATCAAATTGAATATTATCTTACTTCTGCTCCTAATAATTTTATTTGAAAAAATTTCGGTAGCAATTAACATTGTGATCATGCTAGGGTGCAGGCTAAATATGTCTAGCATATTACTTTAGCTACGCCCACAATTATCCAATGTTCGACTCAACACCCACAATTTACGCATTGTCAGTACCGGGCACTTATATAAGAGTAATCCACGATATCACATAGCACCAGAATGAAACACCAAATATAAAGTGGAATAGTTCACTACCAGGAGCACTTAATATATGAGCTTAACTCGCGATCTGTAACATATTCGATATAATGGCACAATATTCGATTATAAATCTTTGTGATCATATTGGGCGTAACATTTCGGTGAGAAAAACGCGCCTACATAAATAATAATATATTATCTTTGAGTTACCTTGTCTTATTTGGAAACAATATCGCTATTGTTTAACTCGAACAGATATGTAATGGTAAAGGGTTTGTCGAAAATATGTCTAACCCGACTCAAGCATTATGTAAGATATCGATAGAGTTCCAGTGGATTCGTGAAGATTTTAAAAGAGTGCGAAGGAAATGGTTCTGTTTGAATATTTGAATATAGTCTGATCTGCAAATTTGAGGTTGGATTATTGGCAGTGTTCCTCCGGTTCCTCTTCTATATAGGCAATTAAAATTCAACACAAACAATTATGCACAATTTCTCCTTTTGTCTACATAATAATCATTCATGTAGATAGATGTTGTCATCCACTTAAATGGATGTTTTTCAATCATTGCGGCTCCACTCAAAATTGTAGCACTCACACTTGCAACTTCTTACCCATGAGGCTGTAAATTAATATTTCTCTGGGTTTCAGGCTGCCAACTATATCAGTATGAATTGAAATACAAGATAGCACATAAGACTTTGCGACCGCCAATTACCATTTGGGCACTGATGGCACCTCTACATACTCGTAAATGCATATAAATACGCTCCACTCGTAGACAAGCATATGCAAATATGCACGTGTGAAAATCATTCTGGCTCGAAGCTATCCCAAAATTTACATGAGTCTGTAAAGGGAGCCCCTGCAGCTGCTGTAGTAAATTTTCATTTAGCCATTGCGACTATTCTTGTTGTTTTATGGGCGCACTCAATGAAATTCATTCAAATTTCATTTATATTCACTGTGAAATAGTTTGCAAAAATTGACAAGTGAGAAATAGTGCTCCACATTGTTACGAATAAGTATTTGCATTGTTCAAGATTCAATGATTTTATGAATATCGAAATATACAGAGAGCCAGTGGCATGTACTGGAATAAAGATGTCTAAATAGAATTTGAATCTTTTTAGAATCACATTACAATAGATTAAAATCCTGTTTAAAAGTTTTGTTGGTGACCGTCAACAAAATTAATGGGCCATCTCCACTTTTAGACCATTACAAATCCCCAGGTGTCGATTATATACAACCGTGCCTTGTTCGGCAATGGGTTGTTGTATTGGCACCTGCGTTAACAAACATTTTCTGGCTAAGCCTGGAGTTAAGTATAGTGCCTAAACCTTGGAAGAAGGCTAGGGTTGCCTTCATACTGAAAGCAGGCAAAAAGGCGGACCACACACCAAAAGCCTATCGGCCTATTAGCCTAACTTCATTCCTGCTAAAAGTTATGGAAAAAATTTGAAACTTATTTGAAAGACTTGCCTTTTCATACTGATCAATATGCTTACTAATCAGGCAAATCGACTGAGATAGCCATACATAGATTAACGAACAAAATTGAAAAGGCGTTTGAAGGTAATGAAATAGCTCCCTGCACATCGGTTGACGTTACGGAGGCTTTTGACAATACTACTTTCAGATCAATTGAGGAGGGGATGAACTGGAAAGGTATACAAAGACAGAAGAAGAACCCATGTTCTCAATATGCTGAAAAACAGAACAATAATCTTTGAAACAAAGGCAGAGAGTTTAATTGTCAGATCAACCAAAGGATGTCCCCAGTGAGGTATCCTATCGCCACTCCTATGGTTATTAGTTATCGACGATCTCTTACAAACTTTCAATTACCTCGGATACGAAGTTCAGGGCTTTGCTGATGATTTGGTAATTATGATCAGAGGCAAGTTTGACTCTACCATAACAGATCGCATGCAACTAGCTCTTGACATCACGCAAAACTGGTGTCAGGAGAAAGGCCTATTGATAAATCCGAATAAAACAAACGTGGTACCCTTCACCAAAAGAAGGAAACTGAATCTGGGGACTTTAAGTTTAGTGGCCACGAACTTAACAATGTCCAATGAAATGAAATATCTGGGAGTAATCCAAGACAAAACTCTAACTTGGAGAAATCATTTATCACACAAAACTAGTAAGGCTTTAAAAGCAACCTCCGCCTGCCAGCGGTTGTAATATAAAACATGGGGACTACGACCAAAAATAATGGCGGGGACATATAGAACAATAATAGTGCCAATGATTATTTACGCGTCGTTGGTATGGTGGCCAAAAATAAACCAAACAAGAGCTCAGATGACTCTTAACAAGATTCACCGTATAGCCTGTTTGAGAGTGACGGGAGCAATGAGAACGTGCCCCACACTAGCTTTGGGAGTGATCACTGGACTGACTCCTCTACACCTTGCAGTTAAAAGGATGGCGTCCAGCGCGACCCTACAGCTACCTAATCTAACCCATCTTAAAGAAGGCAACCTAACGGGGCACGCAAAGATTCTGGATACTATCTGGAATTATCCGTGCCTCATGGTCCATGAAAAGATGGAGAGAAAATTAGACTTCTCCAAGAACTTCAAAGTGGTCATCAGTGACCGTTCAGCTTGGAGAAACCAAGAAGTAATAATAAAACAGGACTCACAGGTATACAGATGTGTCCAAAATGGAAGATGGCGGTGCTGGAATTGTTGGACCAAATTTCCAAAAAGCAATTTCAATGGGAAAAACAGCTTCCATATTTCAGGCGGAGGTCCACGGCTTACAGTTATGTGCTAGAGAATGTCTACATAGGGGTACTCGCAGCACCAGAATATGCATACTCTCAGATAGCCAGGCAGCTCTGAAATCATTAATAAACTTCTCATTCCAATCAAAGCTCGTCTGCGAATGCTCAAAAGACCTCAATACTCTAGCAGCGAGAAAATTTTGTTCCTCTAATGTGGGTACCGGGACCTGAGGCACATGAAGGTAACGAAATGGCGGACTCGTTGGCAAAAAGGGGCGCAGGCACTCCCTTCATAGGTCCGGAACCCTTCTGAGGGGTAAACAGCAGCTTCATAAATAACTTCTTGTGAGAACAGTTAAAACAAATTCTTTTGAACTACTGTAGAGCCCAAATAGGCATGCGGCAGTCGAGACTACTCACTGACCCTGAACGCATCAGGGTAGATGCTGCTTTAAGCCTCAGCAGAAATGACATTAAACTCTATACTGAACTTTTAACATTACAATGTAGACTCAATTACCATCTAATGAAAATAGACGGGGTAGAAGACGATTCCTGCCGACTCTGTCAAAAGGAGGCGGAAGCGGCAGAACACATTCTATGCACTTGCCCAGCTGTGGCAAGACACAGACATAACACCTGGTTAAAATTAAGTCCACAGTAGTTTCGAGATTTATAAATATTGTTGAGTTGGGAACGAGGCTGCACAATAGATCTCTTAGGTCGCGGTGCTCTTTTAGCCTACTAAATATTATAATGATATGTTGATGAAATCACTAAAAGTCGATTTGAATCTTTGTCATACTTTTTATTAAAAATAAATAGAAGAATTAAAATAATTTATGCAGGGTTGTTAAACGCTCTGAAATTTTCAAGAAAGCTCAAAAGCATAAAAGAAACTATAAATTGCGAGAGTATCTATAAAACAAAATCTGGCTCCTTAAATTTTTTACTACCAGATCATAGACTTTTTTGGACGCTTCAACTGACAGACATGCCAGACCAATGTACCAAAAATGATATAATTTAATTTTATCACCGCAATCAAACTGAAAATTTTATGCTAAGTGCACTTCAGTGAAATGCAGCCTGCCGCCTCATTGAAACTCACACTAGCCATAAAAGTACCTCCTTTTACTGCGAATATTTCCTCCCAAATTCGAAAAACTCAACGATATTTTCATGACTCCCACATTTATTTCATTTCTTCGTAGATGAAGAGTTTTTTATGGAAAAATATGACAAAATAGGTTGATGAAGCTACAAAAACATGCTGCTGAAAATCGACAGCTTAATTGCTTTATGCTTAAATTTAACTTCTTACATGAACTGATAAGTGTTAAAAATCTAGTTGGGTCAAATTTTTTGTTAGGAAAATGTTTAGATTGTTGGGAGCTGTACCTATTTGCAGTATCCAAATGTCTGATTCGAGGACACGTTTTAATCAAAGTCCTTTTATAACACAGTAGAGTCTTTTACAAAATTCAGGAATTTTTATCATATGTCATTCCATATTGTTCTTCTATTGAACATAAAATTAAAACTCATTAGATACAATGCCATAAATTATCATCACAACAGAGCTTGTCTGAAATGTGTTTGACTGAACTCCAGAGGAGGGAAATAAATAAATAACAATAATATTGCAAATATTACCAAGAAGAGTATTCTTGAACTAAAACATTGTTGAATTAAATTTTGCTAACTATTGTTTAAATGAATATCTAATAAAATAGACTAATAACGAAATTATAAAATATTTTATAACTACAATAGGGCAGTTCTATGCTATAATCGAATAAAAGAATTCTGTTTAAGCATCATCCAATTAATACCCTCAATAAATGCCTCTCCAATGTATTTTATTGTGAGGCGTTGTTCTGTTCATACTCCACTTTAGAAAAGGAATGCTTGTAAGCGTATTTTATAAAGAATTTACTCATTGCAGCTGGCATACTCCTCTTCAAAAGTTTCGTATAACAGCTTATTATAAATTTCTTCATAAATTACCGCGAAATGTGGAATTTCCAGTGTAGCTACTAGAAAAGGGGACACAAGAAATATTATGAAACACTGCACCACATATAAACTAAGCTTACTGGCACCATTTAATTATATCAATTAATGTCACCATACCCGCGTAATATACATAATTAGGTGTCCTTCTTTACAGCACAGCAAGCGAAATCTCTGAAATAATTTTGTTGCAAGTACGAAACTGACGCAACGCTTGAGTTTTTGTATGGAAAATTTGGAATCTGGCTTAGTACTAATAAATTTTCGATTCTATGAGAAACACAAGCTTTGATTTCTGGCAACATAATTCAATTTCAATTGTTGTATTTGCAAGCAGACTAAAGGTGCAGAGTGATATCAAGCAAAAACGGCAACAGCAAGAGAACCAACAAACGAATTTCTAATAGATTGACTACAAAATTTAACGACAGAAAATGAGCTTTCTGCGGCAGAAAATCGTGAGTTGCTTCTGCACCAGAGAGCGATAGAAAAATTAAAGTAATTATTGGTGCTAGCGACATAAATGCATTTTAATGATTTAAAATGTGTAGCTTGTAATAATTCTGATTTGTTAGTAATGTATTATAAGTATTAGTAAATTTTTTTCTATTTAAAATTCCATTTACGCAATTTCCTAACCTTATTTGCAAAACTCTAATTCGAGGACAACAGAGCATCCTAACAGCAAACGGGATATTTTCATTTAGTAACATTAAAATATCAAATAATTGAATGTTGGATATTAATGGAAATTTGAATAAAAATGAGTTTTCCATATACCACAATAATGTTTTTTTGTTTAATTGGATTTTTTATGTTAGGAATTAAATGGTAGCTTATTTCCCTATAACTTGTTCCCAAAGTTTTAGAGATCACTGTATACAATTTCCCCTCACTGCACCTCCAATTCTTTTTCTGTGCCGCACTGTATTTTATTTATCTTCTGAATAAATATAGTGACAAAATCGTCCTCGCTTTGAATATAATTTTACCCAAATTTCTTGTACATCCATATATCTAAATATCTCTGTGTCTGTTTCTGGTTTATGTGACTTTAGGAGCAACGGAAACAGAAACAGAATTTACTCCTGAAAAAATAATTTTCTCTTCTGTTTCAGTTTCTGTTACCGCCTCTGTTTTATGATACCCTTCACCTTAGCTAGAACTTCTTCGAAGCACGAAGAGGGTTGAGATATGAAAGGATAAATTCTGAACATTTCTAAATTAGAATTCTCCGATGAATCATTCGTAATATTAAACCAATACCATTCTGACGTTTGCATTTAATGAGGTCAATTAATATTGCTGAAATAGTCTGCCTGCAATAATATGATAAAAAGATGAAATAGGATCTCGCTTTCGCTACCATTTCCATTTTGTCTAATTTTATGCACTTCCTCCGCCATTACTGTTCATAGATCAATGAACCGAGGAAATTTTTGGTTATTGTTTGTAAAGTTTTCGGAAAATGTTAGAAATGGAATGACTCAGATTGAAAATTGTACACTTTTATTACGTGTACGGCAACCATTATTAAAGCGAATATTCCAAGCATTCGATGACCGCAATGCAAAATTTAACCGTCTGAAACGGTGTAAATAACTCGAATGAAGGCATCATCAATTGATATGAGCAATTACATGGTTAATCAAATTACCAAAAATCAGATTTTTTTTGCTTTTCTTCAAGGTTTAACAACTGAATATACTGCAAAACTTTGCAAAACTTCTACAGATATGAAATCAGAATCATCTTGAAATCCTCAAAGTAAATACTTTTTCTCAAACAATTTTTAATACCATCACCGAAATTAATCAGTAAAACCACAAACCATAATTTGAGCACCCATGTAAAAAACACCTCTAGAAATTTCCTATAAATATGTATGATTTAAAATAAATACTTTTGAATTAAATTGTTCACGTTGCTGCTAAAAATATTCGCATACAAATGAATTTGTAAAGTGTCGACTTTTAAATTCCACTTTTGAAGTTAAAGATGCAATTGAAATAAAAATTTGCCGCACCACTTAGTGATGGGCCCAAACACACAAACTGGAGAGTATTTAAATTTTCTGAATTGACGCCATTTTCGTTTTCCTGTTGAAACCCTGAGTATGACCTTAAAGCAATAATTCTTTAAATGTACACACAGTCCTTCAGACGCTCGACCTTCGCTGGAAGCTACCGAAACAATTAATTTAAAATGTTATTTGTAGCGTAGTTTGGGCAACGAGGAGACAGGACAGAAATAATATTTGAATTATTCATCAACACACCTCTTTTTGTAGTACTTCGAACATTCACTGTGAGGACTTTTATGATTTACTAAAACGATTATAAAATAAAACGAGCAAAGAAGTCTGAAGTCGGGTTAGACCGACTACGAAATACACTTTATAGTTCATAAAACCACGCTCATACAAATGAATAGTACGTGAGAGTTAAACCATGGTGATTTGGGATCAACTCAATATTTTCTCTATATCGGTTGAAATGTTACACTATAATGATCACTAAGTTTCATAGTTGAATTCTATAATGCTATAGACACATTCGTTAATATATTTTGTAGAGGTTTCGAGTTATGAATATAGTTAACTTGGTACTGTAGTTATACTTCACATTTCCATATGTAGTCGTACATATCCATACCTGCGGCATATGTACATATCCATTCCTCGATTTAGCTTTATCATAAAATACAGTATAATTATTCTTATGCAAATTCTTTTCGCCTTGTGCTATGTGTGACTTCATATATTTCAAATGCTCAAAATTATAAGTGTTACTAAGGTAGCTTCGACAATGAGATTTCATTTGTCTTATCAGATATAATTTCTTGTCAGTTCCGATTCTATGCAATAAATTTTCCACAAACAAGTCTTCATGACACTTAGTAAGAAAGGTGAGAAATAGCTTTGATTCATTGTTACCAATTTCCATAAGAAACACATGAAGATAAAACATACAAGAAATAAAACTATTGAACAGAAAATATTGTGTGTTCCGCTTCAGTGCGTAATGATGAATGGTATTAGCGAAAGCAGTTGAATTATTATCATGTGTTTATTTCGAAATCACGAAATCTCATGTATAACCCAAAATGACACTAAACGAATATTATACACGAAAATGAATATAATACACGAAACTTATTGATATTTTTGTGAGCATATAATTTTGATTCCGATAAATGGAGCAAAGGAAATGGTCTTCAACAGTACACGGGCTGCCTTACAATTATCCGCAAACAGCATGACTAAATTTTTAGGAACTCTTGTGGCAAAGTTTCAAAGAGTCCATCAAGTATGTCACGTTGTATTTTTCAAATGACAGGTAAGTTGAAATGCATGTATTTCTATGAAATCAGTGCTTCTCCGTCAACGCAACGGACAAAGTTCGTAAACTCACAACTTTTGATGTAGGTATCATAATTTGACAACAATTGGCTGATACATTTGTATTCGAATTCTCATTTACGTCATTTTGCACATTAGTTTATTAAAAAATGTTATTGAAGACGGATGGAACACACATAAATAGAAGCAGTGCAAATTGATCCTAATTTATTCGATAAAAATTAAAAATGTTATCGTCACAATCGTTTTATTAAGAAGTATAGTTGCATGCATATTTATTTATTCCACCAACTGCATGAAATATGTGCTTTCTGTGCCTGTTTCTAATTCCTTATAAGGATTATCTTCCAAATCGCTATCTATCTAGAAAAATAAATTAATTTTTATTTATCTATCATCATCAAACGAAACATATATATTAGCAATACACTTCTAAGAGTCTGTCACCACATTTTATTGGAATGCATCTGCCACTAAAGGTGGAGGTGCCTTTATGTATCACACCATTTTACACTACTTGCTGCTTTCACCATATTGCGATTTTTTCTTTAGCTAGTGCAGCTTTTGGAATTTATATCTATTTTGGCACTGTATAAACATTTCCAATAATCATTGACACCCATGGCGTATACGCAATTTTAAGAGCAATTGTATGGTCACCAAAAATAGATTTATTTAAAATTTCAATGAAATGGATAACTTTATTTAATCATTGACATGATATTTTAACTTAATCTAAAACGCTACGCAAGATGTTAAAATAGTTCATTGAAGAGAAGTCTGAAAAATTGTAATCCGATTGCTATCATACGAGTAGTAAAAGGCAACCATAACTTCTTCAAATTACCATGTCCGGAGTAAATATTCAAAACGTTATATTTAAATTATAAACGTTATATCGAAATTGTGTCTAGATCTATTGTTGTGGATTGGCATTCTTCTCCCTCCCCAGAAGTGCTATTTGTAATTGGTAATAAGTCGTTAATTACATAACGTTTGCCTTTCATAATTCGAGGAATGCACTTTGTTTCTATCTCGCTTACACAACGAGCAAACATCTTGCATAGACAATAATATTCTGGAAAGCATCTCATAACAACTAAATGGAAACATAATATCAGTAAATTTTTGAGTAAAAAGCAGCAGTGTACTCTATCAATTCTTATGAATTCCTGTGTTAAACTACACTTTCCAAAATTTCTTTAATGAATTGTCAAAATAATTTTATTAAGCCAAAAAAATTATTTTGAAAATCGAGTTATTTGAACTCAATCCAATTATCATAATAGCTTGAAATACCTTTCCTTCAGAGACGAATTCATTTTAAGTTTGAAATCCGAAGAAGAGTTGCTTAAAGAGACAGAAGAAATTTTCCAAATGCTGATTTTTTGCAATCTCAACACCACTATAATCACAAGTAAAGCCAGTGTGACCATCTACATACACGTTTGTCAGACTTGCCACCTCTGACAACTGCCTTCGAAAGGAAGAAAAATTCCGCCTGTGATCATTGGCCATGATGCCAGTAACGGAATGTTGTTTAAGGGTTCAAGTTGCCATGGTTTTCGGTACTAATAGAAAATAATTTCATTTCTATTGAACACTCTCTGTGTAAACTGCAAATTTCGTGGTGGTCCTCGAAATTGCCCTGAAATTTGTATAAAATGGACCCTGGAACTCTTGCATTAAATTCTCGTTTATCAAATGGACTTTATTTTGGGTTTCTGGGACCACACAAAGAAATTCATGCAAATCATCATTCATTTCTATTCAGTGGAAACAATTTTAGAAATATGGGAAAGAATGCTGCGCATAATTCACAAATAATTTCAATTGCAATCTACTGATTCAGTTATTGATGATAAAAAAAAATAGGGACTGGAAGAAAATAATAACGATGAGTGGATGATTGTTGTTTGATACATTCCTGGAAGCATGTTAAAACTGGCAAATATTTATATGAAGTTAATTTTTGCGGGATGTAGAAGCAGTGACTTCAGAAGCACCTCTCAGGTTTTCATAAGTTTCTCCACGGTCCTTAACTTTCCCAGTATCAGTGAATATATTGTGAAACTTTCTACTATAGCAATCAAAAGCAAAGTGTATGGGTCGGCTTAAAAGCTTTTGTAAACTCCAGATTACCCGTACAAACTACTAGGTACACATGCTTCGTAAGATAGGACATTGTCAGCAATACCAATATTTATCCACCCATTGCAGAATTTTCATATTCAGTTATTAGGTGTTAAAATTCATGATTTGTGTCGTTTTCATGAAAAACCTGGATGTAGAAATCAAACGAAAAACAGACCAAATCTCGCTGCTGTTTCTGAAAAATGTGTAAAATAGACAGAGGATTCCCAACAACGCCAACAGAGGCACTTCTGTGGTGAGTCCAACTAGTGTAATTATTTTTTAAAATAGATTAATTGAACTGTTTTGCACCGAAAGGTGGTGATTATGCATTATAAAATTTACTGATCTTAAGAGATTGTTATAAAAAGACTTTGTTTGTTCTAAGATTCAAGCCTGCCCCTTCCCACTTTAAAGTTGGTGCTATTGTGCAAATCCAGAAAAAATAAATTTAAAAGAATAATTGTCTGTTGCTAACATGGCTTCCATAACACATGGGGTTAAGGGGAATGAAGTCGCGGACAAACTAGCGAATAGAGGATCTGAGACCAGTTTTCCTGGTCCGGAACTTGTTCTTCCTATACCTTATGCTACCATTAGCACTACTATCAGTGGTTGGATTGCCTGTACACAGAATCGATGATAGGGGGCCGTAAGAGCCAGCAGACTCTATGCTGTCTATTATTTCGGATATAACGTCAAACCCCATAGTGAAGTTTTCGAAACGACTTCTAAACGATAGCAAAATCATTGCCCGGCAAAAGCCTGCAAAACCGCAAGTCAAGCAGAGACAAATTGTCCAATTTCGTCCATAAATCTCTACCAGATCTTAAGTTATTAATATTTGTTAATAGTGGGCGTGGCAGTTAATATATACCGCCCACTTTTTGCACAGTGTTTAGTAGGACCCACATCTCCATAATAATGCCACGATTCCGTCAATTGGATCGAAGTTATAGGCATTTAAAAAAAGGTGAAAAAAGTTCCTTCTATGGGAGGTAGGCGTGGTCTTTGTCCAAATCAGCCCATATAGCAATCTGGTTCTGTATCTTTGTGCAGGCTACACTTTTACAAAATTTTATTAAGATAGTTCTAACGGTGTAGAAAAAAAGACGGACAGACGGACAGAATGACGGACAAAATAAAAATTGCTTAGAAAGTGATTCTGATCATATCTGTATGTATATGTCCATACCTACCACGCCTCCTTCTCGAAATTACAACCCCTCTCAAAGCACAAAATTAGTATACCCTATTTACCTTTTTTTAAAGGTAAAGGGTATAAAAATAAAACTGTGTGGAGTCTCAGACAAGCCCGGTTCTAATAACTCAGTCATAGAATATGTTAACGAGTAACTACAAAATTTTTTATAGTGAGTAGTGAAATGTATTGCCATAAAAATTTGCCATTGTGTGTCATGGACCGTGATGAGCTTTAATATTCAAATCACGAAACGGCTTTCATGAACATCGCGCAGCATGTGAAAGCAGTATATTTTTCCTGAAGGATGGGATGAACAGGAAAATCGATTTCCTTAGTTGAACGCACTTATCAAATACTCTTAGCACTTTTAATCTGCTGACGTATTTGCCTGAGCAGTTTATCAGCGTTGTTAAATTCCATTAAATTGAGGCAAATCAAATGTAAAAATCAGCCACAAACATATGTTCAGGACTTTGGTGATGCAAAAAGTGCAAATTCATTGAGTTAGAAAAGAAGTTTTTAATAATTTTTCTTGGATAGGCTGTATGAAAACCAGAACTGAATAACGTAATTCAATGTGTAATTTTTCGTCTTGTAAAGAAAGAGTTATATTTAATCATTGAGTATCATTATAAATAACCATAGTTATATGTGTTCCTAACATTGGTTTAAATTTCTTCCTATAACCACATCTTCCGGATGCTAGTATCTTAATCAGACCTAAAATTTTACTGTCTCGACAAGTTGACTGTTTTCTTAAGATCGGTACTAAGGTGGGTGACTTCTGTAGTCTTTACGTCAATCGAGTGTCACCGTAGTGTTTTTTCGCCTTGTTTTTATACAGGACAATGTACTTCGCTTATATTTCAAGATTGTAGCGATTGTAAGCGATTAGAGGAATACTTTTTTGATAGAAGCTGGCCAGAGAAACAAAATGTTATATCTATCTGCTCCAAAAACCAATCCAGATTTGTCACGTGCTGCAACAAATGTATGCCAAAAGGCAGAGAAGGTATTTGTCAAATGTATTTTCATTATATGAATATCTTCTCTTACTAGGGTTGGATTGGGTGCATTTCTGACAAAATGAGTATTTCTAAAGGATCGCAATAACTACCGAGGATACTTGTAAGCATAATTATAGCCTTTGGAGGATGTTTTAAACGTCTGATTAGACACTGTCACAGTTTTTTCAAATGTTTTCATTCAGACAGGTCTGCCAAGATACGAAGATTGGTGTTCTGTACAACGTTTTGATAGATATTATTTTAAATGAAAAATAAATGGTTTTATACGTTGTCAAAAAAATATGAAGCATTTTATTTTAGTACAGTAGCAAAATAGCTTGGAAGGAAATTCGATTGAGATGAAAAAAATTTCTATCTTTAGAGTAATATTTCAGAGAACGTTGAAATGTTTTGGTTTCCTCATTTCTTTTGTAAGATATACAATAATACTTTATGTCAGAGACTGTGAACTGCAATGAAGGCAACTAATAAAATGAATACTCTTAAAAGCTGAGCACTTTTTATACTTTCAAGGATTCAATCCTCAAGGAAAATTCTCTTTCATTAAAATTCAAACAAATGAGTACAGTCACTTGACAGCAGGCTTCTCAACTTAAATAATAGGAGATTTGGGTCTCACTAATTTAATGAGCTCCATGCAGAAAATTCGCACTAGTTGCAATTAAGTTTAGTTGAGGCAGTATTCGCAAGTTATAAAAAAAGGAGTCCTTGCTGACAAATTATTCCCAAGTTTGGTTTGTTTTGTTTAAAGAATGCTGAGGTTAGAGTGACAGCAAATCACTTAAAGCGGCAAAACAAACTGTGAAGGAGGAATTGTCGTTGACCATAAACAGCGCTGAAAAGAGTCAAAGTTTCAAACAAAACGCTGCCGAAAGTGTTAATTTGAAAGGCGTGTTGAAAAGAAATGTTTAACAAAAGGTTGAAACAAACACAGTCATTTGATTGTAAAGGCAAAGAATCTTCGGTTCAGTGAATTGTGTATATAAATATACTTGTGAACTGTTTTAAAAATAGCAAATTGAATGAACTACGGTTCAATGGTCAATACTAGCCATGAAATGAAGGAATTTGGCTCATAACACAAAAGTGTGGGTCATTGCCTTTTACTCTGGGTCCCACAGGTTAACATCTTTCAACGGTTTAGTGAACTGAACTAGCGACACTGTTATAATTTACTGTAGGCGTAAACAATGCCTAGTTGGAACAAGTGAAATTGTCTTCCACTGAAATTGTCTTCCGCTTTCTTCTTAAACGACTTATTCAGGAACTGCCAAATCATTCACTGCATTTTAAAGGGAGGGTTTAAACTTGATTAACAAATTCCAATCCTAGATAGGGGTGAGAATCAAATGGTTCTGCTTTATCATCGGAATTCAAATTTTTTGGTTTGTAAAATTTTATAATATTCTATGATGACTTTAACTTCTTCGCTTATATTTTATGCAACTATTTGATTAAAAATGCTAGGCTCAATTTTTGCTTTGAAACGCTGTCCCACTAAAAATTGATTAATACGCCAAATGTGATGTGATATTGACGTAATTTTCTCCGAGCCAGAATATATTAAAAAATTTGTCGTAAATATTGATTTTCCGTTATTGCAAAACAGTGTTTATTTCAATAAGAATGCTTTGTTCATGAAATGGATTTTGGCAATTTTTTTTGCTTAATTTCAGTATGAAAGCCTTGAAAACTACCACTAGCTCTCTTAGTCTTTAATATTTAAAGTTTTTTCCAATATTATGCGGGATTTTGGAATATTTGTTATTCAAGAAAAGTAGGAAATTGCAGTTTTGTAGATGTTTCGTCGGTAGTTTGTAGTTTTTGGCTTATATTAAATGTCTGGCTAAACTGCTTCAGAGCAATATTTGGGATTCAGTAAGTTCGTAAAGTGTTCGTATTACGATTGAGAAGAAGTTAGTTTATACAATTTATAACGGTCGAGAGATTACTTCCTCTTTCAATTTTTAAATTTTAGAGAGTATTTAGGTAATATTTGGATTAATTAATTAATTCTCCACCAAAATATGTTTTATAAATATGAAATATTCTATATTTATATGAAAGTAGAAATTTAGATTTAATTTATATAAATGCAGTGCTTGTGTTGAAATTGTTTATCTTTGAACTGCTTCGGGGCTCATATTTTTAACCCCATTAAGCAGTGAAGTCAATGAAGCTGAAAAGAATGCTTTGTGGTCAATCATTTGCCATTTAAACAAATTGCCATTTAAACAAATTTCTGCAATATAACCTCAGCAATTTCTTTCGAAAGTTCTATAGTTGGGAATACCAAAGTTTGCATTTGATAAAGTTTGTAATGCTTAAAATAGTTCTGACAAGTATGCGGAGCTTCGGGCATTGCTCAGAAAAATGTGGATTGTATTGATGGAGTAAAACTTTTGGAAGTATTTTATTTTATTAAAAGTGCAGTAGGCTCAGACAGTACATGAACAGGCTTTGCTCAGTGAATTCCGCACCTGCAATTAGAGTACTTGTCTGGATGGACAGATGTAATAGCTGAAGGTCTAGGTTCGATTCCTGGGAGGGTTCGTAGTTGGTGTGCTGAGATTTACGAGTATATCAACTTGGGGAAAAATTGTCTTTCATTGAAAGATCTCTGATGAGGACAAGTGGCGTGTCCCAAATAACTAAAAGATCTGCCTAATTGTTATCAACAACTCCTTCTGTCAATTATTACGGTGGCATAACCACATTTGTATCTAAATTGTGCACTTATTAGTCAACATATTCGTATAGAAATACTCTCATACCAAATAATTTGACGACTACTGATTTACTCACATTAAAAATAATAGTTCTTAACAAAATTTATCAGATATTTCTATTCGATATTATTAGTAAAATTACTTGGGGAAATACAAGATATATGTATATGTATGGTTATGTTTGTGCTAGAAGTAGGTTATGTTGAGATTTTAATGGCAAATCTTTTCATCCCAGATTTTGAATATGTATTATATTACTTTCGTTTCTGTACAATTACGTTCTGCAAATGAGTTTCAACATTTAATTAATCAAATTAATCAATGAAACCTCAGTGATTTCTGTGGATCTGAGACTAACATATTGAGAAGTGAATATGAACCCTCTTCGCATTTATTAAGGAAAACGCACTTTTTGGGTTACGGTGTTCTGCAGTGTCTTATTTCCAAGGCGCGTGTGAATATATACGAGTAATATTATATATTAAGGCTTTGTTTATTTTGTATACAATTCAGTTAAATAGCACTAGTGTAGATGATTGAGTCCTTTTCTGCTTCTAGTTGGGACTTCCTAGAGGGAATTCAAAAGTTAATTGAATTAAAATGTTTTCAGATTTCTGAATTGAAACATGAAATTATTCGATAAACGATAAAGAGGAGAAAATTATTGGTATGTATTAAATTAATTCAATTGCGGCGAAGAAATTTTTAGTTAGTTTTAATGAGAAAGGGACTTATCAACTACTCATACCATGTTTCCCTTCGCAGTCGTCTCTATTAAAGCTAATTGACACGTTATGTGTGAACCAGTGAAATGGAAAATGAATAATGCCATTTACTCACGCTGGAACTTCTGAATTTATCATAAAAAACAATACAAAACGTATACTTGATGTGTGAGTGTGCTTGTACTGGAAATACATAAAATTCTCAGCAAACAATGAAAAGATAGGAATGCCAACAGAATCCTTTTTGATGAATGACTCAAACATTACTGCTGTCCTTCTAGACCCTCGTCTCTTTTCGAACCACCAGACTAGGATGATAAAAAAATTAAAATTAATTATTTCCGTTGTGTTGCGGGAAATACTTAAATTACTAACATGTTTCTGGCCCGGTTTCTGAAAGAAATGAAATTCCTATTTGTGACTGAAAGTAAAGCAATTTATTTGTTTAATTAATTAACGGATACTTTTTCAATTTGCATAAACTAATGTTAAAGGCTGTTCTTTCTGTCTTCAAAATGGAATGCATGTTTAATTTGAAGCCATTTTGAAGAATTTCGAATATTATTAAAATTTATTTCCCTTTTATCCCACATATGTCAAGAATATAACATCATTTCTAGTAAAGCCCTTCTTCTAATAATAAAATCAGAAATGTTGCCGAAGGAAGTCACAGAGAAGTTCGTGGGAGTTATAACTGCCCTTCATTTTATGGGAGTCAAGAAAAATACTGAATTCTACAAATTTTGCAGTTCAGATTTGCTGTTCGCTGTACTCATCAGGAACCATGCAAGGTCAGCCTTTTAATTGTTTTGTTGAAGTTGCAGAGAACAGATGAACGAAGAGAAGATAATCCGAGAATAAGCCCTTCAAAACATTGTCAATTTTAAAAAATAAAACGCTAGAAGGAGTGAGTCGAATCAATTAAAGGAAACGGGTTGAAATAAAGTGTGGAAGCTTGGACACCTCCTTCTTCGGCAGTTCTCCGGTCTACCCCACTTCTAATGTGTGGAAGTACTACGAAAATTTTAGTGTTCCAAACTGCCGGTGTTGTTTTAATCTTTCCAAAATATTTATATTAGCACTCGCTGCTGAGTCCCACAGATGAATTTTATGTGTCCATATAGGTTTTATTATACTTTTATAAAGCAGAAGTTTATTATTCAATATTAGCTTAGAGTTGTAACCAATACATTGAGGTAAGTTTGATGCCCAGTTGTTTCCGTTTTGTAGAGATGTTTTTTCTATGTCAAACGCCGATCGAGGTGTAACCCAAGATATTTGACATCTTCTCCTTGAGGCACTGGGCGACTCTTTCGAATCACAGGCGGACAGTAGCTCCTTTTTAAAGTGAAAGTTACCTGTACTGATTTAGTAGCGTTGACCCTCATTCTCCAATTTTCAAACCATATTTGAATTTTATCTAAGTATTTTTGTAGTTGGTTTGCGGCAGTTACATGATTAGAGTTTTACCCATTATAATGGTGTCATCAGCATATGTTGCAATTTAAGTCTACTTTAGTTTGAACAGTATGCCAGGGTGCCAAACTTTATTTAACGCTTGTGTGATATCAAGGAATGCTGCTGTACAAAACTGACCCTGTTCGAGAGCATTACTAGCATTGTGATAAACTATGTGTATTTGTTCGGTGGTCGCATGGTGCTCTCGAAACCCGAATTGGTGATTATTTATGAGTACTTTCTTAAGCAGTATTGGCTTAAGCTTACTTATCAGCAGATTATCAAAAATTTTTGGAAAATCGGCAGCAAACTTAACGTTCTATACGATGAAACTTCTTCTTCCAGCATTCCAGGTTTTCCAATTAGAGCTATTTCAGCAACTTTCTTTTGACGAGGGAAATATACACACCTCAATTCTGTATTGAATAAATAGGTGATGTATTTTATGGCATTATCCTGCAGAGAATTTTGCCTGTAATCAAGTCGTAACCTGGTGCTTTTTTCATTATGTTTGGATTTTTGAGAAATGGTATAAAGACATCACAAAGGTGTTTGGCAAATATCTCTGCTTTGTTTTGCCGAAGAACCATTCACACTTTTAAAGGGAAAAAATCTAGTAGTGGGATGCTTCAACTTTTTTGTTGCCTTCCATAACGAATATTCCGTGGCATCTGTTGCTGAAAAATTTGACAAATAGTGCTGAATTTCATCATTTTCTACTGCCATGAGTTTATGTCCAAGTTCTTTTGCTGCCTTATTAAGACTTTTTTGTCTTAATTTGTCACAACTTTCGTTTTGCACATACCATCTCCTTAATCGCGCAATTTATATGCTTCTCTTTAAGTTTCGGAGTAGCGGCCCAGGCAGCGTTTTGTATTATTTTAGTTAGATTTTCGACCGTTTCTTCAATATCTCCTGGGGTTTTGAGCGGTATATCCAGAGATAACGTTTTCAGACATACGGAACTTGTTGTTGGTAGTTCCGCAGTACAACATTGAATATGCCTTTTGTTTGCTGTTGTTGCCGAGAGGGTGGCATAACTTCTATGCTTGCCGACTGCTCATTTGGTTGCGGAAATTTTGACTAAAAATTGATAGTAGTAAAAGAATAGTAATGAGGAAAAGCAGCCATCAAAAAATTGTATTACTTCATTATTAGAGCAACTTAATTATCGTGATTTCAGCAACTTAAGTGTAAATAATTAAACAAAAAATAATACTACAAAAAATATGCCACAGTAAATTACACTGCATAGCACAGATTAAACAGTTCACTTCATATTTATTTCAAGTAATATACAAAAAATAATAAAAGAACAGCAATAGCTCAAGGCCATCAGCTGGTTGTTAAAATAAATTAATTACAATGGTTACATTTGCTAATTAAATATATCGAGAATTAAGAAAAATAGTTCATATTAAATTGAATGAGATAAGTTACATAATGCAAGAAAATTAGATATAAGACTTATATTTAACAAAGTTATATCAGCCAGATGTTTCGAAGGAACAGCTGTGCCAAAAATCCTTTGCCTTGAATAGGTAAATTCAGGACAAATATCTAAAATATGTTTGACTGATGTGCTAGGAGACTTGCCGAATCTCCAGATTTAACCAAGTGACCGTGAGTGATCTGCGAGTGCCCCAAACGAAACGAATTGTGAATTGCAAAATATCCGTATGCTTAGAACCAGTAGTTAAAAAAGGTTTAACCTTAGTAGAAATAATAGTCAAGTAATGGTGTATGTAATTATTCCACTTCAATTGGGGCTTGTCTTGTAAGTGATGTGTTATAAGACGTTTCAACTCAACTTTCTTAACAGCATCAAAATACAAAACAGGTGCATTGAGGACACTTTTTGCAACAGAGTCAGCGAATTCATTGCCTTGAATGCCACAATGGACAGGTATCCACATCAATTTAATTTGATTGTCTTCTTTTTTGAGTAAATTTCGAACGTAGGTTACTAAAAGACGCTCATTTCTGAAGTTTTGTAAGGCATCGATGGCAGATTGGCTATCAGAACAAATACAAAAATTACCTTTGGTTTTGGAGGCTACAGAATCAGCTTGAAAGATGGAAAATATATCACTGGTTAAGGTAGAAGAGGGACTATACAATAGTCCTTTTTTCAAAACCACTTGGTCTCCCGATACCACCCCGAATGATGTTGAAGAGTTATCTTTTGAGCCATCAGTGAAGATGAATTTGAACGATTTGGAACTTAGCTGCCGTTTATACTCCAGAAAAAATTGTTGATAAAGTTGTGGAAAAGTATTTTGCTTCTGGTAACCCTGAAAACAAATAAAAAATTATAAGTCCGATAGAAGCCAAGGCGGATGATTAGAATAAGCTTTCCGAACAGGTTTAACTGGGATATTGATTTCCTTGGCCAGGATCTACACACGATGTAAGGCAGAGTGTCTCTTTGGAAGACATTTTCGGCTACCAGATCTTAAGTTATTAATATTTGTTAAATGATTTACGAACGAAATTTTACGGGAAGGAACATGTGGACATTATAAAGCTATCTGCAACAAATAGAGCTGATCAGAAAAAAGACACGCCCACTTTTGCTAGAAGGACCTTTCGGGTATAAAATTAAAACGAGTACAGAAGTCTGAAGTCAGGTTCGACCGATTTTGCAGTGTTTAGAAGGACCCACATCTCCATAACTGCCAAATAATGTCACGATTGGTGGACAGCCCTAAGTAAGTCCACATACAATAGGCTGATAACAAAGGTACAAAGAACGACAGAGGAAGTAGTGCCATTAGAACGACTCCAACGGCAGCATTGGATATTATGCTCAATCTGCTGCCTGTTATGCTTTTTCGCGAAAAAGTAGCTGCAAACTCAGCTATAAGGCTAAAAGCTACGCATCAATGAGGGTATTCCTGACTCTTTCAATTACATCGCACCAATTTATGCCTTCAATGGTATGTGCAGGATCTCCATTCCCTCCAGGGACGAATGGAAGGATGGCATCCCCCCTCATGTAGAAGGGGTTCACATCTACACAGATGGATCCAAACTACAGAGTAGGGTGGGAGGTGGTGTATTCTCAGAAGATTTGGATATTAACATGTCATTCATTTTTCAGGTAGAGTCGCGGCTATAGAGGCAGCACTGTCTTGGCTAAGGAAAAAGAAAATATCTGGACTTGATATTTGCATTCTCTCCGACAGCCAAGCTGCTTTGCGCTCCCTGGATTCGGTTATTATCACCTCAAAAGCCGCCAAGAGCTGCCGCAAATCTTTAGACGAGATAGCTAAGCAGACTCGTCTGCATCTGTGCTGGGTTCCCGGTCACAGAGATATTCCAGGGAATTGCAAGGCGGATTAACTTACCCGTGAGGGTACTACCATACCGATGGAACCAGATAGGTCGCAATTCGGTATTCCTATTGCCACATATAAGCTCTTAATAAATACAATATCCTTAGGAACAGCGGGCAGGCGCTGGTCTGAACTTTCAGGATGTAAAATAGGTAGACAAACCTGGCCAGAGATAAATGTCAAGCGCTCTAAGGACCTACTGGCTCTAAATAGACAAAGCATAGCTCCCGTGATTAGCGTCTTAACGGGACACTGGACTCTTGGCACACACGGGTGCAGGCTGGGGATCGCCTCTAATGACTTCTGCAGGAGTTGCATGGACGAGGAGGAGGAAGAGTCTACTGCTCACCTGTTGGGCACGTCTCCAGCTTTGTCCAGAAGGAGGCGGACTTTCCTAGGCGACTACTTTTTGGACTCCTTGGGAGATATCTCAAAAAAAAAGATTAGCTCCATCAAGTGCTTCATTAAAAGCTCCAAATGTCTGGACCTTTGAAAGGGATGGGACCTGCTGTCCCATGCGGTATCACAAAGGGTCAATGTTGGCCTAAGTGCGCCCTTTTCGGGTGGCCGCTTTACCTACCTACCTACCTAATGTCACGATTCCGTCAATTGTACAGAATTTGTCGTCATTTTAAAAAAGGTGAAAAAAGTTCCTTATATGGGAGGTAGGCGTGGTCTTTGTCCAAATCAGCCCATATAGCAATCTCGTTATGAATCTTTGTCCAGACTATACTTTTGCAAAATTTCATTAAGATAGCTCTAACGGTGTAGAAAAAAAGTGGCCACAGACGGACAGACGGACGGACAAAATAAAAATTGCTTAGAAAGTGATTCTGATCATATCTGTATATATATATATATATATATATATATATATATATATATATATATATATATATATATATATATATATATATATATCCATACCTACCACGCCTCTTTCTTGAAATTGCAACCCCTCTCAAAAGCCCAAAGTTAGTATACCCTATTTACCTTTTTTAAATGGTATAAATAGACGAGACGTAACGATAGCGATTGGACGAACGTCTTCACTCGTTACGACGATTTTGACATTTAACCCAAAATGTGACGCTATCAAACGCATCGATGTATGGCTTTTTACATAAATTTCGAGCTCATCCCCCACAACGGCGATTAAATTGTAGCCACATTCCGTCATTTTAATGTTAATTTCTTTAAAAAACAACACGATTGTCAACAAAGAAGAGGTTATGACGAGTAGCAGACGTTTGCAGTTCGGTTCCTAAGGGCTAACCAAAGTAGACGAGACGATACGTAACGAGTAAGTTCAAGCATATGTTAATAGCCAAAATAGCCATACGTATTTGATCGAAACTGAACGAAACCGAACTGCAAACGTCTGCTACTCGTCATAACCTCTTCTTAGTTGACACGATTGTTGTTTTTTAAAGAAACTAACATTAAAATTACGGAATGTGGCTACAATTTAATCGCCGTTGTGGGGGATGAGCTGGAAATTTATGTAAAAGGCCATACATCGATGCGATTGATAGCGTCACATTTTGGGTTAAATGTCGAAATCGACGTAATGAGTGCAGACGTTCGTCCAATCGCTATCGTTACGTCTCGTCTATTTTGGTCCTACCTTAAGAAGTCTCACAATGAGTGACCATTGAAGAATGACAGATTATACAATATTAAATCTCTTGTCAGACTATTCGTTCCCTTTATTTTTGTTTTTATGTCTTCTGCACTACACATAGGTAATAATTAAAATACATTTATAATACTAATATAATGTCGAATGGAATAGATAATTAGCAAGATGAAATGCATAATTGAAAAAGAAAAATTATTTTGTAGATTTCATAATCGAAAATTAATTAAAACAGTCAACGCGGCCACAACACATCCTTTGAAATCTGTACTCAATTTGTTATTTTGTTCGTAACACTCTCCATAAAAGCAGTTATTCTGTCGTAAGCGATTAAGATTCATCAACTAAGATTCGCTCAGCAGCGAGTCTACGTCCCCAGGAATTCAGAATGATATTTTTCCTACAGCTTCAGTATTATTTCACTATGCGAACAAAATTAATGATGTCAGCGTTTTCAGATTGCAATAAGAAATTATTTTCTACTGATTTCGAAGTAATTCACTTAATGTGCTACTCAAAAAGACATCCTCGTATAATTATGGTAATTATGAAGACTTCCAGCGTGTCAGCATCGAAGGATATGCTGCATTATATCGTTATTAATGCTTCCACCACGCCGTTTAATTAAGGAAACCATTCATAATTATTTGTGGAAACGCCTCATTTAAAGTCGTGTCTAATTACAGCACTGTAGAAAATCAACAAACAGTTCGTTTATAAATATACCGATATGAATGCCATTTGATTTTTATGGTTTGTTCATAAGTTCAACGGCAAAAGCCTAAACTTAGCTATAAATAATATCTGAGGCAGACAAAAATAGGTTACTGTAATTTATTTATTGTTACTTTTTCATTTTTTACAATTTTGAATAATATTTTAGTCTCTCGAACCCTCGATTACGAAAGCCTATCGCATGTTTTAGAGCCGATTTATTTGTTCGTTCTGAAATCTAAATATAAGCACACAGTTTTCTCTACGTAGGAAATGAAATTTCTTCCAAATTTCTTCTTCTTAGATGGCATGGCCATAGAATCTGTAATCACAACTCGCTAGGACCCCTTTCAAAAGCTTCCGCCCTCCCAAATTGCTATTATAATATGTAAAAGAGAAATTTCAATTGTTTCCAAATGTCTTTAAAAAAATAAGTAATTTTATTATTACCATTTCACAATTGTAAATCAGGAAGAATATTATAAATATATAATATTTCGTGTTTTTTGGAGATATACAAAGCAGTTTTCAGGACTCCTTCAATGACTCGGTTCTGGTTTTGTAATCGCTTAAAAGAATGATAAAAAGAAGTAATCAATGGTTATTTTTACCAGAAAGAGGAAAGTCGGAGGTTTTGTTCAGCCAACACTAAAGGGGGCCACTATTCCGTTAACCATGCAGGTGAAGTATCTTGAGATTGTTCTTGATAATAAGCTTCTCTGGAAATCACACTTGGAACTAAAGGTACCGAAATAACTGTCAACTTTTTGGCAGTGCAAGAGAATCTTTGGCATGAAGTTGGGTCTGGCTTCTTCGATTGTCCTTTGGAATTATATGGATCTGTGCTATGGGGGAAGATTGTTTCTCAAAGGGATTAAATCTGCCCTATCTAACCTACAGAAAACTGTTGCTTTTTGTTGTACTGGGGCCTTTCCGACAACTTTTGGCCCTGCTCCTGAGGCGCTGTTGAATCTTCCCGCCCTAGATGTTTTTATACAAGGAGAGACCCTATAAGGCATCTGAAGGTTGAAGCACAATAGGCAGTCGGTGGGTGCGCGTGGAATCTTGAAGCTATTGTTGGCATGATTATTGGTATCCATTCTATATCCATTGATTCGATGCCAGAGGTACTGTATAAAAATTCCAGAGGCTCGTTTATGGTTAGATCCTACGACTGTGGCTGGTAGGTAGTGCTGTCGTATTTGCCCTGATGGCTCCACAACAGATATTGGATCGGGTTCTGCGGTTTTCGTGGAACTCAACGGTATCCAGCTCCATTACGCCCTTGGCTATCATGCTTCTGTCTTTCAGGCGGAAGTTTGTGTTATTCTGAGGGCGATGGACTACATGCTGGAAAGCAAATAGTCTGGTTTGCTAACTTGGGTTCCAGGGTGGTATGGGGAATGAAGTCGCGGACAAACCTAGCGAACAAAGGATCTGAGACCAGTTTTACAGGTCCGGAAAATATTCATCGCCCCAAAAAATTGGAATTTTTTCTTTACACACTCCGCATAATTGTGCCAATATTTATTCTTTGGCATGGCCAACAGCAAATTGAAAGCGCAACAAAAACTAAGCTTAAAGTCATTGGCAAAACATTACATATTAAAACTAGAAGATCTTTTAATCGGAATAACGACTAAAGTGTTGGCAGGAAGTAGATAGATAAGTCGACTTCTTTAATAATATACTTCCCGCAATCCGCCTACTAGGTAAGTAGTTATGTAGTCCTGCACAGATTTTATAACACCTTTAAGGAAAAAGTCACAAATCGAGTGTAGTATATACTTTAGAGGATACTTTATGCAGTTGTTTTAAGTTTTATCAGAATTCTTATGCTCAGTAAAGTCTCTTATTTTTTTCTTTTCATTTCTTATTTTCTATTAAAAATAGTGAAATATGGAAGTATAGTAAAAATAAAATGATGCCAGTTATTATATTTTTACTGAGACCATGGATTTCACGTTATAGCAATTATTATGTGCAAGAAAATGTGTCAGCAATCAGGCAGAGCATTAAATATTATCTCATCTGCACCACCAACTTTATCACTACAAGTTTGTGCTGATACATAAAACTTAATTGAGAAACACAGCCACCAAATCTCCATTGAATAAGGCTCTTTATCTTTCAAGTTGCACAAGATTGCCATTAATGTTGAATGCTGGAGCACAGAAATGCCTGACAATCATCTCATTAGCCAGACACCATATACTTGTAGTTCGTTTCTGAATATAATGTCTGAGATAAATACACTCACATTTCATTAATTATAAAGTGCTGATACTTATAGGAACTGAAATTGCAGTTACGATGTGAACGAGAATTCTACTAATAATAGAAGTGACGGTAGGCTGTTGTGAACGAGTACGTCATAATTTACAGGTTATAATTTCAGTAAGCAATTAAGTAGATATCCTAAGAAAATTTTATATTTTCCTGTGACACTAACGTTTTAACCAGAAAATAGTGGACTAATAAGTAACTAATTAAATTAATTAAGAAGGGAGTCGTTAATGACAGTACTTATAGAAGTGACGGTAGGCTGTCGTGAACGAGTACGTCATAATTTACAGGTTATAACTACAGTAAGCAATTAAGTAGATATCCTAAGAAAATTTTATATTTTCCTGTGAAACTAACGTTTTAACCAGAAAATAGTGGACTAATGAGTAACTAATTAAATTAATTATGAAGGGATTCGTTAATGACAGTACTTATATATAAGAATTTCATATTGTGGACAAACTATAAATATTTTAATAATAAAAATAATCATTGGTATATCTTTCTAAAATTAAAAAGTTTCTGTAACAAAATTTCAAAATTTAAAGAGCATTATCTTCTGTCAAAACGTATCCGCAATTTGTCAACAAAACGAATTTAAGGAAGAATTCTATACTACTGACTTTTACTTTGTCACTCTTTTTAAATTAATTCATTTAATATGACAACTTTCCATCGTATTTTACAATGTAAACACGACTAAAAGCTCACAAAGGAACAAACAGTTTAAAATGTTACCTTTCCTGACCCTTTTTAAACAGGAGTCTACATTAATGGGATAATTATGAAGTATCTACATGTGTTTTCCTATAACAGGCAAATATAGCCGCAAGTTTGGGGGATACTCGGCTAAGAATTCAATATACCTTTATCCTCTAGTTAAACAAAGTATTTCCTTGAAAGCAATGCACCCCATGCAGAGTGACATAAAGTTGAAATAGCAACAGGAACAGAATCCTGAACATTTGCTACAGAAGCAGAATCAAGAAACGAAATTGTAATAATGTAAGTACAAAATTTAACGACAGAAAATGAGCGTTTGGCGTCAGAACAGAAACAGCTCAACAGCTTTTTAGGTTAGGCAATTAAATGGTAGCTTTCTTTGCTGTAGCTTCTTCCCAAAACTCAACAAAAAGCATACAATTGCTTTACCAATCACTATACACCTCCTATTCTTTTTCCATCAATGCGCTATATTATATTAGCCTTTTCAATATATATAATTACAAAGTTCCTTTTTTCCCCGCTGCAATAAAAATAAAGTTTTGCGTAATTTATTTTGAATTATGCTACTGTCTCTGTGTCTGTATTATTTGGCTATACGAGCAACGCAAACATAAACAGAATTTACTCCAGGAATAATAATTTTCTGTTCGGTTTCTATTACCGTTTCTTTTTATGTCACACTGCATCTTTATTCCAGATTAAATCTGTCCACAAAACTAATTTTTAATTGATGACCAGAATATTTTATGAAACAAAAATGTCAATAAATCACACTTTTCTCGAGTTTTAAAAGTTACTTGTCTGAAATATTGTACATAAAGCGCTACATTCCTTGTTGATGCTATGTAGAAGCGCTTTAAATATATATTGAATAAAACTGCAAAAGTCTCAACCGATTCTTTTTACTGCTAATTAATTTCGGTAATGACCGAAGTCGTAAAATTAAACGCTTCTCTTTCTAATTAATTTTATAGAGCCCTCTCTTCAATTTCACCACCTTAGCGTAAAATTTAATTTAAAAGAAGCAAAAGTTTGTCCACTCCCAAGCAAGTCAAAGGAGTGTCGACTAGGCAATCATATCGAACGCTTCTTGGAAATTATGCTCTCCTCTAATTTCTGTTGAAATAAGGTATCTCCTATAAAGAGTAAAAAGCATACCTTAAGTACTAAAACATACCGCCCGGTTAAGAATTTTCCTCATCTAATGAAATACTTATTTTAAACTTTTATTTACATGTGTATTGATTATGTTTATTTTAATGATGTGCTAACACAATCATACAAGAAGGATTCTGAAATTTGGATATTTATATTGGGAAAACAATTCTAATTTCCAACGCTAGTTAGTGGATTTTATGAAATACTTCGGTTGCGTCTCATAAATTGTAACAATTACCTTTAATTAAATTGGTACAATAGTTTTAAGTGCGTTAAAATATAGTTAAGAGTTTCTCCCAATATAAATATCCAACAAAACAATTCTAATTTCCAACGCTAGTTAGTGGATTTTATGAAATACTTCGGTTGCGTCTCATAAATTGTAACAATTACCTTTAATTAAATTGGTACAATAGTTTTAAGTGCGTTAAAATGTAGTTAAGAGTTTCTCCCAATATAAATATCCAACAAAACAATTATAATTTCCAACGCTAGTTAGTGGATTTTATGAAATACTTCGGTTGCGTCTCTTAAATTGTAACAATTACCTTTAATTAAATTGGTACAATAGTTTTAAGTGCGTTAAAATGTAGTTAAGAGTTTCTCCCAATATAAATATCCAACAAATGCATTTTAGTATGAAATCAACAATATACAATTCTCCTACTTTGGAACAAACAAAATACGATTGTCCTTGAAGTTTCACAATTTAGTTTAGATATCTGAAAATTACATTAAAATTTTTAATAATTTTATTATCTATAATATATGAATATTAAAGTAATTATATTTGTAGAGCAATAAACTTGGGGAAACATACAAGTAATCTAGCAATAAGAACTAATGTGAGTCCCACTAACTGATCTTTTATTATAATTAACCCGCAGTCGAAATTTTACCAATATGTTTAAAAATCTGGCCAACTACACAAATATTTCAGTAAAAAGGTTTGATAAATGTGGCGAAACTGTGCTCACATTATCGGTTTTTGACAACGTAAGTCATCAATCTAGAATCTCAATGTAAATATATGAATTATTAATTTAAAGGGTTTCTGTTTTTCTCTACTTTTTATTCCTGTTGCCAGTATTCATCATCCACGTAATGTAAAAACATCGCAATCTTTCGCCAGAAAATGTTTCCATACATCAACTGAAAATTATTTTCATGTTATTCGTATGAAATGCCCCAGATTTTCTGATAAATGGACCACTTAACTATAAAGTGATGTTTTTAAGGAAGATAGAAGAGAAAATAGGTTCTCAATATATGTCAGCGCCAATATGCTGGTTATAATGATTTGAGCATATTTAAAGTGAACTGGTATTCATATAAAATTATTTTTGCCCAATATTTGAAATATGTCAAGTAATGAAAAACCATTTTATACTCAATTTGGCACCACTTGATTGATACAGAAAACTGGAAAGAAATATAAAATAGGTAAGTTTCAAAATTACCAAAATGAAAATTAAATGTAAAAACACAAAAAATTCTAAAATATAAGCAGCGAATGATAAAGGACCTATTAAAATTACCAGAGAAGAATGATATAAAAATTATATTTTTCCATTTGGAAACTCAATAAGGACATTAAACAGATAAAAGTAGCTTACATTTTTAAACATAAACACTATTGTAGTTATATAAGCGCTTTTTGCGATTCACATATGTCCAGTGCAGCATTGTAAAACCATTGAACGTTCTCTATGGAACTCATTTTGCAGTATCCTACTTGCATGCTTGTGACGCAATATTAAATTTCAACTGTACGTTTATGAAATGCTTTGCTGGCAAGGTCCGCAACTCGGCAACCCTAAACAAAGGATATATTGGTTTGTAATCTTGCCGCATTTAATTATTATTTTCGATGAGAAGTGCGTCATATGCGCCTTAGTTCAAAGTGTTCATCGACTATTGTGTACTTTGTAGGATTAATGCGGCACCCTGCAGAAGTTGCTACGAAGATCTTATCAGAGAGTGAGATCTTGGACAGAGAGTGTATTTTCTAGAGCGCTGCCTTTGAAAGCATATCTGAAGCTGCTTAATCGCATGACAAGAACAATACCGTATAGAAGTCAGGGCCATTTGAAGTTTAACCAGTGTTTGATTTGGGACTCAAGGGTAGCATAGCTATGACCGATAGCTTAAATTGACAAGAGGCTCGAGTACTTTACTCGGTCAATGGTTACTTGTAGAGCAATGGTGGTGAACAGAGAGAAGACCACTGCGATATGCTTGGTTAAGAGAAGAGTCTGCCCTCAAGGTGGTTTTTGTCCCTTATTTTATGGTGCATACTTTTCATTTTAATTCATTAAGGTCACTTGTATTTAGATTTTTTGAGTGTTTATATTTCAGTGGATAAATGCCACCAATGTTTTCATATAATATCGAGATAGAAATTAAAGTATTTATTGACAATTGCAAATATTCTGTTATCCTCCCTTTTGTAATTATTTTTTAGCTTCTTCTTTCATCTTTTAACGCATAAATTTACTGTTAGGCATCCATTTTGTTTGACATTATTTCGAAATAATGTGATTTTCTAAACTTTTCTCTTATCCTTCGACAGCTTAGTTGATAAAAGAAGGGATGGAATTATACTGGTAAGGAGCTTATGTAGTTAGTGGGTAGGTGGTGGACTCTGTTTCTTTGTACTGCTTGGCTTTGTACACTTTTCTCGCAATTTTAATTCTCGTCCATTTTCTTGAACTATTTAACTCATGAAAAACTGCTAAAGCAAGTGCTGAATATTGTGGAGCATTCAAAGCCTTCTTAAGCAAAATAATGCTTTTATTAAATAAGAAAGAAAAATATTAATAAAATATAATTTCATTATTCAAAAGTGAATATCGATGTTCTGTTAGCAATCCAGCAACCATTCAGATACTCAAGCACAATATTGGCCATTCATTCAAATACAGCTTCAAACCATCTAATATGTATTGAAGAGATGAGTTCGCAGGATGAGGTAAGGCAAGTCCAAGTTTTAACTACGGAAATACACTACTTTGAAATATACCTTTTATATATTCTGAAATATACCGGATTTTATTAGATGGTAGCGGACCAATCAAATTGCAACTGAACGAGCCTCATATTTATTAAACACAAGTTTATGCATATCTGTTAACAAACAATTTGTACTTTATGTGGTGTACAGTGGCATTAGATCATCGTAGAATACAAATTACATATGTCCCCCCTGCTCGCAGCTTTGTCAATACGTCTGCTTTATAAAATTTACAGCCTCAGAACGAAAATGTTCGTTTACAAAATTCCTTCGAGGAACGAACATTTTCAAATACTATTTCTGTTTTGTTGCGGCACAAACTTTGATTATTTGTGACAAGTGCGAAGTTCAATATTTATGCTCTTTCTGTGTTCGTGCCACAGTTTGTTGTCAGTTTGTCAAATTAGAACAACAGTAGAAGCTAACACAATGGTGAAATAATATTGGTGGACTAAACTTTATTAAAAGGTTTTGGACAGATTATGTCGGAATAGGAAGTGCAAAACTGAACTTTATTTATGAATATATTTAAAGCATTAGACACTTTTGATTATTATTGATTTTAGTTTAATTTATCAATTGCTTTATTATTTACGTAGGCAATTGTGCGGAGAATAGGATAAAATACCGTTAAAGTAATTTCCCCATCTCAAATTACTTTGTTTATTCGTTTGTTTAGCAATGTTAACAGTTAATACAATTTCCTGAGATCGGTGTCACAAATTAAACGAAAACACTTTTAAATGTTTTGCCGGCGGGATTTTCTATACTGTTACAGATATCTTATGAAACTATGCAAAAGTTTAGTCTGGACAAAGATGCAGAACCAGATTGCTATATGGATAGATTTGGAGAAAGACCAAGCCTACCTCCCATATTATGAACTTTTTTCACCTTTTTGAATGACTATAACTTTGGTCCAATTGATGGAATAGTGACGCATTTAGGTAGTTTTGTAGATGTGCGTCCTAGTAAACACTATGGAAAAAGTGGGCGGTATATATTAAGTGTCATTATCACTATTTAGAAACTTTCATAATTTAAGATCTTTTAGAATTTTATCTACGAAATTTCAATAGAAGCAACATGTGGACTTTAAAAACAAAACTCCAAGAAACCAGGTCGATCAGAGAACGGACACGCCCTTTTTTGATATAAGGATCTTTCGGGTCTAAAACTATGGGAATAAAAATGTACATGGATTCCATAATAGTGTGAGTGTAGAATATGGGGATCATAATAGTACTGCCATGCCCGCAATTAGCCGAAACTCATTACCAGGCTCCTATAGAAGGTTCATCAACGAAATTCCACAAAGAGGTTGCGGTACTAACATTAAATGTCACACAAAAAATGTGAGTGTAATTTTTAGAGCAACGCCCACTAATGACACTGTTTTACAACACAGAGAAATCAGGATTAATAAACAGTGAGTATTAAATGCAGTCAACGATGTTAACCGTCCACAGTAACGCTTAGCACATATGTTCTGTGCTTTTACTAGTGCCAAGGCAACCGGGGGACTGTGTTGCATGTTTTTATGCAATTAGTTCCTTTGGAATTTGCAAGCTTAACATGAGCTGTGTTGAACTGAAGCCCCTTGATTTACATGTGAAGACACTGTGACTGGCACACCGTGTTTTAATTGAGGTGTAGGATGCTACCCTCCATGGTATTGACACATCACTCGTATTTGTCTAACGATACTTAATTAATTTCAGTTTCAGATTTTATTACTTACCCTAGCAAATGGGTGTGCATGTACGCGAGTTACATAAGATTCCATTTCCTTTACGTTCAATATTCCCATATTGCTTAAGCGAACTCCCATATATCGAACTTAAATAAAATTGCTGACACATTGTCTAACCCATTTCCGTGGGAACGATGATTTCAATTGAATTGACAACAAAGTTAACACAGTCAGCAAAATAAACCGTTTTGAGTACATTATGTTAGCTTAACTTAGTTGACTCCTAAGCCACATTCCGATCGGTTAAAAAATACATTAAACTAAAAGCTTTAAATATTTACATTAGAAACATATTCAAAGTTGTTTTAATTCAAAGAACACTAACCTATTTCGGGTAGGTCTTTGTATTCGGAATAAAATACCCAACCGGAATATAGCATGCAGATGAGTTTTGAGAATGCATAATTTCGGAATTGTAAGTGCTGGGCTTACATTCCACACTCTTATTCATTATTCTGAATTTGTCTAATAAGTTGCTCTATGAAGTGGATAAATTCAAATAGTGCTTCCTCAGGGTTTTGAAATAATTAAAAGTTTGTTAAGCATTGTTTTCGTATATTAAAGCTGTGTGGATTTCAGACGAAACACAATGATAGACTCTATAATAAGAGTATCTTACACCACAAAAAATAATGTATGCAGAGGGTTGGGAGAATTAATGCTAGGAGAAAACGACTAAAGAAGTCTGAAGACGGGTTATACCGACTTCGAAATCCACTTTACCCTTCCATGTCGGTGTGAGTTATACCGTGGCGACGTTTATTCACATATCATCATTCCGAGCATATCTAGGAACATTTTCAGTAGACATTCCTGAGTTGATTATAATGGAGGTGTGACCTTTATCTGATTGATCCTATTTCTTGTGTATGGCTTTTTAGCGTCAATATACGTACTTAATGAATTTCGCCCAAAATCATTGTATAGGTCGTAATAGGTTATAAAAATGTGTCCAGAGTGGAAGCGGCTATAAATATATTTTTGTGGTGTTTAATGTCCGTAACCTTCCTGTTAAATTTCATTGAAAAATCTTCTATAGGAAAGTAGTAAGATTTTTGGCAAATTTTGGGCGTGGTTCCCATTATTTACACACACACTATTATGTATCCAGTGTACATTTCTGCCAATTTCTATTCTGATAGCATCTATAGGAGCATAGATAGTGCAGGTTTCGTTTGGTGTATACGACCGTATACGACAAAATGTACATATTTTCTAAACTTATTCATTACGAGCACAGAAACATAATCATTTGTTTCGCTAGCTTTGGTGTGCATACCTCCATTTGATACAATATAATGTTGTTTTAAGCCGCCCTCTGTAGTCTAGTGGTAAGCATCCTATAGTCACACCCCGAGGGTTCAAATCATGGGCTTGGTCTCCAAAATGCTTCTTTCTCTAAAAATATTTTCTCTTCGAGTCGAAGGCCTCTATAGCTGGCCTCATTCCCCCAATACCTTGCACTCATAATTAATTATGGTGTAAGATATAATAATAATAATTATAATAATAATGTTGCAATACAAATAAGTTATTGATCCTTTTTAAATACTTCAAAGTAATTGTAGTATCCGGAATGAGTTCACTGGCTTTCAAAAAATTTACGAATTAAATATGTTTAAATGGCACGAATATAAAATAGTTGACCTCCTCGGGGCTGAGATGCATTCATCTTCAGATTCGTCAAACATTTTGGGTTCATTTTTTTTTAATGATTTATTTTTTCACTTCATGAAAGTAACTTTAAATTTATAATGCCATCAATAGTTTTTTCTCAATATAAATTTGTATTCCTCGTGTACCAGTGGTCCTCTATATTATTCACTGTTATCGCTGAACCTACCCATATTGATACCTAATGGGTTTTTCTGAAACATTGTAACAAGTCATTGTATCATCTCGAAAACAAGTGTTTAGCTCACTCAGTCAGTTCATGGTTCGATTTTCAACTGTATGCAAACTAACCCGAATGCCTGCTATACGAATATTTTACACCCAAACAGAATGGTGTAAGATGATTACATGTAGATGAATTAGTATGTCTAGATGAAGAAGATTCCATGTAAATGAGTCTGTCTAGAGGCGAGTAAAAGCAGCACCAACCTAAATAACCCATCATCTTACACACAAAAGCACCAAATACATATTCAAGTAAAAAGATTTGATTTTCCCCAGCTCATAGTACAACGGGACCACAGATAGCTATGTGCAACATATAGAGTACAGATGCGTCATGTGAACTTTTACTAAGCTTCTTTTTACTCATATCCTTCTCTGTTTTCATTTGTGTATGTTATTATTCCGTTGACTATCAACCTGCGGTTGCCCGTTGTTTGATGTCCTTTTTTCGTAGTTGTTCTCCATCGACCTCATGCTCACCTGCAACAAGTTTAGTGGATCCTTTGATCCATTTTTCGGGATAGACAAAAATCGAAGATAAGCTAAAACACGTCCATGCACAATAGCTGTCAAAAACTGACTGAACAATCAAAATGGCCGAAATTCTCAACATAAGTGAGGAACATGAGTACCAACATAACGCCTCAAAAAGATCGAAAATTGAACATCCGCACCCCGCGAAAATTCAAAATTCGCGACTCCTTTTGAACACACCTCGTATATCAAATAAAATTGCATCTGGTGCTGTCGTTTTCTTTTATGTGGTATATAAACGAGTATTTGCCAGCGATGGCAGCAGTTGGAAGAGGATTGTCACTGTCTGCGTCCACCGAACCGAAATAAATGCCTCACTTTACTTGGGTTTGCTGATTGGATGGCTGTCTAAGTATTCAATGTATTTGGCTCATTTCTTATCAATTTATTGCACACATTATTTCAATTAATGAAAAAAGTTCATTGCCAGAGGTATTATAGTGTGTCTGCTGCCGCGGCTTATGTTGCTCTGAGATAGTATCCTGAATCAGTAAGGGGAATTACAAAGTCATCCTCCAGATGATATGCTGCTTTGTTGTGTGTATTTCAATTAACTTCACTTTAAAGAAAGTTTGCGAATGAACAATGGCGGTCTGAAAAATCATTATTATTATATTATGAAATGATTATGACCAAATTAATTTATTTCCGTTTTTAGTGGTTCCTTTATCAGGTAATCGGACAAAAGGAAGGTATTAATATTTAAGTCATCTGTGGTGTAATGTACGCTTTGTTGCAAGGTTCCTTGTTTCGTTTAGTGTCTTGAGCTTAGTGTAAAATATAAATATAGTGACTTCTTTATACAAAGTCTAATTTTATAAACGCGAATACTCCGGATTAGTATAATGTTATAGCAAACTACTTTGGACAGATTCTTCAAAGCCAAATCTAATAATATATCTTCTAAAAACTCTCTTTATATACAAAAATGAAACTAACAGGTTCAATTACTACAGAACGGAATTGAAACGCCCGTTGAGGCAGATACAATTATATAAAAGGTGTCGTGTTGGCTATATAAATAAGGATGGTGTTTTATATGAACAGTGTCTTTTTGTTCTTTTGTACAGATGCGGCAGAAAAAAAATGTTGGGAAAGGCCTTAATATCGTGAGAAGAGATGTAAATACTAGGAGATAATGAAAAAAAATGTTATTTAATGTCTAAAAGCTATCCTCCAGCTTTTTTTTTACGATGTGTAAAGCAATCAAAAACCCTTGTAGATTGGGGCTAAACCCTCTAAATTCACCCCGATGTCCTGCCGGATTATCCTCTCTGGACCTCATTTTTAGGTAATGATTCGAGGAGCCGTTTACGAACGTTCCCGCTCAGTCGTCAGTCTTAGGTCTGTCCATTTTCAGTCCTACTTCTTGATCCACCCCTATTAACGTTTTCCTCAGCGCTGCGCTGACTTAGGCGTGCTGCCGTTCGGACGCGCTCAGTGTTCCGGAGAGTTTTCATCATGATGGACACTTTAGAACAAACTGCCTCCCATTTAGTCACGGTTTCACACATATGCGCTACCAGATTAGTCACTGCTGGTTGCTCTTCTAAGATAGCGCTTAAGTTGTTTCTATTGAGAGCTCGTTTTGACTTTGTGCGAGCTTGGTTACATATTTTCCTCGCATTAGCGATTTCGTCATTGCATAAGTAGAGTGTTTCCTCAAAATTCTGCTTGATACTCTTGGCTTTGCTACGTCACAGGCCATGCTGAGTTTGTCCGTTATGCTGACAGCCATCTTTACTGCAGTGTCCAGGGGGATTTCCTCATCTTTACAGGCGGTACTAAAGGCTTCCACGTCAAAAACCTGCCATTTCCACCGTTTTGTTTGCACTCTGCGAATTCGTTGATTTTTCAGCACAGTGATCACTGTGTATGTATATGCTGCTGTCTTGCCACTGTGCGTTGCAAGTTATAACATTGTGTGCGAAGGTGACGTCTATCACGGAACCCCTCCTGCCTGTTTCGAATGTATTGTTAGTACCGTGGTTTAAAATGTCTAGCGATAATGGAGCTAGGCATCCGAGCAGAACTCTACCTCGCTGATCTGTGCGAGTACTTCCCCATGCTGTGGACCTAGCATTGAAGTCTCCTGCTACTACGACCGGACTTTTACTTTCTGTCACCAAAGCCATCAGCATCCGCTCGAAGTCATCTAGAGTTATACTGGGGGAGCATAGCATGAAAAAATAACACATTTTTATTTTCGCCCATGTGAAAGCATTTTCCGCAATTGTCCTTTTCTGCTGAATTGTGCAATCGTTAAGTGCCATATATCAACTTTACCGTGGGCATCCTGTACCCAGTTGTGACAATTTAAATTTCGATGTTTTTCACATAGTAGCCCCACGTCGAATTTTTGTTCGAACACAGTTTGGTTGAGGAGATCCTGAGGTGCCGCGCATCGGTTTCATCCTCCTGTAAATAGGAGTATTCTCGCCTAAGCTGAATACAATTTTTCAATTATTTTCTATAGCTTTTGAGTCGCTTCCGACACAACTGCTATTCTGGGCCCTCTGAATATTGTTCATTTAGAACTCTTCTCCGGAGTATTTTCAAGTTGTTCGATTCGTATAGTTTCGTAAGGAAACAATTGTCGTTCAATGGGGGTATCAGTCGATCTGCGATCTATGTCGCCGACTTCCATTCCAAATACTCGTCAAGATATTTGCATTATCAGGCAATAAATGTAAAGAAATATAAATTCACTGCTGACAACAATGATTATTCTTTGTTTGGACAATTCCACTTTTATTGTAAGGATAACTTGGTCGGAAAATTCGAAAACTTAGTTCATTGATCCCATTACTTTAGACAGTTTTGTTTCTTGCTCTTAATATATTTGCCAGGTTTCATTAATTCAAGAATTTGTGTTCATTCCGAACTGTCTGAACTGCGTCCAGATTATTAAGTTATTTAAATGTAATTATATACAAACAATGGGAGTAATTAGCGATAGATCCTACACTAAGCATAAATCAAACCTAACTCATTTCAGCACATGAAAAAATAAATAAATCACATTAACAAAATACTGTCTTGTTTCAATGGAATTTTAACGACAGCATTTAATTTCATATCCATCACTTATGCACTAGAAGGCATGGTGCTATCAAGCGACAAAATTTTCAAATTCAAATTTTTGTTTGTAATATTGTCAACTTGGGGGGTTGAGACCGAGAAAATTCAAAAAATGATATTCCTCATAAAAGTAGGGACCATTTTTTCATTGCCTCTCTATAATCCCTCTATATAATAAAACATAATTTTATAGATTTCATACAGCAATTATGTAGCACAATAATAAAAGCACTATTTAAATATACTCGTACGTCATTCCTTAATGATTTAAGTAAGATTTCGACTTGAAAAAAATAGCCAGAATGAATACAAAATCAGAACCTATTCGGTATTCAGTCGTCTGACAGGACTTCAAGACAAGCATTCTTTCCTGGGTGTAAAATACGATACAATCGATTTATAATAATATTATATACAAATATTCTCTTATATATTTATATTTGTATGCTCTAGTAACTATTACTTTGTCATTTATATCTAACCATTAATGAAAGCTAATACGCTATGAAAAGGCCATTCATAATTTATCGTTAATAAACAAAAATATACTACTAAATGGTCATTAGTGATTCCTCTTGAATCACGGGTAATTAATAATAATTTTAATTATTAAATGGTCTTAAAATCTAAGTCTTTCTCAAATGACCTGTATTATGAAATGTACTAAAATGGAAGCAGCTGATATAAAAACATTCAAATGCGAGACCTGGATCTGTGTCTTGACAGCCGTAGCTATTTGACTGTTACAGAGATGCGTTGAAACTTGTTAAAACATCGTCGGATTTTTGGCAAATCTAACTTACTTAGCAATATAATAATTTGTTTTAAATTGTCTCAGTGCTAAATTATACGTAGGAAAAGAATCACTTTTATTATTATTTCTTACACGATAATTAATTATGACTACAAAAGTTTAGGGGAGTGAGTGCTACCAATAAAGAAGCATTCTTGAGACCAAGCCCGGGGCAGGATTCGAATCTGCGACTCTCTGAGTGTGAGTCTACCATCCTTTCACTAGACCACAGAGGCTCGAAAAGGATTACATTTTTAATTTACTGGTAAGAGAAATATTACATTGGTTTAGTACTTATAAATATATAAAGATAATATATGAAAGGGTTTTTACGACGGGTGGACCGAGGGAATAAATCATGAATTAAGATATATAATATTGCAGTATTTCAAATTACTAACATGAGTAAATGAGACAGGAACGTGTTCCTTGAACAAACCAATACAAGTTCACAAAAAAACGTATGCTTGCTATGCAAGAAATCGTTCAATTCTCTACGTGACAGTAGAAAAATTATGCTGGACATACGTCAATCAAAAATGCTTGCGGGTATGTGAGTCTGCCATTTCCAGCACTGCGCGAGTTGCTAAGTGGACTGAAATAATTTCTGCTAAATAATGGTTATACAATTTTCTTCTAACTTGGTTCTAACCAAAATTTTCTCAGAACTACTCACCAAGTGCTAAGTTCTGCAATCACATGTGCCTTAATAGTACCACACGTGCCACGCAAAATATGATCTTCACTGGCTATCAAGTGACACTGTACTGTACAAAATTACCCACAATTTGTCAGTTACAGCAACCGCGCTAGAAAACCTCTATATGTGGAAAAGTTTTGGTGAAAACAGAAGAAAACATTTTCCTGAATTGATTTCAATTTGCTCTGATGCTATGAATTCAAATCAGCTTCCAGTGTGGCTAGCAGTGTAATCCGGACATGCACAGAAGATACGTGAAGTAAAAATAATTTCAAAGGCTACTCGACTGACAAGTTGACATTTTTTAGTTTATTCTACTCGTATGTTGTATTTCGTAAGTTCTTAAGTTAATATTATTGACTGATTCAGAAAAGAGAATTTACAATATTGAGTCTGCAAACATAAAATTATACTTGTGTTCAAAGTTCAGTAAAAAAAAAAATCAAGTTAAACAATTTTTCTTTAAAAATGTCTGGAAATCAAGCACATTTTTCCAAAACAACAAGGATATATTTCTCCAACCAATGTTCACATACATTTTTAAATACATATTCAAAATCATTGATATTATCATCACCAGGCAGCATTATCATTTGCTGCTCATTAAAATTCGTGTTCTCGTACTTTATAATTGGCTCATTATTGTGTCCTTATTACCAGACAAGGAAACGTCTCCAAAAGCAAACGAGCTTGAATGGGATTCAATTACTTATAAATGGATCAATTTTGATGATGTTTCCTTCTGGTTTTGTTATTTTGTAACGTTGTTGTCATTGTGTCGGATCTACAAAATTTCATGATGCCTATGAGGTCAAGGGTTTGCAAGCTTGATCTTATTTTTAATTAATTAATTAATTATTAATTATTTGTTTGTAAAGTTGAAATTTTGTAAATCGAGACGAATTATAAACCTCTTAGTTGCTAATTACAAGTATTTGAACTCAGATATACTCTATTTTGTGAACGCCATCAGGTTGTGGAATGCGTCGCCTTTAGGAATTAAGAGTATCTGAAATAAGCACAACTTTAAGCAATCAATTTTTCACCACTTCTCTAAATGCTATTTTTTTCTTTTCTTCATTTCTTATTTATTTTTCGGTTTTATTTTTCATTGCCTTTCTGCTCTGATGTTTCCTTATTTTATAAAAATTATTAATTTATTTATTTAATTATTTATTTTTTCAATTATTTATTTATTTAATTATTTATTCATTTGAGCTTAACATATTTAATTTTTTTTTAGAATATATAATAATAATTTAGTTTAATTTAATTTATATTCTTAAAATTCGTTGTTATTCTGTTGTTTCTTGCTGCATTTAAAACACACTATCTTATATCTGAACACTATTAAATTTAATAAATTTGAAATTTGACATAAGTCTATTTTATAGTTCTGACCGGGTACCGAAATCAGTTCGAAAAATCCAACTTGGAAAGTTTGATTCAATTTTGTAGCATAATATCACCGCAGAATTAATATTAAATAAATTCGAAGAAACCCATGAATGACATGAACTATCATAGTTTATAGTATAAGTTAGCGAGCTTAGCGATTGCTTATACTCCTTTGGTGCTTTTGGTCACCACACTCTCCACACAATACCTTTTCTTTTGTTAAATGAAAGTTTGGAAACTCGGCACACTTCGTTTCTTACTTACGCTTACATACGTTTCTTACATGCTTACTTAATATTATAAATAAATCATACGTCTTCGCAAGTAGACATGTTATTTTTCATAATTGTCTCCCAACGTGGGGCAAATATTTTCACAACTTTCTAAAGTAAGAAAGTGGATTTGATCGCACCAGATGCTGAAACATAACAAGGCAATAAATTTAAAAAAATGTGTGTTCGGGAACATAAAAGTGTTTCTGTTGATACGAGTATGTCTTCCAGTCATACTGAAAGCAATTAACAACAATTGCATATATGATACCTACAAATCCTCTGAGGTCATCACAATGCTAATATCAGCATTTCATACATGCGATAATTATTCCACAGCACTTCGTTATTAAGCTTTTAAGTGTACATTTGAGCTCCCCTTTGGAGTTCCGAAATGCTTTAGCGGAGTGCACATGTTGTTCGTCCAAAGTGACGTATTTGCTAACTTTATTGCAGCAGTTGGTAGAATGGAAATGTTTGGACGGGTTATTAGCGCAAATCGGAGCCATCGAGCTTAGCATTCACAGCAAATTACAGCAATGCGTATCATATTGATTCCATACAAACCATGTAAATAAATTCTATAGGGCAAGGAAAAAGCATATTTTTGAACACAGATTAGCAAAGAGAAAATTAGCCGATATTTTATAAAAAAGGACACATGAACATACTTTCAGAATAGTCAATAAGTTTGGAGGAATGCATTTATTTCGTCCAAACCTTTCCTTAATTTTTTGTGTTTTTTGCTTTTGCATATTGGTTAAAACAGACCACCTTCAGATGGTCTTCTGGGTTGGCTCTACAACAACTCATTAAGAAATTTTTTTTTTATTAAAATATAGTTTTTAATTGCTCTCATTCTCGTGGCATGTGCAGGTAGGGTCTGAGGATAACTATAAGTTTTGTTGGATATTCATACTGCATGGCTTAGTTAAAATAAAAAGACTTTTTTATTTCTTTACAACATACATTTTTTCTAATCTGGCTAAATGTGTGTCTAAATTTCCTCATGGAGTGCTCTTTTCAAAGAAGTCCACACCCAAAGAATTAAAATTTGCGATATTCAATTTCATTCACAGACATTCATTGAGCCTTTGTGTCAGTTTCATCACCTTGCGCGTTTTGAGGAATAGTTCTCATTTTGGTTTACTTTTGTTTCCCCAGCAAAATAATTTGTTTCACGCAAAATAATATGTTGATAGTTGCTTTGAAATATTCTTCAGCAATTCTTAGTTTCAATGCCAACTCAAGCAATTTTGCCACCTGTGCAAATGCAGAATGAAAAGTCAGTCCCTTCCCATCGTGTCAAAGTGCAGCTAAGCAATGAGGCAACACTTCAATGCAAATTTATAGTATAGGATAATTTAGTGTAGCAGGTTTTTATATACCGTCCTACTTTCTCGATATGGTAAACTATCTTAAATGTGTAGCAAAATTCTGATAACACAGACACTTTTTTTGGGTAAAGCAAAGTAACACATGTTGTGATTTGTTAAGTTTCGTTGAAGCACAAGTTATCTTGAACGAAAACTCTATTCGCGGAATATTTGCAATTTCAATTTATTTTCAATTTATTTTTAAGAGTTAATAAGACAAAGTCTTTTGATATAAAATAGTTATATTAAATTAAATTACATTAGCAACTAATTAAATAGATAAATATATGAATAAATAAATAAGCAAGTAAGTAAGTTTATAGGACATTCGACTAGACTAGGAAACTTTGTCAGATCAAGGCCATACATGCACATCTCTAGAGAGAGCTACCATACTCACTACTAGAATACAGGAGTAAGTAGCCTTTCCTAAGCTTGTATTATTAATGGTGTAACTACACATGCATTCTCGGTGTCCTCGGATATTGGTGTCCTGGTATTCATATATATACTTTAAAACAAAGGAAAACTATTTTTTAAGGCCCCTATAATAATAAGCCTATTTTCGATCTAATTGTGCATCTGCGTGATTACAGCTCTCAAAGTTATAATAAGCTATTTGACATATTTGCCATAATTGATCTTTTCACAAAGGGTTCATTCTATCGACATTCTATGACGCAAGCTTAATGTGAATGCTAGCGCCAACTTATAAAACTCTTTCTACAAATTTTTCATTCACATATCTTATAGCAAGCACTCTCCAAGCGAAATTTGGAAATTATCCATTTTATGTCACATACAACTAATTCCAACAACTTGACAGGTTTAGCGAAGTTCACAAATTCTATTACAGATTCTGCCACTCATGTTTTACAAGGAGCAAATTCCAAAGTTGCCAATCTGACACATCGTAGCTCAGCTGAGCTGAGCGAAAAGTTTCATTTTGTCTGCTGGCAGTTTGCATCGTTCAGCAGAATGTGCAAATCCTTTTTGAGCCCATAATTACATTTAATGCAATTTGTACCTGATGCTTATATTTGTGGTAAATAAAGACTTTAATGTGTTTCGCAAAGTAATTTGTAATTATATTTGCACAAGAATTTTCCTCAATGCTAAGAATGTTAACTCTGGAGCAATACATACTCTAGAAAATTGTTCTTATTAATGCAAATATAGTTATTTGTATATTAAATGGGAATGATTTAAATTGAATCACTTTGGCTTAAGCTTTATTAGGCAATTATATAAAGGAAAATGCAAAATATACACAGATGAGCAGCAGAAGAGCTGACAGCAAATAATTAAGCACAATTAACTCACAAGAACGAAGCTAACTACGTTTCGATAATATAAGTATGAACAAAATTGTAATCAATATGATTAAGAATCTATTGTTTACAGTTCGAAACGGAAATGGTACAGGAAAATAAACTTTATAGGATATAGGAAATTATAAATAAAAACTTTAAGTTGAAATTAAGAAGTTTGTCACCGATACCGTCCAAATACAAATTATGTTCGCTAGCTTCGTCTTACCTTCAGATACTCTTGCGTCCGTGGATCCCACACTGGCAATGGTGACGAGGCCTGATATGGATCTCAGTTTAAAGTCAAAGACAACGATGTTTATATTCCTAATCTCAGAAAAATATTTGACTAACAAATACAACTTCCTTATTCAAGTATTTCATTATTATTACAGTAATCACCCTGACGTAATCGAATAAAAATTTAAGCTCTAGGAGAATATTGTGAAGATCACCAACAGGCAACATCCACTTTACAACAATGTTTGAGACAAAATGTCACCTTGAGTGCAGTGTATTGCCCTCCAAGGGTCTCGCTCTCAGGCTTACAGTTCGCTGGATTCTTCAATACCCTTGGTAAGAAATGCATATTAGCAGGTAACAATAATGTCAAGCATATATTTTGTGGTTCACGCTTGGTAAAGACAGCATTTCCATCCAAAGAAAAGACAGCATTTCTCAGTATTCCTGAACATATATATTAACGTTGAATATATTTCACTAGGCCAAGAAACTCACTACCCTTAGATCCACAGAAGGTACCTGATCTCATACACTTCCGTATTGCAAGATTGTCAAATAAATGTAAACACGATACATTTACTCTTCGGAACAAAACATATCCTGTAGTTTACTATTCCACAATCAAAATAAGGAATTCACCTTGATTGTCGACTAACTTGGCGAAGGAACATCGAATCTACAAGGACACAAATAAAAATTTAATTTAATTTACTTAAATTGGGTACAAAATCCTGTTATACAAAATTATCATCAATCAGATTTGGATATATGGTGCTCAATTTTGGTGTGCCGTCAGCTCATCCAAGGTCATTTTACAAAAAATTCTGCATCCAATTCAAATGTGATGAATAATCTAAACGCTGGTGAGAATTATAGCTCTCAGATTTGTCAAAGTATTGACCGGTCCATTAAAAAATATTCCAGAAATCAATAAAAATTAAAAATGTCTTTTAAATTAATTTTAACAATTAATTTTTTTGGATGCAAATAAAGGGTTCTGTAAAAAAAAAAAAAAAAATTTTATCAATCCAGAGAACGAAAAATCAAATAAATATTCGTTGTATTTTAATATTGAGGATTATTTTGATTGTTATTTATAATTTCAATACAAAAGTGCTTATCTGTTGCTAACTAAAATTAGCCCAGCCAACTTATTACTATTTTCAAAAATTTTATCATTTTGCTAAGGAGAAAGGCATCACGTAATTTGTTAAACTTAAGTATATCATTCTGTGTCAGTTGAATTTAAGATTGTACTCAGTATACTCTTGAATATCATATTCTGACTGCCTTCCAATGACTTGACAAGAGAGACATATTTTCTATATATTCCAAAAATTCTAAATGTAAACGAGTCATTAGAAAATTTATTCATATTTAAACCCACTATATTACAACTAAAAGAAAGCAGTAAAAATACAGCTGCAGGAGAAAATAATCATTGAAACCAGGTAATTGCTTATGTCCAGTTGTCGGAAATATCTCAGGAGCACCTACGTAATTATGTGCTAAAACGCTTGCGTGCTGTCCCTTGAGGCGACATGTTCAAAAAGGTTAACTGTCGCCACTAATTGGAACATGATGCCTGATTAAGAGGTGGAATTAGTATTCGCAGGTAGCATGATTGTCTGCCAAACACATACAAGGGAAGGCGCAATGGCGAACCTTACGAAAGTTGGACTTCATAAACAAATTGAATCAAAGGAAGAGGCGAGCACGGGCTAGAATATTGAACTTACGAGTAGCGTATTCAATCTTGAAAAGAAATAAGATATAATTTGAAAAAGGATTATAATAATTAAATCCACTTAAATAAACTTTATTTTTTTAAATTAACTTCATTACTACCATCTGATACTAATGAGCAATGTACAATGTATTAAATGCATGAATTCCTTCATTCAGTTGTATTTAAAGCAGCAGCGAGATTGTGCAATGTCCGAAAATGGACTGGGATTTCTTTCGGTTTTCCTGTTTCCATACCAACTATATTTTTTTGTTCCGCCTGAGAATGTTGTATCGTGTGGCCAGTAAATTACCTTCAATGTGAATAGGAGCAAAAATGCTTTGTAATCAAAAGTACGAAATGCCAACATTAATGCGGAGCAGCAAAATCCGCACCAACAAATCGGGGACCGCAAAATTTTATGCATTAAATGAGTTGTGTTGAGATTTTACTCAAAAATATGTTTATATTTTAATTCTCGTAATATGGCCGCAACATTAGCAATTCAGCAGCAGATATGAAAATGGGCTTTAATGTTCCTCAGCAGCCAAAGGCAAATACGATGAGTGTATGAGAACATGAGTATATGCTCCAGTCCACAATAGAAATGAAAAAAATATGGTTTGTTAGTAATATTTCTGAGAGGTCTTAAACAAATTGTTATTGTTTAGTTTTTTTTTTCTACTATTTGTTATGGATAATTTTGACATTCGTAGAATGAGGTTAAGTTTTTTTTTTACAATCAATGGGTTTTGAAAATATATATAGTTTTTTTATGACTATCCTTATCAGAAGTTGTGAGGGTTCTGAAGAGGAACTGAATTTGAGAATAGTTTGTTTAATGCACTAGAAAGGACTTTAAGAGAAATGTTTACATACAAGTGAAACATTTTCGAAATTATAAAATTAGAACTGAGGAATGAATTGACATGGAGATAAACACTTTTATGTCTCAATCGTCCTTATTGAAATATACAAAAAGATCAGCATTGTTGGGATTTGACATCCTCCATATCAATCGTGACATATAACGGCTTGATAACGAGCTTCCTTTGTAGGATAGTTTCTAAATCAACTATCGAAGGTCCACTTCCAATCAACTATCGAAAACACACTTTTACACCACTTCTTAATTTCGGGTATGTTCTCAAGGTCCTTTGGTTGCGAAAATTTCTACCCAAAACTGCTCTTAAATCTGAAATTAGTTCTCCACTTTTACAAAAGATACACAAAACCAATTTGAAAAATCTACGGCTTATTGTCAACTGCTTGTTTGTATCTGAATTTGTTTATTTAATGAAGCCAATTATACATCAACTTGTATTTTCCAGTGTAATCGCAGCAAACCGCGTAAAGGGTAACATTTGAATTGAACAAGAAAGATATGTTGATTTCTGATTCTTGCACGATCGTTGCGCTTGTTTACGAGTATAGTATACGCAAGTTGTGAAGTTTACACAAGTGCACAAAATCATGTACAGTAAGAAGAGCTTCAAAGTTCATTGAACAATTGTTCAAAGAAAATTCAAACCCTTTAATCGTAGTATAATTACTTTTATTCAGTAGTGAGTTAATTGGAGGAGATTTGGGAGGGTCTGGAATCATTTATTTTCCTGAGTAGAGAGTAAGTTAAAACTCGAGCAAACTTAATCGAAATAACTGAATTGATCAAGAAAACAATTAAAATTTACTGCAGCAATAACGAGTAAAGAAGTCTGAAGTCGGGTTAGACCGACTTCGAAATACCCTTTACCTTTTCTTGTGCGTGCGAGTTCAACAATGGGGATGTTTTCTTCATAAATCATCGTTAGGAGCATATTCACGGTAATTTTTGGTAGGGTACCTTGAAATGATTATATCGACCCCATTTCTTGTGTATGGCTTTGTAGTGTCAATATAACCACTAATAAAAAATTTCGTCCAAAAATATTGTATAAGTCGAAAGTTATAATTATATGTCAATAGTGGGCGTGGCGGTAAAAATAACACGCCCGTTTTTGTGCGGTATTTAATGTTAGTACCTGCAACCTTCCTGTGAAATTTCGTTGAAAAATTTTTAATAGGAACCTAGTAATGATTTTTGGTTAATTGTGGGCGTGGCAGTAGTAATAAGCTGCCCATATTTGGAATGCATGCTAGTACACCCAGTGTATACATCTACCAATTTGTTTTCATATATCATCACTATAACCATAGATAGGATAACTGTCTTTAAGTGGAGTCCCCAAAGTTCATTATATGGGAAGGTGGCGTATCCTTCCTCTGATCGAATCAGAATCTTGTATATGGCTTTGTAGGGCCCATATACGTTTTAATTTCAAATTTCGTCCAAAAATATTGAATATGTCGTAAGTTATAATAATATGTCAATAGTGGGCGTGGCTATAGAAATAACACGCCCATTTTTTGTGTGTTGTTTAATGTTAGTACCCACAACATTCCTGTGAAATTCCGCTGTTAAATCTTTAATAGGAATACAGTTATGATTCTTGGCTAATGGTGGGCGTGGCAGTTGTATTACGATCTCCATATTCTGCACACACACACTATTATGGACCCCATGTATATTTCTGCAAATTTTTATTCCGCTGGCATCAATACGAGCATAGGTAGGCTAATTTTAATTTTGGACCCGAAATTTCTTTATATCAAAAGTGGGCTTGTAATGATTTTTGGTTAATTGTGGGCGTGGCAGTAGCAATATTCTGCATCTAAATTTAATTTAGTCCCACATAAATACTTTTACTTTCCTTTTTCTAATTTATTTCATCTTGTTTTTCCGGCTTTTCCATTTATTATTTTGTTAGTATTGAAATCCGTTGTGAATCACGCAAGCATTGCGCAAATTGTCACCTTTCAATCCCAAATTCTGTTCTTAACAATATCTCAATTGGAAATTATATAAAACGCCACTTCTTAGAGGAGTTGCATCGTACGCTAATTGTTGAGATAAGGGCACTTTTTCGTTTTTGAGTTTCATATTATAAAAGATAAAGTGGAACTCAACTTTGAATTTAATATTACCTTTTTCAGAAGTTAGAGCACAATAAAATGGACTATAAAATTATTCTTTCTATCTTCTTTTTTATAGAATAACCTTGAAAATGATATAAGTATTATTAAAGAAAGTAACTGAAAACAGATAATCTATTATATATATTAATTAATAATTATTTCACTTTATTTTTCAAAAATATAAAATTGGAGAAGATCTCGATTGGCCCTCAATGTTTAACAATATTATGAGAATTAGTTTATTTCTAATATTTGGATCTTTCGATTGTCTAATGTAATACAATATCATTTGAATAAATATAATTTAATTTATCAAAAAATTTTCTGTTATGCAGCAACCAAAAAATTTGTTAATTAAACAAAAATGAAGAAAATGACATATAATTAATTAGAAAAGTTTGTTTACAACTTCCCGTGACCGTAGCAACAGTAAGCGCTGCAGGCTAGAAACGTTTTTACTTTTTAATAATATCCTTCGGACCAATTCTTATGGCGAACGAGGCTGCCTCTCAAATATCATATCAATTTATGGTAAACTCAATATAAGGAAACCAAAAAAATGCCGAAAATTAGTTTAATAATTGAGTCACATCAAGAAGTGAGTTGCATTCTTTGAGGAAGCCCTCCAGTATCATATGGTTTGCTAAGAGTATTATTGAATAAAGAGGGAAGAGGAGTATGTACACATACTGAATATTTGAAAATTTGTACAAAAATTTTTCCAATAACTCATCCACCTAAATTTTCTAAAAAATATATCATGAAGCGAACACAACAACCAAAGCCACACGTACACACTCATACATATTTATTTATTATATATAATAAATAAACAAATATTTGTATGTTAACACCGCGACTATTCACAGTATAAATGACAAGCACTTTGAATCATATAAATAAGAAAAATCGAAATGTAAGTAATCTTTATAAATGTACTATAAATATAATTATTCAACAAAGTCAACATATTTCGCCTTTTGAGGCGTGTCGGTTGTCGAAAGAACTTAGAATATTGGCAGATGCTATATTCACATATTGTTGTAAATCTCAACTAGCGGCCTGCTGTTTTAGCTTTGATGATTTCAGCGAAATTTAGATGGATGTGTATATGCCAAATTTATCAGAGTAGTTTGGCGATGTTCCGTAATACTTTGAAAATGAAGGATGATTGCTAAGCTGGTTTGACTACCACAGATTTGAGTAATTAAAAAGTTGATCACCGTGCTTTTGTTTGAAATTATTTTTGTTTTTGATTGGAATGTCTGTAAAGTCAATTTGTCGATTGAAATTTCACCACATATGCGCAACACCAGCAAATAAAACCCGTCGCTATGACACTTTTTAGCCTTAGCCCACAAATGCGTATTCCAAGTTGTAGCACGTCACATTTTTAATTGAGTTTCGTGAGCATGCAGCCAGACTTCCGTTTCGGAATGGAGGTCGCGGCAGGCATTTATTTTGTGTGTATATATATATATATATATATATATATATATATATATATATATATATATATATATATATATATATATATATATATATATATATTTATATATATATATATATATATATATATATATATATATATATTTATATTATATATATATATATATATATATATATATATATTTATATATATATATATATATATATATATAATATATATATATATATATATATATATATAAATATATATATATATATATATATATATATATATATTTTCAGTTTCGGGAACAAGAAAAAATCACAGGGGGCCAGATCCGGGGAATACGGTGGCTGCGGCATTATTACATTATTACGCAAAAGTAATGATAATGCAAAAACCCATTTTTGTTCTTCCACAAATCCGGGCGTTTCTGACTACTTAGTAAAGGAAGTGTTGTCAGACCCTTCTTCCGCTAATCCAATTAATTCATTATACAATCATCATCACAATATCGTAATCATGTAATGATATTGTGGCCTCATTAAATACCAAACTTCAGAGACGAAAATTCAGTAAACAATGAGCCAAGGATTTTAGGCTTTGCTTTTGATATCTTATAACAGAAACTCATTTTTACGTTGGAGTCCCAATTTCAAACAATATCGGTACTCAGACTGGGAATAAAATTTGATAAAAATATATTTAAGAGTTTCCAGAAACAAATGAGAATATGAAACTTTACCAACATATACAACAATCGTTTCCATTCTTCTTGTTGACAGAGACATGTTCTCATGTCCCTTCAAACAAACAGCACATTTGGATTACCCATGAGCTCCGGAGGAACACTTAAAGTGATTTGTCCATTCCGGCCATAATACGAGAATTAAACTATAAAAATATTTTTCTGTAACAACTCATTTAATGCATAAAATTTTGGGGCCCTTAATCTATTGGGGCTCCTTCTGCAGCTCTGCATTTAATTTTTGCATTTCGTACTTTTCGTTTTTGCGGATATTTGCATTTATTCAGATTGAAGGTAATTTACTAGCAACACGTCATTTGCATTCTTGCCAAATAAGAAAGAGGAAAATGGACAGCGTTCTTGGGCGGAACAAAGGAGAGTATTTGGTATAAAAACTGAAAAAGTCAAAAGAAATAAAACAAGGACATTTTCGGATAATGAACATTCCCGCAGTGGCTTTGAATGCAACCGTATAAAAGAATTCATTCTTTTAATATATTGACGATTCAGATGCTAGTAAAGAAGCCGATTTAAATAATAAAGTTTCTTTTATTAGATTGTAATTATTATTGGCGTAAACCCGCTGGCGAATTTAACGCAAGAAAAATCTGTCGTTCTATTTAGTTTATTTCCTGGTTTATTTCTAAAAAAGCACAGTATTACTTAGTGAATTTAATTATAATCAACTCTTACCGCAATGTGTCCTTCACCTGTGCTTTCGGGTCGAGGACTAAAGTCAAACTCGAGTTTGCTTGTAAAATTTTCTAAGAACATGCGTACCAGATATAAGTCGATTGACACGTTGCGGTAAATCCGCAAACAAAATTTAAAGAAACAACTAACAAATTCAAACTCGTTTACAGAAATGTGTGAACAAAGGAAACCACATACTGCAAACTTACAATTATATAAACCGAAAGCTACAAAAACAAATTGTACGCTAAAAATTAAATGGGAATTTAAATACATATATAGTTAGAACGGAACTATTTTTTTAATAAAATAAATACTAAAACAGGGGTTCCCAACAATTATAAACCTTTTTCAGATTATATGTTCCATATCTCCGAGCTTGGCATTACTACTAGTAAGCTAAATTTGCCACCCTGTGTTCGTCATTTCCTTTGGTTCAATTTGTTCATGAAGCCACCACATTTTTTCAAGTTCTGGCAAGGCTCTTTGCCTTGTATATGCTTGGCATTCAATTATGTTAAAAGCACATTACTTGCTAGTATTAATGCTACACCGCAACTTAGCATTCCATTCAAATTAGTGGCGATAGTTAAGCTTGTTGAACATGTCACCTCACGGAAAACACGAAATTGATTTAGCACGTAATCACCTCGGTGCTCATGAGATATTTCAGGCTGTTTGACATAATCAATGACCATATTTCAGAGATTATTTTGTCACGCATTTGTGTTTTTACTACTTGCTTTAATTTTTCTCACACTAAATACTAATATACAAATTTCACTGTAGTGAAAATGACAGGGCACTGGTAAAATAAAGACTAGTCGACCTTTAGAATTTTGAGAAAAATTATAAAATGTCTCCCTTGCGGCAAGTCATTGCATGTCAACAGAAATATCATATTCAGGAATATGGAGTACAATTTTAAATTCTACTGACAAATCACACTGTACTTATATCTTGGAAATTACGTGATGCCCTTCTCTTTACAAAACAGTTATGAATAGTTTAAAAGGGTTTGGGTAAATCGTTATTAACAACAGACATCATAATAATATATATTGAAATTCTTAATAACAGTTAATTAATACATAATATTAGAGTACGTCGCAGCTTCTGTATTATTACGAGTATTTAAGTGTTCTATCACAGGATTGTGTCAAAGTTTACAAAACCAATTATATTCAAGAAAAGGCGTTGGCAATTTTATTCACAACAACATTTTAGCATGTTTAAGTCAACTCATCAATATTTTAGCTGCTACTTCCAAATCACAACAAAACTCGTATGCCACTTAAAATTTACAGTTATACTGAGTTCTCTGATGTAGGAGAAGGTTCTAAATTATTGGAAATAAGGTCTTCATATACGACAGCAATAGGAAAAAGTTCAGCAAGATCAGTGAATTTCAAGTTATCCAAATTTAATTCGAATGCAGGGTTTATGTTCATTCGTGCACCCTGACCTTCACAATATATGTTTATATTGTTCGGTATTCCTCCTATATTTATAGCTTACGGGTATAGATATCGTAGTATGAATCGCATATTAAATTGTGTAGTTTTAGACTTTTAAATATCTCGTGCTATGAAGTGAATCAATTATGGTTTGTCGCAGACTAAATGCCATAATTTGTTTGCAAATTGGTAGTTATAAAATATATCACTCTTACGTCCCGATGTGTGGAAATTTTGTTTTTTGTCTTATGTTATGTGAAAAATACTGTTTGAACAACTTTATCTGCCTCTGACCTGTTATCAGTTATTACGATTGGCAGAAGATTCAACCGGTGTCTCCAAATTTTAAGGCTTCAGTTATTAAATCTTTCTAGAACAGTAAATTTTGCTTTATTCGTTTCCCATTTGTCAATTATCCGAAATATTTTTAGGTTCTCATCTTTAAACAACTTACATAATATAAGCAGGTATAGTATTCTTATTTTGTTACTTGCTGTTTTCTATTTTATTCCGCTAGATACAATCGCACAAGCTTTGTATATAATCGATATTTTGAAAATGAAATTTGTTTATAACATTGGTTTAATTTGCTGTGAATGCTAAGTCCGAAGGGACCGCTATATGCAAATAATACGCCCAAGCACATGCTGCAATATAATCCTCTGGGACGCAAATGCATCACATTGGTCGCGCATCGCATTTGTGCACTCATACATAAATACCCAAAGAGGAGCTCACTCAGCCACTTAAAAGCTTAATGATGAGCGGCAATGGAATAATTTTGGGTTGAATGATTTGCCTGCACTAAACGGTTAAATGAGCCCTTCACGGAACCCCCACAAAGAAATTAGTTTTTTGCAACGTCGCAGCCACAAGGGAATTTAAAGTTCATATTTTCAATTGTTGTTAATTGTTTTCAATATGAGCACTAAATATTCGTGTGAATAGAAAAAATTATATATGCCCGTAGACTCACATTTTCTAAAGTTAATGCTTTTTATATTTCGAGTGCATAAAAAAACATTTTCTCACTTAAAAATATTACACAAATATTTGCAAAATTGGATTGTGTGTAATCAGTAGTAGAGTGAGTTTTATTTTTTTTTTAAATGTGTCCTAAAAGCATTCATAACCTTGTCTACTTTCTAATCGAGGTAACAGAAAAATGTGCGTCATAAATATTAAATTGTCCATTGTGTTATTAAATTTGAGCATATCAGATAGATTCCCGTTCCCACATAATATTTAATATCATTAGGAATATAGAATCCGTTGTAGCGTCATTGTCCTCATTAAATTCTTCATTTGATGTTTCACTGTCGTTCGCAAGACGTCATTGGTCGAAGAAAATTTGCACAAATAATTAAACGTGAGAAATTACAATTGAACCTCTCGCTCGTATCATATAACCATTCTGAAATTAAGGAAGATGCATGAATGTTAGCGGAGGGCCTCAAATGAAATTTGTAGGTTGAACGAGACTGCTGCTGAGTTGCGACAATTAATAATTAGAAGACACTACCAACAGATATTTGCAACTGTATCGAAATGATTGCTGTAGGCGTGGTGTAAAATGAGTAATTGCTCCATTTATTAATACAAATAAAAGCAATCAGCAATTTCCACACACACTGAAACAATCTGAGTGCTTCCTTTTGCCATACTTCTTTGCAAAGTGACAGTATCACTTTTCTAAAAATAGATGAAATTATATTCGAATATAAATAAATTCTTATATAAAATTGCTAACAAATATTAATTAAATCTGCAATATATTTTATTTCATGTTAAATACACTAATTTTTAAATGATAAGAGTAGACGAAGGAATGTGACATCTTCCGGTTTACCAGTATTTATAGATTTATTTCAATTTAGCTGTTAGAATAAATTTAAAAAAATTTTTCACATTCTGAGAAACAATTATGTTTACTAAGAATAACGGTATATGTCGGCATATGCATTCAAATTTATTTAAAGCTAAACTAAATTTTTCTCGAAATATTTTGCAATTAATGTTTTTGCTTTTACTTTGATACTATCAGGGGTTGAATTTCAATTATCGAATTTGTTGAACCCCAGCAAGAAAGTAGTAATGAGTCCCATTCAAAGTTTAACAGGTAGCCGTTAACTATCCTTTCAGGATATATTGCTCAATATTGTGGATTATAATAAAAAGGAACTTATATTTTAAATTAAACAGGATGAAACTAATTATTTAAAATTTCTTAATTCTCAGAGACATCTTTCCAATGATTTCAAGTGTCTTACTTTTGGATAACAAATTCTTTCAACTGTTCTTTCCAACGAAAAAATTTTTAATTTGAGGTGTAATTCTGTTATTTTTTATTATTTTGTATCCAATTGGCTATTGAATATTGAAGATAGGTTCGTCCTTGTGGTTGAACGGTCCTTAAATAATTACTGTATGCTACTCTAATTCTCAACTATTGATATTTTTTATATTTCTTTACATCATTTTCTAATGAACTCTGGAGGCAAAGTGTATCAATTTGAGTCATTTTCCATATTGCAAGTAAATATGTGTGCCTAATTAATTACAATTGATTAGATCAGCCTTCTAAAGCACATAGTGCACCTGAGCTTGCATCCTTAGCATTATTGACCACAAATATAAGCATCAGGTATAAATTGCAATAAATTATCGGCCCAAAAAGAATTACACATTACACGAGTATTCGTGTAATTTGCTGTGAATGAATGAATGGTCGATGGGTGCGCTTTGCGCTAATAACATACCCAAACATTAGCATTGTACCATATGCTGGAATAAAATCCTCTGGGAAGTAAATGCGCTACTTTGGTCGCACAACATGCGCGTCATGCAAAAGCAGCTGTAACCTCAAACAAACACATCAAAAGGGGAGCTCATTCAGACACTTAAAAGCTTAGTAATGAAGGACAGTAGAATAATTATGGCATGAATGATTTGCCTGCATTAAGCGTATACAGCAGCCTTTCACGGAACTCCCACAGAGAAATTATTTTTCTAGCATTGTCACAAGGGAATTAAAAGTGAAATTCTCCAATTGTCGGTAACTGCTTTCACTATGATGGGGACTTTTTTTCAATGGACAAAATTCTATATAAGTGAATATTTTAAATTGGTGCATTGTCATGTTTCACCATTCGCGAATATAAAAAACTTCATTCTTTAGAGTGTCGGTGAAATATTTGAAAAATTAAATTGTTTATATTCAGAAATGGAGTTATTTTTCACATGCTACAATCCGTGAGTTTATTTGCTCGAGAGACTTTGCCAATTTCAAATTAAAATTTACTTTGAATCTTTTAAATTACAATTTTTGGGTGATTTTCTTAAGGGAATTCTTGTAAGTAAAACAAGTGCTCTCTCCATTAGTTTAAGTCATAAAACATACCACATGCAGAGTTAGGCTGCAACAAGTTGATAAGTGGATTGGGTAGAAGTGGAGGCTGATTCTATAACTTCTCTTATTTTGGTGCTGCTCAAAACTATAAAATCATTTTTCTGGTTTCTATGTAAGATATGCATACCAAACAGATCACATCAAATAAAATTGATGCACAAATTTTGAATTGGGAGTTTTTAGAAAATAATACTGCAAGAAAATCTATTAAATTAGTCCAACAGTCTTGTAGAATATCTTCTAATCTCTTTAAAATTGTATTTATTTATTAAATATATGAGAAAACATTTTAAGCCCCACATAATAATTTATTGCAATGGTATCGCTTCTGTTGATCTTTAAATATCTCATTACTTGCTTTCCTACACTCATACAAGATTTCATTCCTAGCAGAGAACTTGGGTAGTTTGCACAAAAGTTTCTCATTATATTTTAGCTTCTTAGCTTATTCATTGGGCAGTTGATAGCAGTCGTTCGAATATGAGAGCCAGCAACAGGACAGAAGAGCTTAAAGAGTTCAGACTGATGCATAGACGTGCCACGTAAAATTTTGTGAGTGCTATGAACCGCTTTCACTTTTAGAATGATAAAGGATTTTAATTATAAATCAATAAGAGGCAAATAGTTAAATTTTCTGCGAACGATTTTTGCTAATTTAGAATAAGGCCGCACACACTAAGTTTTATTAAATTTACATGCTATACTTGTTCACCACACTTTTTTGCAACTTTAATGGATATTACTCATATAATTATTGAGTCTCCAGCACCACAACATGAAAGTGGTAATCAATCCCATTGAAAGTCTGCCAGGTAGCTGTGAAGCGTACTCGTAATAAAAAGGATAATGAAGAGCAGATTAAATGCGGATAGGAGTTAAAAACTAACCTGAACTGAAGAAGTAAATGAAGTGAAGTTGGATTTTTTGGTGCTTGGTAAAAAGGGGAAAACTGATCATTCATGATAATTTGAAAGAAAACTGGAGGAGGAGTTGGCATAAATGAATGTTTGTTCTGTTATTTTAATTATTGTTCCTTATAGTTCTAGCTCAATAAAGATATATAACAAAATCTTCAAAGTTGATATGGTATACCAGAAAATAGTTTTACTATAAATAACATTGAGAAGGATACTGCAATGTAGAAATGGGAAGCAGGTATAGGGAACCATATTTTTAAGAAAAATATGTCACTTATACTTATCGCCTGTAGGAAATATACAACTTTCTTCTGAAAGAATGTCTATTTCCATAACTTTATAATATTTTAATTTATATAGATTTTTAATTTATTTGTTCAGTTATGGGCTCTCAATTTATCGGTGATAAACGACATTCCTCTCTTTCTTCAATGTATATAAATTGTGATTGACGTTTTTAATTCTTATACTATTTTAGATATCAATAATATCTGGGTTACTGTTTCCAGTGTCTGCATTTATATTTAATGGTCAGTGTCAAACGAAATCATTTTTGTCTCTTTCTTCCTTCATTTATTGAAAAACCAGCTGAACAAAATGTTCTTACATTGAAAAAAGTTACTTCATTTTGTCATAGTATATTTTAAAGCACACCCAAAATGTAATTGTCCTGAAGTTAGTGAACCTTCCCTAAACTTTAAATACTTGAAATGCAGCCATTGCGTAAATAAGCGATCTTCAGAAAGTTCACTTAATCGTAAGTAATGGTAATAATTTTTAAAATTACCGATTATCCTTTACAAAAAGGAGTTGTTCTCAATTCACCAAGTAAACAAACCTTCCAGCTATGAATGAAAATTCGAAGCACTTTAAATATCGATTAATTGTACTGCAGTTTCTCTATCTGGCACAAGCTCATTTCAGTGTCGTTAGCAATACTTTATATTAAGGTTTCTTCCTCTTTTTGGTTTGTTATTTTGCTAAATAGGCTAAATAAATTTAAGATTGTTTAACACTTTCTTGACTTTCAGGTTAATTGGTTTACGTAAAAGAGAAGTAAATGCTGAAGTCAGATTTGAAATAGGGTTTAAAGTTTACTACATTTGGCACACTTCCTTGACCCCGAGGTTTTTGTCAAAATGGGAATCACTAAAAACACATTGAAGTACTTGTGTTTTGTGCCGGGACTACGTTTTTCCATTTTCTTAAATTGGTGTTTAGCACCAAAGTCTGTTTAGATACAAATTAAGGGAATCACATTAAAAAAATTAGCCTTTTTCTTATAGCATTTTATGAACCTTCTTTTTTAAAATCAAGAGCAGAAGCGACTGTGAAGTGAGTTACAAGTTTTTTTACCACATGATATTCTCAGAATTTTATTGGAACCCAAATTACAATTAAATTGATAATTCTTGGAATTTCTACAATACTATATTAGCTTAAAAGCACAACACTTCTTACTGATGCGATGTACGTAAAAATTTGAAGCGGATGCGTCTTGATACAGTAAACGAATGCGGTGATAACTTGCATTGTTCCTAACGCCATGAATGTATTTAATTGCAATTCCTTCATCGCAATGGTAACTTGCATCTATCTTTCAGCCTATCAAAAGTCTAATTAAATTTATTTCTGTACCCTTTTCAATTATTTATGACTAATCCATACCTATTGTTCCCTTCAAATTGTGATCCAAACTAAATCTCATCAGATGACTGCAACTGGAATAATTGCAGTCATGAAACCTAAAAGTATTCTGCATTTGTGATGGAATTCCAAAAGTACCTCCAAAACAGAAAGGAAGTGATCAAGAATTAAACCACACAATTTAATAATAATTTATAATATAATTTTAACAATATATATTTGATGGCACATCACCTGTCGACCATTATAATAAGGCGGAACAAGGGACTATAGTTGTTCAGATAATTGACTGAAGATATGAACTTCTAACTTTTGACTTTAGGCGCAAAATAAAACATGTTCAGTAAGAAGGTTGCTTTATTTAAATGACAGAAGTCTTCTATTCTAATTTTGAAATTTTTATACCCTTTACCTTTAAATAAGGTAAATAGGGTATACTAACTTTGTGCTTTTGAGAGGGGTTTCAATTTCGAGAAGGAGGCATGGTAGGTATGGACATGTATATACAGATATGATCAGAATCACTTTCTAAGCAATTTTTATTTTGTCCGTCCGTCTGTGGACACTTTTTTTCGACACCGTTAGAGCTCTCTTAATGAAATGCAAAGGTGTAGCCTGGACAAACATGCAGAACCAGATTGCTATATGGGCCGATTTGGACAAAGACCACGCCTACCTCCCATATAAGGAACTTTTTTCACCTTTTTTAAAATGACTATAACTTCGGTCCAATCGATGGAATCGTGATGCAGTTTGGCAGTTATGGAGATGTGGGTCCTACAAAACTCTGTGCAAAAAGTTGGTGGTATATCTTAGGTGCCACGCCCACTATTAACAAATATTCATAACTTTAGATCTAGTAGAGATTTAAGGACGAAATTTCACTGAAAGGAACATGTGGACATTATAAAGCTATCTGCAATATATGGGGGTGATCAGAGAAAAGATACGCCCACTTTTGATATAGGGAACTTTCGGGTCTAAAATTAAAATTAGCCTACCTATGCTCGTATTGCTGCCAGCGGAATAAAAATTTGCAGAAATATACATGGGGTCCATAATAGTGTGTGTGTGGAGAATATGGAGATCATAATACAACTGCCACGCCCACCATTAGCCAAAAATCATTACTGTGTTCCTATTAAAGATTTATAAACGAAATTTCACAAGAATGTTGCGTGTACTAACATTAAACACTACACAAAAAATGGGCGTGTTATTTCTACAGCCACGCCCACTATTGACATATTATTATAACTTACGACCTATACAATATTTTTGGATGAAGCTTTTCATTAGTACGTATATGTATCCTACATAGCCATATACAAGATTCGGGGTCATTTCAAGGTACCCTACCAAAAATTACCGTTAGTATGCTCCTAATGATTATTTATGAAGAAAACATCGCCATCGTTGAACTCGCACGCACAAGAAAAGGTATAGGGTATTTCGAAGTCGGTCTAATCCGACTTCAAACTTCTGTACTCGTTTATAACAATAATGTTCGCAGCAGCATAAATAGTTGTAATTTCTCTCTATTTAATTTCTCTACTTTAATTCCAATTTTGCATGATTTGTTTTTCGTTATAAAATGTATTCATTATACTCTCTAAGAACAGTTGTTTCAATACAATAAACTCTTCAAACCTCTGCAAATGTCACGTTACTGGTAGTACTATACACATGCCGTATCACTGATTTCTTATACCGGTCCATTGCAACGGTACTAAAGTCTATTTGTCAGATTTTGTATGTTTTCATATTTTTCCCTCGAGTCTCTTCTTTAAAATGCTTTCATTAGTGAAATTTCCATTTCAACTAATTGGCTCTTAATGGTCAGCAACGGTTGCTAGTTGTGTTCATGTATGCAAAGCAAGCAATTATTTTAAGTTCCTGAATCAATTTTTCAGTTCCAATTAAATTCAATGCTGTGTTAATTTCGAATAATTTTTACGCTAATTGGATTGGATTTTTCACACGTGTAACACATATTTTTTCGAATATTGTCCCCATGATTTAAAATTTCCCTGATGCGAGCTATTTTTATCGAAAACTGCAGCGAGGGCATACATATTTGCTCTTTGTAGTAAATTTGTCATAAGATAATCAAGGTTGCAGGTATTTGTATAACAGTGAAAATTCACGGGAACTATAAGTATATATAATATAACTTCACATAATAAAGTTAATTTAGATAAGAGGTCAATTTATTATTTGTACTGATAGTAAGACTACTGTCGTGGCAGTCAGAAACTTTTCCAACGAGAACAGTATCATAATAGCAATAAGGGATGTTTTAATAGAAAACGTAAAAAAGTTGGAACTTATGAACTTGCATCAAAAGAACTTCTGCATTATTTCTCGTCACCAATAAAAGCTGGTATCTACAGAGAGATAGCCAACTTATTAAATTCCGACCGCCTTGCAGTATGGTCAAAAGAAAATCACCATTACTTCAAAGGAAATCCATCAGGTTTAAAACCTTCGTACCCTGTATCTAGCTTAAGTAGTGACATTAAAGTTTTCGTGAGACTTCGCATTGGTAACCTGCGCATCCCCCATCAGCACCAATTTATAACCTCACAATGACCAATATTTCATTATTGTATAAGTGGCACAGTATCCGTAGTCCGTATATTAACCAGTTGTCAATACTCCAAACAAATTAAGTAGACGTCTTTATTAAAATTAACTTAATGGAACTACTACACCAAATGTAAAAACATACAAATAATTTATTATTTTGTAGACAAATGTAACTTATTAAGTCCAAGAATACCAATTACCTATTTCAGAGAAGATGAGAAAAGACATCTTATACTGCAATAGTCATAATAACAACAACCTATTATGTTCTGTCAAAGATCCTATAGTTCCGTAAATTGTCAAAAACCGAGTCATGTCGGGTAAAATGATATTTTAAAATCGTCTAACCAGCTTCAAAACTGGTCTGTATTAAATTGTTCAATGAATCGACTACCTGGTTATAACCTTGAACAAAATTGAAAACTGACCGACTGTTTACAAGTTTTTTGAATAATTCTATTTAATAAGAGAGAAACGAAATAAAATATGCTATTAACATAAGTGTAATTCGAAGATTAAATTTATCAAAAGTGTCTTCTACATTGTCAAAAATGTAACTCTGTTTCACGTGCTGATTTTTCTTAAGTATTCCCTTCTAATTTTTACTTTCACTTAAATAATGTGTTCATGTATCCTAATAAATTATTTCAACCATATTTTTCTTGCCGACAGTGATCTTGGTGCTATTATCATTGGTGCTTTTATTTTTTCCTCTGTATATTGATGTTCCTTACGTGATGTTAGTTCCATTGACAACATTCTACACTATCCTGCTTGACATTCTTTTGACACCTTTGGCAACTGTTTAGCGTTTACAATCGATTATTATAATGTGCGTTTATAGTATGTGAGTGGCAAATCATGCTGGAATAATTACTAAAAAGTAGGGATGGAGCAAGGAAATGAGTAAGTATATACTTGTTGTATGGTAAACTACTGGTGTCAGCAATTTCTGTCATAAAATTTAATGAACTTAGCATTATTCACGATATTAAAATTTGGCAAATTGTTGCAAAAAGGAATAGTGAATTTTTGTCAGTCACTCAATGACCTTCAGAAATGTATTCGCAATATATGAACGTTTTTCAAAGCTAGTTAAGCTCTTTAGGAATTAGATCGATAAGCTTACTTTGAAATAGATAATGTTAATTTCACAAACCGAATTTCTACATTTCGGTAACACTCCCCGCTTACGCAATCTACCAAGAGATTTCAATTCAATATTTTCTTTAGTGTAATCAATTATTCTCTTTAATACCAAAACAGATGGATGTAAATAATGTTGTAGTGGTTTATTGTTTTTAATCTTACCTCGTCCTTGCTTTTCAGTTTCGTTATAATTGTTTGTTTTCCACTAAACATGTATACATATCAATCTAATGAGTCTCAAATAGATTTTTCTTATGGCCCAAATTCAAAAGTCGTCCCACTTTTAGTTTATTTATTTCGTTATAAACTAAAGTTTGAGACCATTATTTTTATGTTCACTATTAAATTAAAAATGTATGACTGATTAAAATAAGTGTCAATCATCACAATGGTAGTAATTAATGATTCCCCTCATCAGGAAACAAAATTAGGATAGCATCCTTGTATGCCACAATCTAGACATTTTTAGCCTTTAAATTATACACTTATATAAACTTGAACCCTCAAAATGGTTATAGCGCCTTTAGCAATTAGTTAAAGTACTAATTAAAGCAGTTTAATTTAAAAATAATTCACCTAATTAGTAATAAAATCTTTTAATCACAATGTTTAAAAACATTTCAACAAGTTTCAAGAAACATTTGAGACACTCATATCATTTCAGGACATCGTTCTAACTTATCTTTCTTTTATTCACTTTGGCAGATTTCAAAGGCATTCATGCCAAGACTCTTCACAAACAGGTCACTTTTCTTATGTTTTCTAAATAATGAGGTTATTTTAATGATTTAGTATTAAATACTTATTAAGGACTAATCACTAATGACCAAATAGAGGCATATTTTTGTTAATAGCCGGTAAATGATCAATAGTCTCTGGTTCAAAATTTATCAAAAAGGACATTTTGATGGTATTTTATCATTATTTATGGTTGAATAAGAATTATGAAAATACTTTTCTTTGTAATGTGAAAAATTTTGTATTGATACTCCAGCATAGTTCGTAATGCTATTTGCGTATGTTTTTATCTGTCTTTCTTCGATTTGCTAAAGCCTAACAATTTTCAGGTTAGGGATGCTTGTTTTGCATTCGTGAAGTCATGTGATTAAATCCAGACTAGGGTGTGACATATTGATACTCTATGAGTTATATTCTTCCAATCGATGCAATAGTTAAATGACAAACCGTTAACTGATATATAAGTATAGTTTCATGAATTCCCGTCGGAAATTTACCTGACAGAAGATCTATAGATGATACTGCCTCCACAATAAGTCTGTCAGGTAGCGGTGTAGAACACCCTTAAACAAAGCTATCTATCTAACTATCTTTCTACTATGAGGTATATAATAATATGTTGGTATAGTAAAGGGTGTTTTTCTAGACATGTGGTTGTCAAGCATAAATAAAATGCATATAATTTTATGTTATGGCTAATAATTTTGCTTTATTATAAAGATAAGGTTTTGCCATTATGTTTCAAGAATGATTTCGGGCAACTGGCCGCCGCAGCTGCCTCGAATAAATTCCAGCCGAGAGGTCCAATTATCGAATGATCGGTTCCTACATGAATATCAAACAAAAAAAAGTCATATTGCATAATTCATTTGGAAAACTCATGCGGTGTTTAATGTTCATCTATAAATAATTGTACTTATGTGAACTTAGAAAACCTTAAAGGGCCGTGTGTGACATAATCTAACATTGAATGTCTTCAAATATATTTATTTGACTTTAAGGTAACCTTTTGTGGTTTTCAACTGACCTTAAAGTAGGTTTCTTCTTTTGCCTCTCCTTTCACATTTTTTGACAACATTTACAATCAATTTCTAATCTGCCATTGTCGTACCTCGTGTCTAGTGGTCTGTCTACCTACCAGAATTTCAAAATTCCCATAGCACAGGATTTTATGTCTGACTGCTCCAGATGGATTACAATAACATTGATATGATTTTCAAGATATGCTTGCTTCCTCTTCAGTTCAATAAATTCTATTTTTAAGTCTGTTTAGCTTGTTTTATATAGAAGCAATACTCCCATAAGGGCAAATATGGCTCCAAGTCATCAGTGGTCAAGTAAATCTCAATTTATAGATACTGTATAACTGAAGAAGCCCCGCGATTAATTTCGCATTATCACAAAACATATTACAAGCTTGAATTACATATTTATTTTAGCGTGCAGGAACTTTCTACTCTAAATATATATGAAGTATTTTTTATTGAGTTTTCCTGAAGATTAGAAAGGGTCTTTATGATCCAATATTTGTATATTACTCAGATTTTCAAAATAAATGACAATATGGGTTTAAAGACTTTCCCAAGAGTGAAGAACATCGGTTTTCTCTGCTATAAAATTCTTACAATATTCATCACATATTAAAAACCCCTTTTTTCAATTCTAATTAACTCAACTTTCGATGAATTTTGATACCTTATCAGCATTTAGCATAGGTGAATTCGATCAGGAATCCCCTTTATAAATGCTTTTTTCGATGTTTTCACTAACAACATAATTTAATGCCCAGAGTATAACTACCCGAAACTATATTAGCGTCCATTCACTTATAGCTCGTAGTCAACTGAGTGTAGAGCAACCTCTAATCGAAGTTAATTCCACTCTACCACCTTCTAATAAAGTTTACACAAATATAAGTTTACAATAAAAATTGCCATCTGCCGCATTGAGTCAGTTGCACCTGTAGCACAATAATAGTTCATTTTTCAATTGAAGAAAGTGAAATTAAAACTTTGCCTGCTTTCAACTCAAAAATGGAACGGTGGCACCCTTGAGCAGTACTAAGTTGCTTCGAGGAAACGGGGCCCATTGATCTACTCTGAAAGTTCTGCGAAAAGGCTCTGAGGGAATTGAGGCTGCCGAGGGACATCAATCACGCAGTGACGTAAGGCCCGCCTATTCCTTTAAATGATTCTAGTGTCCTTTGCAGCTGCGAGAAAATAAATATTATATTTTTAACCAAACGAAAAAGAAAACGTCTATAAACCTAAACGACTTTTCAAAGTCTTTGACAGTTGTTATTAATTTCTTGTTGATAGGAATCTTGAAAACAAGAACTTCTCCTTGAATGAAAATTGCAGTATTCAAGTCCAAACGCATCGGATCAGCGATGGCAAAAGGATTTTTCCTCCATTGATGCTCTTTGTTAAGAGAAACTTACAAACAAATTTACTGAAATAAGATTGAATTGTAGCAGAAGGCGGTCAGGCATATTTGCATACTCTTTGAAATGTAAATAGTTATAAATGCAATTCAATTCAATTTGCATGGGCCGCTTGGAAGTAGCACCAATGAGGTAAACAGGACGATATTGCTTTGCTAATCGAAGCGAATGTTTTTCAATTGCGAATTTCCTCAGTGGTTGAGTGCATTCGAGTTAACGTTTAAAAAAGTGAATTAAATTGTTGGAAAGGCGTTTGTTCATAGATGAAATTGAAAGACTGTTTTATAACTAAGTGATACAACAAAATCACATTTGGATTATAGTTTCAGCTAATAGGAAAACTTCAATAGAACTCTTTGAGAACTGAAGAATAATATTTCATTTGGAAATAAATTGTTACCAACAATTTTCATAAACAAATACGAAATTTTATTTATACGAATTTAAGTTAATTTAAAGATTCCTTTAGTCAGTATTTCTGCAGCAACAATGTTCTCAACTGCCACATCAGCTCCCGAAATGAAAATACCCGTATTCACAATGAAACCGCAACCAGCATAGCAGCGACCACAATCTCCCTTAATTAAGCAGCCATAACGGATAATTTTCGCTGGTGCTTCATTTATCTGCACAGTTGTGGTCTGCTCAACCAGTTGTCACGAGATTAAAAATTAACAACAAACCTCTCACATATTTGTTCTTACTGTTTTTATGGGAAATTTCGCTCCATTTCAAAGGATGTTCAGAACTTTTTAGTTTTTTAGCTATTCCCTGCAGATACTTCAATGCCCAGTGCCATTTGATCTTAAACTGTTACGGAATTATGGACAATTAGATTATTTGCTTTTCGGGAAATTATTTTATCATCTCGCAATGGAACTCGCGGAGCGATATGCCTAAAATTGCCCAGGAGCTTGAAAGTTCTGAATACAATTTCGGAAGTTTAACTTGCGACAATTGGCTACAGAATATTTTTAGAAGGTAATTCCATCAAGCGAATGTTTGTGATTCCAATTGTGAGTGAAATTTTGGATAAGTGAAGATTGTGGATAAAATGCTTAGGAGTCGTGAGCATTAGAGTATTTAATGGTATTTATTCCGATGTTCTCAAAACGTTGTACAATCCTTAACCATTACTGTAAGTACTTCGCACGAGAAATGTGATAATCTTCCCAGCCCTTGAAGATAAGGCAAAACATCGATTCTTCATGGTAAAAGTGCATGTTTCAGTAGCATGTTTTCAGCAAGAGCAATGCAATGCGCTGCGGTAGAACGGGAAGGACTTGCAACATACCAGAAATCATTCTTTAATGGTCAGTTTTCTTCATTTCTGAATGAAAGGACAATATTAAAGGAAAAATGCTTCTAAAAATGTTTGAAATGAGACGAAGCACCATTTGATACAGTTCGTCAGTTTATTGAATGTAAAGAATTTAAATATGTTCACTTAATGGGACAACTGTTGCTAAAGGAGGCTAAGGAAAATTTTTGTGATAATGTGCTACACTACTTCGTATAAGTCCATAGATGACAATTTCCACAAAGTGAAGACCATATTTTGGGTAGACTTAATATGCACAGTAAATCGATATTAAATAAGCAGACAAGACGAGGTGCATAAGAGTCAACGACAAATATATAAAAGGAAGATATATTTTACTAAGTTTAACTTTCCGGAACATAGTCATCAATATTTATTTAGAAAATATAATGTAGCAATTTCTGAACCATACATAGTGGAATTATGGTTTTTATATAATTCGAGTAGTTGCCACTTTCGCTAGCTTCACCTGGGAAATTTTCTCAATACTGTCAGGAAATGCGAATCCAAGATCGGAGAAACTTTTTCTGTATAGAGCCATGCACTCATAAAGGAGGTGTTTCACTGTTTCCTCATCGTCGATATCTTGACAGCTCCTACAAATATCATTATGGGGTACCCACAATCTAATTGCATGTCTACCAATCTAACAATGACCTGTCAGTACCCCTGTCGCATTTCTTATATCCTGCCTATTAAATTTCAAGAACAGTTTTGTAAGGACTCTATTCCATTAAGGCTACGTTTGTCTACTTGCTAGGCAGGATGAAAACTGCCTACATCTAACGTTTTCAACTTCGACAGTGTGTCTCTCTATTAACAAATTGCATGTTGCTAAAGGCACTGGTAAGGAAACTTTATCTGGGAGGATAGTTAATGTTGCCGCTTCCCTAGCTCATCAGAGTGGCAATTGCGTTTTATATTTCTGTGGCCCGGCATCCATATCGGGCTTATGTTAAAGTATTGCCATAATTCGCTTAATAATTTATGGCATTGTACTACCGTTTTTGACGATTGTCGTACTACTCTAACGATTTGAAAGCCGCTTGGCTATCGGAGGAGATATATATATCTCTCGTAGATAAGGGACTATTCTTTATGTGCAACATACCCTTTAATATTGCTATTACTTCTCTTGGAATACACAACAATGATGCCGTAAGCGGAAGGATACACTGAAGCCCAGCTTTCAAAATACACACCTCCACCGATCATTAAGTTTTGAACCGTCAGTATGAATAGTAATTTCATTCTTATTGTTCATGATTCCATTATCCTAATCTTCCTTTGAGAGGAATATAGTGAAAAACGATGTGGTGAAACTCTGCTCTAATGGATTACAATTCCGCTCTTAATGATACCTTTCAAAGTATAACCCGGACCTGAAGACAGAAGCAGGCATATGATCCATTAGGACTAAGATGACGCGCACACTCCATATATTTGACCACTGTAGGTTCTTTTATAAAATGACTATAACTGGGTCCAATTGATGTTATAGTGTCCTAGATTGGCAGTAATTGGCTGTAATGTGGCTCCTACTAGACACTATGTAATCGCGGTATAATATGAACACATATTCATAAGTTAAAAGCTTTAAGATATATATGGACGTAGATATTATAAAGCCACCTGCAGAAAAGGGGATTGGTCAGATGACGGATAAGCTATAATTGACCCTATGGTAGTAATATACTTGGGTCCATACTATAGCGCCTGCAAAATATGGGTAGTACTCTACTGATACTCCTACAATAACCCAAAAATCATTACTAGGTGATAGAAGATTCATCAACGAAATTTCATACGAAGCTTCACAGCAATATACGAGTATATAAAACACCACCAAAAAATAGGAGAATGATTTCCATAACTTATGACCTAAACAAAATTTTCAAAATATTTTGAATGTGTTGATTGCAGAGCATTGATTCCACAAAGCCATACACAATAAATGGGGTCTCCATCACCTCTAATCATCTGTGAATATCACACTAAAAATTACATTAAATATGCTCCAAACGATAACATGTATATGATTAAAATTTTGGAGTAATGTGTATCTCAATGGTTTAAATCGAATACACATGTATGGATAAAGGGTGCCAAGAAGTCGGTCTAACACCACTTAGCTTTCTGGCATTCCTATTCAAGGATAAAGGGTATAAAATACGATGCAACTCAATTGAAAATATAAAATTAAAAGTTGGGTTTCTTTTAGCTTCATCAATTCGAAGATTTATTTTAAAATTTAGACTTCTTAGACATCGCCATGTTCTGCTGGAATATTTTATCTCATTGAGTAGTATTTCAAAAGCATTAATTTCTTTGTAAAAACTTTCAAAGACTTCATATTTAATAATATATAAGCCGCGGTCTTATTATAATTTCTAAATACTAGGAGTACCTTGAGGGGGATTTTCGAAGGCTTACTTGGAATGAGGTTCAGAAACAACAAAATGTTGAATGAACCCTAACGGAATCTGTCACTCTTCTAATGTAGGTCGCAGAAGACTAAGTCAACAAGTCCATTAAGTTTTAAATCTATATTAATGAAAAATCTCATTAACGCATAGCTTTGCCTGTTTGCTGCTCATAATAATGAATAATTTTCTACATATTAATATTCATTCTGCATAAAAATTGCTTTGATGACCAAAATTAATATTCACCTAATTAGCTCATTGATGGCATAAGAACTTGCCATGCTATTAAAACTAGTCCTAATTGCCTTTGAAACCATAGTCATAATAATTTTTATAACGTCTTTTCTTATGCCACAATGCCATTTATTCCAATATGTACTGTGCAAGTTAATTCTTTTTCTGCTTTTATTACATCAAGGATTGAATTTCGTTCCCTCTGGAATGTGAGCTCACATTGCATTGCGAGTGTTAATAGACTTTAAGAACGCTATTTTTGCCACATTACTTAATTATTGTCTGTATGAAAATGGATTAGGGCATGCCCTACTCTGGTTTCTATTTAATTAAACCTTAGTCATGGAAATTTCATGTGCTATAGACGATTAAACTGGGGGAAACCGGAAAACATTAATTGACAACATTTAGAAGACAAAAATAAAATACTGAGCAAATGCAAGTAATAATAATACAAGCATTTCATTACTCATTTCCTATGCAACATTTGGACCTACCACAGGAACTATTTGCCAGGATATTAAACATTTCGCTTATTTTTATAGAAGTTATACGGAATTATTTTCTCATTATATTTCAATTAAATTAAATGGCATTGAATAAATGAACTCAATTTCAGAAGGACCAACAACATATCAAATATTATACTAATTAGTTGGAGAATATTTGTATTTATACTCCTTGTTTCACTTCAGAGATGTGACTACTAATATATAAAAAAGTGTAGTTTTACCATTTAGTATTAATCGGAGTTTAAAATACAAATAAGTTAATTTCATCTTATAAGAAGTCTGCAATGCTTGTATAATTAATCCCACAGTCCTTCTCTTCAGGTTTCATTTTTTTAATCTTTAATTTCAACCTTATGGGAGATAGTGATTTCCATTGATTTGTACAGATTTTCTCGATCTTCCGTGGATTGCACTCAATTTTACGGAATTTAGTAGGGTAAGGAAATTGTAATCGTTCATGAACATCTCAAAACTATATTAACAGAGCTACAGAATACACGAGGAATAATTACTTGATATGAGCAAGAGCTACAAAAGTTAAGAAAAATTCGGTATTCGTTTATAAAGAAACTCGGTTCATGTGTTATTTACTGGAAAATTAGTTCCATTTATATACATCGTTAAAAATCCCGCATAGATTTATATTCTATTTATAAACAAAGGATTGTGTCCACACAAGAGCTCATTTATATCAGCTTTCAATGTAATTCTACAACATTCCAGACTTTCCTTAATGAAGGTTTTCGCAATGTTTTCAGTACACTCGCATTGTTATTAGTTTTTGATTGGAAGATTTTGAATGTTCTCCAATGATTTCAGTGATTATGGCCAATGATTTCAAGGAGCAATCATAAAATATACAACATGCAAAACTGATACAAATATTATGAAATTTTAGTTTCCGTTTTTACTAGCACTCTTCAAACAACTCTCTAAGCACATTCACACTTTTGGAGAACGTTTCGCAAGTGAGACTGGTGACCCAAATACTATGAAAACATCGTAAAGTCAACAACGGCGACTTACAAGAAGGAATGTAAATATTAACGGAATTCATCCCAGGAAATGTACAATTTTTATGACCGAAGCTACAAGTCTGTATAAAACCCAATATTGAAAGTATTAAAAATAAAATGTCTTATTGATCTTTTCGCTAGTGACTCTTCCAGCACTTTATGACATACATTTATGGAAGCAGCACTTGTTCAGTATTGAGCAATGTATTGAGTGATACATTTTGCCATAAACCATTTGGCCTGTGGTGTATAAAGCATAAAATATTCCTTAAAAATGTGTCTTCTGAAAATTTGGTAAATCGGAAATAACTTTAGTTGCTAATAATTTGATCAGTGGACTATATAAAATGCACTTTTCCAGTCGAAATTTTGCCATAATTCTCTAACAGGGTACAGGTTCTTAGTTCCTATAATTTTTCGATCGGAATAGATAAAATTATAGTTTGTCCAATATTTGGGATTATTTTTGATATTAGACCCTGTGGGTTGAAATATAATTTGAAATATTTTTATATTTATCTTCTAATTATATTTGAGAGTTTAATTTTGAAGTATACTACTGTAAAGTTCGTAGAAGCCGCATATCAATATATTTGAGCACATGTACCACGCGCTCATACCTAACTAACTCGTTATCTATTGGAGCTTCATCATATATTTGCGCTTCGAACTATCATTCCTGAAAGTATTGAAAATGAGAATAAAATCTGATATGTGCAATACTTTCACTAAATATTAGTATATTTCATATTCAGATAAGTAGTTACATGCACTGACAGGCACTGAAATATCAATCAAATTTTGTGTAAAAGCTCATTAGTACTGGCTGTGATACATGTTCATCCAAAATATCAGATTTTGTTTTTGGTATATGGTACGCCTAATTTCTTTCGACTTATTTTAACACTGCTTTTTTTACAGCATTCAAAGCGCTCGACCCACCTTTGATATCAGTGAGCATTAGAATATATTAGGCAACGCAGGGACTTCCAACTGAAATTAGCGTCAATTAAATTACGCTTGAGGAATATGGTTTGCCATTGGAACCTGCCACTTTTTGGATTTTATTTATTGTGACTTTTATTATCACTGTATTTTATTATCCAGTCAAAATGAAATAAGTTTTTTCCATTCTGGTGGGCAAGTATGTAATGCTAACTATACCATACTATTTCCAAACTGGAGATCTATTTGCGTTAAATGTCTCCGCAAGAAGATTGCTTTAATAATAGTATTGAAAAATAAAATTTGGCTTAACAATATTGTTCAGAAAAATTGTTTATTTTTATTTTAATAAATATAATCGCTGGATTGCGTCAAAGGGAATAAGAAAACTGATAGAACAATTATTTATCTTGGGTAAAAAACAAGATAAATATATTTTGAGAATTGTTACGTTTTTCTTTCTTCAAATTTTTGATTACATTTCTCATTTGTGTGATTAAATCCGTTTATTTGAAAAGAACTGAATACCAGGTCTGATTAATATATTTTCCGAACACCCTCTCCTACCACGAATGAATTTTATGATTCATTTCAGCTTTTAATGTGTCAGCAGCGTCAACAACATTAATTTCAGAAGTGAATCCAATTGAATGGCGTTTGGTTTACCACTTTAATGTATCTTTCAACACATCTTTGCTGGATGCGCAGTTTTCGCCTTCTAAATTGTTAAATGAAAGAAGCACTTGATATGCTGCGTAACAAATTTCAATCAGTTCGAGTTCAAAGCCTTTTCAAACTCATTTAGTGCACATATTTAATCCAACGATTCAAATGCAAATACACAGCCAACGACCCGATTATCACATATTTTAGAGTCATAAATGTACATGCCTAGGACATATCAAAATTATTACGTCTCCTGCACAGAATTACACAAAAAAGGAAAATGCCAGATATCAATAGTTTCTAATTTCTCCTCTTTTCTTAATTAAGGCCGACGTAGCGAATGGGAATTAAGAATATTTTTCCCAATAGCACATGCAATTAATATCCTCTGCAAGTATGATTCAGCCAGTCTAACATCTCTTAATTAAGCTGACAGAGTTGGAAGGGGTGATATTATGTGAAATGGCTATAAAAATTTCCATAATATATGTCATTGCAGTCGACACTTTTCGACATTTGATTCCAGATTTGTAACATTCGTGAAGAGTATCAGAGATTTTGTATTAGGTAGAGTGAATTTCCAATTTCATTATATTTATTTTCATAAAGGTTAAGTTACATAACACAACTGGAATCAAAAATATGTTTTGTGAAATTTATTACTCTAAAACAGATTATTTTGAACTTGGAAGTCGTTATATTTTGATTCTCGAATATATTCTAGTTTCTCATATGATAAAAAATAATGAATTTAATGAGCAGCTTTGTTTATAATGCATTGCAAGAGGAAGCGGAAAGATTTATTTATGTTTCCTATGCAGAAGTTGGAAAATTAGAGAATGTGATGTTATTCCCAAAAATCCTGACACGTTTATAGTAACTTCAGAAAATTTTATATTATTAAAAAAATTTTACTGAATGTATAGGGCTAAAGTAGAATTAATAAAAATATGTTACCTTTGTGAAAAAACAAAAGAAAAGTACCAGAAGTTCTGCTGCTTATGATAACTCCTTGTTTTATTGAGCAATTTGGCAACTGGTAAACATCGTGCACATTGTATTAATGCCTTCACCAGAGTAGAACTAAAGGGAAAAATAAATGAAGACTCTTCCGGTGGATACAAGAGGAATGCACACAGAGAAAGTCCCACTACTTAACGTATTTAAGAATAACAATTTATTAACTAATGAAAATAGGGCATCCTGCTCCTGATTGAGCATTGCAAAATTATAGCTTTTAAGTTTATACCGTAAAACTCTAAGAAAACAATTTAACGCGCATAATTTTTGTAATATTAAAGTAGATATCATCTATTTCAGCTTCAGAATTCATTTAAATAAAAAGGTTATACGATTTATGTTTAAATTTCGTGGATCTAATGATTTTACTAAATTTTTGGGAGTGTTACTTTACGCATTCCACAAAATATCGGTCAAATTGCTTGCAGTGCAGTTTTTGTAGAACTGAAAGATTAAAATCGTAATTTCTAGAATTCTCCGTAAATTTGTCATATTAACACACAGCCGACACATTTTGGATATTGCCTCACTTACTGTTTTATTACTTTCCAAATGTCGGCGCCCATGGTCTAGCGGTAAGAATGCTAGCCTCACACTCTGGGGTTTGGTGGGTTCTGTTCCGGGCATTGTCTGAAAAATTCTTGTTTCTGAATCTGTTTCTCTTCGAGTCGAAGGCCTTAGTTGCTAGTACTCATTCTCCAACCCATTGGATACATAGTTAATGATTGCGGAAGGTATGATAATAATACTTTGAAGCTACGCCATTACTAACTCACGGTCAACAGAAATTGTACAAATTATCTGCAGCGATTTGCATTTCTGCAGATAATGCAATTTAAAATAAAAGAGGATATGTCCGAGTATTATTTACCTTTGAATTGATGATGTGTAGAAAAAATTTGAAATATAGGAATGGATAATACCTACAGGCAACTGTATGCAATCTGCACATAATAGAAATTTAATTAGAACACGGTTCTTTCCACGGTGCAACCACAGCACAAGACATCAATATTTAATTGTGCAACCACATACCAAGATACCCACAATGAAATACTACACTCAGCATAAATTATCTATTGAAATTGTCTACATTTCTTGCCATTTCTAAATAAATTGTAAGCCTTAGGAAAACATTTTTAACATTTTTCTATGCCCATCTTTGTGGTCGATTTGTTTACATTGCTTAGATTTTTCATTCGTGGGGTCGCGGGCTCCAATTCTGCTCAGAGCATACTCTCCCTAATTATTTTCGCCGAAAGCATCAGTTTTTCGCCGAAAGCATCAGATTTATATAATTGTGATACTTAAATTGTTTCGCCATACGAGCAAAGCAAAAAATCAATCTACGTAAATACCATATAAAACTTGAATTAACTTATTGAGACTTACTCCTAATATTTTATCTAATACCTATTCTACATACATTCACTTTCATAGTTAATAAATTTGGCGTTCAGTGACACATTTAAACTCAACACATACGCAATGTTCTCACTCCGCCAGCACCTTTTTCATATCAGTTTCTTGCGACAGTGAGGTGAGTTAAAGTAAATCATCATATATCATAAAAACTATACTTATTATAAGATATAGACATTGTATCATACAATTTATTACAAATTCTGGTCTCCTTTTGTACCCGAGAAGAAGAGAGCACTTCTCAACGTATTTTTCCGCGCTGAATTCAAATCCGTAGCCAGATTTTCGCTAGTTCGTTAGCATTTTGAGATTGTGCATCCTTGCCAGCATTGTGCTGTCACAACAGCTGTCAGCTGGTTGAATCAGTAGCGTGTTCACTTCAATTTGACGCAAAAATTATTTGTAATAAAAAAATAACATATAAAAATGTCGAAAAAATCGTGCTAAGTCAACCAAAACTATTTTTGTTACGTTTACGGTTGTTCTATTGTTGCAAAGAATGTCAAAGTTATAACAGATTCGCTGAAAACTACGTATTTGCTCTCGCTGTGGGATATTTTGAGAAGCTGTGGACGCCTAAATTGTTTTGTAATGCGTGTAGAACAATGTTATACAGATGGTCGATGGGCGATGAAATGTATTTGTCATTCAAAATGCTAATGCTTTGGAGGCAACAGAAAAGTATCACCAATGACTGTTATTTTTGTTCCACGAATGTGTTCGGTATTAGTACAAGAACTGTACGAAACATAAAGTATGCCGATGTTTCCTCAGCATTGAAACTAGTTGAACGTTTACACAATGACCCATTACCGAATTGTCCAGGTATCAGAAATGTGGAACTTCTGATCCCAATACGAGCAGTGGCAGCGAAATGGTGTTCAGCGAACAACATTTAGTAACACAAGCTGAACTGAATGATTTGATCCGCGATTTGCATTTATCAACAGGAAATGCTGAAAGACTGAGATCTCGTTTCCAACAGTGGAAATTTCTCTCGAGCGAAACGAAGATAACGCATTTAAGAGAAAGAAATAAAGTATTATTGCCATTCTTCGCGACCATAAATCAAGTTTGTTTCTGCAGAGACATCAATGGTTTATTTCAAAGAAGAGAATCAACCATACCTCAAAAATGACTAGCGACTTTCCGTCGATGATTCTAAATACAGTTTGACGGCCGCTCTCCTGCATATTGGAAATAAAAAGCGCCGAAGGAAAATTAAGAGTCGATGGAAGAAAATTTGGGATTGTTAAAGTATAACGAATATAAATGGAAAATTTGCTGCGATCTAAAGGTATTGGATGATTTCGATGTAGGATATTCATTTAAACTAATTGATTACGCACATATTCCAGGCTATTGGCATGTTGATTGGGATGCAGAACGGCTTCACGAAATACTGTTACTTTCTTTGTCTGTAAGAGTCGATCAACAGCGCATTATTTCGTAAAAAAAGAATGGCCCTCTCGAGACCATTATTCACCAGGAATACAAAACATCTCTAACAATTCACTGATTGACGTTTTACTTCCTCCGCTACATATTGAATGGGGTCTAATAAAGAATGTCGTTAATGCGCTTGACCGAGACCAGGCGGCTTTCCAGTACTTAACTCGTCTGTTTCCGAAGATTTCTTACGCCAAAATAAAAGAAGGGATTTTCGTTGGACCTAACGTGTACGGAAACTGATGGCTGAAGACAACTTTAAGCGACGTTTAACACTCACAGAAAAGGCAATGTGGGCATCTTTCAGGGGCATTGTCCATAACTTCCTTGCCAACCAGAAAAGTGACAACTACAGGCAAATTGTTGCGGAACTGTTGCTAAATTACAAGAAAATCGGTGCTAGTATGTCGCTACAAATTCATTTTCTGCATTCCCACCTGAATTTCTTCCAGGAAAATTTAGGGATACGAGTGACGAGCAGGGCGAGCGGTTGCATCAAGATTTGCAGAGAATTGAGAGAAATTACAAAAGTTTCTGGGACGAGGGCTTGATGAGCGATTATATTTGGAATCTATTACGTCAAACAGACCCACAATAATACAATCGAAAAGGTTATACCGCACTTCATCTATAAATTTTGATTTACTATTGAATAAAATGGCTACGTCGAAAATTGCAAGAAACGCCATTTCATTTATCTCGAAAAACTGATATCCTAGGGAAAAACGGACTCCGGATTCGGAAAATAGGACGTCCTTTGGTTGCTCAGTTATAAAACCGTATATTCGTGTGTAATTATATGTGAAAATATTATTGATTTCAGTTGCTGTTGCCATTTTAAAAAACGAATCAAAAAAAAATTTATATAAGCCCCCTCTGTGGCCTGGTGGTAAGCTATTGCGCATTCACACAAAGCCTTGAACACATAATTTAATTATGGTGTAAAATTAAATAATAAAAAAATTTTGTAGATTAAAAATATAGACATCCATACACTTTCTATAGTAAAGGAAGAAATCTAAATTTATAAATTACTGATAGAATTTAAAGAACACGCAAAAGTTTGAAAATTTGTTTAAAATTCGTTAGTAACAATATTTAATAATGAAGAACCCAGTACAAGATACACATTTAAGAGTGGTTCTGTGATTTCCGAAGTTTCTTATTCCTAATCAAATCAAATATGGTGAATTATTCCAATAATTGCTATTCATTGCAGGAGTTAATATCAAAAAATATCATTGAGAAAATAGTACTAACAAAAAGGACGTTAATTTAAAGTTTATTTTGGATTCTGATCTGATTAAAAAAATTAGATTCTCAATTGAAAGGTGAATTGTATGAACATTTAGTTGCATGACCGTGTATCTCTGAAAGCAGAGCCTCCCAACTATAAATTTGTATGTATGAAAAATTCTTGAATTGACCTTCTTAAGTGTTTTGAATCTTATTTTATTTGCCTGTTGTGAGGCATTGAGGCCTATTGCAAACAGTTACAAATTTCAACTATTTGATCAAACTGTGTGAATTTGAACAAAAATGTCTTAAAATAATAAAAATATTTCAAGTCTAGTTTATGCAATGTCAGAATTTTATTTATAAATATTACTTCGATTAAAGCATAGAATAAGCTCCCATATTATTAACTTGACACGAACATGTTTGTGGCGTTACGCCGATTATATTTTCTAATCTTCGTCAAATAATAGCCTGGTAAATTATATGCAATAAATAATACTAAAAGCACAAGTATATAGCTTCAAAGATACATGTTTTGATATGCAGCTTATTTAATTGCCTGATTTCTATTTTAATATCTTTGCTTTTGTCTGTCCTGAACTGCATGCAAAGCACAATGCCACAAGTTCTTTTATAAGTTTGAAAAGAAATTATTAGATCCATTTTTTATGTTGAGATCTTAAAAACAAAAAAAAAAAACTCAGCATACAAGCTGAGTATCTTGAGTAAGACTTTTCAGAGGATGTCTTCCTATATGCAATTAAAAGTATTTTAGTATGACTGTTGACAGTTTTCTTCGATTCCTGTTTTGTTGAAAGAATTAACAACTGCTTCAAATTTCGAACTAGACAGCAACTAGAGGCAAGATAATCGGGGGTTATCTTGAAGGATTCATCACTACAAATTGAGCAGAATACCTGACTTCGCTAGGTGGTTCGAGTGTCTGTTTAATGTATTATGATGTTAAGCTATTGTGAACAAATTGCGGCTTTCATTACATGTTGTTGCTGGTTGAGTATTTTTATTTTCCTTTGGCGAACCCAACGCAAAATCGTATGTAGACCATACTACATCCTCTTTTATATGTTAGATTCTTACCATGTTGAATATTAATTCTGGGGTAGGTGTTATATCACCATTGTAGGTGAACATATGAAATTAGACTAAAAAAATTTGTCAGTTATTACGATTATGATTGATCTACTAACATAAAAAGCTGCTGTTGTCGCAAATATTAGCGGCCGGAACATCCACAGTGTCAGCTTCAATAGTTCGGATGCTCAAAATATAAAGAGAATGCGTTGTAATTGGAAGAGGTACAGGAAGTCAACATAAAATTTGTGAACAATGCTTCAAACGAAGTCAAGCAAGTTGTTACCTCTCTACAACTAGAGGAATTGTAAGCAAGATGGTGGACATCTACAAAGAATAATTTTAATTTATTATGTCTACAAAATTTTGCTCATTCTATGTTTATATATTCAACAGACAATATGTTTCTACTTTCCTCGTGCAAGCAATATCTACCCGCAAAATGAACTCTGAACTAAATTAACGCAGGAAGTTGCACTGCAGCATTCCCAAAGGTTGAAAATTAAATTTCGAAAATCAATTTGCGGCTCTAAACCACATCAACAGCCACTTAGGCATGCACACGGTTCCTGCCACAGCCACAGGCACATGCATACATACATGAGAGAAGTTTCAGTTTTGGGCCCAACTTATACGACCTGGAGTGAATGTTAGTTGAATTGCTGTGTTTTGTGGGAAATAAATACTGTGAATTTCCTTAAATTTATATATAAAATTGTGGTATGATCCAGGTTCCAGTATTCTAATCCTATTTAGCCGAGTTCGTTGCTAATACACCTATAATTTTACAGACAACAAAACAGAATTTCGAAAGCTCATAACTTGTCACTATCTCTATTTTAAACTTTCTACAGTTTCTACAGTTAACGGATACTTGTTTAATATTGCTGACATATTCAATTGATTACTTTGATTAACCAGGCAAATTAAGACATCAGAATATAAAAAGCAATATATTTCAGACAATGTTAGAAATATATTAACCAAATTTACTTCAGTAATATGCTCTAAAATTAAACATTGTTAAATATTGAATCGTTTTAACAAATTGGATCTGATTAATGATGAGAACAATAATGTTTTTTCTTTTTTGTTGGATGATGTTATCTGTGACAAACGCATTTGTGCAATTTTCAGCCAGCAGTCTGCCAAACTGCGGTTTCTGCGGTCTATAATCATATTAAGCCGGTAGCTCTCAGATGCGCAATCAACATGCAAGAAGCCATTATTTCTCACTTTATTCTATGTTCACAATTTTCCAGACGATTAATTATGCAGGTCAAATTGAAAAAATTACTTCACTGCCACAAATTATAATTTAATGGGATAAACTCACAATGGAAACGATATCGGAACATATAATACAGATTCGAATAGCTGACTATCATTTAATTCACTTGCTGCATGAATCCAAAAGTCAATCGAAACCAATTCAGAAAGAAAAACATGCAATCAATATTTACAAGGACTCGCTCTATGCTTTCTATTTACCTATCTAGGCATTTTAAAGGAAATATTGCATATATATATAAAAAGAAAGGGATCCTCGAGAGAAAGGAACGAGCGAGGAAGAAAGGCTATTAGGACGAAAAGTTAGTTAAGACGCAACCACCGAAGAGTGAAGATGTAAGACGACACATATCAATTGCCGTAACATATTTATGTGACGACGAAGGGAAGAATAAGTTATAAACATATTTTTTGTTTAATTATTATAATTATAATAATTACCAAAAAATATTCTACATATATTGTATATATATATATATATATATATATATATATATATATATATATATATATATATATATATATATATATATATATATATATATATATATATATATATATATATATATATATATATATATATATATATATATATATATATATATATATATATATATATATATATATATATATATATATATATATATATATATATATATATATATATATATATATATATATATATATATATATATATATATATATATATATATATATATATATATATATATATATATATATATATATATATATATATATATATATATATATATATATATATATATATATATATATATATATATATATATATATATATATATATATATATATATATATATATATATATATATATATATATATATATATATATATATATATATGGTGTCAGAAGTGGGATTTAATTTATTAACGATTAAGTAATAAAAAAAGGTATTCAAAAAGAGTTAGGCATGCTGCCCGAAATGCGTCCGTTCGGTTTGAAGCGTTACGCTGAACTGCCGGGCGATGACCCACATATATATCCAAATATTGAACAATAAATATACTACATATATATATATATATATATATATATATATATATATATATATATATATATATATATTGTGTATGTACAAAAACTTAATTACTAATTAATTATTATTAATAATTTAAAATTGACAAATCGTGCAATTTATTTTTTATATCCATATGGACAGAACTTGGTCTCGATGTTCGCTTTGGTTTTTTTGTTTTAGTTTCTTAAAAACAAACCATTTTGAGATTAGTTTATTATTTATTTATCATTCTCTACAATAAAAATATAAATAAAAGATGGTTAAGCAAACAGACTTTCTGATATAGTAAGGTGACCATCAGAGCAATGATTCGGTATCGTACCGCGGTTTTAAAGCTTCGTGCTGTGATTATCTGGATCTCAAATACAATTTATCCTTGGCACAGATCATTTGCCCTCATCTAAATTATCTTCCACCGTAGATGTATATTCCAATCACTCGACATATCCTAGTGGAATGGTAGTAAAATTAAAATCGCCAAATTCAGACCAAGTCCAATGAGTAGCTTTCAGAGTCTGATTTAAATTTAAAATAGATAAAGTTATTTTAATCAATTTACTTTCAATACACATTAATAATATATAATTTTGAATAATATAATTACAACTTTTCGAATTTCAACTGCGCTTTTTGTAATTTTATGGATGTACGGTTTGTATAGAATTTCATTGTGTTCTGTTTTCTCCATGTCCTCCTCAAACTCCGCATTTGGTTGTTCCAATAAATTGAATTGAGTCAGAATAAAGCAAATTTATTAACAAAAACCAATTTTGACAGTCTTTTGACATTACTCAAGCTGCATTTCCAATCGAACGCCTTCTTTCATCAGTCATCCTTATGATGTATATATAAACTCCTGATCTGCAACAGCGCTATAACGGTATAAAACTTTAAATACTGCGGGATAAATCAAAAAGTCTGATATGGCCAATTTTCGCTGACATTTCCACTCTGTGCATATAGTGTTTGATAAAGTTCTTCAATTGATTCTTATATCCGTTATGCCAAGATAAAATATTTCTTTGCTTTTTATCTGTCGAAGAAAATAAATTTTAAATTTTTCCTCATTTACTGTCTCTGGTAAAGTTATCAAGCAAAGGTGTGCATTTTTTTTTATCGAATTTACGTATTCTGATAAAACGAAAATTAAAAAATATGTCCATGGAGGGAGTCCAATATTTTAGTGCAAGTATTGGATAGTTCGTAAATGATTTATCACCGATGACAGAAACTGCAGATAATAAAGTACCACCACACAAAAATTACATTATGTGGGAAAATCAAGAGTTTTATTAAAGCACCTGAATCATCTTGAAAGTAATCAGGACAGAACAGTCAAAAAGCAATTTGCTTCCGCAAGTCGACTTCACCCAATCAAAATTTCCACCACGGTAATTCGGGTTCAACTAGAGTTGTGTCATCTGTGGGGCAAGGGGGTTTTTGCGGTATGGACGGTAGCATGTGGCATGAGGCCTGTGAAATTTAATAAAGACAAACTATGTGACAATTATTATTAATAAATATTTCATTTCACTCTAAAGCGAATATTTTTGGAGTTTCTCTTGATGAGAATGTGAGCTGGAGGCCGTAAAGTAATTTGCGAGCATGTGTTGCTGAATCCATTACAAGTATTTCCATGTCCTTACAAACGAGAATAAATATACAATTTGTGTCTTCACTTGGGAATAAACACTAAGAAACTAATTAAACCTGTTTCACTCCAGTGAAGTAGGGGAGCTCACTGCATAACTACTACAATCGAAGAAATTGCGGAAATTTAATAATAAATCCTAATTTTTAAATTTTGGGCAAAAGTTCACGTAATCAATTTATAACTGATGTTCTTGGAAATGATGTTGCGAGTGACTACTACTATGTCCACAGTATTGGAACTACAGATAATAATTTATTAATTTGAACAGTTGTAAACATTAACTATTCAATCTGTTCATGGGCATCTCGAATAAACATCATATTCAACTTAATGGACTTAAGTTAGAACCTAATTATGTTTACTTTTCATATTGATCTTGTTATTTCGTTCACCGAAATATTATAACTTATTAGTTAAGTTGTACCCTTCTATAATAATATTAGTTTCCGACGATATGGCTCTTTTGTTTGCTCTAATAGAGAACTTTCTGGCAATCTCGAGGACATTCTGAAAAACAGAGGTCTATTAAAATGTGACAAAGTCGAACTAAAGTTGTGAAGCAGAAGCGAAGCAGACCGATTTCGAATGAAACGGCTTGAACATTCTTTATTCGACTTTTTCTTCCTATTTATTTATTTTATTTTTTTAAAATTAATTACAATTTAAGTGATAACTAATTATAAAAGGTATTTTTTTTAGACGTGTGGTTTTCAATCTGGCAATACTTTTTTCGGACTTTGTCTTTTTGACAGTTGTCAATTGATTTATGCTCAGTTTGGTTTGCCGTTTCATAATCAATAGACTTACTCCTGAAGAAAGTTTGTAAGTCGTGGAAATGTATTACCAAATTAATGGTTCGATTCGGTCGACATACTCACCCAGCAGAGTCGGTAATTCGAGCAACCGTGGATCTATTGGATCTAGTGGATAATTTGCATCCTCAGAGATGCCGTACAGTGTGCACCGAAGACGCAATTGCTGCTGTGGAGCAGAGTATCGAAGAAGACCCGAATGAGTCCATCCGCCATCACGCGCTACAATTGGAGCTGTGCCCTCCACTTTATGGAAGATTTTGCGGAAGGATCTTGGTTTGCGGGCTTACAAAATCCAACTCGTGCAAGAATTGAAGCCGAACGACCATCAAGCGCGTCGCACGTTCGGTGAATGGACCCAAAACGAGATGGCCACCGCCCGATTTTCACAAGAAAATTTTGTTCAGCGATGAAGCTCACTTTTGGTTGAATGGGTACGTAATTAAGCAAAATTGTCGCATTTGGAGTGACGATAATCCAGAAGGCATTGTTGGGACGCCATTACATCCTCAAAAAGTTACTGTTTGGTGTGCTTTATGGGAAGAGGGAATCTTGGTCCATGTTTCTTCAAAATATGAGGCCGGCCACAGTCAATGGGGAACGCTATAGAGCCATGATTAATTACTTTCTCGTGCCTGAATTGGAGGATGTTGATGTGGACGACCTTTGATTCCAAGAAGACGGCGCTACATGCCATACAGCCAACGAAACAATCAATTTATTGAAGGAAACTTTTGGTGAGCGCATTATCTCGCGTCATGGGCCTGTAGCGTAGCCTCCAAGATCGTGCGATTTAACACCGCAAGACTATTTTTTGTGGGGTTATGTGAAGTCGCTTGTCTACGCAGATAAGCCCGAGACGATTGACGCCTTGGAAGAGAATATTCGGCGCGTGATTGTTGACATACGGCCCCAATTGCTGCAAAAAGTGGTCGAAAATTGGGTCTCTCGGCTGGAATTTATTCGAGGCAGCCGCAGCGGCCACTTCCCCGAAATAATTTTTAAAACATAACGGCAAACCCTTATCTCTACAATAAAGCTAAATTCTTGGCCATAACATTAAATTATATGCATTTTATTTCTGCTTGAAATCCACACGTACAAAAAACACCCTTTATAAGTTGTAGATGACGGTAATCGTTAAGGGTACCTTGAGTTGATTATAATGGAGTGACGCGTGGCCTTTGTAGCGGCAAAATACTAATTTATATAAAATTTCTTTCAAAAATTTCTCATTGGTCTTCAGTTTTTAGCATGTAGACACCAATAGAGGCTCTGAAAATGTACCGCCCATTTTTGTTTCGTGTTTGATACTAGTACTCTGATACATCCTGTGTAGTTTCGTTGATGAAGCCTACATAGGACCCCAGAAATTAATTTTGGATAATTGTGGGCATGGAAGTAGTGATAATCTGTCCATATTTGGCATCCATGGTAGAACGGACCAAATGAAAACATTTACCAAATTGTATTCACATATAACCTTTAGAATTTTAAGTGGGTGCCCAAAGTTTATCATATGGGAGGGAGCCTCTTTATCTCAATGAACCCTATCTTGTGTAAGGCTTTATAGCGTCAATATATGCATTCATATAAAATTTCGTTCAAAAATATTGTATAAGTCGTTGATAAATCTTTCATAGGAACTTAGTAATGATTTTCGGTTAATTGTGGGCGTTGCAGTATTAGCATGATCCCCATATTTCGCAGACACACCATTATGGACCAAATGTACATAACTGCTAATTTACTCCCATAGGATCAATACGAGCAAATGTAGCCTCATTTAACTTTTAGACTCGAAAGTTTCTTGTATCGAAAGTGGTCGTGTCCTTTCTCGGATCAGCCTAATTTCTTTCAGTTTGCTTTATATTGTCCACATGCTACTTCTCATAAAATTTCGTCCATAAGTGTCTTAAGTTATGAATACTTATTAATTGTTGCCGTGGCAGTTAATATATTCAGCCCACATTTTGAATACTGTTTAGTAGGACACACATCTACATAATTGTGTTTCTATTCCTTATATTGTCCAAATCGGACCATATAGCAATGTGGTTCTGTAAGTTGGTCCATACTATCCTTTTGAGATTTTTTGAGATGTCTCTAATGTTCTGGAAAAAAGTGGCCACAGACGGACAGACGCACGGACAAAAATCAAAATTGATTAGTAATTCTGAGGAAATATGTCTACTTACGTGTCTATACATTTTATACCACACCGTTAATAAAATTGCAGCAAATTATTAAATGTTTAACAACTAACGAGCAATTTTTTTTTTTTTTTTTTTTTTTTGGTTAACAATAAGAGTAGACGATTTACAGCGCATTGGTGCTACTAATCGGTTAGGTCTCTGGGTTTCGTGCTCAATCCGTTGTGTCTGGTTCGGAGACTTTCGATGCTTCTTCGTTTATGTGGTGTCAAAGTCGTTCATAATGTGAGGTTGCAACTTGGTTATTTTGCTGTTTACTATCTGAACGCCAAGATCCCTGTGGATGTCTGCCGTTCTTACCTACCAGGGGGAATTAACAATGTTGCGTAGAACTTTGTTTTAAAATCTTTGAATTATTTGGATATTGCTCCATACACGTTTTATGATTTGGTTATATAACAATAATTTGTTGTATGTAGAGAGTGGCGATGTTCTGCCAATTAACCAGTACAATTTCTTGTGTTTTATTTCAAGTTCGTCTATTTTGCGTGTTCACACAATCGGAGCTTTACGTCTAAAGTCATGCCCAAATACTTGTTTTTTAGTAGAGTATAGTACTTGCATTCCATCTATATAGATAAGGGCGTATTTAATATTCTTATTCGATCAATTGATATCAATTGATTTTGTGTTGCTTATATTAATAATTAATTTCTTTGTACAGTTTAATATTGAGTTCACGGCACGTTGGCGCTTCTCTGCTGAGATTTCCGCTATATCATCAGTGAGTGCTGTATCGTCAGCGAATGCTGCGGTAACATGATTGGATATAAAGTAGGGGCCCTATGAACACCTGCCGTAGGGAACACCTGCTTTAATTTCACGAAGCTCAGAGTAGGCATTGCTTTACTTAATTCAGAAGTATATTTTTGAAGGTATGATTTATTAATTTGACAATATTCTATAGGTAGTTTCATTTCCAGTTTATGGAGCAGACCTTCATGCCAAACTTTAACAAAAGCCTGAGCCACATCCAAAAATACCGTAGAACTGACTTTTTTTCATCAAATAAGTTGTCAATCACTTCAAAGATCCTGTGAACTTGATCTATAGTTGAATGCTGTCTTCTGAAAAACCTAATTGGCGGCTTGGTATGAGCTTTTTTCTTCAATAATTGGTTGAAGTTTATTGTATAACAGTTTCTCAAAAACTTCAAAATATGGATAACAGAGATATAGGTATATATGATGACACTTCTTGTGGTACTTTACCTGATTTGAGAAGCATTATTAATTCGGCCACTTTCCAGATGTTTGGGATAGATAAAACTCGGCGCTGTATAAAGTTGATAGAAGTTCAATACATATCTGTGGTAACTGATTTTCAATACATGCACACCTCCTGCTTTTAGTTAAAAAACTCTGCACAGCACAAACTTACCTTTTTACCTTTTTTGAAGTAAATGGTATACAAATATAGTGCCCCACTGGATTGGGATCCTCGCACTTGGATTGGGATCCTCGCACTTGAATACGCAGACACAGAGGAACACTTGTAGAAAAAGTGCAAAATATTTATACAAAGCTAAAGAGCTAAGATTTGGCTTTATCATGGAATTTAATTGAATGTGGCAAATTGTGGATTTAATTCCTTCACCACAAACTTGTATATATTACAACTTTTATTATATAGACATCGGTGACTATCTCGTATATAGCGAACCACCAATATATAAGTTAGGATCTTTAATAATTGTACCACCAGCTGGATGAAGTGAGCTACTTCTGAATATGATTACACTCAAAATCGGCTGCTATGTAGAATTAATAGTAAAACTGTTTTATTTTCCATCCAATAATATATTTTAGCACTACAAAAATTATTTATGAGAGACTACTGATACACATTCTACTGGATTCCCGTTATCAAAAGAGCGTAAGGGTTGCAATTGTAATTTACCTCTCTTCCTTTTTTTTGGATTGACAAATATGTTGTTTGGATTTTATGTATATTTTATTTTTGTCCCATAGCAATCTGCAATAGGATTTATCATAAACAATTACAGAAGTCTGAAGTCGGATTAGACCGACTTCGAAATATCCTTTACCTTTTCTTGTGCGCGCGCGTTCAACAATGGGGATGTTGTCTGCATAAATCACCATTTGGAGAATATATACGGTAATTTTCGGTAGGGTACCTTGAAATGATTATATCGACCCCATTTCTTGTATATGGCTTTATAGGGTCCATATACGTACTAATATATAATTTCGTCCAAACATTTTTTATAGGTCGTAAGTTATAATAAAATGTGAATAGTGGGCGTGGGTGTAAAAATAACACACCCATTTTTTGTATAGTGTTTAATAATAGTACCCGCAACATTCCTGTGAAATTGTGTTGAGAAAACCTTTAATAAGCACCTAGCTATGAATTTTGTTTAATTGTGGGCGTGGCAGTTGTATTATGATCTCCATATTCTGCACACACAATATATATAGACCCCATGTATATTTCTGCCAATTTTTTTTCCGCTGGCATCAATATGAGCATAGGTATGCTAATTTTAATTTTACACCCGAAAGTTCCTTGTATCAAAAGTGGGCGTGCCTTTTCTCTGATCAGCCCCATTTGTGGCAGGTAGCTTTTTAATGTCCAAATGTTCCTTCCCGTAAAATTACGTTCGTAGATCTCTACCAGATCTTAAGTTATTAATATTTGTTAATAGTGGGCATGGCAGTTAATATACACGGCACACTCTTTCCACAGGGTTTAGTAGGACCCACATCTCCATAACTGCCAAATAATGTCGCGATTCCGTCAATTGGACCGCAGTTATAGTCATTTTAAAAAGGTGAAAAAGTTCTTTATAGGGGCGGTAGGCGTGGTTTTTGTCCAAATCGGCCCATATAGCAATCTGGTTCTGTATCTTTGTCCAGACTATACTTTTGCAATTTCATTAAGATAGCTCTAACCGTGTAGAAAAAAGTGGCCACAGACGGACAGACGGACGGATAAAATAAAAATTGATTAGAAAGTTATTCTGATCATATCTGTATATATATGTCCATACCTACCACGCCTCCTTCTTGAAATTACAACCCCTCTCAAAAGCTAAAAATTAGTATAGCCCATTTACGTTTTTTAAAGGTAAAGAGTATAAAAATAAATGCCCATATTTTCACAATTCAGCACTTACACCTTTGCTAGTGGAATATAAGTAAATTGCAGCAAGGTGTAAGAATTTTTGCAATATACTTGGTCACCCAAGGAGTATTTGCTATTTTTTTAAATTTCATTCATTTTTTTCTGATTTCAAAACAGACTGCAAAATTGTCAGCTGATGCCAATTATACCATAAAATGTGACTTAGAATCGACAACCAGAACTCCACAAAGTCACCAAATCATGATTAAATATTAGAAATGTCAAATTCGGTCCTGATTATTTGTTGTGCATTTGCATTTTTATCTATTTCTTCAAAAATTATGTTTATAATTGGAAATAAGTCGTCAGTCATACTGTGCCTTTCTGTAGTTCTTTGGGGATTGAACCATATTCCTATATCGCTTATACAAATCCAGAAATGTCGTATATGGACACTAGTATTTAGGCTAGCAGAACGTGACTGTAAAAACGACAACACGAGCATGTTACTCTTGAGTTCAAAGCAGCAGTTAACCCTGTGACCTCCCATGAAATATATTTTAAGTGAATTGCTATTGATATTAATTAATTATATTAATGGTAAAAAACTCTTTACTTAACAAAACCCCGTGATTCCAACTAAAAACAATTTTTTGTCAAAGTATTATACCTAATTGGACTACACTATTAGATGGGAACCCATTTATTTAGATTGGGGTCTTTCATCCTTTTCTTTTCCTAACTTGCGCTTAATCCAACTCCAAAAAACAACCTATCCCTTTGTTTGAATATACCTTATATTAGAGCAAAGCGCCTTTCAATTTTAATATTTTATGAAAATATCTTTTATCACAGTTTTTGCAGCTAAAGTAAAACGTTGTATAACAAATTCGAACCATTTTAAAAGGGGCCTAGAAAGCACGGGTAAGAAGTTCACAACTTTTACAAACTCTCTCATTTAGTCAAAAGTTCCTCTGCAATGTGTCCCTAATTTATTTTAATGTTTTGCTTCGCAACTAAGCTAAAGATTAAAAGGGTGCTTTGTTTCGATTATTCCGATTTCGAACATTTCCCACCGTCGTGAAAATTCTCCTCTCGGCAGAAGTACATGCAAAGAGTATTTACGTTGTATATTGTTTTTGCTACAAGTACCGAAACAGAATGTTTCATCGTCTAAATTACCCGCTTATTAATCACGCTCAGCGTTACTCGTGGTGTGGTCATTGCAGACGTTTCGAAGGTCATTAGAATCATCTTTTTGGCTTGTGTCTAAATCCAGTAACTTTAGATTATGGCATAGTAGGTATATTAAAATTGTAATTCTTTATAAATAACTTTTGGCCTCAAAGAAGCTGTTACCAATTGCCACTTAATAATTATTTTTACCATTACTATGAGAAAATTTAAAGAATTATAAAAACAATTTTCCATATCCAGTGATTTCATTTTTGGCATTAAAGACAATATTCTTACAGTGAATTTAGTAGCAGTCGAAAATGCAGTAATTATTTTAGAAATATTAGAGTATTTAAATCAAGCAACTAGATCCATGTACAATTATATGATTATGATCAGACTCGGAAATATTCTTCCCTTGTGATCAAAGCGCTGAGAAATGTTTTCTTATCGTATTCTATGCAAACAATTCAATGCAATCTCATATGGTATCAGAAGAAGGGTTGCTTGAAGAGCCACAGGAAATTCACCAAAACCTGATTTCTTGTCGTACCAGAAGCACAAGCATCAGAAGTAATCGGAGTCATCCAGTCATATGCTATACATGCCGACTCTGGCAACTGGCTTCGAAAAGAACCAAAATTTATCTTGTGTATTTCTTGGCCAAGATGACTGGGTTATTAGTAATCGACTTGCCCTTTATTTCCATTGAACACTCACTTCGTTAACCCGCTATAATCCACGTGGTTGCGCTCAAAATTCTTCTGAAAATTGCATGTGTTATTATATGGAGACGCTGGAGTTCTATAAGTAAATTCTAGTTTATCAAATGTGATTGCATTTTGGGTTTATGGAACCACTCAAAGAAATTATTGCAAAAAATCGTGTATGCCTATTTAGTCCGAAAAAGTTCAAAAATATTGGAAAAAATGCTTTTAATGCTAATCCACTGATTCAGCGAGTCATGTATAGTAAAAGGAATTGGAGCGCAATAATAAGGACTAGCAAAAATGACACCGATTCTTTAATAATGTAATAATAATATAATAGTCAAGGTGTGAGTTTCACGATCCCAGTATATTTGGACACGTTTTAAGTACATATTTCACAATAGCAAATTATGCGTCTCTTTTAAAGCTTTTGTAGCTCTGGAATTCTCAAAAAATGTACAAGGAACACATGCTTCCTAGGCTATCAATTCAAATATTTATCCACCCATGTTTGTTGCTTCTTGCTAACCACACACACACCACACAGCATATTCATATTCTGCGATGAGGTGTTAAAATCTCTGATTTGCGCAGTCTTTATTGCAGGTACACAAACGTGAAGGAGAAAACATACGAAAAACATATAACATCCTGTGGCAACTTCACAGAAATATGGAACATGGTGTCACTGTAGACATCAGGTCATAATAAGACCCATAAACAGATTAGTAATTTTATAATAAATCAACACCATCATCCACAACTGCTTAGGGAGTCTGAACAGTACCCATGGCATATTCCAAATGTTATGACAAGTACATCAAGAAGACTGGGTCTTCGCTGCCTATATTACATATTGCTGTTTATTGATATATTATAAATTCAAGTTGTATAAAAAGTGTCCATTATCACATATTAATACCCAAATAAGATTTGTTGAAAATTCAATAAGTGGATTGTGTCAAGTAAAAGAAAAAATTCTCTGGAAATTAACTATTAATTATATTAGTTCAATTCAACAGCAATTCACTTCAATAATTGAATTTTATCGCGTCCTGTGCCGCGTCCAAGGTACAATAGCCCTCTCGCTCTCTTTTTCTTATGAGTTTTCAGCTCCTTTCAATACTCTTCTAAGACATTCTAAAAGAAACTACGTCGATTAGTGCATTAGTGAGGGCAGAGTAAGGGTAATTTATTACAAGTTGATTATGACTTATTAATGAGCTTTATTAATGATTATCACTAATAACTTATATTCAAATCTACTTCGAATAAGGTATCTTCTGTAGATAGAAAACTCTTATTGGCAAAAATGCACTCCACACTCGTTTCAGTGCTGAAGTAAATTTCAGAAATATTGAACTCATTGATTTGTACTCTTATGGAGATTGAGGCATTTTTTTGACCTCCTATAAAGCGAAATCCTTAAATTTTCTGTGAAAAATGCAGGAAATTACTGACTCACTTCATTGTTATTTGCTTGACTTTATTTTAGTGACTTGCTGAAAATTCCGAAATACCATTCACTTGCAGTCGCATCAATTCAATTAGTTTCTGGAAGCAGGTGGACATACTCTCCCCACTCCTGCATCTGGTTTAGTAAACAACGTTTGATTTACATCTGACATTTTGCGTGCTCTTGCTGAAAATTTCTACTCCGCATTTTCTTTCCAAATATTTATATACTGCACACTTTCTAAACAACTCTTGAAATTTTAAATAGTTGCCAGTGAAAACTTTTAATACCGTTAGTAAAATTTTTAATGAGGACATTTATACTGCATTAAAATTTTTAATTATTTGAATTGGTTTCCTTTAAAATATGGTTTTGAGAACTTAAATAGGTGAACAAATTATTATGCAATTAAGCGGTCCGAAATAGATAATTTTATAACTCTGTTGCTTTACGACAACAGCGGGAACATAACCACACAACTTCTTTTTAAAATTCAATTTGTATTGATAACTTCCGCGGCGTTCTCCATTGACGGTAACTCCATTGCGATTTTTATTTTCAAAAAGTAGGGTCCAGACCATAAAATGTCAATTTTGTGGATATAAAAGTCTTTCATGAAAATCATGTGGGTTTTATTCACTCCAAATGCGACAGTTCTGATGGTTTCGGAAGACATTTAACCAGAAGCGATGAATCGCTAAAGATGGGGTGAAGTAATGGAACAGAAGCAGTTCAAACATAAAGTCAGCCACCACCCAACAATATAGCTAGATTGGTCTCTTTATATCATTATTCTTCGATGACATTAATTTACAATAATTCCTGATCAAGATATAATCAGGGGTTATCTAGAACATTGAGTGATCTCGAGGTCACATCATAAGGACTATGTGTGCTTTATTATGGGTCACAGCAGGAACCAGAGAAATGTGTTGTTATAATTTGTTTGCTATATATACCTCGCAAATATGAGCCAAGCAACTCAACATAAATATTACTATTATAATATGTAACATAGGTGCTTTCCTCTATCAAATTTATCAGCCTTTTGCTGACAAGGATCAGACGCCTTTATACGATTGCCATCGAAATATGAGTTTTTCTACTGTCACCATAGACTTGTAAAGTGCCAACATGGTAGGATTTATATAAAATATAATTTATATTCATGTTAATTAATTTTGCAAGCCACATAAGCAATTGAAAATTTTGGTCTCCAGTTCTAATTCAGTTGTCATTTTCAATATATTAACAATGAAGTATCAAGCTCAAGAGCGCCTGCGACTTCAGCAATTATTTTTTTGCAAACTCGTACCTTGGTCTGATTTCTTATTTTTTCTTAAGCAAGGTCAGAATTGTAAACTACAAAAACTGGCAAGGCATAAATGGCTAATTTTTAATGCTGATGGGGGAAAACTATTGATGTGTTCACGGATATTGCCTATAATTAAATTATCCTTAAAGGATCCGTGTTCTACAATGTGCTATTTCTATTAAGATTCGAAATATAATGCAACAACATTAAATTATGCAATGGTGTCTTGTAATTTCCCACTAAGTAATTAGTTACTTATTCCTAAAAAGATTCTACAGTTCCCTTCAAAAACAATTGACGAAAAGGGTGAAGAATATAATTGAAAAATATATTTTGTTTCTATGTTTTGAAATGATTAGTGATATTCTACTCTCAATAAAATCTTCTGTTTTCTTTTCGTTTCTGGTTTTCTTTCGAAAAAACCAAAGAATTGCCACTAAGTAAATATAAAAAGATATTAGTTCCATTATAATTTCCTACAGAGGGAAAAATGGAACCTCCGCTACAGAAGAAAATCATCGAATAAATGTGTATATCAGCAACCTGGCAAGATATGAAATATTATCTCATCTACTCTCTTAAGTGTTTCACTACAATTTCGCACTGATAAATAACACATAATTGAGAAATACAGCCACCAAATTCCATACTCAATTCTTGTTGAATAAAACTAATTATCTATCAAGTTGCCCAAGACTGTTATTAATGTTGTTGGTTGAACCAAAGAAATGACTGACAATTATCTCATTAGAGCACAGCACGGCTGAGATAAACATACTCACTTTCAATTCATTATAATGTAATGACACTTATAGGGACTGAATTGCCGTTATGCTGTGTTCGAGAATTCTACTAATAATATAAGTGATGATAGGCTGAAGAGGACGAGTACGTCATAATTAATCGGTTATAATTTCAGTAAGCAATTAAGTAGAAATCCTAAAAAAATTTATATTTTCCTGTGCAACTAACAATAATAACAAGAGAATAGTAGACTAATGAGTGCCTAATTTAATTAATTATGAAGGGATTCGTTAATTATGGTGCTTATATATAAGAAGTTTATATTGCGGATAAGCTATAAATATTTCAATAAAAAAATAATCATTGACGTAATTTTCTAAAATAAAAAAAATTTATTTAACTAAATTTCTAAATTTACAGAGAATTACCTTCTGTTTAAAAAGTACCCGCAATTTGTCAACAAAACAAGCTTAAAGAAGATTTCTATATTACTTACTTTTAGTTTGGCACTCTTTTTAAATTTATCCACATTTTTTAAACTAAAATTAGACACGGTCTTAAATTAAATATTCTTGAAAGGAATAAAGCAAAAGTTTTTTTCAATGCCGTCCTGTAAATTGATACCTGTTGAGAGTATGCCAGGCAAGTGATATAATTGCGTTGATTCCCCAAGATAAGTAAACACAAAAAGTGCAAAAATTTTAATCTTGAAACTACAATAAAGCTGAATTTTTAGAGTCTCAGATTCCCATAATTAATAAAGTCAGTCACCGCAACCACATCCTAAGAAAGTGACAAAGAATTGCAGACATAAACTAAAAGAAAACAAGGACACATTTCAATAAATGATGTAGTACTAAATAAATTTTCAATACTATGTGATGAGTTTCTCTACTTTGAAGAGAACATTGTCTAAAGTTCAAAATTCAAAGAAAAGTTTTCTTTTCAAAGTTTTATGACAAATACTATTAAAACGAGCCCAAATAAAAACAGATAAGAAGGAATATGTAAAATCGATTCCCTAGGCTAAATTTCATATATAATTATCTTTAATAATACATTGCTTGTCCCTATTATCAATCGAAATTGATTCCAAGATAAGTAAGAGAAATATTCTTTTAAAGGTGGTACTGGAATTAGTTATTGGCATAACTTTTTTGATTTATTCAACTTGTTCTCACAGAGTTACTGTTCAGACAATTAATTCAAGTGAAGTATTAGTACATTTAATGTGACAAGTTTCCATATTATATTACAATGTAAACACGAACAAAATATCCCACAAAGGAGCCGACTTTTTAAAATTTTGCATTTCGTATCCATTTTTAAACAAGGGTTTGCATCGTAAAATTAAAACTCTTCTTTAGTGTCACTAACTCAGTAATTATTGGAGTTAGGTAAGGTTCGGTTATCGTGTAAGCCGGTCTACAGACCAACTCAGTCGGAAAACCATCGGTCCATTATGATACCACCGCGTAACAACGCACCTCTGATTTTCTCGTCAAACCATTTCGAAGCCCTAATAAAGCGCAGGATTTCCTCCTATTGAACTCCGCCCACATTAGCCTAGTAATTAAGCAAGTGCCCTCGTGTGCCAAAGAACCATTGGCCTCTCGCACGACCCTATCCTTCAGCATCAGTTTACATCGGTGGCAATCGGCATTCCAACATCACATCTGTTCGTGCATAAAGGAAGGATGTTACTCCGTCTGGCTAGATCAACAGCCCTACAGATCCCCTCAATATACCTATGCGCCGGGACCCATATTAGGCGTACCCTGAAAACAGTGCTCATATTGATTTGAGTGTAATGTGTGACGAATAGACGTGTTTGTTTTGGCAGGCGGTTGCGTCGCGTAGTTTCAGTGTACTGTTTTGTTGTTGATCACGGGTTATCTTGGAAATTGGAGAGCCGGAATTGTTTGATTGGTGGAATTGTTTTTGTTCTTGAAGTGATTGTTTGTTTTTTAATAAGACTTTCAACTTGAATGTTTTGTGGTTTGAAAGCAATGCCTACCACTCGAAAAGCCGCGCCAAAAAAATTGACGTCCGTCTCTTCGCCGCAGTATTTGACTCCTACTCAAATACATGAAAAACTTGGTGATTCACCACTACCACGAAATTGGTTACAGCTGTTTGAAGAGAAGCTTCAACTGCAACAGGAGTGCATTGTTAAGCAGGTGACTCAAAGCATAACTGAAGCTGTCAAACTAGCTGAAGAGAGAGTTATGCAGAGAATGAATGAGTTATCTGGTGAGCTAATCAATGTCAGGTCTGCTGTGGCAAAAATGGAGAAGCGGGTTGCTGTTGTGGAGGAGATGGATGCTGATAATCGGGCTCTTGGACGCGAGGTAGCCACGTTGCGTGATAAAGTGGCCAAATTTGAGAACGATGCGGTATCCTCTGATTTGATTTTCAATGGTATTCCCCATGCTGCAGCTGAAAATGTGTCTGCTATTTTCTCACAAGTTTGCAAAGCGTTTAATGTCAGTACTCCACTAGTGAGAGAGGCATTCCGTCTGAGAAGTAAGGGAAACCTGAGCAAAACCACTACACCTCCGATTTTGGTGAAACTCCACTCGGCACGTGATAGAAGTCAGTTGCTCAAGCACATTGCTGGCTTCCGCAAGTCCAGTTAAAGGCCGCTGTTGCTAAATGATATTGGGGTTCAGGGTGACAGCTCGTTTTATGTACATGAGAGTCTAACGATTAACAATCGTGAAATATTGCGTCGGGCCAATGAGCTCAAAGGACAAAAACTTCTAGTGTCAGCGTTTACAATTCGGGGCCGAGTCTTTGTGAGAGCCGATCCGAATGCTGAAGCAATAGTAGTGAGTAGCAGAGAGAGCGTAGATGCAGTTGCCGGCAGAAGCTATACTGGAGCATAAAACTCAACTTTTACTTGATTATTTTAATTTATTATTCTATTTAATGTATTATTCTATTTATTTTATTTTAATTTATTATTTAATATTACTCTCAACTTCACTATTTAGTTTCTTCTTTATTTTTATTCAAGTGTTTAATTGCACATTTACATATATTAATAGCTTAAATGCTCTCTCTCCATATGCCTTGTGCTCGACTATTTTTTTAAGTAATTTCCTCTTCTCTACTATCTGCTTCTTCTATTACTGTGATGCTTATTGTTGTGTTGCTGATATGTATTTTTATGCTAATTATGGGTGATGAAGTTTCTGCCTCCAGTGACGTTCATAAAACATTGATTGGCGTTTTATGCAACCAGCGCTCTGGATTAAACATTGTACATTTTAATGCGAGGAGTCTAAGTGATTCTAAGATGGATTATGTTAGACACTGCTTTGAGAATTCATCTGTTGATGTAATTTGTGTATCCGAAACCTGGTTGCATGAAGGTATAGGTGACTCTTGCCTGAATATAGGTAATTACAAGCTTTTTCGAAACGATAGATTAGACAAAAAAGGCGGGGGTGTGGCAATATATTGTAAAAGTAATTTAAGAGTGAATTTGTTGAATATGTCTGGAAGCACAGATGTGGAATTTCTAAATGTTGAAATTTATGACAATAGCACAAAAGTTTTTCTGTCGTGTGTATATAATCCTTATCGTTACTGCTGTTTGGATCCGTTCTTTGCTACTTTGTCAAATTGTGTAATCGATTATGATCATTTTATTGTGTGTGGTGATTTCAATATAAACATGTTATGTAAGGACAGTCTTGCCAAGCAATTCATTTGTAAAATTTCTGAAGTTGGACTGCAAGTGCTGAATACCAGTATGCCAACACGCTTTGCAGATAATGCTTCTCCAAGTTTGTTGGATGTTTTTCTAGTTTCGGATATTTCTTCAGTTATGATCTTTGACCAATTATCGTTTATATCCGACCACGATCTAATTTTTTGTTCAGTGAATGTAAATCTAAACCCAGTGGTTGCTGAAAATTCCTTTTCCTTTCGAGACTATAAATCAATTAATCTTGATTCTTTGTTTAATGACCTGTCACTTATTAATTGGTCTGAATGTAGGCTGTTTAGCTCTGAGAATGAAAAGCTGGATTCCTTAATGTACAGAATTGGTGCCTTGTTTGACTTGCATGTTCCACTTGTAACTCGTTCTGTCACTAACAGCAGTTGTCCCTGGTTTACGAAGAATGCCCAATTGGCTATTAAAAAACGGCATAGAACATACAATCAGTGGAAAAGAAATCCAACTGCATCTAGATGGGAAGAGCACAAAAGAGCTAGAAATGATGCAAATTCTACTATTAAATTGGCTAAGCGCAGATTTTTCATGTCCAAACTATGTTTGGCACGACCTTCCAAGCAGCTGTGGAATAATTTGAGACAAGCTGGGGTATGCAATGGGAAATCTGAAGATTGTCGGATTGATCCGGGTATTCTGAATGACTATTTTGGTAGTAGTTCAGTGTCTGCTGATGATATGTCTGCTGTAGTTGCGAGGGACTGTGTTTCTGAATGCCCATTTGTGTTTGAGTTTATTTCTGTGGGTGAAGATGATGTTGCTCGCTGTGTCAACAAGATAAAGTCAAATGCTGTCGGAGAGGATGGAATTCCTATTAAATTTATTAAACTTATTTTGCCTTTCATTCTAAGCCCGTTGACCCATATAATTAACCATTGACCAGGAGCTCGTTCTGCTTCCCCAATATTTGGAAAATAGCGACGATTATCCCTATAGCTAAAAAGTCCAATGCTAATGTACCGTCTGATTTCCGTCCTGTAAGTTTGTTGTCGGCTTTATCAAAGGTATGTGAATCTCTCATAGCTGAGCAAATCTCAGAACACGTCAGAAAATTTGACCTTATTTCCCCACTCCAATCTGGTTTTCGGCCTGGACACAGCTGCTCCACTGCTGTTGTTAAAATATTGGATGACATCAGAGAGTCATTTGATATGAGACATTTGACCCTGCTTTGTCTGTTAGATTTCTCTAAAGCATTCGATTCTGTAGATCACTCATTACTATGTGAAAAGCTACGGTTGACTTTTGGTTTTTCCAGCTCGGCGGTCCGTATGTTAAATAGTTACTTGGTTGGAAGGTCTCAAAGGGTTAGGGTGGGAAAGAATGTGTCTGCGTTCAGTAATTCAACCTGTGGGGTGCCTCAGGGGTCAGTGCTTGGTCCACTTTTATTTACACTGTTCATAGATGACATTTTCAGTAAGTGTCGTCATGTTACCATGCATGCATATGCTGATGACCTTCAATTGTATTTGTCCAGACCTATTGGTCTCATTGATGATTTATGTGCTAGGGTAAACGAAGACTTGATCATAATAGCAGAATGGGCTATAGCTAATAGGCTGAAGCTCAACTCCCAAAAATCATATGTCCTCCCGATTTCCAAGTCTGGTTACCCTTCCTCTGATATACCAACAATTTCACTAAATGATACAAAACTTAAATTTGTTGAAAAAGTTAAAAACCTTGGATACCACATTAACTCCCTCTATCCTGTGAGGATCACATAAATTCAGTGGTGAGTAAGGTCTACTATACCTTACGGAATTTGAGGAGGACTGCATCATTTGTGCCTGCTGAGACCAGAAGGAGGTTGGTGCTTCAGCTTATTGTGCCGATCATGACTTACTCAGATGTTGTTTATGGTAAACTTGACTCGGGTTCAAGGCATAAGTTGCAGGTGGCATTCAATAATGCTACAAGATATGTATATTGTTTAAGAAAGTTTGACCATATCAGTAAGTTTTGCAATCAGGTCCTTGGTTGCAATATTTTTAATTATATGGATGCTAGAAATTGCATATTTCTACATAACTTAATATACACGCGAACACCTAATTATTTGTTTGTAAAGTTCAAGGTTTGTAAATCGAGGAGAAATATGAACCTCTTAGTCCCTAATTACAAGTATTTAAACTCGAATAGACTCTTTTTTGTGAACGCCATCAGGTTGTGGAATTCGTTGCCTTTGGTAATTAGGAGTATATCAAGTAAGCACAACTTTAAGCAAGCAGTTTTTCACCACTTCTCTTAATGCTATTTTTTTTTTTTCTCTTTTCTGCTTTTCTAATTTTTGTTTCGTTTTTGTTTATTCATTGTTTTTCTGATCTGACTTTTCCTTATTTCAGAAAAATTATTTATTTTTAAAGTTAATTATTTATTTATTCAATTATTTATATGTTTAATTATTTATTTATCTGATCTTAACTTATTTATTTGTCTGATCTAATAATTTAGTTTAATTTAACTTACATTGTTAGTCTTATTTTAAGTAATTTTTGTTATATATAATTCATTGTTATCCGGATACTTCTTGACGCATTTAAAAGACCCTGTCTTATATGTGAACGCTTTAAAATAAATTAAATTAAATATCATTTAGGGCTTCCCGGCAGTCCTGTGCAACCTTTCAGTGCCACCGAGTTCATTAACTTGATGGGCGCCTGGCTATGGAAAAGATATTTATAATATTCTTTGTTACAGCGCGTCTGCTTAAATAGATAGCTACCTCCTTTATGGCTAGGACCTCTGCTTGATAGACACTGCAGTGGTCGGGAAGACGGAACGAACGTTCCAGTCCCAGTTCTTTTGAGAAAACTCCAAAACCGACTCTATCGTCAAGTTTCGATCCGTCTGTGTAGAAATTCAGTTCCCCCCTTCTGCGTGGCATGAATGTTTGCCACTCTCTTGTAAACGTATTATATGTTTGGAACTGCCTGTCAAAGCTTACACTAGATATAGAGTGGTCAATGTGTTGGAAAAAACTACTCCAGGTATATACGATAGTCGAGTAACCAATCTGCCATATCGCCGTACATTTTAGCCTTACCGCTGATGCGTCGGCCGCTTGTTTCCGTACCAGATTTAATGTAGGTAGGTGAGTATCACTTGTAATGCTTTAGTTGGTGTGGTCCGTAAAGCACCAGAAATGCACAGAAAGGCCGTTCTTTGGACCTTGCTCAGAAGCTTCAAATAGTTTTGTTTCTGAGTGGCTGGCCACCATACCAGTATTCCACATAGCAATATAGGTCTGACCACAGAAATGTACAGCCAGTGCATAATTTGTGGGGATAGCTCCCACCTGATTCCGACCGCTTTTTTCAAGTGTACAAAGCAATTTTGGCCTTCCTAAGTCTTTCATCAATATTGAGTTTCCAGATAAGTTTCCTATCTAATATTAGTCCCAAATATTTGACTGTCTCCTTCATCGGGCTTTCCACACCTTTGTATATTAGCGGGGAGACCGTGTGAGATCTCTTTTTCTTAGAGAAGAGGATCAATTCCATTTTTTCGTGGTTTAACCCTCATCTTCTTCTTTCCGGTCCAACAAGTAAGTATAGTCATGTTAGAGCACAAAATATCCATAAGAGTGTTTGGATACTTCCCTCTAATCACAATTGCCAAAACGTCAGCATAGGCGATGACGTGGCAACCCCACCTAGCAGTAAGGGATTTACAGCCAAATTCCAGAGCAGGGGGAAATAACTCATACCTGAGGAGTACCTGTGCAGACTTGTCCGCTAAAAGTGTAGGTACCTTTCTGCTGACGAGTATAGTCGCAATCAGTGCAACCACATTAGGATCAACGCCCAGAACTTCTAACTCTCCCCTAATGTCGTTCGCAGTTTTATTGTTAAAAGCTCGTTCTATATCAATGAAGGCCCCCAGTGCAAGATAGTTTTTTATAGAGGTTATCTCCTCCGCACCCTGTATCCGGGGAGGTGTTATTGACTCCTCTGCCTAGATCCATAGTGTTCTGGTATGAATTACAGGGTTACGTCGGGTAGGATGTGTATCGGTCTAGATGGGATAGAGGCTAAAGTTCCTAGAACTATATTCGCATATTCCCATCCTGCGAAACTTATGCTTAAGTGAAACAAAGCTTGTCAATTTCCCAAGCAACACCGTGGAATCTGAAGTAGGCACCCGTTTAGGCAATATTTTGGAATTAATGTCCTCCTCACATTTCCCGCCGAGACAGAGAAATATCTCCAAAAGGGGTAAAATTTCTAGTTGGTTAAGAACTTGCCACAAATATTGAAGCAATCATATTCAAATTTTGTTGACATCCTTGTTTGGGCAGATGAAAATTTTCAAGCACTGCAGATTTGCTAGAACTTTTTATCAAGGAGGTTCGGGTTGAAATACTTGAGTAGTCACTGTCTGTTGGGTGTTTCTTTTTATGATATACTAACACTTTCATTCAAAACTTCATAGATGCTTTATAATAAATTTATAAAATCCAACGACAGTTATTGAAGGCCTTTTTATGCAAATGTTCGGTTGGATCCCACAAAGTTTTTCAATTACTTTTAATAAAGTAGGCTCAATATTCCTAAGTCACTTTAAATGTAGTTATAATATCATCGTTTCTCCCAAAACAATCATATAACAAATTCAGAAATCTGTAATTCAGTACTTTGGTACTAAATTAACAAAATACAATTCTCCTACTTTTGTACACACAAAATAAAATTGTCCTTGCACTTCCACACTTGAATTTATAAATCTGCAAGTAGAATTAAATATATTAAATAAAATTAATTATTTACTTCCTCTACACAAGACACACATATAGAAATTACTTTAATTTACTTAAAAAATTATTAATTGCTCTGATTCTTCTAGAAATATATTGCACACACATTCAAGTACACTGGCAAAAAGGACTCATGTGAGATCCACCAACTGGGCTGGATGTTTTAATCGATATTTTTCGAAGTAGAAACATTACAAACTACACAAATATTTTAGTAAATTGGTTTGTTGTTATATGTGGATGTTATGCAACTGTGCTCACATTATAGGCTTTGGTCAATCGTAAGTCTTAAACCTGCAAGCTCAAAGTAAACATTGCAATTATTCATTTCAAGGGTTTCTGTTTGAGGTTCTCAGCTTCTTATTCATTATGCAGTATTCGTCATGCACTCACTATAAAAAATCGCAGTCCCATGAAAATTTCTGCGAAAATCAACTGAAACCACCTTACACTTTATTCGTATGAAATGCAAAAGTTGATAAATTTCACATTGAAATTATTTGTAAAGAGAAGGTAGAAGGAGGATAGGAGGATTGCAAAATGTTCTAAAAATATATAAACTCCAGCATCCTGGTTAAAACAATTTGCCATGAGAATACTTCATGCTAAGCTACTGTTACAGAGAGTAATTTTGTTCCATATTTGAATTATGGCCACTAATTTAATTAATAATTTTTCTTCCCAATGATTCGATTGCATTACTTCATAGCGAGAACTATATGAGGAATATATGAAAAATATGTAAAATTAAAAACTCAAATATTTTGTTTTGGAAATATATCCATTAAGGCCGAAATTTAAAGCAAATGCATTTTTTCAATTTTTTATACTAACCACCAATTCTCAACTAAGCGACTAAAATGTTGTGTTTGCTTTTATTTAGTTTGAAATTTTCTCTAATAACAAGTGTAATAACCGTTTGGTTATATTTAATATAACGTACGCCATTAACTAGTGCTCTATCACGATACCATAGATTACCGATATTTTAAAGTACGGTTAAATTTTGTATATACATAGCCTATTAAAATATTCTGCATGCTATTGTGGATAGGTAGGGAAAACCAAATCTTAATTTTATTTGTGAGGTAGCTTGATATTATTAATTGTGCATTTAAAATGACATGCACATGTTGATCGCCAGCAAAAGTTTCTGCTTTTGGGATGCTTTGGATCTATAGAATCAGAATAAAACTATTGACATACTTACTTTGCCTCCTGACGACATAGAGTCAGTGACTTCGATGAATACATAACTTTCTGAAAATGGAGATGTTGCATTGTTTAGAACGTATGTGAATATCATCGTTTTTAAGAATAGCATCGTTTTTACAAATATTCAAAATAAGTGAACAAAATGGAAATTGCATGTATCACGCGAAGATCATGAACATATTATGAATATATATGAACAGGAAACTCATATTCAGAAAGAAGAGTTGTCCTTGATGATCTGCTAACCTCTCCCATACCGAAAGAGAAAAACGACTAACAGTGCCAGTCCAATCCGTGAATGTGGAGTAGGAACAAGTAGTTCTGGTGGCATTCGAGCGTGGTGAGCTTATAAATAATTCTCTATTTCGAAATGTATGGCTATGGGCGTAAGTAAGTCATATTCTCGAGGGAAATAAGTCATATTCGCCTCACGCTGCGACCACAAAATCTAGATTATAACAGCAACCCATTCTTCTGTGTTTGCAAATTTACTGGAAAAATGTCGCAAAAGTTCTTACACCGAGAAATTAAGGGAAATGTTCTTTGACAATTGCGAGCTTCTCTTTTCTCCACAATGGGTTTGTTAAAAATGTTTCGACAAAATTTTGCTTGAGAAACGTAAAAAATTAATGTTTAATTTATTGGGCTTTACTAACATAAAAAGTATGAGCCCTTTACGCAAGTCTTGTTGTAATAACCCCGACCATTTCTGCCACATAATTGATAAATTTTGTCAAGAAAAGCAACGAAGGAATATAATCAATTTTGTAAAACAAAGTTATATTTTGGAAAACAACTTGAACAACAAGACAAATGTTGGGACCCACACAAAGTTTGTAAAATGTAAACGTAAACGTTTTAAAAAATATACTTCTCTCTTTTAATATTTAAATTCCAGTATAAGTGGATTCGTTCAATCTCAAAAAGTAGAGTCAATTCAACAAAAATATCAATATTTTTGTATTCCAGACCAAAATTGCCTAAAGTTGACAAGTAAATCCAATGCCGCAGAATCAGTGTTCCCTCTGTTATCAGTCGGTTCAGCATATACACGTAAAAAGGTAGAGAAATTAGTGACATCTTTATTAAAATAATTTATTCCAAGAACATTTGAAACTTATAAAATTAACATAAAAAATTTAAATTTATTTCAATTTTATCTACAAGGACCAAACTACCACATGAATATATTGTATTTTCCTGTGAGAACATCGAAAAGTGTGGACAGTTTCCTAGAATCCCAAAAAGAAAGAGTTACATCCCAAATAAAAAGAGTTACATCCTTTAGTGAGTTAATCGTTTTTCAATCAAGAAGTTACCACCTTTGGACAATTTATCATATATAAGAGTAGACTTAGACTCTAGAAAACGTTTCATCAGCAGTTAGCATAGTAACCGGCTAGTGTGCTCTTTGTCCATGTGGGTTCAAGGAAGAATCTGGATGTCCTTCAGGCAATGCTGGATTTCAAATTGGTGTACCATGCAAAGGCATATTACTGAGTTCTTGTGAATGGATCTTTTTTTCTTCGAAATACACTCGTTTGCAATTTACCATTTAATTGAAGTACAATAAAATTATTCCAACAGGTGTGTCATCACATGCAGTTTTACAACCATTTAGAAATATTGAAAGACATATTCATAAATAAACCAAATTCTAGAGAATTTTGAATTTTATGTGGTGTTCTATCACAATAAATCATCTGCGAACACAAGTTGCTCGTGTCTGTTCAGTTTGCTGCTTTGTCAATACGTCTGCTTCAAAAAATTGTCTGAGAAGAATTTCCTTCGCAAAATTCCTTCCAAGCCCGAACATTTTTAAATTTGATTTATCTTTCGACACAAACTCATCCACAGTTTGTTGATTTGTGGCAGTTTGGAAGTTCAATATTTATGTTTTTTTAGATACGGTTTTCTATCAGTTTAACACTTTAAGACAAGAAAAAGTAACACACTACAGGAATAATAACAGTGGAAAAAGGTTTTTGGGACATTCTATCATAGTAGGAAATTAAGAACTTTAAAGTTTACATAGGAATATAGGACAACAGTTTTGTAACAACGTCAGAAGAGCAGTAGCCGTATATTGGTCCTGGCTTTGCTTGGAAAAGTAGATTTATTTCTTCTCTGAATAAATGATTGAAGGAAGTAGATCGATCCTGATGAATTAAGTCCTACAGAAATATTTCAACTGAGAATTAAAACAAGTCGAAATACAAAATTTAAACGTGTTTTTTGTGTGTGCGTGTACATACTAATCTAATTATAAAATAAATTTCAGATTTTATTTATATGCATTTTAACATGGTATCGAACAACTTCACCATTCTACAATATTACAAATGTAATACAAATGCAACTTCTTGCCATCGAATGCTGCTCCTCTATCCAATTTACTGATTTCCAATAATTATATTTTTGTGTCATTTAAACTATGTACTATAGACACATCATTTAAATCCCTAAACACTTAAATTCCTATGACAGAGTATTTACAGAATTTTCTCTATACAATCTGGGAAACCCATTCTTATATATTTTTTTTATTTACAACAGATTTTATGGCTTTATCACCATGGTACACCAACATTTTTTTGCAGATGCAGCTCCTTCAGTTTAATGAAATGCCACCGCTTTTTGGCGGCATTTTCTTTAACTGAAATAAGAACGTTGCAGCCATTTAGAAACTCCTCTTCCTGTTCATTTGCGCGTATATTCCGTTTATCCACTGGCGGCAGACAGGATACACTGCTGTACTCGTAAATTATTGCGACATTGTGTTGAGGGCTGATGAGAGATTAAATTTAATTATGAAATGCTTTTGTTCCTCAAATAAGTGAGGAAAAGTGCTTACAATTTCATTTTCGGGTGCAAGTACTTCAGGTAAAATGAACAATTTTTCTTATTAACACAGCTAAGAGGGTAACTCCGTATAATACATGCATTCCACGCTGTTCGCGCTGCCAACCCACAATAGGAGAGCTTTTCAGCTATGCCGCAACGGGAACTGCTACACACGTTTTGATGCAATTAATTCTCTTGGCACTTGCAGGTAAAACATGCGCATCATTACACTGAAGCCGCTGGATATATAGTTAGAATTAGGCCCAGATCTGTCTGGATTGTTCCTAATTTTGGTTGCAACTTTCGTTGCAAGGTCTCTGTAATGAAATAATGTCTTCAACTTCTTTGTTGGTTTCTTATTTTTATTTTATGCTGATGCGTTCACTAACACGATCATTTACAGACTAATTCTTATTACCTAAGCTTAAAGCTAAACTTATGAGTACTTAGCCTAAATCTGAACGTGCGAGTGAAAGAGAGTCTTTGACTATATGACTATATGCGTGGACCCATTGCGTCTGGAATACAGTACTTCATATGTGCTACAGGTTGCTTACCTCCAACGTGACTACATTTGTAATTAATTTCCATTTCAGATTTTGTTACCTGGACGAGGGGGTATGTATGTGTATGTTGATAAATGAATGGTCAGCTATACACCCAATGAGGAAAACAGGTGCAGCTGACTTTTGAGAATGTATAATTTCGGATTGACAAGCTCTGGGCTCTCACTAAAGCCTCGCATTCTCTTTTCCACTAAATTGCTCTCTGAACTGGTTAAACATATTATAGTGGAATATAGATTAATTATACAAGGCTTAATCAAACTATTATAATAAATGGTGTTATCAGAGAATTGAAAGTTGTCAAGCATTGACTTCACATATTAAAACTATGTGGCTATTAGACTATCAGAGACAATGATATACTCTATAATACCTTACAGCACAATGAATTATGTCTGCAAGGGGTTGGGAGAATGCATACTAGGGATTACGGTTATCAACCCGAGAAGGAAACCATTTACAATGATCCTTTTAACATTGACAAATTTTTGAAGGAGTTTTATTGAATATATCAAGACTGCATTTCTAGACGCGTTTACGTATCATAATTTTTTTTTCCTTTAACTGCATTTATATTGTCCACATGTCAATATCAAAAATTTAAATTCAAAGCAGAATGAATTAACTGATTTGCTTTTATTTTGGATTGCACAATAAATGATCAGTGAGCAAAGGTATGGTTCCTTCCACCTCTTTTACCAGAACAGAGAACGAATGCCAATACGTGGCTTATTCAGCACTATCTTATAGAATTGTGTCATTGCAACTGACCTAAGCTCCTTTTAACTCACCTTCTTTTTTTCTCTTCTGTATATTGTTGTTCTGCTGTCTTTGAATCTGCTGATGCATTTTGTTCTATGTCCATTTCTGGGAGTTGTTTTCCATTGACACCATTTAAATGAGGTACCTCCAAGAAGTTTACGGACAGCATACATTGTATGACATAAGAGTGAGTCTAGTGATACCATTTCTCTGATGTGGTATACTCGTATATATGGGTATTTTCCATCGATGTCTGCAAATCGATAAACATTATTACTGTCTGTGCCAAAAGTACCGAAGAAACAGACTCACTTTATCTGTCTTTGATTAATAATAATATTAATGGCAGAGCATGTGCTTTGCACATAGGAATTTCAATTGAGACAAATAGTTCCTTGCCAAAGGTTTTACTGCATTTGCCACCGCCGTTTATGGTATTCTGAAGTAGTATTCTGAAGGAGTTAAAAGAATTACAAAGTCATCTTCACGATACTATTGAAATGTGGCTTTCTTTTGTTCATTTCAATTAACTGCAGCCATCTCGGTGCTTTTAAAGGACGTTTGTTCCAAATTTGCCTTACTTTTTGTTGGAATAATTGGTGAATATAAAGGAGATAACTGACTAAAATTAAGCTCCGTCATCAGTAGTGATACAACCAACAATTTAGATAACTAAATGAAGCCATTGACTCTTAGTTACCTCTGCTTTAATATATTAATTAAGCGCACTATCCCTGTATCTGTGTGTAGTATTGCTATGAATTAAGTGTAACCCCGAAATATAGTTATGAGTTGAAAACAGCTAGATAGAAACTCTGACCACACAATTTCGATAATTCTGAATTGGTCACTTTACAGAAAATCTGGAAATGTTTGAATATTTATAGAATATTATCCCTTGACTTAGATAGTGTAGTCAAATAATGGATTAAAATTAAATATACATGGAGGAAGAAGCATAGTTTGAACCTTCAATAATAATTTCTTCGAAGAAACTCAGTTTATATACCAAATGTAACTGACAGCTCGAGGTTTGTGTTCTCGAATGATGATAAGCGTCATCGAAGCAGAAACAAATAGAACAAAATATTGTCATTTTGGCTAAAAAAAATAACAAGATGACATCGAAAACGAGCACAATTAAAATGACGTGGATATGTAATTACGACGAGGGAGTAGAAACAAATAATATAAGAATTTGAAATGAAGGTTTTATCAGGATTCAACATTAATTTAACTCTGATTGACCTGAGCCGCATCCAGATAATCAAAGCTCATTTCATTATCTTAAGATATTTAACATTCATCCATTAACAATTTTTTTTCCTGTATTATCTGTACAACACATACGACAATAAATTATCCGAAGGTTCACAACAACTAGTCATAAACAATGACACAATACTATAAATAGAAAAATTTAAATCACGAAAAGAAAGCTCTGCTGTTTTGTTTTATAAAAATTTTTTACAATCATTTAACTTCTGTTGGATATTCTTTACTTCTCTTAAATTATACAAAGTTTGCATTTGGAAAGATATAAAAATGTCCTCCATATGGTGATTATCGGTTACACAATATAAATAATGGCATCACCAATTTTGCTGAAATAAGCAGGAATGTGACCACACAATATAATAAAGTAAGTTTTCTTTGTTTCGTAAAACCCAGAATATTTTTCTATTCATAATTTCTTTCTTCTTCTGTATTATATGGACTTTCCATAATAGTTTCCCAATAATTGCCATCCCCAAGGCTTAACGTTATTTATAACTAGGTTCTTTTGACTTCTCCCACCAATTGTCATCCCCTAATCTTAACGTTATTTATAACTAGGTTCTTTTGTTCTCTAGTTGGTGTAAATAATTTTAATTATCTTCTAGTCATTTATATTGATACCTTACATTATTAACCAAAATAATATTTTCTTAAGAAATTGTTGTAGATTTCCATATCTTCTATAGTCGCATCTGTGCAAGTAGAACAGTATCGTCAACAAATGTATCATGCCTATTTCACTGAATTTTCAACTTCCTACGAGATCTTTAAAATTTCACACACTTTTCCCTACCGGCTCCATACACCTTTATTTTAAATAATGCAGGTCTCAAGTACACAAAAATTTTGTCGAAATATTTATAACATGTTGGGTTTGTGATAGTACATATATTTCCTTAATTTCGTCAATCAAAATATACGAGTATAAGTAAGAGTAGCACTTATTTACTCGAACACTGAAAGAGGAAGTGTACAATTTTTCAATTGGAAGAAAAAAAAAATAATTCACATTAGCGAAGCACACAAGAATTCAAGGACTCATTATCTTGAGAGTTCATTGACTCATTGATTGAGCGGAAGTACGCATAGTACCGCCGTGCCTCGAGCCCCCTCGGAACACCATAAATGAGAGCAGGGATGAAAACTTTTATAAGGTTTTTCGCTTGACAAAGGAGCCAACTGCATACGTGTACATATTGGAATGAGAATGAGATATTGTCCCAAAATTTGCCATTAAATTTTATATGTTAAGTTCAAGTAAACCACATCAACAGATATGCGCAACTTCATCGCTGATTGAGTAGCACAATTCTGATTGAAGGACTGCTTTGTCAACACATCAAAAGGGTAATTAAAATGGTGAAAGACTGCAACTAAGTAGAAACTATTTTAACGCAAAGTACTATTTTCATATCCGTTCCTTCAAGTACGAGATTAAAGGGAAGCGGCATCTCTCATATACAAGGTTGTAGGCTGGAAGGTACGGCACTAAAATTTAATAAGTTTTTAATTAGGGGTTCCAGCGCCATGTAAATTAATAATTCGTACCCTCAAGAATTAATGATTTATGTACAGTGGCTCACAGCTTATTTCATGCAAGCACATTTTGCTACAAAATGGTTAAATATTTCATTCACATGAACTGATATTACAAATATTTATATGCCAGTTTATTGTTTAAGATCTTTTTATATAAAAAGTAAGACAAAATTCTAATCAGTCGATATATGTTTCTAAAATCACGAAAAAATTTAAAATTATATTTTAATTCAGGTCACTGGTTATTTCATTCTGTTAGAATAAGTAAATAACAACTTTAATAATTCATACATTATTACTTCAAAACATATAACTAGTACTTAGTGGGATACCCTTTTTGTATAATAATGTAATTTAATCTGGATTGTAGAGATGCTATACGGTTATTTGAGTATTCCGGTGACATATTTTTCCTGCCTATCTTCTTGTAATGCTATTTTAAGATCCGTTAGATTGGATATTTTAAGTTTTCTTGAAGTTTTTCCAATATGTGTCTCAAATTCTCTTTAGGGTTCATATTTGGCAGCAGTGCTGATGTTTACAACAAGTGCCAAGGACTAAAGGTCTGCACGAATAGTCTCGATTGTTTCGGTTACTAGTGCACCTACTTCAGTGCACCCAACATACGAAAGAACTCAACCCAGGGAGCATTGAGTGTGCCCTGGTTCAACCAAGGTTTAGAATATTTCATCATTCTTGGGGGATACGGGTTATTAATATCTATTTTGTCTCCTTCAAAGTACTCCCCATCAGGCATTTTACACTTGTGGTAACGATTTTTCCAATCCTCGAAGCATTTTGAAAAATCATTTTTTGTGATCTTGTTCAGCTCCTCCTTCGATGCCGTCTTTACATCCTCACTCGTGGCGTAGCGTTGTCCTTTCATAGGCCTTGTCAATTTTGGGAACAAGAAAAAGTCACAGGGGGCCAGGTCTGGGAAATATGGTGGCTGCGGCATTATTACAGTGTTATTTTTGGCCAAAATTCGCGCACAAGTAATGATGTGTGAGCAGGGGCATTATCATGATGCAAAAGCCAATTTTTGTTCTTCCACAAATTCGGGCATTTCTGGCGGATTGCTTCTCGCAAATTGCGCATTACTTGAAGATAATATTCCTAATTGACCGTTCTACCCTGCGGCAAGAATTCATAAAGCACCACGCCCCTTCAATCAAAGAAAACTGTCAGCAAAATCTTCACATTCGACCGAACTTGGCGTGCTTTTTTCGGTCTTGGCTCATGCGGCAGCTTCCATTGGGATGATTGAGCCGTGTTTTCTAAGTAACCATAGAGCCATGATTCGTCACCAGTTATGACTCTCTGCAGCAAATTTGGGTCGTCATGGAGAGATTCCAACAGCTTCTGAACAATGTTAATGCGATGCTGCTTTTGGTCGAAATTGAGTAATTTTGGTACGAAATGCCCAAACTTTTGGTGATAATCGAAAGATTCGAGCCAATCGATATATTTAGGTCCTCAGCAACTTGTCTGACAGTGATTCGACGATTGGCCAATACTAGTTTCTTTACTACATCAATGTTTTCGTCTGTTGTTGACGTGCTCGGGCGTCCGGAACCCTCTTCGTCGCTCACATCTTCTCGGCCCTATGAAAGCATTTTGTACCACCGATAAACATTACTTTTGTCCAAAGTAGCTTCGCCGTATGCAACAGTCAACATTCGGAATACTTCCGCGCACTTTATGTTGTTTTTCACACAAAATTTGCTACAAATTCTTGATCCACTCTTCGGGATAGGAAGAAATGGAACACGAGCTAAAACACGTCCACGCACAATAGCTGTCAAAAACTGACTGAATTGAATGATCAAATTGGCCGAGATTGTCAATATAAGTGAGGGTCATGAGTACCAACATAACGCCACAAAAAGATCGAAAATCGAACGTCCGTAGCCCGCGGAAAATTCGCGATACTTTTTGAACAAACCTAGGGGGAACGGGGAGGTAAGTTATAACTGACACATGTAGGTGCCTTTTTACAGAATTTTAGAGTATGTCCAAGTAACTGGCAATTTTCGCACACCATAGGGCTAGGAATTCTCTAAGTGATGTCAGTTTTTTCCCTAAGATGTTACAAATCGATGGTAATTAATACAATACTCCGCTAGGCTGCATCTTGCTATCGATTTTCCTCATAATTTTGTACACATCTGTAACACCTTGGGGTCCACAATCCTCAATAATTTTCTTTTCAGATTTATTGTTTAGAAAGGGGGCGAAAATACTGCCGTTGACGAAGTTCAAACTGATGTGACATTTGGCTGATATGGGGCAAACTCCCTGTAGTTCCTTTGCAGCACTGATTTTATCTGTCATTAATAACATCAAATTACCATCACGAAGCTCGCAAATGGTAAGTATATCTTTGATTATGAGACTCAGCGATTTGTGGACTTGAAAGCATGAATACTGTGATAGTGATTTTTCTTCGGTTTTTTTTACTGGGGAGCCGGTTATTAAGGCGAACCGATTTGCCAAAATGTCCGGCGACCCTGAAGCCATGGTTCCCTCTCAACTTAAACAGTAGATTTTGTTCATAACTCATAACAGGTAGAAATGAAAAAAAGAAAACGAGAATAGGCGCGGAAATGAGCAAAATCTGGCGAAAAAAACACGTTTTCTCAGCACAAGTGTTAGTCTGAGACTACCATCTGAAATTAATTTAAAAAGTTTGTTTAAAACTCCCCGTCCCCATTGCAATAATAAAGGGAACTAGAAAAAATTTTTTTTTTCAATATTAATAATAGCCTCCGGTCCAATTCTAATTGGACAACGAGGCTGACTCTCAAATATAGCGTAAGTTTATGTTAAGCATTTTTTTATTTTATTTCTTCCTCTATATATTAAAATCTATAACAATAATATTAAGTAATATTTTGTGCAGGTTTGGATTGAATATGCTCTTTTTGCCAATGCCAAAAGAACTTCTTTTATTTATCTTTTTATTAAATTTTCTCTATTTATCCATCATTTTATTTATGTTTATAATTAATTATTTATTTTGTTATTGTTATGTATTTATTTTTTTAAACCTTCCTGAAAGTTCTGCAGGGGTAATTCGCTTCAATCTTCTTGGAGTTGCACCCTCCGTGTCTGCTGCACTACGCAGTTCCAGGTTTTGACGGCCTCTCAGTCGGTGTATATGTTTCGTGCTGCATTTTGTGATTGTATCCTTGATGGTTTCAATGTGTAGGTCAGCATTTGTAATTGTTCGTAGTATTCTTGACTGCATTCGTTGTATTAAATTTAAGTTTGATATGCTAGCTGTGCCCCATATCTCGATTCCATATTTCCAGATAGGCGCTATTATTGTCTTGTATATTATTAGTTTGTTGTAGAGAGATAGTCTAGATGCTCGTCCAAGTAGCCAGCTTAACTGTCGGTACTTATTTTTTGCATCGTTTCGCTTGTTAATGATGTGCTGCTTCCTAGTCAATTTTTCGTCTATGTTTATTCCAAGATATTTTGCAGCAGAGTGAGTTTTTATTTTTTTACCCTTTATAGCAAGGCTGTATTTTGTCGATTTTCTGTTTGTATATACAACTTGTACAGTCTTGTCTTTATTTATCTCTATTCCCCATAAGTCACACCATGCTACTACATTGTCTAATATATGTTGGATTGCATTTGTTGCCTTTTTTTCGTCATTGTGTGATGCCATTAAAACTGTGTCGTCTGCGAATATTGCTATCATCGCATTGCTTTTCGTTGGAATTGGTATATCTGCTGTGAATATTAAGTATAGTAGAGGTCCTAATACGCTGCCTTGTGGAACTCCAGCTGTCATTGGTAGGATGTCTGAGCAATCCTCGTCATATTTTATGTAGAATTGTCGTTCGCTTATATAGCTCTTTAAAATGTCATAATAATTTTGTGGAAATATTCGCTTAAGTTTATATAGAAGTCCTTTGTGCCACACCTTGTCGAATGCCTTTGCAATGTCCAAGTATACAGCTACGCAGTATTTTTTGTTGTCTGTACTTTCAAGGATTTGGTTTACAACTTTGTGGACCTGTTGCACAGTTGAGTGCTGTCTTCTAAATCCAAACTGATGGCTGGGTATTAGAATTTTTGTTGTTAAGATTGGCTCTAATCTGTCCTGTAGTATATTTTCAAATACTTTCGATAGTATTGGCAATAGACTGATAGGTCGGTAAGAAGTTCTTTTGGTGACATCTTTTCCTGGCTTGCTGATGGCTGTTATCTGTGCAACTTTCCATAAGCGAGAGAAATACTTAATATCTAGCATGCAGTTAAATATATTTCGTATATATATTATAGCTATATCAGGCATTTCTTTTGGCATTTTCCCGCTTATCAGATCATATCCTGGCGCCTTTTTGTCTTTTAATTTTTATTTTTGTTTTTGATTTCTGCCACTGACGTCTTTTTTTTTGGATTGCGGGATATTTATTACATTGTCAAGATGAGTGGTTTGATTGTCCATTTCGCTTGTAAATATTTCAAGGAAATGTTTGGCCAGTGTGTTGGCTTTGTCTTTACTTGTTTTCGCCCATGTACCGGTTTGTGTTTTGATAGGAGGTTTGTATATTATTGCACCAGTGAGTTTTTTCGTAGCCTTCCAAAGAAAGTAGTTTGTTGATGTGGTCGTTCCCAAGTTCAGCATATGTTTTTCTAGTTCATTTTCTCTGTTTTTCTGAAGTAAAATTTTTAATTCATGTGTTGCCTTGTTTAGGTTGCGTTTATCTTCCGGATTCCTAGTGATTTGCCATGTGTTCCGGAGCTTCCTTTTCCATTTAATTTTTCCCTTGATGAACGCTGGTATAGTGTCCGTATTTGCTAACGTTAGCTTCGGTGTTGAAGCTGTGATTGCTTCGATGACGCTATCATTGAAGTATGCGATTGCGGAATCGATTTCATTTTTCGTTTTTAATCGTATATCTATTTTTAGTTGTTTTTCCAGTGCTAGACGAAAATTATTCCAGTCAGTTTTATTGTTATAGATGCCTGAGAAAAGTCTTGTCTTTATTGATCCTAGTAATGTCATTAGGATTGGGGAGTGGTCTGAGGATAATTCTAAACATGATTTAATAGTTAGCTATTTATGAAGAATATTTTTTGTGATGCAGAAGTCTATTAAATCTGGTTGTTTTTTTGTATCTGTTGGCCAATATGTTGGTTCACCAGTGCTAATGAATCGACCATTACTATATCGTATAGCTTTAAGTAACTCGCGTCCTTTTGCGTTTGTCAACCTTGATCCCCATAAAACATTTTTAGCGTTATAGCCACCTCCGGCTAAATAGCGATTCCCCAGTTTTTTTAAATAGTTTAGATATTGTTCTTTTGTGTTGTTATATTTTGGTGGACAATAGACAGCAGATACTACGATTTGTCCTTTCGAGTCTTTTAGTGCTATTGTGGTTGCTTGAAGGTTTTCTTTTTTATATGCGTCAAGTTCAATGTAATTTATATTTTTTTTTTATAATGATCGCCGTTCAACCGTGAGATTTGTTGTCAGGATGATTTGTGTAATGGATGTCAAAGTTAGGGAATTTAACATATGTTTTGTCTGTAGCATGTGTTTCCGAGATTAACATCACATCTATTGAATTATTTATTAGGAAAGTCTTTAGTTCTAGTTCATGGCGCGACAGTCCATTTGCATTCCATATTGCCAAATTTATTTTATTTACTGCGTTCATTTATTTTGCATACAAACATAGTTACTATGTTCATCATACTGGTCATTTGATTTATTAGTTGTTTCATCATTATTTTTAATTCGGATAGATCGTCATTGTTTGATATTATTTCATATGTACTGTTGCTTTTTATTTGATTTGGCTCCTGTGATATTGTTTCCATTTGTGCAGCTTGAGCGTATGAAATACCAGAGATGATTTTCTGGCCATTTATTTTTGTATTGTGATTGTTTTGGTTTGTTTCAATATTGATTTGTTCATTTGTTGCTTTCTTGCGAAGTGTAGGGTATCTGTGGACTTGTAGAGCTTTATATATCGCACATCCTCTGTAGTTTGCCGTGTGGTTTTCACCGCAATGTACGCATTTAATATTTACTCTATCAGCGTCGGTTTTAATTGTGTACATGTTTGTCTTGTGTTTTCCAGCACATTTGACACACACCGGGTCTATCTGGCCGTATTTTTGGCAATTTGTGCATTGGGGAATTGTTCTCTTTTGTCGGGGTGGCTCAAAGCTAACTTTGCAGTGTAGGAGGTGAGTAATGTCGTATCTTTTATTTTCAATTCAATTGAAAATAGTGAAAGTGGTTGTTTTATTTTGGCACCATTAGCTATTTGGATGTTATGGATATTTGTCACTTCATGGCCTAGTTCGGCTAATTCGTTTTTAATGTCTTCTGTGTCGTTTGAATGGTGCATATTTCGTAATACCACTCTAAAGCCTCACTCATCTTTTGGTCGAAATGTGTAATACGTTGTCCCTTTTTGCTTTAATAATTCAATTACTTTTGTGTAGTGTGTGGATTCTTTTGGTGGAATTTTTATTTCGTTCTTGTTTAAAATTTTCATTTCGTACAATATATTTGGCATGGAATTTAGTGCTTCAGATAAGGCTTTTATATTGTCAACATTCCGAACATTATAGGAGGCGGTTTTTGTAAACGTTGCGAAATTGGTTTTTGTATATTAATGTTCGCATTTTTCCCACTGTTGTTTTGTTCTTCACTGTTGTCTTGAGAGTCCGTTTTGTCATTTACTGCTAACAGGTCGAATCTGTTTGTTGTGTTTGGAGTGATAGGCTTGCTCAGCCAATATTTTTGGAGTGACGTTTGTGTTGTGTTGAACATTTTATTTTTCGGTCTTTTGTTACTAGTATTTTGTTCATTTAACTTTGTTTGGCGATTGTTTTTCGCGGTTTCGTTTTGTGTTTTTATTTTCGTTAATTTTATTACTAGTTTTAATATTTATATTTTGTACTTGCGTGTTTGTTGTTGCTGATGAAATTGGTGTTGTTCCGATTGCCATTATTGGTGAGTTGCAGCTAATCGTTACCGTCGCAGTCACCGGTGTTACAGTTGTGGTAGAGGAGCTTTGAGTTGTTATTGTGGTTCCTGAAGTAGTAACTGGTGGATAAAACTCCGTAGTGGGAGTCGCGCATTGGACACTCCAACGTAGGGAATTGCTGGCACCTATTAGAGCGGGAGAGCAAGATCGTGCTCTGCTCTCTGCCACTTCGACGGGCAATTTGGAGTTGCCATTGTTTTCATTTGAGACGAAAGAAAAATATGCGTTTCTTTTTGTTGCTGTTTTTTGTTTAAGTGTGTCAGCCACACTCATTATAAATTTGTGATTTGTTCTTATTTTATTCTATTTTAAAAGATGTGTCCCAGTAAGTGACCGGTAGATTCGTTCTAGTCGATCGCTGCACTATTGCACTTTTTCTTTACAACTTAAGTTACTTTAATTTAATAAATCTATATTGAAGAATTAATTTTTGCGGAGCGAGCTTAAACATGTCTGCACTGTTCAAAACTTTCTTCTGGTTTTTCATGCTAAGCTTGATGTAAGGAAACCGAAAAGTTCCTCAAATTTAGCTTTTTAAGTTCGCACTGAACACCAACATAAGTTATTTGCATTATTGATGAAACAGTCCAGTATCACATAAGTGGCTAAGATCATTATTGAACAAAATGGAAAGAGAAGTATGCAAACACACTGAATTTTTTAAAATTAATATTAAAAAATTTTTCCAATAGCTCATCCACCTAAATATTTATCATGAAAGGAACACAATTACTCATTTATTCAAACAAATTCTAATAGCGGAGAAGTTTTTTTTACAATAAAACATGAACAATATAAAGTAATATTGATCAGATAAATAGGTAGAATAAAAATGTAACAAACTTTTATCAATTTCCTAGAAATCCAACTTTTTGGAATCGTTCAAAGACGACAACTCTGAAACCAAAATAAAATCCTCAGATGCTCCACGAATTTTTCCAAGTATATGAGTACATAATTTGGCTTAAGAAAGGGAAACAAATTTCAGATTACTGAGCAGAAGTCATTGTTGATTTCTCTTTTCAATTACCAGAACAATAATACATGAAACTTATAGTAGTAATATGGACACCAAATTTACTCAATTAATTTTTTATAGATCTCCCATTGTAAACTTGTGTGAATATGGGAATGATTGTATATAAACCCTCACATTTTTTATATATTCTAGTATAATATATTACATTCATGTTCTTTATATAATGCTGTCTACATTAGCGTAAGCAAAACAAGGCTTGTTCTTTCTCCGATTGGTGTTATATTGCTATCTGGCTCTGTCTTAAAGTCTATTCCATTCTTTTGTAAAGTTTCAATAAGGAAACGCGAATTTCATCGAAAGAAGGTAGAAATAATTAAGATTCCGTACCTGACGACATCCATACTTCCCACGCCTTTTTACTTTTAAAAACACAGCTAAACTGCACAAAATTAATAGACCATTCTATACATTTTTAAAGCTCCACAATTATAATTAAGTGACCTACACAATTCGTTTTGATTTAATTTTTTACAAATTAGCCGAATACTGAATATAGTCGATCTATTTCTCGACGGTTTATTTTGACATTTGACATTTACCAATTATTTTAACTTAAGACATTTGAAATATTTTTGGACCATATTTTATATTTCTGTGTATATTGACGCTATAAAGCCCTACACAAGAAATGGGGTCGATCAGGTAGTGGCCACGCTTCCCCTTAATATAATCAATTCAAGGCACCCCACCGAAAATTACCGTAGATGTACATCCCCATAGTTGAACTTGCACGCACAAGGAAAGGTGAAGGGAAGTTCGAAGTCGGTCTAATCCGACTTCAGACTTCTTTACTCGTTTTTATCAATTGCTGAGTATAATAAATTTTGTACATTGTGTTGTATATTGTAATATAAAATGTCGATATATCAGTGATAGTTCATTTCTGTTATAAATATTCGAATTGTAAGCACTGCACGTTGACCAAATTAGCATATTTCTAACGTAGAAAATCGCAAACAAAAAGTACATAAATCCCACATTTTACATTATATTGTCAACAATTATTTGTATTTATTACAAAAATGTTTTGAAGATAATTTTAAAATAAGATAAGAATTTTTTTAAATACAAATGTTTATATATGAAACTTGGCATAAATCAAATTTACATAGGGTCCAAATTTTTTACACGTCTATACCTACAATGCTTCCAAATGCTAATTAAGCTACCAAGTCGTATGAACTAATAATCCCAATTTCTAATATCAGCTACGGTAGTTTTACACCCAGAGTCGGGAAAAAATAGTAATCCAACGATTTATATTATATTTTACTTCCTTTATTAATGCATCCTCACCAATCCTCTGTAACCTGCATTCTTAAATGCAAACACGTCCTTGCAATTTTTATTTCATGTAGTTTTATGTACCACACGGAGTACGAGTATGCTTGCAGGGCCGGAGGTAAGTGTGGAATGCTTAAATATACTCGAGCAAGTAGCTCTGGCATCTGAGCGTAACGCACTAAAAATAATTGAAGCAAACACTCATACATTTCCACACGTATGTTTGGGTGTTTCCTTAGATGAGGAATGCATGCGTATATGAGAGTTTTCTTTCTGTTGTGGAATAAACACTTGTACCGCATTTCGCAATAGGGACTCGTCGACTTGAATTTGAGACCAACTTGACATATTTTTAGGAAAAATTGAATCCCCATTTTGCAGGTGCCATTATAGAAATAATGAAAATGTGTTGGTTCAGTTTCCTGCTTAAATCCTATCTCAATTAATACCTTTCTATTAATTTTCTCTTCACTGCCATATGGAGTGCCAATTTAAAATATATTTTTCAGTTTTTAATGGTTTAAAAAAAAATATTCTCCACACTTCGACAGAAGTTTCTGGAACATTGGATAATATTTTTATCTTTGGAAAAAAATTTTGTGAACATTATAGAATATTATCTACACTTCGAAAGAAGTGTCAAGAAGGTTCTAGAGAAACCTTTTTTCGAATTGATTGTGCCTCTCTCGTGTTGAACTGAACTTAATAGATGTATCTTAAGAGTATGCAATCATTTATGTTTCAATATGTTATTGAAGTAATAATCAAAATAGCTTTTTTAAAGGTAAACGGAATAAACATTGCGGCTCTCTTGATTGCGAACGCCAAATATGCATGGTTTGTTGTTTTAAGTTGTAAATTTTGTCACTTGTTTCAACTGCCTTCTCTTAACAATACATTCCGGAAGCTATTTGTGTAATATGTTGGTGGACATAAAAGGAACCATTTAAATTTGCCTACTCAATGTAATTTTGAACATTGTTCGCATTTATAGAGTATGGAATTTCATTCAAATCGGGTTTCAAGAAAACACATTATATTTAATTATTCCGCGGGGGATCCTAAAAGCAGGTTATTGTATTTTTTCTCTTTATTTTGAGAGCTGTTGCTAACATCTGTTGCTTAATGAATGCAATATTGTGTGGTGTACGTGTCGTATATAAAACCGTTTATATATATTTATATCAGAAAATATGTATATACGAGGTGTGATCAAAAAATAACCGTTATTTTCATCTTTTCGTGAGTTACGTATGTTCGATGTTCGCATTTTTTTTCTGTTATGCTGGTACACATGTCTGTTATATATGTTGGCAATACCAACCATTTTGGATTGTCAGTTTGTTTTTGACAGATAAAAAGGTTAGTCGTGTTCTGGTGTGCTCTTCGATTTTGTACTATTCGAAAAAATGGATCAAAGAAACTGTATTCAGTTTTGTGTAAAAAATGAAATTAAATGCGCAAGGACATTTGAAATGTTGACTGTGGCCTTTGGCGAGTCTACTATGAGCAGAACACAAGTTCAATTGTGGTATAACCGGTTTAAGGAAGGCCGAGAAGATGTCAATGACGATGCTCGTCCTGGTCGCCCGAACACGTCAACAACCGATGAAAACATTGACGCAGTGAAGAAAATGATTTTGGATAATCGTCGAATCACTATCAGTGAGGTTGCTGATGATGTTGGCATATCGTTCGGCTCATGCCAAGCAATTTTTACGGATGTTTTAGGCATGAAACGTGCGGCAGCGAAGATTGTTCCAAAATTGCTAAATTTTCAGCAAAAACAACGTCGCATTTACATCGCTCAGGAGCTCTTTTTGGCCAAAAACAAAACCGTTATCATGCCTCAACCACCGTATTCACCGGACTTGGCCCCCGCTGACTTTTTCCTCTTTCCAAAACTGAAGACACTGATGAAAGGAAAGCGTTTTGCTACGATTGTGGAGATAGAAGAAAAATCGAAACAGGAGCTGTTGGCGATACCAAAAAAAGCGTTTCAGAAAAGTTTCGAGGATTGAAAAAAATGCTGGCATAAGTGTATTATATCTGTGGGGAATTACTTTAAAGGGGACAAGATAGTTGTTGATGAATAAATAAATACTTTATTTTTTGATCACACAATAACGGTTCTTTTTTGATCACACCTCGTATATTGTAACGACTCTTTATCGCTGGAGTAGTACTCAGTGGGTTCCAGGGCTCGTAAACAGAAATTTCTCTTGATCCTTCATGTTATATTTTATAATTTTCTTGATCTCAATAAATTAATATTTTGTGGCTTTATAGATTTTGAATGGTTGAGGTAGAAACTTCTACAATAGTGTAGAAGTTTCTGGATAATTCTAGATTCTTATATACACAGCGAATAATACACCTTGAACGATTATCAATACCGCGAAAGAAGCTTTTATTCGAATAGATCGTGCCTTGACTTATAAACACACAGGGTGGTGCACTCATTCTCAAACTCCAGATGGGATCCTAAAAGTATGCAAATACGTTTCAATATTATAAAAGTAGGTTGATCCTTCGTCCTTGTTTTCTATCTTGTCCTTCTGTTCCGTTGATCCTTCGTCCTGTTTTCTATCTTGACCTGCTGTTCGGTAGATCCTTCGTCCTATTTTTCTCTCTCAATAAACATAAATAATTGCATACTTTTAGGTTCCCATTTGGAGTTTGAGAATGAATGCACCCTATGTATTTAAGCCAAGAGACAATCCATGCAGATAAAAACTTCTTTCAAAGTATCAACACTTCTTGGTCTAGAATGTTCTCGAAAATAAAAGCTTACTGAATAACCCTCTTTCGAGCTGTAGAGAATATTCTAGAATGTTCTGGAATCTAAAAGCTTACTCAAGTACCCTCTTTCGAACTGTATGTAATTTGAGAATGTTCTAGAATGTTCTACTTCAACCATAAGAAAGGCGTATAAGCCACCACAGACACAGTTTAATAGCAACCGTAACAGTGTGCACATCGCACATTTTAATCGAAGCAGCAGTATTTGTAATTGTGATTTAGAAATAACAAAGTGATTAATGAATTATTAAATTAAGTGCATTTTGTAATAAAGTAAACTTTAAGCCTAATATGAATTATGTAAATTGCATTAATTATTTTAATTTCACCACCGATTGTTTGATTACTACACAATCCATTGGTACGAATCCGAGTATTGAGAGTTAGAATAAATTGTCAGGTGGGCAAATTCGGAACAGAATAAATTATCAAGAGGGCAATTTCGTAGCAATATATATGTCAGAGCGTTACTCGGCAAGACGCCACTGAGTAATATTAACTAAGCCGAAGAATGGCTGTGGTTTGAGTTGCCAGTTATAGTAGTGACATGCACTACAATTAAATATATTGATAAGAAATGAAAGTAATTCTCTCAACGATTTTTTTACAAAAAATGCACACGTAGGAATTGCAATTGTGGTTATTCCACCGTAATAATTTTCAGAAGGAGAATGAACACATTTTTGGCAGATTTTATAGCAATTTCGGACACGCCACTTGTCTTCATCAGATATCTTTCAATGAAAGGCAATTTTCTCCCAAGTAGATATTATATCTCAGGCAACTACGCTAACTGAAAGTGGTGAATTCATGATCAAATTTTCTCCATGTACTTTTTCAGTCCACTGCACTCTAAACTACTTGCCTAAATAATATAATAACTAAAATAATATAAATCCAGATATAATTGTGTAAATAAAAGCCCACCAAACCAGCTGCTTGAAACTTATAAAGAGATATGCATTTTTTATTGGAACAATTCTTGCGTTGCATGAAAATATCCTTGGTTGAATTTAGTTAATGAGGAATATTTGTAAATATTTCATGACACTTTTAATAGTTCATTGAATTTCACATATATTGCATGAATACGATTCCATCCTATGGTGGAATTTCATGAAACACCTAGATTTATTTTGTTTATTATAAATACAGAATCTCTGAAGGCATAAACTGGAAGCTATCCCATTTAGGGAATTGGAACAAACGTAAGGATGTAAATGATCAAAAGCTCAAAGGTTATTCTTATTTTTTCACTACACTTAAAAAATGTTGTTTTTCATAGACAGTAAATACAAAATAAGATTAATCTAAAAGAATCGACAAGTTATTAAGTCGATTCTTCTAGATTAATCTTATTTTGTATTTACTGTCTATGAAAAACAACATTTTGTTATGATTCATTAAGTCGTGAAATCCCTAAAGGTGCTAATAAAATCTTTATACGTTTTGCCTGATAACTGTTACATCGATATGTTGTTGATCTTTACACTTGGATAAATAATTGAATGCTGTGCTATTGCTTCATATACAAAGTTATAATTAATTTCTAATTCAAGCCGTGGTAGGAAGTAAGGAAGGCTCATTTACAAAAAAGTAGTAAACAAACAGCAATTAAAACCAGAACTCATTAAAAACGATAATTACGTAGTTGCAAAGTTATTGAAAAATCGCTGCAGGCACTGGCACAGTACGTGTATTCAAGCCGCTCACAACAAGTTAGGGGCGGCGTATTTTCCGTACTGCGTGAACTGTTGATTAAAAACACTTTAATAATACCTAGTGGACCTGCAGTGAAAACAAATATTATTCTTTTAATAACCATTAATAATGACTGAAGAAGAATATCATATAAGCTTGTAAAAAGATTTTATGTATGTAATTCTGGGAAAATCCAAACACGCACCCAACTTTCATTTATATGAATACACATAAATCATAAATTCTTCAATAATATAAAATTGAATGTACGAGCATTAAATTTACTTGGTAGCAGCTTGAAACCCTAGTTAAAAACTGTATTTAGCTTTAGTGCCTTCCCTAACCACCTACTAACTTGTTTATGAGGGTGAATATCGTTTCGCGAAAAGTGGCGGAAACAACCGTGTCATTAAAAGGTACTGCCGCTGATGTACCTCAAACTATCTCAGAAAGCGAGCGAAACTGTTATGAAAAAAGCGAATGCCGTTTTGTATGGTTATACAATAACAAATGAAATGAGACAGTTATTTTGGTTTTTTTCATGCAATACAGTTGATCGATCTGCAGACATCGCTGGCAAATACTCGTATACGAGTATATACCAATTTTATGTCACACGATATAAACTGTTAATAAATTTTTTTGCAAATGCCTCGTTGAGTATAGAGTCGTTGGAAAACAACTACCAGAAATGCACATACGACAAAATGCTTCAGTATTCAACTCTTAGACAGCAGAACAACAATATACAGAAGAGGAAGAAGAGAAGGTTATTTCAAAGGAGCTTAGTACAGTTGCCATGGCACAATTCCGTAATATAGTGCTGAATATGCAACGGATTGGCATTCGTTGTTGTTCTCTGTTCTGGTGAAAGAGGTGGAAGGAACCATACCTTTGCTCTCTGTATTGTGCAATCTGCTTTGAATTTTTATTGTTATTTTGACATGTGGACAATATAAATGCAGTTAAAGCAAAAAAAATTTATGGTACGTAAACGCGTCTAGAAATAAAATGGAGTCTGCCGGTGTGCGGACGTGCATACGGTTGGCGGACTTTTGCAACGAGCCGTATCTAAACTTGCAGTCTTGGATCTGGAGAATGATGAAGCTGATCGCTCCACGGGGGTGGGGGTGCTGGAAAATGGTACTTGATTTACGCAAGCAGTGGCGCAGTGCACGTAGCCTAAGGAATGCATTCTGGAAACGATGGGTACTGGAGTATCTGCCGACGCTAACCCGAAGAGTCAAATGGTGTCAACGAACAGCACCTTTTAGAGAGGGTGATACAGTATTTATTTATGATCCGAATATATTAAGAAATCTGTGGCGATGTGGTATTGTTGAGCATGTGCACACTGGCGCGGATGGTGGGATTTAGTGAAGAGACACCGTGTTTGTTTTTCGTGCCTGAATAAGTCCCACACGTAACTGTCGTCGCAAGAAGTTTTGTTCAAAGAGGGTTGCCGGCGCAGACACCACGGCTTACTGCCCGAAGCCACTACTACAACCCCGACCTCTGGTGCCTGAAGGGAAGAACGAGGTGAAGTACGAGGAACCGTGTTGAGCTGCGCGGCCGTTGGCAGCACTAAACCCAAGCTTCTCTTTCGTGTGCTGCCTGCAACATTCTATGGCGAAGAGACACGCATCGATACAAACGCCATATTGTGTGAAGGTACCTCAATTAAAATGTTAGACAGCGAGTTTTCCAACCAGTTAGAGATACGTGGCCGTCAACAACGCTTAGATATACAATGGTTTGGAGGAAGGGCAGCACAAGAGCCGTCTGAGGTTTTCAACATTGAAATCAGCGGGGATGGTAAAAATAAGCGCCATCTGCTGCGCAACGTATATGCCGTAGATAACCTCGATTTGCTAATGCAGAGTTTATGTCGTGATGATGTAAAGAGTGGAGACAAATCAATTCCGTCTCTCCCCTTCCAGCCATATTCCGATGCTGTACCTCAGCTTTTGATTGGAATTGATCACGCATACCTTGGCTTACCGACTGATATAAAAAGGGTTGGCGATCAAGGTCCGTACGCTTGCAACACTGAATGGGTAATGTTACGGTGCTAGTATCGTCAAGAAATATAATACAGGATTTGCTTCAGTATATTTCTGTAAAAAGAGAAGAACTTAGCAAAGCGGATATGCGCCCTGTAGCAAAGTTTATGACCGGCAGAGTTTGAAGATTCGTTTGTCTATTGTTTGTCTCAAAATTAAGCCTAAAGCACGGAAAAAGAAATAAAGTTTAGAGCAGTTATGTTAATTTAAACGTTCAGATTCAATCTGATCTTTATTCGACTCGACGGCCCTTTTATATCATTTTGATACATATTTTGTCTTACTAACATAAATTATTCCTCTTATTTCTACATGTTATTAAACATATCTTCAAAATATTATTCAAATGTAGACAAAGTTACATGTTACAAAGTGGAAAAACTAATCCGATAGTGATAATAAAATTTAAGAAAAATCGAGGTATTTAATGAGAAAATAATAACAATTTCGCACAAGCGTGAAAGTGAAAAATTTTCTGCGTCGGAAGAATGCCGAGTGCAGTGATTCTGAAAACAACTAACTTAAAATTCTTTAATTTTTAAATAAAGTGTAAAAACAAAAAAAAATATACAAAAATAAAAACAACAAAATTATAAAGTGAGAAACAACAAATAATCACAAAGTGAGACAACCGCAAAATAGCACTGCTATTCTCCTAGTCTCCTAGGGATAACCACATTCAGTGAGGAGGAAGTCCTTCTCGGGTCAGACCCGGAGTCTGAGGTTGATGTCACGGTGGTGGAGGTGATCAGCGCTACAAGTAGCAGAAATGATACGAATAGTGCAGATTAACCTCCATCACTCGAAGGCGGCGTCTGCCAGCCTTCAGCTCCGTCTTGCAAAAGGCGGAGTAGACGTTGTCCTGATCCAAGAACCCTGGACACACGGGGACTTGTGTCCAGGGTTCTCAGGACTGAAAATTACAGCCTGCTGTATACTGTAAGTGAAGGGTCACCTAGGTCTTGTATCCTCATTAGGAATAATGTTAGCTCATTTATTATCCCCAATTACAGCCACAAGGATCTAACGGCCGTCTGCCTGGAAACTGGCAATGGACGGTACTGGTTGGTCTCGGCTTATATGGCGCATGACCATGAGATCCTTCCAGAAGCCAACCTACAGAAGCTTGTTGGGTCAACGGGTGGCTGTTATTATTGGATGCGATGCCAATGCGCACCACGACATGTGGGGAAGCACGGATGTCAATGAACGAGGTGAGTCATTACATGAATATATTGTAACGACTAACCTTTTGTGGCTGTTAAAGATCTATAATAGTTGTCTTGAATTAGCGTATATTCCAGACTCATGGAAGCATGTGAGGGTAATTTTTATACCCAAGGCCGGCAAAACCTCGCACACAGCTCCAGGGGACTTAAGACCCATTAGTATGTCCTCCTTCTGTCTAAAAATCCTGGAAAGGTTGTTAGAGGCTCACTATAGACAGACAGAAGCTGTCAGTCTCTCATCATGGCTACTTCAAGGGTAAATCGGTGGAGACCGCTTTACACTCCTTAGTCTCTAGTATTGAGTGCTCCCTGCACAACAAGGAGTTTTCCCTAGTGGCTTTCCTGGACATTGAGTGAGCTTTTAACAACATAAAATCAGACGCAATAATCGGTTCGATGCGGGACTTGTAGGTTGAGCCCGCCATTATCAGGTGGATTGAACTGATTATCCTGCTCAATAGCCGAATCCAGGGAGCGCAAAGATGCTTGGTTGTCGGATAGAATGCAAATATCATGTCCAGATACTATCTTCTTCTTTAGACAAGACAGTGCTGCCTCAACAGCTGCGAACTCTGCCTCAAAACACTGCAGTGGTCGGGCATCCTAAAGGATATGTCAATGTCCAAATCTTCTGAGAATACACCACCTCACACCCTACTCTGTAACTTGGATCCATCTGTGTAGATTTGAACCCCTTCTACATGAGGAATGATACCATGTGTAGTAATAATTAAGTTGCTACATGTAGTTGAAGCAACTTATTTCCACCTATATCTGGCACTTACTTCTACTGGAAAATATAGGGATATTTTCCTATTTATGAATCTTGCTATTTTTTGTTCCATGACTCTTGATGCATTTAACTTATTTTATTCACTTTATTTTATCGATTTACTCGTACATAAATTTTTTGTTGTGAGAAAGAAGTCACGAAATATTAAAAACTTTTCAACACATTTCAAATAGTTGAAAGTCCATCCTATCACCCTCTACAAGTATACTTGACATTGAATGCGTGTTGCTTTACAATTTCCTTTCTATAAAACAACGAAGTAGTAAAAAGGTAATAAGTCATTATCGCTTTTTATAGCTTAGACTTCAAATATTGGCATTTAGTATGCATGTCAGCGCACAGCCTTGGTCGTAAAATTCGTACATCACCTTGGGTCAATTTCGTGTAAATTTCGTTTTTAATGTATATCCTTGTGGCCTCTTTTATGAAGTTTTTGTATCCTTTGATGACGGAATTCGCATACAAAGTGGTTTGCATTCATCTTTGAAGGTGGGTTTCAACTCTCGTAAATAACAAAATATATTGCAAAATGTTGTCTGCCGGGACGATTATTTGGACTCTATTTTGTATTAGTAAAGTTGATTTTACAGCTTCATTTAAATACTGCCTGACAATTCTTTGAAATGTCCTTTCAGTGATACCGTAGTAAGTAATAGTAAGTTAAAACTTCGCTCAATTTTAGCATATGTTTATATTCGTCCCTTTAGAGTTTATTAAATGGTTGATGCTCAGAGACTAATCTCTTACACATATAATTAAAATAGGTGAAAGCATATTAATAATTATTTGAGAAATAGGTGCTTACTCCCATAGATTTGTATACATTACATTCAAATTGCCTTCAATTTTATATCAAAATAATGCAGGAGATTATGTGGGCAGACAGTGATAAATTATTAGTAAACCATTGGCGCAGTGCAAGGATTGTCTGATGGCACAGTCGTCTGGTTGAACACAAACAAAATAAAAATTGAGCAAAGATTGATTGTGGTGGTTTATTTGCTCAGCAATTCGAGAAATTCTCGGATCATTTATCACCAATTCTTCTCTTGTGTAAATTAGGTTTGCTAATAGATCGATCACTGGAGTGTGCGTCTGTGTAAGTCAGGTCATTAAAAAAAATCTTCTGGGATGATTTAGATTTCAATCAGTCTAATTTAATAGCAATAATCCTCAAACAATATTCAAGATTCATTTTCTATATAATTTCACAAGAGTTTAGAAATCTCAGCAGATTTCAATTTAATTCTGACTATATTTTAGAAGTAACCACTCCTATGTTAATATATATCGCTTTTTTAATTTCCTTCTTTTAAGCTTCCTTTAAGTTCATTTTTTCACCCTTCAGATCCAATTCCTTTAGCGCCAAGGTTCAAAGTCATCTCATTAATGACTGGTTATTTATATCTCGCTGTCTTCTCGTTATGACCTTTCACAAATGGGTACTTTTGATAGGTTTATAGCAGTTATCCACATTGGGTTATAATTGAGAGTCTCAATCAATCTACCTCAGCATAAATACATACAAAATCAATGGAAGTATCATTAGTAGAAGGGTTAGACTAACTTGAAAACTGGATCTGAAATATTGAAAAATTTTGATTCTAGGGCAATTATATGTAAATTATATAATATACATTATATGTATGCAGTAAATTTAAAATCAAAACACGTTCATATAACTAAACCAAAGTGCAGGATTTGTGTACAGCGGAAATTTTCAAATTTTTTGTACAAATGAATTTCTTTCTCGTTTCTCTTTTCTCCTTTCAGTAAATAGTCTTCCGATTGGCAAAGTGTGGTGAGGCAGGATTTGAAGAGTATTATATAAAACAAAATAAATAAGATATGTTCATTTGACCTATAGCTACAATGAACAGCACTTATGACGCAGAAGCCGGAGAAAGCAAAGAAAAAAATTTAAAATGAAATAGATGTGTTCTCGTTTACAAAAACTTCAATGGAATTGTATGGAAACATATAAGTTAAGACAATATTTATTTCACAATTGCATCAGTCGTATTATTTGTATTGTTTTGTATTTTTGTTTATCATGAAATTTAATTCGACACACGCGCATACGTTCTACTTATAGTATCGAGCGCTACACGCGCAAACTTCTTTTTGCTAACCAAACAACTTTGGTCAGTTAGGTAAGCGCAAGCTGAGCTAATTATTAAGCAGGGTAATTTTAATTTGAAGTTAGTTGGAATATTAAACTCAATCAAGCACATAGTGCTGCCTGAAACCTGTAACAAGAAAAATAAGCACATAGTGCTGCATAATAAAACTACATTTAGTTTTAACAAACAAAATTAAAGTTTATTTTATTAATTTATCTCAGCCAATTCTCGCCTTCTGACCTAAGAAAATGAAGAAAAGTAAAATATTATTCAAAAGCATTGGTGAAATATTTCACTAATGCTCTCAGGAATATAAATATAACGGACATTACGGAAAACTTTAAGGAATACAATGAAGCAAGTCGCTGTACTGGACATATCCATCTCATTTCGGTTACTCTTAACGCTCTATACTAAATATCATATTGATAATTTAAAGGCTTGTTCAATTAAATTCCATCGTGGCTTCCTAGTACGAAAAATATATATCATAACTCATTTTTGTCATTATTACATATCCCTTTTAACCATTTTAGTTGCTATAAAATCATTTCCACACACCCCAGAACTAAGTCAATTAGCTCGAAAGTATCGAGCCCCTTTTATATGTCTCACAGACTTTAAAAAGCAAACTTAATCTACTGACAACATAGTTACATTCTTTTTTTTTGGTTTTCAAATTGTTAACTGAAGTTTTTCATTTAAAATTACTATTACTAATTCTAAATACATATCTACTCTGAGAGACTTGATGCAACACTTGTGGAATATTCTCTCTAAATAGACTACTGACGGTGGGTTGGGGGTTAGTCCGACCAAGACAAAGCTGGTACTCTTCACTAGATAGTATAAAATTCCTCAATTTATTGCTCCATAACTAATGGGTGTAGATATTAACCTAGTCGATCAGGCTAAATAACTGGGCGTGATCCTAGATAGGAAGCTGAACTGGAAGGCTAATATAACCGAACACATTAGGAAGATTCAGGTAGCTCTGTACTCTTGCAAAAGCGTTATAGGTAAAAAATAGGGGTTACGGCGTAAGGTAGTCTGTTGGATATACACAGCTAAGTAACTCCACATACAATAGGTTGGTAACAAAGGTACAAAGAACGGCAGAGGTATTCATAAGTGGTGCCATCAGAACGACTCCAACGGCAGCATTGGACATTATGCTCAATCTGCTGCTTGTTAGGCTCTTTAGGTGCAAACTCAGCTATCAATGGGTTGCGAGGAATGTAGGTCATGCGCCCATTTTAAGACATTTTCAGGGTATTCCTGACTCCTTGGGTATTCCTGAATACCTTCAATGGAATGTGCAGGATCTCCATTCCCTCCAGGGACGAATGGAAGGATAGCGTCCCCCCTCATGTAGAAGGGGTTCACATCTACACAGATGTATCCAAGTTACAGAGTAGAGTGGGAGGTGGTGTATTCTCAGAAGATTTGGACATTAGCATGTCCTTTAGGATGCCCGACCACTGCAGTGTTCATCAGGTAGAGGTCGGGGCTATAGAGACAGCACTGTCTTGTCAAAAGAAGAAGACAATACCTGGACATGATGTTTGCATTCTATCCGACAGCCCAGCAGCTTTGCTCTCCCTGGAATCGGCTATTATCACCTCAAAAGCCATCAAGAGCTGTCGCAAATTTTCAGACGAGATAGCTAAGCAGACCTGTCTGCATCTGTGCTGGGTTCCCGGTCACAGAGATATTCCAGGGAACTGTAAGGCGGATGAACTTGCTCGTGACCATACCGATTGAACCAGATAGGTCGCAATTCGGTATTCCTTTTGCCACATGTAAGCTCTTAGTAAATACAATATCCTTAGGAACAGCGAGCAGGAGCTCTAAGGACCTACTGGCTCTAAATAGACAAAGCATAGGTCCCGTGATTTGCGTCCTAACGGGACACTGGACTCTACGCACACACGGGTGTAGGCTGGGGATCGCCTCTAACGACTTCTGCGGGAGTTGCATGGACGAGGAGGAGGAAGAGTCCACTGTTCACCTGCTTTGCACGTGTCCAGTTTTGTCCAGAAAAAGGCGAACTTTCCTAGGCGACTACTTTTTGGACTCCTTGGGAGATATCTCAAAAAAAAAGTTTAGCTCCATCAACTGCTGCATTAAAAGCTCCAAGTGGCTGGACCTTTGAAAGGGATGAGACCTGTTGTCCCATGCGGTATCACAAAGGGTCAATGTTGGACTAAGTGCGCCCTTTTCGGGTGGCCGCCTTATCTACCTACCTAGGCTGTTATTTATTGGTAGGTCAGACGTATATATAAGGTAGAGAATAGGACCAAGCACACTGCCTTGTGGTACTCCCGCAAATATTTGAAATGCGGGTGTTACAAATTGCTTGTATTTCACTTTGTACTTCCTATTCGCTAAGTATGATTCCAGCACTCTGTGTGTGTTGTATGGCAGAAACTTTTTAATTTTGTGCACTAGTACCTCATGCCAAACTTTATCGAAGGCTTGGGCAATGTCCAGAAATATTGCTGAACAGTATTTCTTCTGTTCGAAAGCTCCTCTAATTTCGCTAGTTATACTGTGCACCTGCTCTATTGTACTGTGCTCTTTTCTAAATCCGAATTGATGAGTAGGAATATTGCCATTTTGATTTAGATAGGGCATAATTTTCCCAAGTAACATTTTTTGAAATATTTTTGAGAGGGTGGGTAGAAGGCTTATTGGCCGCTATGAGGACACCTGCGTTAGATCTTTTCCTGGTTTAGGAA